>CM071865.1:15278690-15298497 GCA_036759665.1 Gynandropsis gynandra | reverse complement strand
GTTGGTTTCGGTAGTCTTGTGGTGAAACTGGATTCCTAGGACGTTTGTCTTATCGTTAGAACCCAAGTAGTTTATTTACATTTAGTATTTCATTCCTCATCACCATTCTTTCGTTAGCAAGTTTGATTCCTAGTTCGAGTTTAGGTAGTGTTGCGTAGTCTCTGTGGGATTGACACCTAAAATACTACACACGTGCCGTGCACTTGCGGGTAGTTTAGGTTATTTATTTAACTCTGATAACGCATCAGTGTTCCCATCCGGTACTCTATAGTGGAGCATGCACTAATTTTCGGATTGAAATGCGGCCATATCCCAAAGGATAGGAGTCCAAACGGGGTGATACAATCAGACTGAAGAATTTTGACCATGGAACTCGCATAAGTTAGTGAAAAGCTGATGAAGGAGAAGAATTCCGGCGACCGGACGAGGTTGGAAACTTTGATATTGTTGGTGCAAGTTATGACTCACAAGCCTTCATCAGATAACTCTATCAGCCATGATCTCATTGACATGGTTGATTACTTGGAATTTTGTGAAGGCTTTCCATGGGGGCCACATTCGAGAAGATTGTGGATACTTGCCGCAAGCACATTAGATGGGAATCACCGAAACCAAAATGGTATTGTGGAGGTTTTATGATCCAACTACTGGTAAGTTGTATATATGATTCGAATAACTTGACTGTTTTTATACTTTTTGCATTCTTATCATTTTGTTTTAATGTTTCAGTTACTTCCATTTGAAACCATCCTTAGTTTGGGCGGAAAAGGATGGTATGTTGATGTTATGGATTCGGATCCATCATGCCCAAGAATGTGCAAGAAGATGGTTAAATCCAGTTTTAACTTGAAGTATGTAGTTGTGATAAGGCAAATCGGAGATTCTAAGGTAACAATTACACAAGGGTCACAACAGAAACAATGGTCATAGAGGGTAATAATGGTTATTTTTTGTTTTTCAGGATATTCGAAGTATTCTCTGTGCTGAACGCGAAGAGGAAGCTTTACTTTTTGATCTGGAGGATTACGAGGGATGCCACAATCCTGATATTCAGATATGGATGGAACATCTTCATAGAAATTCGAAGGGTATTTGCTGGGTGGATGGCCATAAGCAAGAACTGGTGATGTGAAAAACAACTCTTGGTGATCAAAAGAAAGGTAAAGAAATGGGGACTAAGAGGAAGAAGAGCGTGAGTGAAAAATAATAGAGACTGAAGATTACGAAGACAAAGGAAGGGTAGGTGTTGCTGAAGCTGATGAAGAAAGAGAAGGTGATGCTGAAGGTGAAGCTGAAAGAGAAGGTATGATGAAGCTGAAGGATAAGGTAATGATGAAGCTGCAACTGAAGGAGAAAAAGGTGCAATCCTTATGACACTGGAGCAAAAATTAATAGAGGAAATAATGAAGTCAAAGCAAAGAATCATCTACGCAATAAGAGACCTTCTAAGGGATGTCGGGTTTAATTTGTCTAATCCAAAATCAAATGCGGAAAATCCCAAAAGTGCTAAAAAGGCAAAATCAAAATCTGCCGAGAAAGATGTGAGCACCGGAAAACCAATCTTCCAGAATTGTTAGAGATGATGATTTTGAATTCCTTCGACTTCCATATACATTGTCAAGAAAAGATCCATGCGAAGAGCCGGTTGAGTCAGAGACTAAAAATGACTCTGGAGATGGCTCAGAAGAGGATTTGGCAAACATTTCGAGATTAGTTGAAAATCTCAAATCTGCCGCCACCATTCCCCTAATTGAACATTTTCGGAGAGGTTACTGTAGTCGTTGCTCCTGATGAAGTTCCACCAAGTAAGTAATATTTAGTGAAAAAGTTCATTTGAGTCAATTTCCATCGAGAGTCAGCATGGGTCGCATGGGTCGCAAGAGACGTATAAGTCCCACGGTCGTATAAGTCGCAGGGTCGCATAAGTTGCTGGATCGCTAGAGTCGCATGGGTCGCATGGGTCGCATGGGTCGCATATGTCCCATGGGTCACAAGGGTCGCATCAAGTAACGAACGATGAGTCTAATGGATAAAGTAATTTTATGCAGATGCTCCAGTGGGTACTGTCGATGAAGTCGAGGTCAATGCTAAAGAGGTTCTTGCAGAGTATACTCCAATAGGTCCTATAGAAGACGTCCCCGCTGAGGAGGTTCCTATCGAGGACTCTAGTGGGTCCTGTCCAAGAAGTCACCGAAGATGAGGTTCCTATCGAGGATATTCCAGTGGGTCCTATCGAAGATGTTCCTACCGAGGATACTCCAGTGGGAACTCCAAAACTTATTTCATTGATTCCAAAGTACCACCAAGTAAGTACGGTCATTTGAGTCACAAAGTTCGCATGGGTCGTATGGGTTGAATGGGTCATAAAAGGTCGCATAGATCGTGTCAATAAGGTCGCATATGACGCATGGGTCACAAAAGGTCGCATGTCTACATGGGTCGCATGGTCGTAGGTCGCGTTGGTCGCCATATGTTTAATGAAGTAATTTTTTTTTGTAGTTGCTGAACCTTTATCGAAGGAGTCTGAGCCATATGTTGAATCTCCGCTGGTAACTAAACGAGGTTTAAGACCACGGAAGGCATATGTTGAACCTCCACCAGTGAAAAGAGCAAGAACATGGCGAGGGAGAGGGCGAGGGAAAGATGTTGATGGAGAACCCGCAGAAAATGTAGTTCAAGAACCCGTAAAGAAGGTGGTTCAAGAACCCGAAAAAAGGTGGTTCAAGAACCTACAGGGAAATGACGTTTTGTGTGGAAGCCCAAGGGATTAGGAGAAGGCGGGATAACCCGAGATCCTTCGTTCATTGATGCTAACGGTGGAAAGTTTACTGCTCTATATATGTTCCTGACGACACCTCGACATGAGCGTTGGTGGAAAGTCCTGCTCTTCTTTGTATCCTAAGCTGCGTCTTGCTCTTCTTCGCGTCCCGAGCCACGTCCCGCTCCTCTCCGCATCCCGGGTCACATCCCGCTCCCTCTTCCACGTCTCGAGCTGCGTCCCATGTCCTGTGCCCTGCGACCTGGTCAATCCTATTTATGACCTCCGCGGTCTTCTATGCCTTGTTGACCGCTCCAGCTCATGCATGTTACATATAAACTTGTGCCTTGCATGTGTATTTGTATATTCCTTGTTTTCACCCTTTCTACTTGTATAAATAGGTACCTTTCATTCTAATGAAATACATAAGAGAATACTTATTCTTATTCTCTCTAATTGTCTCGATCTTTCGCTCGCTCTTAGTTTTTCTATCTTGCTTCCGCTGATTTATTTTTATCTACAAATTCTACATGGTAACATAGCCGTGATCGAATCTCTGAAAATGTTTTGATCGATTTTGTTTCTTTTGAAAACTATTATGTTTCAAAAGTTGTTTTCGGTCTATTTTTTTATCTCTCTTTGTTTTTGTTTCCCTTTATTTGCTCGGATCCCTTGTCATGGACTCGACCAAAAGCATCTCAATCTCAATCAATGGAAACAATTATTTATTTGCACAAAGATTGCTAAGGCCAATCTTGGCATTTGAGGTATTTGGGGGTTGTGATAGGATCGGATGTGAAAGCGGTAATTCAAGTGCCGGAGTAGAAAAATGGGAACAAAATAAACTCATTGCCTCGGTTGTTTTACAAAATTCCCTTGAATCTCATATACTTCGTACATATGGGCACATAGAGTATCCTAACGAGCTTTGGGACGAGCTGAAACAAGTTTTTTTTTTTTGCAATGAATGCAACCTTAGCCGTGTGTATGAAGTAAAGAAAGACCGTAATAATCTAAGGCAAAAGGGAAAACGTTTGGGCCAAGCTTTTAGTGATTTTAAGGAATTATGGTCTGAACTCGATTCTCTAAGGCCTCATACTGTGGATCCTGTGGAAATTGCTCTAAAAGCGAACCAGGATCATGTCTTTTGTGTTTTATTCTCCCTCGACGATAAATACAACAACCTTATTCATCACATACTTTTCCAAAACGAGTTTTCCTCGTTTAACAAAGTTTGTTCAATGATTAAAAGGGAGGAAGGGGAAAACCTTCTTTTTAAAGGAATGATGGAGGATGCTAATGTCTCTAAAAGCACCTCTAGGCAAGCCACTTCTATCAAGCCTTTCAAAAGTTGTTCTCTTATGAGAATTGAAAAAAGAAAGGTCATACAAAGGATCGTTGTTGGATCCTTCACCCCGACTTGAAGAACAAAAGCCGTGACGGCCAAGGTAAATAATATGGCCTTTGAGTTCGATTTTGTCACTAAGGCAGACCTCGAGGAGTTTACCCAAATTATTAAGTCAAGAAATCAAACAAACAAAGTAGATAAAGTTGGAGGTAATGTTACCTCTGCTCTCTCTGTTTTCCGAAGCCATATTGTAATAGATTCTGGAGCTACAAATCATATGATAAAAAATCATGACTTGCTTAAAGACATAAAACCTCATAGTGGCTCTGTTTCTATTGAGGATGGGGAGTGTTCCAATTAAAGGAACAAGGAAGCTTAAGCTTCTCGGTCATGATACAAGGGCTCTCTTTGTTCCAAAGTTTTCTAATAATCTTATTTCTATCCAAAAGCTTGCAAAAGACCTTGCTATGTTTGTTTCGATTCTAACTCATTCTTGATGCAAGATATTAAAAGCAAACAAGTAATCAGTAAAGGAAAGCTTCTCAATGGTCTTTATGTTCTCGAGTCTATGTATTGTGATCATGAGTTCGTGTTTCTATCAAATTCAAATACCGATAAAGTTTCTATATGGTATGCGAGACTTGGACACCCTCATAGCAAAGTTCTAAGTATCATTTTTCTTGATCTTAAAGATAAACATGAAGCATGTGAAGCTTGCATCTTAGGAAAGCATGTAAAACAAGTTTTTCCAAACTCAGTTTCGGTTTATAAAAACTACTTTGAACTAATCCATTCTGGTTTTTGGATGTGTTTCTCGGGATCAAAAGAAATATTTTTTAACCTTCATTGATGAAAAATCAAAGTTTACATGGCTTTATACTCTCTCGCCTAAGAGTTGTGTTTATGATGTATTTGTAAAGTTTCATAACCATATTTTCACTCAATATGATGCTAAAATAAAATGTCTAAAGACTGACAATGGTGGAGAGTATACTAGTCTTCAGTTTCGCATGTACCTTGAAGAACAAGGCATTATACACCAAACCTCGTGTCCCTATACTCAGTAACAAAATGGAGTGGCCAAGTGGAAGAACATGCACCTATTGGAAGTCTCGAGAACTATCATGTTCGGTCGAGATGTTCCTAAAAGGTTTTGGTCCGATGCAGTCATGATCGCATGTCACATCATTAATAGAATTCCTACAAAGGTTCTAAAGAACAAATCACCTTATGAAGTATTAAACTCTACAAAACTTGATTTAAGTATTTTAGAACTTTCGGTTGTGTGTGTTTTCTTCTTATTCGTGACTCATAGCGAAACAAGTTGGAACCAAGGAGCACTAAAGCCATGTTCATCGAATACTCAGTAAATCAAAACGGCTACAAGTGTTTTTGATCCAAAATCTGAACATGTAATAGTGTCTCGAGATGTTATGTTTTCAAAGACAAGAGCTTTCATGATAAAATCAGCTGGGAAGAGATTAAAGGAATCTCGCTACCGAATGTTATAGGTTTCTCCCTTAGAAACTTAGTAAATTCGACTTCGAGAGCTAACAGTGAAACATGTCCTCTGCCAAGTGTACCTGAACACCATAAAGACCAAAATGATCAAGAACTATCAGAAAATGAAGAACAAGAAAGCCATGATGAGATCACATATTCTGAGCAAAATCATGAGGAGGAAACTAGGGCCTCAAGTCATGAGAATGAAGATCAAAGCTATGATCATAACCAAAATGATATCATAACGTCGATGAAGTTGAAGGAAGGATTCTAAATGGATAGTGCCTCAGAGAATCACTAGAATAAGGCGACCAATCTCGAAATGGATTCAGAATCCTATTCAATGGCGTGGCAACCGAGCATCCTATTAAAAATTTTGTCTCTTTGGAATTTATCTCTACTGATCATAAAGCTGTTCTTAGTATAATTGACAGGGATATCGAGCCACAAACATATAGAGAAGCCGAAGGGAAGTCAGAATAGGAGGAAGCCATGGCTGAGGAGCTAGCTGCCTTAGAAACCAATAAAACATGGGACCTTGTCCCCCGTCCTAAAGAAAATAACCCTTTGGAAGCAAATGGGTATACAAAATCAAATATAAAAGTAATGGTGAGGTAGAATGTTACAAGGCACGCTTTGTAGCGCAAGGGTATAATTAGACGTATGGGGAAGATTATACTGATACTTTTGCTAATGTTGTTAAACTTCATCCTGTTCGCATTATCTTTTCTATTGCTATTAACCTTAATTGGAGTTTGTGGCAGATAGATACGCTTTCCTTCAGGGGGAAATAAAGGAAGAGATCTATATGAAACCTCCATCGGGCCTTGAAACCGAAAAAGGAATTGTATGCAAAGTAAAAGGAGCTCTATATGGACTTAAACAGTCCCCACGAGCTTGTCGATTGACATGAAGGCCTGCTATCATCCTGTATATCTCCCCAACTTGTTGCTTTAGATATGTTAAGTCCGGGTTGGCAATACCTAATTCATTTACCACCACTTTGGATGAAAAATCATGGTTGTAGTCTCCGACCTTCTTGCTTCCCTCCCTTGCCATGTTCTCGATCAAATTCTCGAGTTGTTGGAAAGTGAGGTTGCTGAGGGAACCACCACCCGCTGCTATGATCATGAAGCGTGTGGTCTCGTGGAGACCTTGCATGAAACTCGTGATGAGGTACCTCTTGTCCATTCCATAATGTGAACATATGCATTGATAATTCTTGAAGCGCTCCCATGCATCATGTAGAGTCTCGCCTCTTTCTTGCAGGAATGAATTTATTCGGTTTTTGGCGAGCAGCGTCCTGTGGTCCGAGAAGAATTGCTGCATGAATCGCTGCTCTAAGTCATCCCACGAAGTAATCGATGCAGTAGGCAAGTTGAACAACCAACGCTGTGCTACATCCTTGAGCGAGAGTGGGAATGCAGATAAGTATAGATATTTCCGTGTGACTCCCGTGCCAACTTTATTGGTGTTGCAGAGCATGTTGAAGTTCGTGAGGTGTGAATTTGGATCCTTATTCTCCATTCCTCTGAAAGCGGATTTGTTGAGCATCTGGATGAAAGCGGGTTGTAGCTCAACTTGGTTTTCTATCGGACGAGCCATGCATGAAAACAATTGAGTGTGCTTTGGAGCGATGTAAGCTCTGTAAGTTTCTTTAGCAGCAGTCATTTCATGCTTATCGATGCGACTTTCTCTGCTGCTTGCGCTGGGGATTTCGCTGTCTGTTCCTTCCTCACCGGAAACGTATGTCTCTGGGATGCTCTCTTTATCTACTTCGGATTCAGAATCTGCAAGTCTAATTCTCCTCTTTTTGCGCAAGTTTCGTATCGTTCTTTCAACCTCGGGATCGTATATGAGTAGCTTTTGTGTGGAGCTTCTCATACAATGGTGCCTGCACAACAATAGACGAATAACCAAAGTGCAGATCTGAAGTAGATAAAATCGACTCGATAAAAGAAAAAGTGAAAATGCAGAAAAAAATGACTAAGACTCCGGAAAGGGCTAAATCTTAATCTAGCTAATTCCTAATATAGGCCGTAATTAGTCCCCGACAACGGCGCCAAAAACTTGATGTGCGAAATATCAAGCTATACAAGTGCCTAATATCCACTTACCACAAGAGTACGGATCGGTGTAATAAAAAGGTCAAACTCTGGGGACTAATGCAACCTAAGCTAAGAATATGAATAAACTAAGACGGGTTGAATAGATGGTGGTATGATATGAATCTGTAAAACACTAAGGTAAATCGTGACAGCGACGGGAAGATGCGGAAGACTTGAAAATTAAGAACACTATGGGTTTCGGGTTATTGGGATTTGCAAGGATTTAACAAACAAAGGATCATAAACCTATCGAACTATCTTGACAACGGGGAATTCATGCTCTGTAATAAGGAATGATTCTGCCGAACCTAAACCTCCTAACCATAATTACGTGCAATCCTACCTTCCACTAGCGATTAACTCGTGATTACGGTAGCGTTAAGCGCACAATCCTAATCCCTAAGTCGATTAACTGATCGGTCAGATTCTAATTAATCAAACTTAATCTACAATCAACTGTTCCGGATTCATAATTTAACCTCCCAGCTAAACACAAATTCCTAGGTTACTGAGCGGGCAACACTAGTATAAAACATTTACGATGTTGATTGTAAAACAGAATATCAAGACAATTTTGATAAATCTAAGCATTAACGCATAATTCAAACATCCATTACAAATCCGATATCCCTAACCTCTAGCTGGAAATCTACACACTCATGGTTTCTACTGTAAAACAAGAGAAATTAACCCTAGACATTATAAAGACTAAGAAATACAATTCCTCGATATTTCCTATCTTGTTACCGAAGTCCGGATTGATGTTTCTCTCCTTCTCCAGCTTCTCCATAGTCTTTCCTGATTAATTTCAGTCCTTTCTTGGCCCTAGCCGTCGCCCCCTGTTCTTGGAATTGATCCCCTTCTCTCTTTTTCCCGTTCAAACACTTAAAATAGGTTGTTGCGAGAAAGGCGGCCCGCGTGGGCTAGGTGCTCTACCCGATCGGGTATCAATCAACCCAAGTGGGTTAAGATATCCGCCCGACCGGGGTCAATGTGATATACCTACCCGATGGGGTTATCTTCTGGCCCGAGGCGTGTGAATTTTTCTGGAACTTCTGCCGAACCTAAGCCCGAACTGGTAAACATTCAGCCCGAGCGGGCTGAAACTTCTGTCGAGGCCTATTATCGGTGTTTCCTTTGGTTCCATGGCCTGAATTTGCTCGAGTGATTTTTAGCTTCCAATATGTGCGGTTGAATCCAAGAATTTGCATTCTAAAGCTCGGTTAGGCCTTGTCGCCTTAAAACCTGAAAATCAACAAAAAGTGAGTATATAAAGAACGTTCGTGTCGGATTTGTTACTCGTGCTATATAATCCATGCAAAAATGATGCAAATGTCTAGCCTAAAACTGA
Source organism: Gynandropsis gynandra (assembly GCA_036759665.1). Lineage (NCBI taxonomy): Eukaryota > Viridiplantae > Streptophyta > Magnoliopsida > Brassicales > Cleomaceae > Gynandropsis > Gynandropsis gynandra. Next base: position 15,289,429 of record CM071865.1, on the reverse strand, counting down.
TACACACTACGTGTTATCAAACTCCCCCAGACCTGAACCTTTGTTTGTACTCAAACAAAACTAGAGCCAAGCATAAGAAGAGTCAACAACAATGGATACTAGCACGAAAAATTCGAAGGATTAGTCATTATGCAAAATAACGCGTCACATGAACGTAGGCCTAAGCGTACCGTGTTCAGACTTATATCAATTGAAAGTCACGAGCCATGCAATCCTACCAATAATCTAAGTCTATTTCACACCCCTAGACAACGTCCAAGCAATCTCCATAGCAATTCCCCTAAGCTTGAGATATCATTATACTCCTATTCTCGTTCATATTCTCTTTTTTTATATAGATCCGCGCTTGGTTTCTAGGACGTCGATTTCGAAGAGGGATCGCTTTCTACTTAGACCCATGCTGCCTATGGCACACTCATAAGGTCGTGTAACCTTAGCGGAGTGAAGAGGTGCGTTATTGAAGAACGATTTTTTTCTTCTGATAGATTACACATCAACTCTAACCCTTAGGACGTAGAATAGCGCCTCAACCCACCACTTAGACTCGAGCCATCGATCTCGATGTACTCATATCAACGTAAGCCTGAAATAGTTAGAAACTTACCCAAGGTAACAACGGAATATAAGCGTGTGGAATCTAATGATCAATGAACGGTAAAATATATCAAACCAAGCAAGGGATAAACGATATACACGGAGATATGGATACTCGGTACTGAAACCTAGGAGGTGAATGCAACTATAGATCATGGTTTTAAGCACAACTACTAGACTAATCGGTATCTAAAAGACTTCTTAGCAAACCTAGACTATTGTTCACGATTCGACAAAGTCGCATAATAATGATAAAAGCTCGAAAATTCGTACTTGGTATCCATCTGCTTATTCCTAATCCTAATCCTAATCGCAATTATGTCACTCAAATAAATCATATCACTCAAAAGAGTACCTCCCTAGACCTGAACGGAACACAGTCCCGGTGTTCGAAATCTATGAGAGGTACCTGCATGCCAAAACTCGAGAGAAGATAAAAAATTGAGAACGGGTACAACTGGTGTATTTTGCTTTCTCGAGTTGGTGATACATCCGGATGTTAGACTCTCCTACTCTATTGCGGGTATTATCGTGAAGAGCATGTGATAAGAGTCATGCAACGCAAAATAGAGAATAAGTAATACATCATTATGTCTGATAGAGCGTACATAAACACGAAAAGGAAAAAGAAATAAATAAAGAAGAATAGGTCCATAAAGCAAAAAACAAAAAAAAAAAAAAGAAAAGGAAGAAGAAAATGAAAAAGGAAAATAGTGGCCTAATCCTCTTCCTCTCCACCGAAGGTGGTCTGAGGGTCTGCTGGCTCCGTGGAGGTCCCTTCCCCAGGTGGGAAATAGAACGACTGTAGCTCGTACGGGATGTGTGGACGGAAGGGAATGGCGCCTATGTGGTAGTCTTATTGAATCGGCACGTACGACTCCGAGTAATGCTGCATACTCAACTACTGGAATCGTCGAATGGACTCTGCGATATAGTATGTATGCTGGATGGACTGCTCGTGGAATTGCTACTGTTCTGTATACCTCGCTGCCTCGAGGTTGTATTGCTGCTCCGCCATGAATGATTGATATTGGCTCTCCTCCGCAACGTACCTGAGAACATCAGAAACACCTTCCATAGGAAAGAAGTCAAAACGGTGTCCACGGTAATTGGGGCGGGTACGAGGATGAGGGGCGCGTCGGCTACACTGTCGAGACATCGATGGTCTTGGTGCAGCTGCTGGAGCTGAATCTGCCTCATCTAATCGCGGACCAAGGTGCCCGATGGCAGGATCGATCCTAAAGCGTATGCCGTCCTCGTCTAGTCCGGGCATCTGAATCTCGTCGAGGTCGACCTCCAAGGTTCGACCTTGCTCATCCTTGTAGCTCCAAATGATCTTATGTCGATCGTTTGATATTGCCCGTCGGTTGTGAAGGTTTTGGATGTTGAGCTCGGGCACCTCATCGATCTTCTCCTCCGTCAAGATGCCAAGGTTGATACCAACTCTTCGCGCTATCATCGTAACTACTCCACCACAAATGATCTTCGTATCCGTGCTGCACTTCTCGGTGGCGATGTCATAAAAGTGTCACATAATCAATGATGTCAAGTCGACATCGAGCATATCCCATTCGTCACCATCAACGTCTATGTGGACCGCATGCCTTAGGTACCCCAGCTCCGTGTGGTTTACTCCACCTTGTGCTCCTTTGCCAAAGATGGAGGAGACTAAGAAATAGTGGAAGTACCTGATGGCGGGATGGCATATGTGGCTGGCCTTGGACTTCGTTGAATAATCCTTATACGCTATCCGATTCTAGAAATACGCTTGACGATTCTTGTTAAGTTCGGGCAGTTTGGTGAAGGCGCGGTGCGGGACGTCTAGCACAATAGCGAACTGCCGCGCGCTGAGCCGGTAGTTCTGTCCCAGCAGACGGAACTCCATAAAAACCTTATCCCGGTCTCCTGACTCGGGGAAGAAGGCTGTGTATGAAGCAAAGAATTCCGTAGTGAGGTTGCGGTATGTGTATTCCCATGCCACCCGCAGTCCTCTCCATCCAATGTGTTGAATATGGTGTCGATGTGCTGTTCGATGCGGAGAGCACTCATGGATTCCGTCGATAGGAAGCGGGATGGCTGAATGCGCGGCAAAAGTTCGTTGAACCTTGACTTGTGACAGACAAAAAGGTTGTTGTCCGGTAGTTGTACAGTTGGTGGGACGTCGTGATGGGCATGTATGGGGTTAACTCCATGATAGCGTCCGGCTTTGCTGGCCATCCCTGCTCCGAGTCGTAGGCGTATGCTCGTTGTTTGTTTAAGCTTTGGAAGAATTTTGGAGCCATTTTCAAAACAGTCAAAGAAAAAATGAACAATTAGCCACAATTTGCAGGAAGCCCGCGCGGGTAGAGGGTGTAACCCGCTCGGGCTGCATTTCCAGAAAAAAATCGCCGTGGTTCCAGTAATTTTCGCCTGAACCGGGTATAGTCAGTTCCCGATCGGGGCTTTAACCTTGTTACCCGTTCGGGTCCTAACCCTTATCCGAGCGGGCTGGTCGCGAGATCGCGATCTGGAATCTGATTTCATGCTTCAAATCGCAAATATCACCCTAAATCCTTCCAAGCAGGCGTAAATCTAGTCCAAATCAGTCGAAAACATAGATTAGTTCATGAAAATAGCTGGATTAAGAGAAGAAATTGAAGGTTTTGGGGAGAATTTATGAGAGAAGAGGGAGAGAGAAATTTCGAGTATCCGATCTCGCGTTCTGCAGCGAATGGTCTGGCCGGGGTACTCATCGGTCGACAGTGAGGATCGATTGGCGGTGAGAATTTGTGTGGAGTTGCTGCACGCTCGGGAGAGGAAGTTTAATTTGTTTGGGTTATGGCTCGTATAACTCGAAATCTCAACTTACCTCTGTAAACCGACTCAGCCCACACAGGTTCTTTTTATAAGCCCGATCGGGCTGCATGTAGCACACGCGGGTCGTATTCTTGGCCCGACCGGGCTGTGCTGCAATCTGAAAAAAGATCACGAGGAAAAACATGCAACAATAATCATGAAGGCCACTAAAATCCTTAAATCCTAAAACAATGTCCATGTCCTGAAGAGAGTTCGAGAGTAGAAATAAAATATAAAGGAAGAAAAAAGGATACGGAGCTCGGGTTGCCTCCCGAGAAGCGCTTGTTTATGGTCTTTAGCTTGACCCTAATGCATTCAGACGTGTGTGGGATTGGAGAGAGGAGGTACGCCTCTTCCATCTTCAACTTGATCAGCATAGCATGGCTTGAACCTTTGAGCGTTTTCCACTAGCTGATCATCTCGTTTTCATACGTATTTCATGCATGATTTAAGAGACGTTTTCGATATATATGTGTTGCTTTACGTATGATTCCGTATCCGTTTTACTTGTTTTCGTGCTTTTCATGTTCTTACAGGTTTTTACGCGATTTGGATAATGTTCTTACAGGTCTTTACGCGTATTTGGATCATTTTGGAGCTAAAAGGACATGCACGGAGCTAAGGAGCAACTTCGAGGATCATCACGGGACAAACGGGACGAGATTGAGCAAGAAAAGCCTTCACCCGGTCGGGCACAACCCTTGCATGACCGGGCAAAACCTTCGCCCAAACTTGTGCACCATTTGCACGACTCGGGCATGACTTGCCCGACCATTTGCCTTGTGCCCGAGCGGGCACACATACCATGCCCGATCGGGCATGCATTCCAGCCCACACATCCGCACGACTCGCCCTAGCCGCACCCGAGCGGGCACACTCAATGCCCGAGCGGGTGGCGGCCCGAAATTACCTTTTTAGTTAAGTAAACTTAACTTAAAACAAAGGGGATTCGTCGGGGAAATTGAGGCAGGAATTAGACCGACTTAGGAGGCTAAAAAGGAGGCAAAAGACGTCATTGAAGCAAGCTTACATTGGAGATCAATTGAGTAGAAGATAAGGAGATTCTTGCGAGGAGACAAGCGAGGAGCATTGGAGATCGAGCACCACCACTTCGGTTTTGTTTGGTTTTTATGTTCCTTAGACTTTCTACTATGTTTATGTTTCTTTACAGACGCATGAGCGAGTAGTTTGTTTGTTCTAGGAGAAGAGATTAGCCGTTGGCTATCCCGGAACCACTTTTGATCTATTTTAAATGCATCTTCTCGTTTTAGTTCATCTATTCTTTATCCGAGTGCTTAATTTACTTGTGTTTACAAAGGCCACGTAGATACATGTGTTAGAGATTAGGAGAAGGACCGAAAGGAGAATTCTAATCCTAGAAAGTCAGGTTTAGAACAACCGAGGTCAGGCCACGAAAGTAGGGTAGCAACGGTTGAGGCGGTTTCGGTAGTCTTGTGGTGAAACCGGATTCCTAGCACGCTTGTCTTATCGTTAAAACCCAAGTAGTTTATTTACATTTAGTATTTCATTCCTCATCACCATTCTTTCGTTAGCAAGTTTGATTCCTAGTTCGAATTTAGGTAGTGTTGCGTAGTCTCTGTGGGATCGACACCTAAAATACTACACACGTGCCGTGCACTTGCGGGTAGTTTAGGTTATTTAACTCTGATACGCATCAAGTTTTTGGCGCCGTTGCCGGGGACTACTATCAACGCGTCTTAGATTCGAACCTAGAGTCCTTCTTGCTTTATTTTTATTTTTGTTTTTATTTTTGCTTTTTTCTTTCGATTCTTTCTACCTGATTTCCTTTCGTTCTTTCTTTTTGGTGTATGACCAGGTCGCAAGGTACTTCTAGTCTACTCAGAATCGACTCAGAGATCGAGCGAACTTGCAGACTACTGAGAAAGGATAAGGAAGAAGACCACACAGAGCCGTCAGAACAACAGAATATGGATAATCAGAACGGCCGTGAACATGCTCAGTTACCGCTCGGTAATTTGGGGCAGATGCAGCAACAGCCACTCGTGCCTCAACCACGAGAACCACAGGCTCCTCCACCACGTCGTCTAAGGGATTACGTGGTGCCGAACATGAAAAACGTGCAAACGGCCACAAGGATGCCTGCTGTTCCAAGAGAAAAATTCGAGATTAAGCCAGCGATGATCAACATGCTTTATCAGAAGCAATTCATGGGTGGAAACCATGAAGATCCCCATCAACATCTCAGAGACTTCCTCGAACTTTCAGGTACGTTCAAAATTCACGGAGTCTCTGAGGATGCAATCTTGCTACGTCTTTTCCCCTTCTCTATTGGAGGAAAAGCGAAAACTTGGCTGCAATCACTCCCCGCCGGATCTATCACTACTTCGGATCAACTCTACACACTGTTCCTTTCACGTTTCTTTCCTCCGAGCAAGACGATTCAGATGAGGGGGGAAATCACCACATTCAGATGTAGAGATGGAGAGACTTTGTTTGAGGCGTGGGGTAGATTCAAGGATCCTCTACAGTTATGTCCACACCATGGTCTCGAGCAATGGTACGTTATCCAAACTTTTTATAACGGAATTTCATATTAGCATCGTACGACGTTGGATAACGTAGCCAGAGGATCATTCATGGACCTAAGCGTCGAGGAGGCATTTGAGCTGATTGATAACCTCGCCATGAACCACACCATGTGGTCAACTCCGAGAGGTATGCCTAATAGCACTCGTCGTTTATATGATCCTAATCAAAATAGAGCCATGGGTAATGCAGCGAATGCTATGTACTGTGTGAATTGCGGGGATACGGAAAATGTAGTGTATCAATGCACGGTACATGAGGACTACGAACAGACGAACTACGCCCAGCAGCAAGGTAATACTCAATTCGGGAACACCTACAATCCGAATTGGAGGAATCACCCGAACTTGTCATATCGAACGACTCAATCGGTAAAGTATTCGGGGTTCCACCAAGGCAGAATAATTTCCAGCAAAACAACCAGCAATTCCAGCAAGCTCCGCAAGCTCCTCAACCTCCTCAAGCACCTTCATCAAACCTTGAGGCAGTGATGCTCGAATTTATCAAGAAACAGGAGCAGCAACAATCGATTCAGACCAAATTCAACGCGGACATGGGGACAGCGATTAGTGAGCTTAAATCTCAGGTAGAGTCTCTAAGTACACATATGAAGATGTTGGAAAACTCAGTAGCACAGCAGGCTGCCTCATCTTCTCGGAATCCCGGACAGCTTCCCGATAAGCCCGATCTTAACCCAAGAGAGTATGTGAACGCTATCACCTTGCGCAGCGGTAATGTGCTCACGGATCCACCACCAAAAGAGCATGAGAGAGTTACTGGAAAGTCAGTAGATAAGGGAAAGGGTATTGCGAATGAGGGAAGAGCTGATTCAGAACTAGAAAAACCGTACGTAGCTCCACCGACGTACAAGCCTCCAATACCGTTCCCACAACGATTGGTGAGCAGAAAAAACGAGCTAAGGTATGGACGTTTTGTAGAAACACTTAAGAAACTTCAAATTTACATACCTTTTGTAGAAGCTCTCCAACAAATGCCCACGTACGCCAAATTTCTCAAAGAAATTCTGTCCAACAAACGGCGTATCGAAGAGAGTGAGACGGTAGCACTCACCGAGGAATGCAGTGCCATTCTTCAAAACAAGCTGCCCCCGAAGTTGAAAGACCCCGGAAGCTTCTCCATTCCATGCACGACAGGTAATTTCGATATTGATAAAGCATTGTGTGATCTAGGAGCAAGCGTGAGCCTCATGCCACACTCGATCTTCAAGCGGATGAACTTCGGTGATCTCAAACCTACCAAGATGTCTCTCCAACTCGCCGATCATTCGGTAAGATATCCGGTGGGGATTGTTGAGAACATTCCCACCAAGGTAGGTAATTTATGTATTCCCGCTGATTTTGTTGTACTTGACATTGAAGAGGATGCTAGGATACCTATCATACTTGGTAGACCGTTCTTAGCTACTGCAGGTGCGATGATAGACGTACAACAAGGGAAACTTTCCCAACGTGTCGGAGACGAAACGATTGAATTCAACTTGTCCAAAACCATGAACGGACCCTCCATGAAGGAGTCTTGCTTTCGAATCGACTTGCTGGACGAGCTAACGAACGACACGTTTGATCAAGTAAGTATTCCCGATCCTCTCGTTAGATGTTTGACTCAAGTTTGCAAAGATGCAGGTCTTACATACGAAGAAGTTGAGGCGTACGCAGAATTCATGAGTGCTGTTCAAACACTAAGCAACGTTCCACATGAGAAGATAACTCACGAAGTACAAACTGACTTCGCAGTAGAGAAGGCACCCAAACTCGAGTTGAAGCCGCTGCCCTCTTCTCTTCGGTATGAGTATCTCAGACTTAATGATACATATCCCGTTATTGTCAATGCTGACTTGAGTGTAGATGAGACGCAAAGGCTGCTTGAATACTTGAGAAAGCATAGGAAAGTGATCGGATATACCATCGAGGACATCAAGGGTCTAAGCCCTTCGTTATGCATGCATCGGATTCTCATGCCCAACTTGAAAGAGGTAGTGAAAAAGGAGATTCTTAAACTTTTGGCTGCAGGTATCATATATCCTATCTCGGACAGCGAATGGGTGAGCCCCGTGCATGTCGTGCCCAAGAAAGGAGGGATGACGGTAGTGCGCAACGATAACAACGAGCTGATTCCAACAAGGACCGTCACGGGATGGAGGATGTGCATAGACTACCGCAAGCTCAACAAGGCAACAAGGAAAGATCACTTCCCTCTTCCATTCATCGATCAAATGTTAGAACGGTTAGCGAATCATGCCTACTTTTGTTATTTGGATGGATATTCTGGCTTCTTTCAGATTCTCATTCACCCTCAAGACCAAGAGAAGACGACCTTCACGTGTCCTTATGGGATATTCGCTTACCGCCGTATGCCTTTTGGCCTCTGCAACGCTCCGGCTACTTTCCAGGGTTGTATGATGGCAATTTTTTCTGATTTGATCGAACATATTATGGAAGTGTTTATGGATGATTTTTCGGTCTATGGTTCTACATTCGATGATTGTCTTGTTAACCTTTCTAGAGTGTTACAGCGATGTCAGGAAGCGAATCTCGTTCTTAATTGGGAAAAGTGCCACTTTATGGTGAAGGAAGGTATTGTGCTTGGACATATGATCTCATCACGGGGCATAGAAGTCGACAAAGCCAAAATTGAGGTAATCGAGAAACTTCCTCCACCTATTTCGGTTAAACAAATTCGTAGCTTCCTAGGGCATGCAGGTTTTTATCGGAGGTTCATCAAAGACTTCTCAAAGATCACAAAACCATTGACGGAGCTGCTGGCCAAAGACGCCACATTTGAATTCTCCCAAGAGTGCCACAACGCCTTCAACACCATCAAGAAAGCACTGGTTTCGGCACCCATCATTCAGCCACCTGATTGGAGCCTTCCATTCGAGATTATGTGTGACGCTAGCGACTACGCTGTAGGCGCTGTCCTAGGGCAGCGAAGGGACAAGGTCTCTCACGTCATCTCCTACGCTAGCAAGACATTGGATGACGCCCAAATCAACTATGCCACAACCGAGAAGGAGCTCCTTGCCGTCGTCTTCGCCTTTGACAAGTTCAAATCCTATCTCGTCGGGTCAAAGGTAATCGTTTATACTGACCATGCAGCACTTAAATATCTTCTAGGGAAGAAGAACGCGAAACCACGCCTCATCCGATGGATCCTTCTCCTACAAGAGTTCGATCTCGAAATCAAAGATAGGAAAGGGTCGGAGAACGTCGTTGCAGATCACCTCTCTCGCATTGTTGTAGAGGATGCAAGACCTATCGACGAATCTTTAAAAGACGACAGCATATGCACAATAGGTTCAGGTGACCCCGCTCCTTGGTATGCTGATTTTGTTAATTTTCTTGTGAGCGGTATACTACGCCCCGATCTTTCTTTTCATGCGCGCAGGAAGTTCTTTGTGGATTTCAAACACTACTATTGGGACGACCCAATTCTGTACAAGAGATGCGGGGACGGAGTCATTAGGAGATGCATCCCCGAGGAAGAGGTAGAGAGCATCCTATTCCATTGTCATGGCTCGGATTATGGAGGCCACTTCAGCAAGTCCAAAACCGCTTCAAAGGTGCTTCAAGCAGGTTTTTATTGGCCAAACCTCTTCAAAGACACCCATAGGTACGTTTCCTCTTGTGATAGATGTCAAAGAACGGGAAATATAGGTAGGAGGAACGAGATGCCACAGAACTATATCCTAGAGGTAGAATTGTTCGATGTGTGGGGTGTAGATTTCATGGGACCTTTCCCATCATCATGTGGCAACCAATACATATTCGTAGGTGTAGATTACGTGTCTAAGTGGGTAGAAGCCATAGCAACGCCAACTAATGGCGCTAGGGTAGTGATGAAGTTCTTTAAGAAGATCATATTCCCTCGTTTTGGAGTTCCTAGGTTAGTCATTAGTGACGGAGGTTCACACTTCATTGCACGACAATTTGAATCCCTCCTTAAGCATTATGGCGTGAGACATAGGTAGCTACACCGTACCACCCACAAACCAGCGGACAGGTAGAGGTTTCGAATAGGGAAATTAAGAGCATACTAGAAAAAACCGTGTCTAGGTCCCGTCGAGATTGGTCGATGAAGTTAGACGATGCATTATGGGCCTATAGGACAGCGTTCAAAACTCCAATTGGTATGACTCCTTTTCAGCTTGTTTATGGAAAATCTTGCCACCTACCTGTCGAGCTAGAGCACCGCGCCTATTGGGCGACAAAGCTCCTTAACATTGATCTTAAGAGCGCAGGTGAGAAACGACTTTTGCAGATTAACGAGCTTGACGAGCTCCGTCTTGACGCCTACGAGAACGCTAAGATCTACAAGGAGCGTGCCAAGAGATGGCATGACAAGAAGATCCTACCTCATGATTTTCAGCAAGGTGACTTGGTTCTACTTTTTAATTCTCGTCTTAAGCTTTTTCCGGGAAAACTACGGTCGCGTTGGTCTAGACCTTTTCAGGTACGAGAAGTATTCCCGCATGGAGCAGTAGAACTTTGGAGCGAGACGAGTGGCGAATTCAAAGCCAATGGACAGCGGCTTAAGCTCTACCAAGCCGCTCAACCGATCGAAAGTGGAAACTCCATTTCCCTTTCCGATCCACCCGTCGCGCACGCATGAGGAATGGAGACGTCAAAGCTTAATGACGTTAAATAAGCGCTTTCTGGGAGGCAACCCAGCCGTTTGCTTTTCATTTTCTTAGTATTTAAGTTAAAGACTAGGTTATTTATTTT
>CM071865.1:15263490-15277272 GCA_036759665.1 Gynandropsis gynandra | reverse complement strand
CCACACATCCGCACGACTCGCCCTAGCCGCACCCGAGCGGGCATACTCAATGCCCGAGCGGGTGGCGGCCCGAAATTACCTTTTTAGTTAAGTAAACTTAACGTAAAACAAAGGGGATTCGTGGGGGCAATTGAGGCAAGAATTAGACCGACTTAGGAGGCTAAAAAGGAGGCAAAAGATGTCATTGAAGCAAGCTTACATTGGAGATCAATTGAGTAGAAGATAAGGAGATGCTTGCGAGGAGACAAGCGAGGAGCATTGGAGATCGAGCACCACCACTTCGGTTTTGTTTGGTTTTTATGTTCCTTAGACTTTCTACTATGTTTATGTTTCTTTACAGACACATGAGCGAGTAGTTGGTTTGTTCTAGGAGAAGAGATTAGCCGTTGGCTATCCCGGAACCACTTTTGATCTATCTTGAATGCATTTTCCCGTTTTAGTTCATCTATTCTTTATCTGAGTGCTTGAATTTACTTGTGTTTGCGATGGCCACGTAGATGCATGTGTTAGGGGTTAGGAGAAGGACCGAAAGGAGAATTCTAATCCTAGAAAGTCAGGTTTAGAACAACCGAGGTTAGGCCACGAAAGTAGGGTAGCAACGGTTGAGGGTGAACGGATGAATCATAGACCCTGTGGGTTTAGTTCAAGGTGTCAGCCACGAAAGTAGGGGGAAGCTTGTCTAGATCACGTGTCTATGCCTCGAGAGAGGGTAGATATCATATTAGGATCATCCGCCTTAGATAGCTTTAACTAGGATTGCATGATAGATAGGTTGATCGTTCGTTTTGGTAGTCTTGTGGTGAAACCGGTTTCCTAGGGCGTTTGTCTTATTGTTAGAACCCGATTAGTTTATTTACTTTCAGTATTTCATTCCTCATCCACATTCTTTCGTTAGCAAGTTTGATTCCTAGTTCGAGTTTAGGTAGTATTGCGTAGTCTCTGTGGGATCGACACCTAAAATACTACACACGTGCCGTGCACTTGCGGGTAGTTTAGGTTATTTAACTTTGATACGCATCACTAGCGAATCTCCATTTTTCTCGTCCAATCCTATGACTCCATGGTATCTCCTTCGGGCACGATTTTGCTTGATGTTTCCTCGGCGTTCCAGGCAGGATAAGTGTGCGTGCAGGCCGTCGAGGGTGTGGGAAACGAGGTGTAAGGCAGAAAAACCGCAGCCCGTGTTGGGGTCTGAACTAACCCGTTCGGATTCATGCTCATGTGACTTGCCCGAGCAGGCTCATGCTTCACCCCACATGGGTTCTTAATTGGGTCATTTACCACCGAGAAGTGTGCCCGAGTCGGGTAGTGATATAGCCCGTGCGGATCCATGAGGCCTGCCCGAGCGGGCTCATCAACCGCCCCGCGCGGGTTCCGAATTGCATCTTTTATCCCCGAGAGCTGTGCCTGAGTCGGGGAGTGAAGTCGCCCGGGCGGGTCGTGCGATTCAAGTGCAGCCTGCGCGGGTTGAGGTATGGGCACACGCGGGCGAATTCTCATCTGAGGGGTATTTAAGTTCTCCCTGAGTTGTGTGCATGCATCGACATCTTGGGGTGACTGTGAGTTGTGTGCATGCATCGACATCTTGGGGTGACTGAAATAGGCTCCCGGTGCATTCGGACAGCGGTATCTCCACGGAATGGATGTCGCGATGTTCACGTTAAACTTTCTCTGTTAGTGCATCCATCGTGTTAATGTGCATCACGGGTTCAGTCATATGTGGCTTCTTAAGTGCATCGTCGAACTTGAACTCAATAGACTCGTCTCCAAACTTCATGACTAGTCTACCTTCAGCGCAATAAATAACCATTTTCGCCGTGTTGAGGAATGGTCTTCCCAAAATGACGGGGATCTTCGGATTTATCTCCATGTCCACAACTACAAAGTCTTGCGGAGAACCAGAATTCTCCCACTTGTACAATAACATTCGTCAATATGCCTACGGGACTCCGTACGGATTGATCGGCCAAGGTGATCATCATGCGTGTTGGCTGTAGATCTCCTAATCGATTGAGTTTTTTTAACAAGTGACAATGGTAGCAAGCTTACACTCGCTCCAATATCGATTAGTGCATGCTCAATCTCATAATCGTAGATCTTACAAGGGATGACAAAGTTACCTGGATCGGACATCTTCTTGGCCATGGTAGTTTGATGCGTATCAGAGTTAAATATAACCTAATCTACCCGCAAGTGCACGGCACGTGTGTAGTATTTTAGGTGTCGATCCCACAGAGACTATGCAACGCTACCTAAACCCGAACTATGAATCAAACTTGCTAACGAAAGAATGTGAATAAGGAATGAAATACTGAAATTAACTAAACTACTTGGGTTCTAACGATGAGATAAACGTCCTAGGAAACCGGTTTCACCACAAGACTACCAAAACCGACGACCAACCTATCTATCATACAATCCCAGTTAAAGCTATCTAAGGCGGACGAACCTAACATGATATCTACCCTCTCTTAAGGCATAGACACGTGATCTAGACAAACTGCCCCCTACTTTCGTGGCTGACACCATGAACTAAACCCATAAACTCTGTGATTCGCCCGTTCACCCTCAACCGTTGCTACCCTACTTTCGTGGCCTAACCTCGGTTGTTCTAAACCTGACTTTCTAGGACTAGAATTCTCCTTTCGGTCCTTCTCCTAACCCCTAACACATGCATCTACGTGGCCATCGCAAACACAAGTAAATTCAAGAACTCAGATAAAGAATAGATGAACTAAAACGGGAAGATGCATTCAAAATAGATCAAAAGCGGTCTCGGGATAGCCAAAGGCTAATCCCTTCTCCTAGAACAAACAAACTACTCGCTCATGCGTCTGTAAAGAAACATAAACATAGTAGAAAGTCTAAGGAACATAAAAACCAAACAAAACCGAAGTGGTGCTGCTTGATCTCCAACGCTCCTCGCTTATCTCTTCGCAAGAATCTCCTCTATCTTCGCTGAATTCTTCTCCTCTGTATGCTTGCTGTAACGACGTCTTTTTGCCTCCTTTAAAGCCTCCTAAGTCGGTCCAATTGTTGCCCTAATTGCCCCACGAGTTCCCTTATGTTTTAAGTTAAGTTTACTTAAGTTTTGAGCAGTTTCGGGCCGCTACCCGCTCGGGTAGTGACTGTACCCGCTCGGGTGCGGCTAGGGCAGTTCGTGCGCGTCCTGTGGTGCTGGAATGGTGCCCGATCGGGCATGGCATGTGTGCCCGCTCGGGCACAAGGCAAAATGGTCCTAAATGCTTGCCCGAGTCGTGCTAAATGGTCCACACAATTGGCCGTAGGTTTTGCCCGATCGTGCAAGGGTTGTGCCCGACCGGGTGAGGCTTTTCCATGCTCAATCTCGTCCCGTTTGTCCCGTGATGATCCCCCAAGTTGCTCCTTAGCTCCGTGCATGTTCCTTTAGCTCCAAAATAGTCCAAATACGCGTAAAAACCTGTAAGAACATGAAAAGCACGAAAGCAAGTAAAACAGATACGGAATCATACGTAAAACATCACATATGTATCAAAAACGTCTCCTAAATCGTGCAAGAAATACGTATGAAAACGAGATGATCACCATGGTAGGTGGTTGTATGAGCTAATTGGTGACCATCACTACCTCATTGTCTACGGTTCTCTTCCTCATTATAATGTCCTTGAGGAATTTGGCATAAGATGGGATTTCATGAGCGCGTCGTAGAATGGGATGGTGACTTGCAGCTTCCTTAGGAGTTCCACGAATTGGGCAAATTGAGCATCGTCGTTCTGCTTCCTTTGACGATGCGGGAAAAGTAGGGGTGGTACCCTCGGGGGAGGTGCTACGTAAGGCAAATCCCTTTCTTCTTCCTCTACGGTCTTCTTCTCTTCCACGCCTTGAGTGATGGGATGTCCAATTGTATTGCTCAAAGGCTCTCCTCTTGCAGCTGTGGAAGGCATGGGTTGCTCCTCCGTATTTCCGTTCCTTAGAAAAATGGCGTTGACTTGCTCCCGGGGGTTCATCTCGGGTTTCGCAGGGAGCTGTCCAGGCTGTCGGCTAGACCCTTGGGCTAGCTGTGCCACTTGCGTTTCCAGGAGCTTTAAGTGTGTCTGGAAATTGTCCATTCTCTTCCTCATGTCATCATGCTCAACCTTAATTCCTCCAAGTAACCTTAATTTTTCTGTTCTTGCATTATCGATTGGAGCATAGAGAGAATTTCGGAGTCACCTGAAGGTTGTGCGTGAGGCTATTAGCTGTAGTCTTGGCCACTCCCTCTCGGCTGGAAACCTTGGTTTTGGTTTCTTGACATCATCCCCGGTTGAAAATCCTGCGAGTTTGCCACATTACTTGTATTACCATAGGAGAGGTTGGGATGGCTCTTGATGTAGTTTTGCTAGTAGGCCCGATTGCTGACATAATTGACTTCCTCGATTCCCTGACCTATGGATGCATCTTGTCGATTGACTTGAAGGCCTGCCATCATCCTGTATATCTCCCCAACTTGTTGCTTTAGATATGTTAAGTCGGGGTTGGCAATACCTAATTCATTTACCGCAGCTTTGGATGAGAAATCACGGTTGTAGTCTCCGACCTTCTTGCCTCCCTCCCTTGCCATGTTCTTGATCAAATTCTCGAGTTGTTGGAAAGTAAGGTTGCTGAGGGAACCACCACCCACTGCTACGATCATGAAGCGTGTGGTCTCATGGAGACCTTGCATGAAGCTCGTGATGAGGTACCTCTTGTCCATTCCATAATGCAGTCATATGCATTGATAATTCTTGAAGCGCTCCCATGCATCATGTAGAGTCGCGCCTCTTTCTTGCAGGAATGAATTTATTCGGTTCTTGGCGAGCCGTGTCCTGTGGTCTGGGAAGAATTGCTGCATGAATCGCTGCTCTAAGTCATCCCACGAAGTAATCGACGCAGTAGGCAAGTTGAACAACCAACGCTGTGCTGCATCTTTGAGCGAGAATGGGAATGCGGATAAGTATAGATATTCCCGTGTGACTCCCGTGCCAACTTTATTGGTGTTGCAGATCATCTTGAAGTCCATGAGGTGTGAGTTTGGATCTTCATTCTCCATTCCTATGAAAGCGGAGTTGTTGAGCATCTGGATGGAAGCGGGTTGTAGCTCAACTTGGTTTTCTATCGGACGAGCCATGCATGAAAACAATTGAGTGTGCATTGGAGCGATGTAAGCTCTGTAAGTTTCTTCAGCAGTAGACATTTCGTGCTTATCGATGGGACTTTCTCCGCTGCTTGCGCTGGGGATTTCGCTGTCGGTTCCTTCCTCACCTGAAACGTATGTCTCTGGGATGCTCTCTTTATCTACTTCGGATTCAGAATCTGCAAGTCTAATTCTCCTCTTTTTGGCACAAGTTTTGTATCGTTCTTTCAACCTCGAGATCGTATATGAGTAGCTTTTGTGTGGAGCTTCTCATACAATGGTGCCTGCACAACAATAGACGAATAACCAAAGTGCAGATCTGAAGTAGATAAAATCCACTCGATAAAAGAAAAAGTGAAAATGCATAAAAAATGACTAAGACTCCGGAAAGAACTACATCTTAGTCTAACTAATTCCTAATCTAGGCCGTAATTAGTCCCCAGCAACGGCGCCAATAACTTGATGTGCGAAATATCAAGCTATACAAATCCCTAATATCCCTTACCGCAAGAGTACGGATCGGTGTAATAAAAGTGTCCAACTCTGGGGACTAATGCAACCTAAGCTAAGAATATGAATAAACTAAGACGGGTTGAATAGATGGTGGTGTGATATTAATATGTAGAACACTAAGGTAAATCGTGACATCGATGGGAAGATGCGGAAGACTTCACAATTAAGAACACTATGGGTTTCGGGTTATCGGGATTTGCAAGGATGTAACAAACAAATGATCATAAACCTATCGAACTATCTTGACAACGGGGAATTCATGCTCTGAAATAAGGAATGATTCTGCCGAACCTAAACCTCCTAACCATAATTACGTGCAATCCTACCTTCCCGCAGCGATTAACTCATGATTTCGGTAGCGTAAAGCGCGCAATCCAAATCCCAAGTCGATTAACCGACCAGTCAGATTCTCATTAATCAAACTTAATCTACAATCAACTATTCTGGATTCATAATTTAACCTTCCAGCTAAACACAAATTCCTAGGTTACTGAGCGGGCAGCACTTGTATAAACGTTTATGATTTTGATTGTAAAACCGAATATCAAGAAAGTTTCGAAAAATCTAAGCATTAACACATAATTCTAACATCCATTACAAATCCGATATCCCTAACCCATAGCTGGAAATCTGCTCACTCATGGTTTCTACTGCGAAACAAGAGAAATTAACCCTAGACATGATAAAGACTAAGAAATATGATTCCTCGATCTTCCCTATCTTGTTACCGAAGTCCAGATTGATGTTTCTCTCCTTCTCCAGCTTCTCCTCAGTCTTTCCTGATGAATTTCAGTCCTTTCCTGACCCTAGGCGTCGCCCCATGTTCCTGGAATTGATCCCCTTCCGTTCAAACACTTAAAATAGGTTGTTGCGAGAAAGGCGGCCCGCATGGGCTAGGTGCTCTACCCGATCAGGTATCAATCAACCCGAGCGGGTTAAGATATCCACCCGAGCGGGGTCAATGTGATTGAACTACACGATCAGGTTCTCTTCTGGCCCGAGTCGTGTGAATTTTTTTGGAACTTCTGCGGAACTTAAGCCCGACCGGACTGAAACTTCTATCGAGGCCTATGATCGGTGTTTCCTTTGGTTCCATGGCTGAATTTGCTCCGAGTGATTTGTAGCTTCCAATATGTGCGGTTGAATCCAAGAATTTGCATTCTAATCTTGGTTAGGCCTTGTCGCCTTAAAACCTGAAAATCAACTAAAAGAGAGTATATAAAGAACGTTCGTGTCGGCTTCGTAACTCGTGCTATATAATATATGCGAAAATGATGCAAATGTCTAGCCTAAAACTGATACACACTACATGTTATCACTGATCATTCCATGTTCATCATTCGAAACAATTCTGGTATCATCGCTCTCTTAGTTTATGTTGATGATATCATCATAAAAGGTGATGATAATAAGGGAATAGAAAGTGTTAAACGTTTTCTAAAAGAAACATTTGATATAAAGGATATAGGTGAACTTAAGTACTTTCTTGGTAATGAAGTAACTAGATCTAATGATACTTTATTTCTTTCTCAACAAAAATATGCTTTAGAACTTTTGAATGAAACAGGTAAACTCGGATCTAAGCCAGCCAAGACCCCCATTGAAGAAAAATACAAAGATTTGCGTTAGAGGGAACCATTTCATGATATAGAACAATACAAGCGACTTGTCGGTAAGCTAATATACCTCACAATAACAAGACCTGACTTGTGTTATGCTGTGAATCAGGTCAGCCAACATATGCATGCTCCAAAGGAACAACATTGGAAAATGGTGGACCGAATCCCCTGAATCATGAAGAACGCTCTAGCAAAAGGTATATTAATGTGTAAAAACAATGACACTAGTCTCATTAGGTATTGTGATGCCCGGCGTTCTGTACCTTTGGCGGGGGGAACCTTGTCACTTGGAGAAGCAAAAAGCAATCGGTGGTCTCTCGTTCCAGCGCTGAGGTCGAGTACAAAGCCATGGCAAATACAACATGTGAGCTCATTTTGATCCGGACTCTCCTCAAAGATCTTGGTCTTGAACCTTTGTAGGCCATGGTGCTTCATTGCGACAATAAGGCGACAATTCACATTGCATCCAACTCGGTGTTCCACGAACGAACAAAACATATTGAAGTTGACAGTCATTTTGTTCGAGAGAAGCTCGAAGATGGCGTCATTCAATTCATATACACAAGAAGCGCATATCAGTTGCCCGATGTCTTCACCAAAGCCACAAGTGAAAAAGTCTGCAAATATATCCATTATCGGATCGACCTTATTAATATCTTCAGTTTCAAGGCATCACATTCAAGTTTAGTCGATCGTCCATTGAGCTCATAATACCCAATTAGACTAGTGTCATTGTTTTTACTCATTAGTATACCTTTTCTTGGAGCGTTCTTGATGTATCGGAAGATTCGGTCCACCATTTTCCAATGTTGGTTCCAACTTGTTTCGCTGTGAGGTAGGAACAAGAACGAAACACACACAACTGAAAGTTCTAAAATACTCAATATCAGGTTTTGTGGATTTTAATACCTCATAAGGTGATTTGTCCTTTAGAACCTTTATAGGAATTCTTTTAATGATGTGACATGGGGTCATGACTGCATCGGACTAAAACCTTTTAGGATCATCTCGATCGAACATGATAGTTCTCGAGACTTCCATTAGGTGCTTGTTCTTCCTCTCGGCCACTCTGTTTTGTTGCAGAGTATAGGGACATGAGGTTTGATGTGTAATGCCTTGTTCTTCAAGGTACCTGCAAAACTGAAGACTATTATACTCTCCACCATTCTAAGTCCTTAGACATTTTATTTTAGCATCATACTAAGTTAAAACATGTTTATGAAACTTTACAAACACATCATAAACGCAACTCTTAGACGGGAGAGTATAAAGCCATGTAAACTTTGATTTTTCATCGATAAATGTTAAAAATATTTCTTTTGATCACGAGAAACACATGGAGCTATCCAACATCACAATGGATTAGTTCAAAACAATTTTTATAAACCGAAACAGAGCTTGAAAAAACTTGTTTTACGTGCTTTCCTAAGATGCAAGCTTTGCATGCTTCATGTTTATCTTTAAGATTAGGAAAAATGATACTTAGAACTTTGCTATGAGGGTATCCAAGTCTCCTATGCCCTATAGAAACTTTATCACTATTTGAATTTTATAGAAACACAGACTCGAGATCATAATACATAGACTCAAGAACATAAAAACCATTGAGGAGCTTTCCTTTACCAATTACTTGTTTGCTTTTAGTAGCCTACGTCCAGAATGAGTTAGAATCGAAACAAACATAGCAATTAAGGTCTTTTGTAAGCTTTTGGAAAAAAATAAGATTATTAGAAAACTTTGGAACAAAGAGAGCCCTTGTATCATGACCGAGAAGCTTAAGCTTCCCTATCCTTTAATTGTAACACTCTCCCCATTCGCAATAGAAACAGAGCCACTATGAGGGTTTATATCTTTAAGCAAGTCATGATTTTTGATCATATGATTTGTAGCTCTAGAATCTATTATAATATGGTTTAAAAAAACAGAGAGAGCAAAGGTAACATTACCTCCCACATAATCTACTTTGTTTGTTTGATTTCCTGAATTAATAATTTGGAAAAACTCCTCGAGGTATGCCCTAGTGACGAACTCGGACTCATAGGCCATATTAGCATTACCTTGGCCGTCACGGCTTTTGTTCTTCAAAATCGGCTGAAGGATCCAACAACGACCCTTTGTATGACCTTTCTTTTTTCAATGCTCACAAGAGAACAACTTTTTGAAAGGCTTGATAGAAGTGGCTTGCCTAGAGGTGCTTTTAGAGACATTAGCATCCTCGGTCATTTCTTTAAAGAGACAGTTCCCCCTTTATCCCTTTTAATCATCATACAAACTTCGTTAAACGAGGTTTAAAACTTTCTCCAACCCCCTCTGATGCAAGCGCCACCACGAATCACTGGCCTTAAAATTGTTGACCATGACCTTTCTGCAATTGAGGAACATCGGTATCTTACATCGTCTACGGCAAACATCATTCTCCCTCACAAACCCTATCAAAAGTGTCTACGACATCACCCAAGTTACATAAGTATAAATGAATAAAAGTCGAATAAATAACCAAATTATATATGATAAATCAGTTTGAGGTCACTTACCAATGCATCTACGACCATATTTGAACGTGCGACTGGTACCGTGAAAATCCTCTAAGCAAGAGTGGCCATGGTGACATTAAAGACCATGTCACCTTCGTGACGAAAAAGTGCCCAATCCCCAATACAATTGTTTTGGTCATCGGAGAAACCTTTCCATCCATAAGTGAATCTAGAGCCATCCAACTTTACTTCCCATGTTCTGTTAGATGATTCGATTTAAGCATTGTCGTGTTATTGTCCCTCGTTTTCTCGTAAATATACTCATCAAAGAAGATCTTCGAAATGTCCTGTAACAAAAAACGAAAAATAATGTTAGATGGAATTAGAAAAGACATGACCCTGACATCGAATCGACGTTAGATGGAATTCAAAAAGACATGACTACACGGTTATGTTTTTTCAAATTTTGGTGAAAAGTCCGTCAGGAATTTTGGTTAAAAGGATTCATTTACAACGCCCATGGGTCGCATGGTCATATATATTGATCAATAAATGTAAATTTGACGAGTTTAAGGGTTTATAATGATAAACTGTTAAAAACCAATCAAAATAATATATTTACAACTTCAAACTAATTAATGCCAATTGAGGGTCGCATGGGTCGTTTGTTCGCATATATGGATCTATAGATGCGAACTCGACGAATTTATGGGTTTATAATGATAAAATGTCATAAACCAATCAAAACAATACATTTATAACATCAAACTAATTAATGCCGAATGAGGGTCGCATGGGCCACCTTGTCGCATATATGGATCAATAGATGCGAACTCGACGAATTTACGGGTTTATAATGATAAAATGACAAAAACCAATAAAAACAATACGTTTACAACATCAAACTAATTAATGCCAATTGAGGATCGCATGGGTCGTTTGGTCGCATATATGATTCAATAGATGCCAACACGACGAATTATGGGTTTATAATGATAAAATGACAAAAACCAATACATTTCCAACGTCAATCAATGGTTTAAACAGATTATAACCCATGTGTCCCAAGTTGTGTATAACCAATGCTTGTGTTTCTAAAGTGATAGTAGTGTTTTAAGAACTCGTCGGATGTGTATAACCAATGCCCGTGTTTAACATTTTGTTCAAATATCGATACTATTTATATTATTGTCTATTCTAAATTAGACATATACAACTCAAATATATTGATAATGGCATATTGATAATGGCATGGGCTGCATGGTTCGCTTGGTCGCATATATGGATCAATAGATGCAAACTCTACGAATTTACGGGTTTATAATGATAAAATGTCAAATACCAATCAAAACAATATATTTCAAGTCTTCTGTTTTTGTCTTATTTGGTATTGCAGTCCAGAGTTATCTCCTGCCATGTACTTCATCTTCTAATCACATTTCAAGAGTGACCCAACACCGTCACCTAGGTCACCCCCGCAACTCGTTAGTGATGGCATAGAGACCGAGTCTACCGATTACCAAGACCTTGAGTAACACGTAGACAGCATGATGCCCTGTGTCGACCATGTCACCTGCTTCACGCAGGTCACAAAGGTCAAAAAGATTTTTCATAGAAATTGGGGTTAGATACACATACTAAGAGAAGAGACGTAGATGTTAACTTATAGACATGGGTCGGAAGGGTCACATGGGTCCGAAGGGTCACATGGGTCGGAAGAAAAGAGTCTGACAGCAAAATGACAAGTCACATGATTGGAAGGGTCACATGGGTTGGAAGACAGGAGTCTGACTGTAAAACGACAAGTCACATGGATCGGAAGGGACAAATGGGTCGGAAGAAAGGAGTCTTACAGCAAAACGACAAGTCGTATGAGTCGCATGGGTCGCATGAGTCGTACATGGGTCATATGTGGTCACATGAGATCACATGGATCAGCTGAGTCGCACAAGGGGTCATATTGGGTCGCATGAGTTGGATGGGTTCCCGTTTAAAATTAATTTCAATTTAATCCAATTTAGGGTTGCACAAGGGGTCATATTTGGTCGAATGAGTCGGATGGGTTCCCGTTTAAACTTGATTTTAATTTAATCCGATTATGGGTCGCATTATGGATTTCACGTAATTATGATTGAACGTTTAAATATGGATTTCACACATTTTAAATGTTTAAAAATGGATTTATTTATAATGATTGACAAAGATCACATAAGGTCACAAAGGGTACAAAAAAAGGAAAGAAAAAAGTTGAATAAAAGGAAAAAAAAGGTTACATAAGGTCGTAAAGGTAAAATTTGCCGAGTTTAGAGACACATCGGAGCCCTCCCCCGTAAGGAGAGTCGTGCGTGACTCAACGCCTTCTCCAAGTTGATCTCCAACCGTGACCTTAGGTACCACGGATATAGCACGATGTCTGAGGCCACCGATTACCAATACCTTATGTAATGTAGATACCAAACAATGTCCTCCATCCACGTTGACGATTACAAAGACCTTGAGTAACACATACAGATCAAGTTTGACGATTACAAAGACCTTGAGTAACACATAGACAACACGATGCCATACGTCGACCATATGACCTTCATGATGAAGTTCAGAAAGGTCACAAAGGTAACAAAGATTTTTCAGAGAATTTAGGGTTAAAGACTTAGACGAAGAGATGAGAGAGGTGGGATTCTCCCGATTCATTCTCATCTCAAATGGGTGTTTTGGTGAAACTTAGAGAATTTGATAAACCTTTTAATATAGGAGTAACAGAGACGTGTCGCAATGGTCTTGAGTGTGACATTGGTAAAATAAAAAGCATAGGTTGCACTGGAAAAGCCAGTAGTTTGACATTTAGTGGCCATTAGCACGATACTCCATGAAAAAGACTTTCACGATTAATATAGCTTGCATTGGAAAAGCCAGCAGTCTAACATCGAAAAGACTAGTCGCAAGGGTCGCAATGACCACATGGGTCGCAATGGCCACATGGGTCGCAAGGGTCACAAGGTTCGCAATGGCCACATGGGTCGCAAGGGTCGCAATGGTTGCATGGCACACCTACCATCTTCTCTTAACCCGCTTGTATGTTCACTTTCAGAATTATCCGAATCCAAAATATTTATTATTTTGTTATTTGGACCTACAATAACATAGTCTTCATAATCTACAACACCTCCATCATCACTGTCTTTAGCAATGCTTACAAAAGCAGGAATTAAAGGCTCAATTTCCCTCTCAATTTCGATTTCACACTTCAAACTTGTCGATTCTATCTCCAGATACAGTAGTGGTCGAATTCCTTTTATGCGATCGAACAATTCCATTATATATGCCGGCTTCCAATTTTCACAAAAAATAGGCAAATAGCTTAACTTCAACTTCATTGTATTATTTCCCACCATCATCTCTGTGCATAATTCATCAATTAGTTGCTGGTATGTCAAACTAACAAGAGGAAAATACAAAAATACTCTCTGGTTTTCCTGAACTCTACCAACCCATTCAGATTCTCCATTTGGGTTTTTTTCCCATTTACCATCATACAAAAAATAAATTAGTGTGATTTTCTCATCCACTGAATTCATTACACCTGTAACAAAAACATAAAAGAGGGTAAATTCTGTGACCCACTGCGACCGTTGATGCCTTATCAGAGTTAAATAAAATAACCTAAACTACCCGCAAGTGCACGGCACGTGTGTAGTATTTTAGGTGTCGATCCCACAGAGACTACGCAACACTACCTAAACTCGAACTAGGAATCAAACTTGCTAACGAAAGAATATGGATGAAGAATGAAATACTGAAAGTAAATAAACTACTTGGGTTCTAACATAAGACAAACGTCCTAGGAATCCAGTTTCACCACAAGACTACCGAAACCGACGATCAATCTATCTATCATGCAATCCCAGTTAAAGCCCTCTAAGGCAGACGATCCTAACATGATATCTACCCTCTCTCAAGGCATAGACACGTGATCTAGACAAGCTGCCCCCTACTTTCGTGGCTGACACCTTGAACTAAACCCATAAGCTCTGTGATTCGCCCGTTT
>CM071865.1:15248030-15258116 GCA_036759665.1 Gynandropsis gynandra | reverse complement strand
GTGGCTGACACCTTGAACTAAACCCATAAGCTCTATGATTCATCCGTTCACCCTCAACCGTTGCTACCCTACTTTCGTGGCCTAACCTCGGTTGTTCGAAACCTGATCTTCCAAGACTAGAATTCTCCTTTCGGTCCTTCTCCTAATCTCTAACACATGCATCTACGTGGCCGTCGCAAATACAAGTAAATTCAAGCACTCAGATAGAGAATAGATAAACTAAAACGGGAAGATGCATTTAAAATAGATCAAAAGTGGTTCCGGGATAGCCAAGGGCTAATCCCTTCTCCTAGAACTCACTATACATACCTGGTTTTTTATTGCGGAACGTGCTTAAACCGCAACCAAAATCATTGTTTTATTATTATTATTTTTTTAAAAAAATGCATCTTACCGTGAGTTCTTCATCCTTTTATCTTTAACTTTAATTTAACTTCCATTTTACTCTAAAATTGTTTAATTCAACAATAATCAAATCTAAATCTGATATAAACATAATAGATTCTTCTTTGATACTAATTGAAGGAATCCGATTTCACTTGATTTGGATTCCAGATCTCCGAAACTCTATCGTGAATTATATCAAGATTTGAGATAAATTTAGCAGAAGATCGAGATAAATACTTGGATTTATGGTATACGACATGCAACGAAATAGAGAGCATGTCATCATCACTTGGGACGAGATGTGTGCCATCATAAGGCATCAATTTTTACCTTCTAACTTTCATTTAGAGGTCAATCAATGCTAAAATGATTAGAACAAGGCAGTTTAAGTCTAGAAGAATACTACAGATGGACTTCTTGTTGATTAAGGTAAACATAGAGGAAGATCGAGAGGCAACGATGGATCAATTTTAGGCTATCTTAATCTCGACATTGAACTACGCTTGGAAACTCATCATTACGTGAATATCAAGGATCTTTTTCTCTTCGTCACTAAGATCGACAAATAACTAAAACGTAGAGCAATGGAGTCCTAACGTGTAACCATGACATTGCATGTTTCAAAATGTCAAGGTCATGAGCATTAAGCTAAAGAATTTCTGAACTTGAGGACTATGATGGTACACAAATGGAGGTTATGAAATAATATCAAATGAAGAGGTGGAAACTAGGGCTGATGAGTAAGATGAAAGTGTTGAGAAGTATGAATCCACAAAGGGAAAATTATTGATGATGAGGCGAGTCTTTAACCATCATGCTATAGATGATACAACAGAGCAACGAAAAAACATCTTTTACACACAACGGCCTATCAAAGAGAAGGTGTGTAGCATCATCATAGATTGTAAGAGTTGCATGAACGTGGAAGGTACTATGCTTGTTGACAAGATATGGCTCTTAATTGCAAAGCATCTATATCCCCACAAGCTTCAATGGTTGAATGATAGTAGGGAAACCAAAGTACACCGTCAAGTAAACGTGTCATTCCACATAGGGCCAGTATGATGACAATGTTCTCTATGACATTGTATCGATGCAACTTGGACATCTAGTGTTAGGAAGGTCGTGGAAATTTAACACACAAATTCAACACGGTTGATTTAGCAACAAATATATGTTTAAGTCCAAGGGGAACAAAGTCTGTTGGCACCCCTCACACACTAAGAAGCCTATGAAGATTAGTTACATCTGCATAAAGATGAAAACTGTGAGAATCTAAGTGACCTTGAGGTAGATCACCAAATTAGTGAGGTCTTAATAAAAAAAATAAGAAGAAGGATTTTAAGAGTATTCCATTTTCATACACGAATGAATAGAGATCAATCGAAAAAAGCAGAGATCCTGTATAGTATCTCTTTCTTGATCCCGTGAGCAATAATTTCCTTCCATGAGAGCGAGATAAAAGACAACAAAATTCCTATTACTTCAGCCAATTAATAGGCTCACACACAAAGAGGGCTATACTCTCTAACGAACTAAATCACTCTTTTTATACTGTTTCTGCTAACGTATTGGAAGGTTCTAAAGATTGATTCCCTAAGAAGAAACCACCAGATGAAAAATCAAGTGCTAGTTGAGAAAGCTCAAACAAAGTCTTACGACAAACAGACAAACAAAAGGCTCAAATTATATAATATTTTGCATGGTAAGCATAATGTCAATTCAATTCTCCATATTACTAACATGGCTCATTTTGACGCAATCAAATAGATTGAAATTGTTGTCAAATCCTTTTAAATGAGGCGGGGAAGATGAAGAATAGGTCGTTGTTCCACTACAAATCACACAATGACCCATCGCAAGAGCATAAGAGAAACAAAGCTTAGGAATGTACTCACTCAAATAGGCATGGAAAGATGGACAATGGATAAGCGATGATGTCAACAAGCGTCTAATCAAGTCCACAAGACCCATCTAAAAAAAGAAGAGGCCGAAAGGAGCAACACGTTGGATAAGCTGAAGGCGCTCAGTCTGAGCAGTGAATCGCTTGATGCGAGCAAATTTTTAAACCAATTTTCCTGAATTGTTGGTCGCTCAATTAGAGTGAAAGAATTCTCAACCCATGTGAAACTATAAGGATAAAAAGAGCATTCCAAGGATTGGATCACTTGGGCTGAGCATCACACAACTCAATCGAGCATTGGAGTAATCGACAAAGCAGAGAAGTTGCTCGGTCGAGCTTACTTTAGTTTTCAATATTTTGTGGTTAAGACATGTTGCACTCGACCAAGAGGTTATACCTCTCGATCGAGCATTTTAACCATGCTCGACTTAATTGACTTATTTTAATTACTTTTTCATTATTGTTTGGTCCTTATAAATAAAGAACTCCTTGCATGACTTTTAAATAAATGTTTATTCAATTGAGATCGTATTTTCGTTTACTAATTCTCGAGATTTTGATACCAAACTTTTGGAGAGAATTTGAGTGTTCAACGACTTAAAAAAACTAGATTAAAAGTATTGTGGACTCGTTTGCTAAGTCCGAGGTTTTGTAATCGAGTTGTAGGTGACGTTTGGGGCATTCATCCTTAGGGAAGTCAAGTTCCACATTTTATTATCGAGTTATTTGGGGGGTTTTAGTCTGATTCCATCAATCTAACAAGAGAATGTCGATCTATGGTTATATCACTTCAACATACTAGAGAAAGTATATGTATCCATTTTTAGACTTAGTGTTGCATTGCAAAATTTAAAGCTAAAATTGTTGGAAGAATATGTGAAATTTTCGAACGGTTATGCATTAAACATAGCTCGTTGTGTAGATTACAATGGTAGAAATTCGCAAAGCATGAACTGTCATGCTTTTATTGTTTTCATGCAACCACATCTTCCAATAGCTATATTGAAATTTCTCCTTAAAACCATTCACGAACCATTGAATGGTGTTAGCTCTTTTTCAAAGATATTTGCTCACAAATATTTAAAGTCAATGACATGTAAGTTCTGAAAGATATTATTTCTCACATCTTATATATGCCTTGAAACAGTCCTTCCTCTTTCATTTTTAGTTGTTATGGAGCATTTGAAGATAAATTTTCCACATGATGTTGATTTGGGTGGTCAAGTACAATTTTTTAATGGATGTATTCGCTCAAACAATTCTCTTTCCATTTTAAAATCAAAGATGAAAAACAAAGTAGAGCTGAAGGAACACTTTTGAATTAATACATATTTTACGAAATACTATTTCGACCCTTACATTGCGAAAAAATCCAAAAACACATCACGAATCAATAATGAAAATCCTTTGTTAAGATACAGTGAACTTTTTTCCCAATTTTCCTTAGAAGGTTTCGGCGAGAAATTTATGAAAAGATCACTGAGCAATTAAGAGGTTTATCATTCACATACTTAAATTTTAATAAATTACGAAAATCTCCGTCAATATGTGGATGATTATGATATTATGGTCGATCGATGGCTAGTTAGACATAGATAGAGGTATCAATGTGTCTAATAAAAAACATTTAGGCATGTGGCCCGAATCGCTGGCTTTTAAACGAGTTCATACCAATTTGCAGGCTTAAACTTTAAAAACTAAAAACCATGATTTTTTTTCTTGTTTCTTTATTTCTTTATGGTCGCATATCTATTGTTAAATCTCTTCAGTTGCCTCTGGCTTGCTTGATATCACCAAACGTGCACTCTAATAGAGAATGGCCACCTTAAATCGTAGCTCGACGAAGACCGGTAAGGAGTGGAACAAGAAAAGAAATGGAGCAAAACCGGAATGACACAAAATTGAGATGCTAGTAAACAAGAATAGGACTTTCTGCGATATCTCTAGTGATTTCCCTGGTCGAGAATATGAAATAATGAATAGAGAGATAAAAAATAAAAAGAAAAAATATTTCAAACAAGGAGGAAAAACATGATGAAAAAATTGTTTTTAAGTTTATGTTTGCGCTTTGAGTATGTGGGCTTAAATCTTAAAAAAAAAAAAAAAACAGAAGTCATACTTGTTCTTCGTGTTTCTTCTTTTCCTCATTTGTGGTCATCTCTGAGGTGTTTAACATCTCTTTGGAAGCCTTTTGCTCGCTATAGAAATTTTGTTCGATCAATAAATCACCTGAGAACTATACCTTTCACGGCACCAGAAACTTTGGCACTCGACCGAGCGATTAGATGACTATGGTTTCTATTATTTATATGGTTTCTGTAGTGAATAGATACACATGAGATGTTGTGTGATGTAGTTTCAATGCAAGCGGGTTAGCTTTTGTTGGGATGACCGTAGAAGTTTGATACTCGAGTACAACACGACGAATTCAACAACAAGTACTCATTTGACTTCAAAAGATAGCACGTTCGCCTAACACCACATACACCACATGAAGTATTCGAGGATTAAGTGTGGTTACTAAAGAACAAGAAGGAAATTCTTATGAGTGTCCATGAGGTAGTTGATAAAACAGTAAGGTCTTGAGAGAAATCCAACAACAGACATTTGAGAGACACTCGTGAAAACAACATTTCTTTCGTTGAAAGGAAACAAATTCAAGAAAGCTTAGCATTCTAACAAGCCTATATCATAGTGTTATCACTGAATTGTTGTAGAATTTTTAGGATATGTTTCTAGACGAAACACCTAACGGCTTACCTCAATTACATGGGATTGAGCACCAAATTGAATTTATACTTAGCACGAGCATTCCAAACTATCTAACATACCAAATCAATCCTGAGAAGTCTAAGGAGCTTTAGAGACCTGTTGATGAGCTCATGGAGAAATGATATATGCAAGAGAGTATGTTATCGTGCTTTGCACCACTGATACTCCTAAGAAGGATGGCACATGGCGTATGTGTGTTGATTATGCATAATCAACAACATTACGGTAAGTATTATCATACCATATTATTGGGATGATAATTTTGACGAACTGCATGGATCTTCTATATTTTATAAGATAGTTTTGAAGAGAGGATACCATCAAATTCACATGAAGGATGGTAATGAATGGAATACACATTGAAGACCAAGTTAGGGCTTTACCAATGGTTAGTCATGCCTTTCGAGTTGACTAATGCATGTTTATGAGGTTAATAAATCTTGTTTTTGGAAATTTATAGGAAAATTCATGGTTAAAAGAACATGTAAGGAACTTGAGGTTGGTTCTAGACGTGTTGCGAAATGAACAACTATACGCTAATCTTAAGAAATGTGTTTTTTTAATAACAAACTTGTGTTCTTTGGATTTGTTGTAAGTGAATAGGAAATACACGTTGATGTAGAAAAGATTGAGGCCATACGCAATTGGTCAAGCCCGTAGAAGGTTGGAGAGGTCCGAAGCTTTCATGGATTGTTCGGTGTCTATCAACAATTCGTAAAGAACTTCAGTACATTGATTGCACCCTTAAGTGTTCAAGAAACGTTACATTCCAGTGGGGCAAAGCTGAAGAGAAAGCCTTCCCAATCTTAAAAGATAAATTGATACAAGCTCTTTTATTGGTATTACCTGATTTTACTAAAATGTTAGAGTTTGAATGTGATGCATCAAGTGTAGGAATTGGAACATTGTTGATGAAGGAGGATAGATGATGTCGGTTAATCTTAAGTAATAATATACCTAGACTAACGCTTCCGCAAAAATACGGATCGTGTAGTACTAGGGTCGGACACAAGGAATTGATGCAACTCTTAAGTTATTAGACTAATGGATAAGACGTGTAAATAGAATTATGATGGGAATGCGAATGAAACTAAAGCTACTTAACGAGATAAACTTAATGACTATACACCATAGGTATCGAGAGTTGCACAACGATGTAACGAAGTTCTAACAAGATAATTGGTTTTAGATACTATCACGAGTTCAGGAAATTCAAGCTCTTATATAGGAACTGACTGGCGTAGACTTGTCCACTATCTAGCATGCGTATACCAATATATCTATTGCGTATCGCACCTACATAGACGCATTAAGACCGCTATCCTAATCCCTAGATTCAATCGATCGACCTGGCGTAGATTCTAAACCGATTAAGCCCTAAATCATGGCTAGGTTCCAAAGTCTAATCCCCTGGTGTAGATTCATTAGACTTCTATAATCATCCATTCGAGTGGCGTACAAGAATGAAAGCATTAAACACAACCAATCAATCTGAAAAATGATCAAGTACCGAATTCATTCATTGAAGTGGCGTCCAAGAACAAAAGCATTAAGAACCATCATTTATTAAGAACAAGATTTCGTTACATATTGGCAATACTCTCTAACCCATGGCTGTAGATCTACTCAGACATGAACACAGCAAAAGAAATGCAAGAGAATACTAAATTCAACATAGATAGAGAATGAGATTCCTCCCTATTCGAATACCGATGTCTTCAATAGATCCTCCTCACTCCCGATCCTTTGTTCCGTCTTTTCTTCCTTTCTCAATCTTCCTTAATGTCTCTGAATGATCTCCCTTCAAATCTGGTTCGACTCCTAGCTTTAGAAGGTCTCTTTTCTCATTAATTGGCCGTTCTAAAATCAAGGAATTTGTTGAGAAAAAGGTGGACCCGAGCAGGCACAACCTCTACCCGCTCGTGCATGACCTATGCCCGATCGTGCACCCTTAACTCGCCTGAGCGGGCACCCATGCCCGAGCGTGTGACTGTTCAGCCCGAGTCGGGTAAACCTACGGCGAATTTTGGCAACAATTAGTGCCCGACGGGCACTCCTTTTCCACCCGAGCGGGCACACCTTCCCGATCGTGTTCCTCATGTACCCGAGTCGTGCAAAGCTACGGGGATCTTTTGCCTCAATTTCTCAACTTGTGCCCGAGCGGGCACCCTCCATGGCCGAGCGTTCAGGTCTTGTTTTGTTGTTTCTGCTCCTTTCGCTCGGTGTTTGAGTGTTCGCTTTCAATCCATGGCCTTGCACATGTTGTACCTTGTCATCCAACTACGTTTTCAGGGTTAAATCGCCATAATCTCTCCGATTTCGCTTCATGTCTTCGTTTTCTATACAAAACACGAAATGTAGATGAAGTCCTCGAATAAACTCGATAAGTCGGTGAAATCTAAGTAATCTACTCAAAACTAGACCTAAGAATCATGTAAATACTACGATGGATAGTGTGTTATCAAACTCCCCCAGACTTAAGCTTTGCTCGTCCTCGAGCAAATCTAAAGTCGAGTACTAGAAGAGCTAAACAACAATGGATACTAGCACAAATACCTCGAAGGATTAGCCATCATGCAAAACAACGCGTCACATGAACGCAAGCCTAAGCGCACCTAGTTCAGACTTCTATCAACCGAATGTCACGAGCCATGCAATCCGACCAATTGCCTAAGTCTAATCCATTCCCCTTGACAACGTCCAAGCAATCTCCATACCAATTCTCCTAAGCTTGAGATATCATTAAACTCGTAATCTCGTTCTTATTCTCTTTTTTTTCTTTTCTTTTTTATAGATTCACGCTTTGTTCCTAGAACGTCGAAGTCGAAGAGGGATGGCTTTCTACTTAGACCCAGGCTGCCTATGGCACACTCATAAGGTCTTGTAACCCTATCAGAGTGAAGAGTTGCGTCATTGAATAATATTTTTCTGTTTTCATTTTTTTATGAAGAATACGCATCACTCTAACCTTAGGACGTAGAATAGCGCCTCAACCCACCACTTAGACCCGAACCATCGATCTCGATGTACTCATGTCAATGAAAACCTGAAATAGTTAAAAACTTATCCAAAAAGAACAAATTCACATCGGAGTATAAGCGTGTGGAGTTTAATAATCAATGAACGATAAAATCTATCAAACAAGCAACGATCAATCGGTATACACAGAGATATGGATACTTGGTACTGAAACCTAGGAGGTGAATGCAACTATAGATCATGGTTTCAAGCACAACTTCTCAACTAATCGGAATAAAAAAGAATTCTAAGCAAACCTAGACCATTGTTCACGATTCGACAAAGTCACACAATAATGACTAAAGCTGGAAAATTCATGCTAGGTATCAATCCGTTTATTCCTAAAAAATCAACATCTAATCCTAATCATCTAGTCCTAATCACATGTATGAAACTCGACTAGTACTCTCCCCAGACTTGAATGAAACACCGTCCCGGTGTTCAAGACCTAGGAGAATCTCGCATACCAAACAACATGAAAATAAGGGTTGGAACGTGTGCACCTTGTGTATCTTGCTATCCCGAGTTTGTGTCTCCTCCTCAATGATGATATGGACGTTGAAAAACCTGTGAAAAAGAATCACACAATCCAAAAGGAGGAATACGATCCCACCAAATACATCAATGCGAAAAGAAAAAGAATAGGTCCGAAAAAATATGAAATGAAAAATGCAACAGTCGGGTTGCCTCCCGATAAGCGCTTTTTTAAGGTCGCGAGCCTGACCAAAATGTTCTACTCATGTGTCGGCTCCGAAAGAACGAATTTAGCTTGATCAAAATCTGTGTTATCCGCATTGTAGAGCTTTATGCGTTGGGTGTTCACTTTAAATGCACCATTGGCTCCTATTAGCTCGATTGCTCCATGTGGTGAGATGCTTTTAATTGTGAATGGCCCGGACCAGCGTGACTTGAGCTTTCCTGGAAAGAGTTTCAAACATGAGTTGAAAACAAGTACACTATCACCTACCTCGAATGTCCGCAGGAGTATATATCTATCATGCCACCTCTTCGTGCGCTCCTTGTAGATTTTTGCGTTCTCGTACGAATGGAGGCGCATCTCCTCTAGATGATGAAGCTGTAACGTCCGTTTCTCAGCGGCTGACTTGTAATCGTAGTTAAGTGCCTTGATTGCCCAATACGCTCGGTATTCTAACTCGACTGGTAGATGGCATGCCTTACCGTATTGTTGTGGCATTTCGTTGCGTCTAGAAATATTACCCGTCCTTTGGCAATTGTCGCATGATTTGACGTAGTTGTGGACGTCCTTGAAAATAGTAGGCCAATAAAAGCCTGCTTGCAGCACCTTCGCAGCGGTCTTGGCTGCAGCAAAGTGTCCTCCGTAACTCGAAGAATAGCAACGTGACAGTATGTGTGGAGCTTCTTCTTCGGAGATGCAGCGCCTAAAGATTCTGTCTATGCCTCTTTTTAAAAGATACGGCTCATCCCAATAATACGCCTTAACGTCATATAGAAACTTCTTTCTCGCATTGTAGTTCAGCCCCTCCGGTAATACTCGAAAAGTTAAGTAGTTCACAAAGTCAGCATACCAAGGAATGGAAGTGCAAGTCAAGGACATTACCACATCATCTCGAAGATAATCGTCGATAGGAATGCACTCGGGGATTTCAAGACGTGAAAGATGATCAGCTACTCCATTCTCGGTTCCTTTCCTATCCCGTATCTCAAGATCAAACTCTTGCAGTAGTAGGATCCATCTAATGAGCCTCGGCTTTGCATCCTTCTTAGTGAGTAGGTAACATAAGGCAGCATGATCCATGTAAACAATTACCTTTGAACCCACTAGGTATGAGCGGAACTTCTCAAACGCAAAGACGATTGCAAGGAGCTCTTTCTCGGTTGTGGAATATTTGCATTGGGCGTTGTCTAAAGTCCGACTAGCATAGTATATAGCGTACAACATCCGATCCTTGCGCTGACCTAAAACTGCTCCAACCGCATAATCACTCGCATCACACATGAGCTCAAAAGGAAGCTCCCAATTCGGC
>CM071865.1:15168488-15245809 GCA_036759665.1 Gynandropsis gynandra | reverse complement strand
TTTCCACATCTCGCTTGTTCGTAAGTACGTCTTTGAGGAACTTAGCGTTTGAAGGCATCTTCTTCAACGCTTCGTGGAATAGAATCGTAATGTGCATCTTCTTCAACATCTCAGCAAACTTTGCAAATTGAGCATCATCGTTCTTTTTGCGTTGACGTTGAGGGAATGGGAAAGGATGAGGCCTCGGTTCGGGTTTGACGTATTTAGGCCCCTCTTCCTCCTCTTTGTGCTCTTCGACATGGTTGCTCTCTCTCGCTACTGCCCTAGATGATTCTCCCTGTTCAAACGTTGAAAGAGTGGGCTGATCTAATGTCTTACCGCTTCTCAAGTGAATGGCATTGATTTGTTCATGAGGATTTTCCTCCGGTCGCGCCGGTAGAACTCCTTGCGGTCGTGCTACCCCTTGTGCAAATTGTGCGAATTGCGTCTCCAATTGTCTAAGATGAGTCTGAAAATTATCTAGCTGCCTCTGGGTTTTCTCTTCATTCCTCACAAGACTTTGTTGCATTTCCGACATCGAGTTAGCTTGAGTTTCTTGGAATTGAAGGATACGAGTTAACAAGGCGTTCAATTTAGGGTTTGCATCGGATTGATTTGGCTGTGATTGCGATGCACGTGGCTGATGGTTCTGAGGTTGGGGATTCGTCCTTGGCTGAAAATTCTGATTGTGTTGCATCAAATACGGTTGGAAGATCCCCGATGAACGTTGTGCATTGAATGCACCATCGGAATTCTTGTACAAAAGATTGGGGTGATTTCTCCACTCAGGGTTGTAAGTGTTACCCAAAGGATGATTGTTGCTCACATAACTCACTTCCTCGTACCCTTGAATTCCTTGCTCTTCCGGCTGCTCAAAACACTTCGGTTGATTCGCTTCGGACATCATATTGAAGAGCCCACTGATTTGACTCTTCATTTCAGCTAGCTCGGCAAATATGGCATGTGTGTCGTTCACGTTAGCTACCCTTGCTGGAGTGTTACGATTGTATTCTCCAGAGGCGTTGCTGCCTTCATCAGCCATACGATCGATAAGGTCCTCGATCTGTGGAAAAGTGAGGTTGCTCAAAGAACCTCCAGCAGCGGCTATGATCAAGATCCTCGTGTTGTCCATGAGTCCTTGCAGAAAGTTATGTATGAGATAACCTTGATCCATGTCGTGATGTGGGCAAAGGCGTTGGTAGCCCTTGAATCGCTCCCACGCTTCGTATAGACTCTCAGCTGCCCCTTGAACGAACGTGTTGATCTGATTCTTGGCAAGCTGAGCCTTACTTTGAGGGAAGAATCGTGTCATGAACTTCTCCTCTAGCTATCCCCACGATGCAATAGAATTCGCCGGTTGAAAATACAACGAGTCTTGTGCCTTATCTTTCACCGAGAATGGGAAGGCAGCTAGCATGACGTCCTCGTCCGAGACTCCGTCTCCGGTTCTTATAGTTCTGCATAGCATCTTGAAATCAGTAAGATGCTGGTTTGTGTCCTTGGTGGGTCTCCCTCTAAACGCCACGTTACCGAGCATTTGGATGAATGCCGGTTGTAGCTCCACGCGAGCGTCTCTCCTAGTAATGCATGACAAGAGTTACGTGTGCCTAGGAACCGTGTATGATCCATAGGTCATCGCCAGTTGCACTTGCTGCACGTTTGGCACGTTCAAATCTCGACGTTCTGCCATTAGCTCTTCTTTGCTCTTGTCTACACTCGGTGGCTCGATTACTACCTCGGTTTGGAAGTCCAAGTGCACATGCGTGTTATCAACCGGTTGGCTTGCACTAGCTCTCGTTTCTTTCCTTAACTTTCTGAGCGTTTTATTGATATCGGGGTGGAAAACTAGATCCGCACTTCTGGTATTTCTCATGCACAAGCGATCTGCGCGAGACAAAGAAATTAAACACGAAAGTGATGTAAGTTCCGAGAAGTAAACGAATTTGACTCTAAAACAAACAAACAAAAATACGAAAAAGAAACAAACAAGACTCCGGAAAGGACTATGTCTTAATCTAAAAGTATCCTAACTCTAAAGCCGTAATCAATTCCCCGGAAACGGCGCCAAAAACTTGATGTCGGTTAATCTCAAGTAATAATATACCTAGAATAACGCTTCCGCAAGAATATAGATCGTGTAAAACTAGGGTCAAACACAAGGAATTGATGCAACTCTTAAGTTATTAGACTAATGGATAAGACGTGTAAATAGAATTATGATGGGAATGCGAATGAAACTTAGCTAAGCTACTTAACGAGATAAACTTAATGACTAAGCACCATAGGTAGCGAGAGTTGCACAATGATGTAACGAAGTTCTAACAAGATAATTGGTCTTAGATACTATCACGAGTTCAGGGAATTCAAGCTCTTATAAAGGAACTGACTGGCGTAGACTTGTCCACAATCTAGCATGCGTATACCAATATATCTATTGCGTATCTCACCTACATAGACGCATTAAGACCGCTATCCTAATCCCTAGATTCAATCGATGGACCCGGCATAGATTCTAAATCGATTAAACCCTAAATCATGGCTAGGTTCAAAAGTCTAATCCCCTGGCATAGATTCATTAGACTTCTATAATCATCCATTCGAGTGGCGTACAAAAATGAAAGCATTAAACACAACCAATCAATCTGAAAAACGATCAAGTACCGAATTCATTCATTCGAGTGGCGTACAAGAACAAAATCATTAAGAACCACCATTCATTAAGAACAAGGCTTCGTTACATATTGGCAATACTCTCTAACCCATGGCTGTAGATCTACTCATACATGAACACAGCAAAAGAAACGCAAGAGAATACTAAATTCGACATAGATAGAGAATGAGATTCCTCCCCATTCGTATACCGATGTATTCAATAGATCCTCCTCGCTCCTGATCCTTTGTTCCGTCTTTTCTTCCTTTCTCAATCTTCCTTAATGTCTTAGAATGATCTTCCTTCAAATCTGGTTCGACTCCTAGCTTTAGAAGGTCTCTTTTCTCATTAATTGGCCGTTCTAAAATCAAGGAATTTGTTGAGAAAAAGGTGGACCCGAGCGGGCAGAACTTCTACCCGCTCGTGCATGCCCTATGCCCGATCATGCACCCTTAACTCGCCCGAGCGGGCACCCATGCCCGAGCGTGTGGCTGTTCAGCCCGAGTCGGCTAAACCTACGGCTAATTTTGGCAACAATTAGTGCCCGAGCGGGCACTCCTTTTCCACCTGAGTGGGCACACCTTCCCGATCGTGTTCCTCATGTGCCCGAGTCGTGCAAAGCTACGGGGATCTTTTGCCTCAATTTCTCAACTTGTGCCCGAGCGGGCACCCTCCATGCCCGAGCGTGCAGGTCTTTTTTTTGTTTTTTCCGCTCCTTTCGCTCGGTGTTTGATTGTTCGCTTTCAATCCATGGCCTTGCACAAGTTGTAACTTGTCATCCAACTACGTTTTCTGGGTTAAATCACCGTAATCTCTCGTGTTTCGCTTCATGTCTTCGTTTCCTATACAAAACACGAAATGTAGATGAAGTCCTCGAATAAACTCGATAAATCAGTGAAATCTAAGTAATCTACTCAAAACTAGACCTAAGAATACTACGACGGATTGCATGTTATCAATAGACCCATTACATGCTTCAATTAGAAGCTCTATGTAGAGCAGTTAGGCTAGCCAACGTACAATAAGGAACTATACGCATTGGTGTGAGCGTTTCAGACATGTCAACATTACTTGTGGCCCAAGGATTCCGTAACTCATAGCGACCTTGAGTCACTCAAGCATCTTAAGGGGCACAAAATCTAAATCGTAGACATGCCAAGTGGGTGGAATTCATAGAGACATTCCCGTACATTGTCAAGTACAAGCAAGGTAAGTAGAATATTGTTATTGACGTATTATTTACGTTATATGTTTCTTTCTGCATTAGATGTCAATGTGCTCGGTTTTGAACACCTTAACAAACTCTATGAGATGGATCTTCACTTTGGAAATATATACAAGTCTTGTGAGAACACCGTAACATTTAAGTGTTTTTTCGTCAATGGCTACTTATTCCATGAGAATAAATTGTGCATACCTAAAAGTTTTGTTAGG
This sequence comes from Gynandropsis gynandra, assembly GCA_036759665.1. Classification (NCBI taxonomy): domain Eukaryota; kingdom Viridiplantae; phylum Streptophyta; class Magnoliopsida; order Brassicales; family Cleomaceae; genus Gynandropsis; species Gynandropsis gynandra. Next base: position 15,241,746 of record CM071865.1, on the reverse strand, counting down.
GATTTATTGGTTTATGAAGCACATGAGAAAGAACTAATGGGATACTTTGGAGTGGCCAGAACCTTCTCCACGTTGCATAAATATTTCTAGTACACTATGGACTGATATCTCCATGGATTTCATGTTAGGTCTCCTTCGGTTTGAATCTGGACACGATTTAGTTTTTCTTGTAATTGAACGATTTTAAAAAATGGCTCATTTTATTGCTTGTCATTAAACCAATGAGGCAACACATGTAATTGCTTTATTCTTTAGAGATATTGTATGGTTGCATGGAATACCTAGAACTATAGTATCTTATAGGGATGCTAAATCTTTCAGTTACTTTGGAAAAACATTGTGGTCTGCATTCTGAACCAAAGTTTTATTCTCCACTACATGTAAGCCTAGAACCGATGGAGAAACGAAAATGGTCAATAGGACTTCGTCGACCTTATTATGTGCGTTGTTCGGGAATAATCTTAAAACGTGGGAAGAATATCTATCACATGTCCAATTTGCATACAATAAGATGGTTCTTAATGCTACCCAATTTTTACCTTTTGAATTTGTGTATGGATTTAACCCGCTTACACCACTGGAGATGACACCATTACTGTTATCGCAGTTTACTAAACTTGATAGCAATAAAAATAGCTAAGTTTGTGAAAAAAATACATACAAAGGCACACGTCTATAATCGAAGACTGAGCGATACACCAAACATGCTAGTAGGGGACGAAAGAAGGTGGTCTTTCAACCCGGTGATCTCGTTAGGATCCATTTAGCAAGGGACTTTTTTCCAATAGCGTAAATCCAAGATCATGCCCCACGGAGATGGACCATTCAAAGTAATTGAATGCATCAATGAGAAAACTTACAAGATTGAGTTACCTGGTGAGTATAATGTTAGTTCAACCTTCAATGTTGTTGACTTGGCTCGTTTTGATGCCAATGAAGAATCCTGATTTGCTGTCAAATCATTTTGAAGAATGAAGGGAAGATGATGATGATCATGAGACTCTGTCATAGAGATCGATAACACAAGGACTGATCACAAGGGCAACAACTAAGAAGATGGAAAACTTTTTCCCTCAAATGGTGGCATAAGAACTCACAAAGACACCACAAGGGCAACAAGAGACGACAATAGAAGCTTATGTAATTTATCTACAAGTGGACGAGCCTGGACGCGGCAAGAAGCTAGAGAAGCCTATAACATTGAGCTCGATACGAGAATCATTTGATCCGAGCAAATTCTCTAGACAGATTGAGCCCAATGCGCTTGGCCAAAGCAAATACTTGCTCAACCTGATTTTCTTGAAAAATAGAGCATGTGGAAGACCGCAACACTCGACCCGAGCAACACAAAGTTAAATCAAGTGTGGGAGGACTCGATCGAGCATAGAGTTGTCTGGCTGAATGTAATTAAGTTTTACGGAATTAGAATTTAAGACTTATGTGGCGTTCGACCGTGCACTTTTGTCGAATTTTATTATGTTGTTTTACAGTTTCCATTATTATTTGGTCTTTATGAATAGAAGGTCCATTGTATGATATTTTACCAAAGCTTTGATTAATTGAGATTGTCTTTTTATTACTAATCCTTGAGATTTAGTTACTGAACTCTTGTGCAATTCGAAGTGTTCATAGACTTATCACCACTACATCACAAGTGTTGTGGTTTTTTTCGTTGAGTCTAGGGTTTTATAGTCAAGTTTTAGTTGGGGTTTAAGACGTCTTTTCTTTGAGAAGATAAAATTTAGATTTTTTATCGGGTTGTTAAGGGTTTTGAGTCCATTTTCATCCATCTAACAAAAAAAAACGTCGGTATAGATTCATTTCACATTCTCTTCAATGATCTTCGAATGAGTATGTACAAACAGAATTAAACAATCAGAAGTACCCGTTCTCATGGAATATTTGTTCTAGATGTGATTGACTACAACCACGGGCGAGGTTTTCCATAAAACTAATATTCACCTACAAGAAACAACAAATGGGAATTGTCGCAGCCCATCTAAATTCATATTAGGAAAACCATTGCAACGAGATACTATAACAAGACATAACCATGTAAAAATGTAAAGTGTTCACCTTGGAAAGGACACAAAATCCGAAACACGAGGTATCTAGCAAGACTTTAATGGGGAAGAGGCTTCGACCAGGGCGAGGATTTTCGACATGCAAAGGGGCTTCCGTCGGGGCGAGGCTTAGCTTCGACGAGGCGAGGCTTCGAGAGAGGTTTGGTTTCGACGAAATGATGTAACAAGGATTCAGAATGAAAATGCATTTGGACGATGCGAGTAATGTGATAGAAAAAGTAATATTAGGATTTCGAATTTTATTGATTTTGAATGTGGCTTTTGTATTTTAAAATTTATATATATTTTGTACATATATATTAATAAATTAACTATTTAGTACTTTTATATACAAATAAGTTGAATAACTTATAATAATATTTGTATTTGGCGAATGTATGATTTTAATAATTTGTTTTTAGATATTAATAACACGTAGTGTGTATTAGTTTTAGGCTAGGCATTTACATCATTTTCGTATAGTTTGCATAGCACGAGTTACAAAACCACACGAACGTTCTCTGTGCACTCCTTTTTGTTGATTTTTTCAGGTTTTAAGGCGACAAAGCCTAAACGAGCTTTAGCATGTCAATTCCTGGATTCAACATTACATAATGGGAGCTACAAACCATTCGGAGCAACTTCAGGTCACGGAACCAAACAGAACACCTAAGCGTCGATCGAAAGGAGCGAAAATAAGAAGTTAACTCAGCCCGCTCGGGCTTGGAAAAGGCCCCCACGCGGGCTGCAACCCCACAAAACTTTACACGCCTCGGGCTGGAAGAGAATCCGCTCGGATTGGACAAACATGATTATCCGCGCGAGGCAGATAACTTAGCTCGCACGGCCTGCGTTTCCAGTGAATGTTGCACGTTTTGGGGAGGCAAGCAGCCTGCTCGGGCTGATTGATACATCTTCTGCCAGCGCGGATTGAGCATCTAGCCCGCGTGGGTCCCCTTTTTTGGATTGCGGACAGTGGAAGAGACCAAAAAAGAGACCGGAAAACACAAGGAGAAACTCAGGAAAAGCTGGAAAAGGACAGAAACAACAATCCGGACTTTGGTAACGAGATAGAGAAGACCGTGAATCGTATTTCTTATTCTCTATCATGTCTAGGATTAATTTCTCTTGTTTTACAGTAGAAACCATGAGTGAGTAAGCTTCTAGCTATGGTTTAGGGATGTCGCATTTGTAAGAGATGCTTGTAATTATGAGTTAATTCTTATACCTCTCGAAATTTTCTTGAATTTTGGTTTTGCAATCAACATCGTAAACGTTTTAAACTTGTGTTGATCACTCAGTAATTTAGGAATTCATGTTTAACCGGGAGGTTAGATTATGAACCCGAAATCATTGATTGTTGATTAAGTTCGATTAAATGAGAATCTGGTCGGGCGGTTAATCGACTTAGGAATTAGGATTGCACGCTTAACGCTACCATAATCACGAGTTAATCGCTGCCGGGAGGTAGGATTGCACGTTGTTATTGTTAGGAGGTTTAGGTGTCTAGAGAACCATTCCTTATTTATGAGCATGAATTCCCCGTTATCAAGATAATTCGATAGGTTCATGATCCTTTGTTCGTTGCATCCTTGCAAATCCTAATAACCCGAAACCCATAGCGTTCTTAATTATTAAGTTTTTCACGTCTTCTCTTTGCTGTCATAATTCATTTTAGTGTTTTAGATATTTGTCCCACATCACCATCAATTCAACCCGTCTTAGTTTAGTCGTATTCTTAACTTAGATTGCATTTGTAGTTAAAGTTTGACCCTTGTATTAGACAGAACCTTACTCTTGCGGTAATTGGATATTAGACATTTTAATACTTGACAGTTCGCACATTATATATCCTAATTTTTTATTCATATAAAGATCGAATTTCGTTGAATACAAATCGAATACGAATAATTCGAATAATAATATGCATTGCTTATTAGGATAATGTTTTAAAATTTTGATAATTTGATAACGATGAAAAAAACACATATTGAATATAAAAAATATTAAAATAAAAGTTAACTCCCCATCCTTCCCACTTCACAAGACGACGATAAAACGATAAACATGATCTGCGTGAGAGCTCGTCCGTTATTTTCCTCCCCATCCCTTCTCCGCCTCTCCTCTTCCTTCCAATGTTTAGCCTCCGCCATGTCTTCTTCTTCTTCTTCTTCTTCTTTGATCCCTCAGATCATCGAACACATCGTCCTCTACAGGGTCAAGGATGCTACTGACTCCGGCAAGATTTCCTCCATGCTCAACGGCCTTAATCGCCTCGTCTCTCTCGATCCCGTGGTCCATCTTGCCGTTGGTCCCGTTCACCGCACCAGTTCCGCTTTCACTCATGTCCTCCATAGCCGGTACAAGTCCAAGGACGATCTTGGCGCGTATTCTGCGCATGCCGATCACGTTCGCGTTGTCAAGGAATTGGTTCTCCCGGTCTGCGATGACATCACTGCCGTTGATTGGGTCGCTGACCGTGTTCCCGGAACCCTAATTCCGCCTCCCGGATCCGCCGCCAAAGTGACGTTGCTGAAGCTGAAGGAAAACTTTCCCGTTGAAGCGAAATCGGAGATTCTTGAAATGTTCAAGGGGATGGATGAGAAATTCCCCGGAGTCGATCAGATCACAGTTGGTGAAAATTTCTCTCCAGCGAGAGCTAAGGGGTTTTCAATTGCATCGATTGCGTATTTTAGGGATTTGGGCAAATTAGAGGCTTTTGAAGCTCAACAAGAGCTCGTGAACTTGCAGAAGGAGAAGCTTCGTGATATCCTCGACGGTGAGATTGTTATACACTATGTTGTTCCGTCGCCTACTAATATGCAAGGTCAATGAATCTGCCGCAATTTCTTCAACAAGTTGAGCATTCATGCTCCAAAACTGTAAACACCATGGAAATACGAATTTCTGATTATCTGAGATTGAATCAATGGGAATTGGGAGATTTCGATCGTAATGCTTCCATTTCATCGTCTGCATTTTTTGTTGCATTTCGTTATACGCTCAATACGAATTGTTTTTAGGAAATATGAAACTAGTAATATATTACAACTAGCGAGTCTAATTTTTTTTTTAAATATTATCCAAATCAATTAATGAGAGATACCTCGTAGGGTTGGAGTGCTTTACGTCTACCCTCGTGAAAATGATTATTAAATAGAAAAAGTCTGAAGAAAAGATAAATTTGCCCTTAATTTTTGAACGTGAAAAAACACAGTTCTGCAGTTTTTCGACGTGAAAATCTGTTTCAAACTGTGTCAAAAGCAAGAAAGATGAACAAATTTTCGACGTGAAAACGTATTTCAAACCGTTTCAAAGTTTATAGCAAGGAAGACGAAGTGATTTCGAACTTGAGAGAGATCGATTTAAAGTTGGCAAGACGGAAAATTCAAGTTGAGGCCAAGGAAATGGAAAGAATCAGCAGTGAAGAAGAGAGCACGAGTCAATCTTCAATGGCTTAATAAGTGTAAGTACATCGATATCTAGGGTTCTGTAGCAGGCTGTCGAGTCGCAAAATTCTTTATTGATTTGAAATGGGTGTGAATCTTAGTGAGTCAGTTGCGTCGCTAGGGTCGCAGGAGTTGCATGACCATCTTTGACTCAAGCGACTCATTGGGTCTCAATGGTTGCAACGGTCGTGTTAGTGTCGCAGAGGGTCCAAAGGTCGTTTGAGTCACATGGGTCGCTTGTGTCATTGAGTCGCAAGGATCGTTTGAGTCGCATGGGTCGCTTGATATTATGCCCTGTTGGTCGCTTGAGTCGCATGTGTCAATTGAGTCGCATGGGTCGCTTGAATCTCAGTGAGGCAGTTGACTCTCATTGAGTCAGTTGCGTCGCAAGGGTTGAACGAGTCTCATTGAGTCGCAAGGGTTGCGTGAGTTGCATGACCATCATCGACCCAAGCTACTCATTTGGTCTCAATGGTTGCAATGGTCGCTTGAGTGTCATTGAGTCGCAATGATCGTTTGAGTCGCATGGGCCATTCGAGTGTCATTGAGTCGCAAGGGTCGTTTGACTCGCAGGGTCGCTTGAGTCGCATGGGTCGCAAAGGTCATTTGAATCGCATTGGTCGCTCGAGTGTCATTGAGTCGCAAGGGTCGTTTGAGTCGCATGGGTCGCACGGGTCGGTTGAGTCGCATGGGTCGCTTGAGTCGATAGAAGTATAATGTATTTTTAATTGGTCAATTTGCAGGTGCCACCAAAGCCGAAGTTTGTGTATGAATTCAAGCACATGGACACAATGCCAAAGATCACCACCAAGTGTTATCCTTACGAGACAATAACGAAGTTGAGAGGAATCTTAGATGAATATGAGTTGCATTACTTCGAGAAGGAGTCACAATTTAGGCATTTATTCCATTTCCAATGTGAGTTCATATTGAAGAAGGTTCAAATGTCTATCCTACAAAATCACTATCTGATTGTATGGGACAAGAAGGAGGTGTGGTTCGTCTTAAACAGTCTTCCCATCCGGTACTTTATAGTGGAGCACACACTAATTTCCGGATTGAAATGCGAACCATATCCCAAAGGATGACAGTCCAAAAGGGGTGATACATTCAGTCTAAAGAATTTCGGCCGTGGAAAGCTAACCCCCGCACAAGTCAGTGAAAAGCTTGTGAAGGCGAAGAATCGCGACGACCAGACAAGGTTGGAAACTTTGATGTCGTTCGTGCAAGTTGGCTCACAAGCCTTCATAAGACAACTTTATCAGCCATATATCATTGACATGGTTGATGACTTAGAATTTTTTGAATGTTTTCCATGTGGGCGTTACACATTCGAGAAGATTGTGGATACTTGTCGCAAGCACGTTAGGAATCACCGAAACCAAAATGGTATTTGGCGGTTTCATGATTCCGCTAATGGTAAGTTGTATATATATTCGAATAACTTGAATATTTTCGTACTTTTTTGCATTCTTATCATTTTGTTTTAATATTTCAGTTACTTCCATTCGAAATCATCCTTAGTTTGGACGGAAAGGGATGGTATGTTGATCTTATGGATGCAGATCCAATACACCCAAGAATGTGCAAGAAGATGTTTAAATCGAGTTTTAACCTAAAGTATGTAGACGCGATAAGGCAGATTGGAGATTCCAAGGTAATAATTACACAAGGGTCACAAGGGTAACAAGGGGCACAGAGGGTAATAATGGTTATTTTTTCTTTTTCAGGATTATTTGAAGTATTCTTCGTATTGAACACGAAGAGGAAGCTATACTTTTTGATCTGGAGGATTACGAGGGATGTCACGATCTCGATGTTCAGCTATGGATGGAACATCTTCGTAGAAGTTCGAAGGGTTTTTGTTGGGAGGACATCTGTAAACAAGAACTGCTGATGCAAAAAACAGTTCTTGGTGATCAAAAGAATGGAAAGGAAATGAGACTAAGAGGAAGAAGAGCGTGGGTGAAAAGGCAATAGAGGTTGTAGATGTTCCACCCATATCTGATGCTGACGAAAAGGAAGGATGGGTAGGTGTTGTTGAAGGCTGATGAAGAAAGAGAAGGTGGTGCTAAAGCTGAATGAGAAGGTGATGATGAAGCTGAAGCTGGTGCTGAAGGAGAAGAAGTTGCATTCCCTCTGACACTGGTGCAAAAATTAATAAAGAAAATAAAGAATTCAGAAAAAAGAATCATCAACACCATAAGAGACCTTCTAAGGGATGTCGGATTTCATTTATCTAATCCAAAATCCAAGGGGGTAAATCCCAAAGGTGCTAAAAATGCAAAATAAAAGTCTACCGAGAAAGATGCGAGCACCGGAAACTAGTCTTCCCGCACTGTTAGAGATGATGATTTTGAATTCCTTCGATTTCCATATCCAGTGTCAAGAAAACAACCAAGCGAAGAACTGGTTGATTCAGAGGCAAAAAATGACTCTAGAGATGGCTCAGAAGAGGATTCGGCAAACATTTCAAGGTTAGTTAAAAATCTCACATTTGCCGCCACCATTCCTCTAATTGAATACATTTCCGGAGAGGTTACTGCAGTCGTTGCTCTTGATGAAGTTCCACCAAGTAAGTAATATTTAGTGAAAAAGGTCATTTGAGTCAATTTCCATCAAGAGTCGGCATGGGTCGCAAGAGTCACATGGGTTGCAAGAGACAGATAAGTCGCATGGTCTAATAAGTCGTTGGGTCGCTAGAGTCGCATGGGTCGCATATGTCCCATGAGTCGCAAGGGTCGCACAATGTAAGAACGATGCGTCTAATGAATGAAGTAATTTTATGCAGATGTTCCCGTGGGTACTGTCGATGAAGTAGCCAACGAGAAGGTTCCTGCCAAGGATATTCCAGTAGGTCCTGTCGAAGAGGTCGTCGTTAAGGAGGTTCTTGCGGAGTATACTCTAGTGGGTCCTATGGAAGACGTCTCCGCTGAGGAGGTTCCTACCGAAGATACTCCAGTGGGTCCTGTCCAAGAAATTGCCGACGAGAAGGTTCCTGCCGAGCATATTCAAGTGGGTCATGTCGAAGAAGTCCCCGCTAAGGAGGTTTCTACTGAGGATACTCCAGTGGATCCTGTCCAAGAGGTCACCGCTGATATTGGTGCTGACGAACTCCAGAAGTTATTGTCATTGATGTCGAAGTACTACCAAGTAAGTACGGTCATTTCAGTCACAAAGGTCGTATTGGTCGCATGGGTCAAATGGGTAAGAAAAGGTCATATTAGTCGCATAGGTCGCCTGTTCGCATAGGTCGCCTGGTCGCATAGGCCGCATTGGTCACATGGGTTAGAAAAGGTCGTATGTTCGCATGGGATTTAGGGTTGCATTAGTCGCATGGTCACCATATGTTTAATAAAGTATTTTTTATGCAGGTGCTGGACCTTTATCGAAGCAGTCTAAGCTATATGTTGAACCTCCGTCGGTAACTAAACAAGTTTTAAGACCACAGAAGGCATATGTTGAACCTTCGCCGAAGAAAAGAGCAAAAATAGGGCGAGAGAGAGAGCGAGGAAAAGATGTTGATGGAGAACCCACAGAAAATGTAGTTCTAGATTCGAAAAAAATGTGGTTCAAGAATTTGCAGGGAATCGACATTTTGTGTGGCGGCCCAAAGGATTAGGGGAGGGCGGGATAACCCGAGAGCCTTCGTTCATTGATGTTAATGGTGAAAAATCGGCAGCTCTATATATGTTCCTGACGAAACCTTGATATGAGCATTGGTAGAAATTTGATCTAGATTGTCCCCGAGGGCCAGAGTTTTAGGAGACCATATTAAAGCCCAACGTATGGCTTAAAAATGATGTAAGTTTTTTTTTGCAGCAATTGGATGAGGCGTTGTTGGAGCTGTATTATTGCATGAGGACATTCCCTTTCATATATCGGAATTATTACGTTTGTCCTCTTGCTTTCATGCAGACGCTCACATTGTGGATGTACGAGGATATGGAAAAATTGCCGGAAAATCTTAGTGATTTTTTCGATGGCAAGTATCCATTGAGAACTAGGTACACACCAGTGAGTTATTTCGATAGCTTTGTCTAAAATCTAAACATTCCATCGCTTAAAAGTCGATATATACATGTTCATTGGGTAACCATCAAAGCAGATTTCACGATCCGATGCATCACGGTATACGACTGCCAAAGTAGTATGAAAGAAATACATATTGATTCGTTGATTGAGAAGATAAGAAGTTCTTTCTTTGGCTTCTGTAGAAGATGAATGGAAGTACGAGTATTACGAAGGTCTGTCACATAACAAAAGCACGAGTGACTATGGTGTTTACGCCTTTGAATTCTTAGAAGCCTCTATAATGAAATGACATCATAATTTTCTCTACATTTGTGACGACAATCTTGCTTCCATGCGTGAGAAGATGGCTGTTGATATACTTAAGAATGGAAGATTTATTCCTCCACCCCCGAGAATAACTTGATACATTATTATTTCTTGGGAATAGAAGATGTAAATATTTGGTACATTGTTATTTATTAAAAATTTCTTCATATTATTTGTAGATAATTTAATTTGAGTCATAAGCAATTATTAATTTTTTATAATAATAGAAGAGTCGCAGGGATCCGAGGGTCGCAAAGGGTAAAAATGTCATAGGGGTCAAAGGGTCGCAAAGGTAAAAGGTTGAAATGGGTAAAGGGGTCGCAGGGTCAAAGGGTCGAAGAGGTATAAGGGTCGCAGAGGGACAAGGGTTCCAAAAGTTTTATATGTGGTCGCATGAGTCGCATGGGTCGCCTGAGTCACATGGGTCGCATGAGTCGTAGAACAATCATATGTGGTCGTATTGGATTGGCTGGGTTCCCGTTTAAACTTGATTATAATTTAATCCAATTGAGGATCGACGATTTTATGGATTTCATGTAATTACGAACAATAGATGCAAAATAAGACATTTTCAACGTTTAAATATTGATTACCTAAGGTCACAAAGGTTACAAAGGTCACAAAGGTTACAAAAAAAGTTACATAAGATTACATAAGGTCACAAAGGTTACAAAAAAAGTTGAAAAAACTACAAGAAAAAAAAAGAAAGAAAAAGGTTACATAAGGTCAAAAAGGTTAAAAAAAGGAAAGAAAAAGTAAAGTTTAAAAAAGTTGAAAAAAAGAGAAAAAGGTTACATAAGGTCACAAAGGTAAAGAGAGTCATGTGTGACTCAATGCATCTCCAAGTTCACCTCTAACTGTAACCTTAAGTACTGCAGGTACAGAACAATGTTTGAGTCTGCCGATTATTAAGACCTTATGTTATGCAGATACAACACAATGTCCTCCATCCACGTTGTAATGACTTGTGCGTATTTGTATAGAGACTGAGTCCGACGATTACCAAGTCCTTGAGAAACACATAGACAACACGATGCCATGTGTCCACCATGTCATCTTCGTCACGGAGGTCACAAAGGTGACAAAGTTAATAAAGATCGATATCATCTCGAGTGCGATGGTGAGACGTACAAAATTTGATGAACCTTTTAATATAGGAGTAACACAGATCGATGGAAAGGGAGTATCGAAAAGACAAAAGTCTGACATCGAAACGACGTCTCGTAAGGGTTTTGAGTGTGGCACACGTTTGTCTCGACAAAGATGAGGTATTTCTCTAGCCTCATCGGGTCCAGGATAACTATTCTCTTTAGGCCTCCCATTTTGCGTTTTCTCAGCCAACATAAGAGGTAGAACCGTAACTTAAGAATATTGAAGAGAAATGTTCCAATCACTGCAATTAGGAACCAGATACATGGTTTCTTGGCAAGCCAAACGCCATGTCTCCCGAAGGTAGTATGTTGAACATAGATCTGGTATCTTGTCACCTTTACCAACCTTATGTGCAGTTGCAATTGCGTGACTGCATGGATACTTATCGACATTAAACATTTTGCAGTCGCATGTTCTTTTTTGAAGACTTACTACAAATCTTCAACCCATCACACTCCTCACCTCAAACTCATCACTAAGTCTGTTCGGTTCAATAAGCTCATACTTGGATTCATGTAACGTTTTCTCAATATAAGGTGTTATCTTTTGAGAATCATCACCGACAGCTGCTTCGAACCTATACCTATTGAACCATTCCACAGTCTCTCCCAAAACAATATCTAAAAGCCTTGGTATCAATTTTTTTTACTTCTTCAATGTTGAATTATTGGCTCTGCCCCATTAGTGGTTAATAAGTTGTACCTTTCGCTCTTAAATTTGCATCTTGCCCATTTAACGGGATTAAGTTCCTCTTTCTCCAAATACTTTGCAACATTAGGATACCTGTGCAAAGATCAAAAAGGTCAAAATGGTCAGTCACAAGGGTTGCAAGGGTACAAGGGTCGCAGAGGTAAAGGGGTCGCAAAGGGGTACAAGGGTCGTAGGGGTACAAGGGTCACAGAGGTAAGGGGTCGCAAAGGGGTACAAGTATCGTAGACGTACAAGGGTCGCAAAGGGGTCAAAGGATCGTAGAGGTACAAAAATCACAAAGTCATATTTGTACCTGGCCTTCAAATAATTAATAGCACTTCAAATTTGTTCATTGTGTATGCTGCTGCACATTTGAAGAACATTTCCGCCACAATATCACCCTTTGACGTCTTTCTACCATGTTATTATTGACATAGCTCTTTATACTTTGTGATATATGACACACACAAAAACTATGATCAACTTGTTTATACACTTGTTTGACTGCTTTGATCAAACTTTTCTGGGGATCAGATGTCACAACAACATCACGTCCATCCGGTATCACCTCTTTCAACCTTGACGTAAACCACATCCATGATTTGTTTTTCTCTCTATCGACTATTCCCCGTGCAATAGGATATTGGTGATGTTCACCATCTTGCGCGATCACCACAATCAATGCTCCCTTGTACACTCCTGTCAGAAATCTCGCGCAGTCGCCACAATCAATGCTCCCTTGTACCACTTTACACAAATATGTCCAACCCTCTTATAGTCGCTCTGACAGCTATAAAAAGGTATTTGAAGCTTTTCCCATCACTGTCGAGCTGAAGATTTGCGACTGGTCCGAGATTTCTTTCTGTAAACATGTGCAACCTACTTGAAAGCCTCATATAATGTTCAAAGTCATCACCACGAATCTTCTTTTAGCACTGCATTTGTCTCTTAATGCCATCAAATACGATACATTGGCACCATACTTTGCTTTCACACGAGCCATCAATTCTTTTGCTGGAGGTGTTTCATATTTTCCGGCATTAACCAATTGCGTTGTACCCTTTATAGCTTTTGTCGATTTAGATACAGGTGAACAGTTATGAATGGGATAGTGTGGTCTCACATTAAACCGTTTGGAATTCGGAATTGCTGCCACGCTTAACCCCTTCCAGTAAACTTGCATCGTACTTCCCACAGCTTCGGATCAGATCTCAATGTTCTATATCTAGAACAAGCTTCAATTGAACCCTTCCTTACAAATGCGTGTACATCCTTTTTTCTATCAAAATCTTGCCCAATTTTAAAATGCAATCCATCTTTAAACTCAAAGACATTATTTTCACTGACTGCCTTCTCGTGAACTACAATTTCCAAGTTGTTCTCACCATCACCATCCTTATGTTCTGTTGCACATCAGAATCAACTTTATTACTGCCACAAACAACTTCATCAACTACCACATTCATGGCACGCCCACCATCTTCTCTTAACCCACTGGTATGTTCACTATCAGAATTATCGGAAAATCCAAAATATTTATTATTTCCGTCAGATTACTCATAACTCTACTTTTGTTATTTGGATCTAAAATAACACTGTCATCATAATCTACAACACCTCCATCCTCATTTTTTGTAGCAATTCTTCCAAATGCAGGAATGAGAGATTCAACATCCCTCTCAATTTCGATTTCATATTTCACACTTGCCGATTCTATCTGCATGTGCCGCAGTGGTAGAATTCCTCTTATGCGATCGAACAGATAAGATTCTTGTCATTCATTATATATGTCGGCTTCTTATTTTCACAAATATTGGGCAAATAGCTTAACTTCAACTTCGTTGTATTTTTCCCACGATAATCTTTGTGCATAACTCATCAATAAGTTGTTAGTATGGCAGACTAACCGGAGGACAATAGAAAAATACTCTCTTGATTTCCTGAATGCTACCAACCCATTCCGATTCTCCATTTGGATTTTTTCCCATTTACCATCATACAAAAAAATCAGTGTGATTTTCTCATCCACCGAATCCATTACACCCATAACAAAAACATAAAAGAGGGTAAATTCTGTGCGACTCGATGAGACTCTGTGACACAGTGCGATTGTGCGAATCGATGAGACTCTGTGACCAGTGCGACTAAGCGACTTGATGAGACTCTGTGACACAGTGCAATTGTGCAACTCTTTGACACCTCTACGACCCTTATACCCCTTCAAACCTTTGACTCCTTTGCAACCCTTGTACCCCTGCGACCCTTTAACCCCCTTTGCAGCCCTTGTACCCCTGCAACCCTTGTACCCCTTTACAACCCTTGTACCCCTTTACAACCCTTGTACCTTTCCGACCCTTTTCCCTCTGCGATCCTTGTACATCCGCGACCCTTGTACCCCTTTGCGACCCTTGTACCACTATGACCCTTGTACCCCTTTGCGACCCTTGTACCTCTGCGACCTTTGCACCTCTGTGACACTTGTACCCCTGTAACCCTTTGACCCCTTTGCGACCCTTGTACCTCTGCGACCCTTGGACCCCTGTGACCCTTGTACCTTTGCGACCCTTTGACCCCTTGGTGACCCTTTTTCCTGTTTTATCCTTGTATCCCTTTGCGACCCTTGTACCTCTGCGATCCTTGTAAATTTGCAACCCTTGTACCGCGACCCTTGTACCTTTGCAACCCTTGTACCCCAACGACCCTTTAACCATTGTCCAACCCTTGTACCTCTGTGACCCTTGTACCCCTGCGACCCTTTGACCCCTTTTCGACCCTTGTACCCCTGTGACCCTTTGACCCCTGTGACCCTTGTACCTCTGTGACCCTTTGACCCTTTTGAAGCCCTTATTCATCTGCGACCCTTGTACCCCTTTGCGGCCCTTGTACCTCTGCAACCCTTGTACCCCTACGACCCTTTGACCCCATTGTGACCCTTGTACCTGTGTGACCCTTGAACCCTTGCAACCTTTGTATTTTGATCCAATAGACCCCTCGATGAGACTCTATGTTCCAGTGCGACCGTGCGACTCGAAGAGACTATCACTCATTACGATCATTTGACATTTCAATGAATATGAGTCGTTCAGACTACATCAATATAAAACTCATTTTAAAAAAAGGATACATATTACTCACTACTCACTCGGATTATCAAATTCACAAAAGAGACACGAAAAGAAACAAAAGAACGAAAAACTCGCTACACATACCTGGTTTTTCTGCGGACGTGCTTAGTTGCAAGTTTCTTTGTTGAAAACAAACGATTTCAACCTATTCACGACGAATCTGATGTCGATTTCAAGCTAGCTGCGACGATAATACTCGCGCCGAATCTGATGTGGTGTGGGGGAACAATAATTTTCGCACCACAGAAGAGAGAGAAATCGAGGTGCTATGGAGGAGAGAGAAAATTTGTCTACTAATTAACGGACAAGGGTAAAATGTGGTTATCAATATATTAAAGGTAGATTTACAGTTGAAACATTTTTAAGGATAGGTAGACTTGAAGTCAAAATAGCATTTGAAGGGTATTGTTTAAGTTACCACAAATCAACATTAATATAATATAAAAAAAATCTAAAGCTAAAATCGATATATTTCCTAATACATTTTTTTATTTTTATTTTAAATTCTAAAGGATTGTAAAAAGCATATTACGTTTTGTGTATTTTAATTTTGTTTTAAAAAATTAAAAATAATGTCTAAATATCAATTAAACACCCAACTAATCGCCCTAAACATTAAATATTAATCAATCATTCAACTAATGTCTAATGATTTTAAAAATAATGAGCTAAGCTTCTATTTACATGAAGGAGCATATTGCAGTAATCACCAATGTATGGTTTATAGGGCTTAAGTCATTGATGTTACAATATGTAACTATCTCTTCCAATCCTGATATTTGTATGTAAAAGGCGACTAAACAATGCCTTAGAATATCCGAGTACTATGTATATTGTTAGAAACCAAAGAAGGGGTTAGCAAACAAATGGATTAAATAAGAGAGATGAACAAGTCAAGAACATGAACAAGTCAAGAACTTGAACAAGAGATGAACAAGTCAAGAACTTGAACAACGTGACATATTTTTAGTAATTCTCCATTAAAATAAAGAATCTAACAACATAAAATCATGTTACAGATATTTCGGTTGGAGAGGAGAAGACAACAACATTTTGTAAAATTTATAAGCAAGAGAAACATTGATGTTAAATAGTGATAGTGATGATTGTCTTATTGAGTCGATGTATGAATCTTGGATGAAGATAAGCAAGCAAAATATTGAGTTGGTCAAAGAAAATATGCAGCTACAAGAAAGAATTAAACATAATGAGGTGTAGTTGCATCAACATAATAAAGATGTGGCGTTAATTAAATATCAACTCATAAACAAATGTGAATGCTTAACAATGGCACTGAACTACAGTTCAAAGCAAAGAAAACTATAGTTAGTCAAGAGCCTATACTCTGTAGGAAAAAGCCGAGCCCTTCAAAAAGATGTTACTCCTGCGGACATCACATACATCTTTGGAGATGGTGTCCATACTACCAGAGGAGACATTCAACAAGTAAGTATTTTTGCTGAAAACCCAAAAATAGCAAGCAAATTTGGGTAAACAAATTAGACTTATACTAGAAACCAAAAAAAAAATCAAACAAGTATGGATAGTAAATCTTATTGACAATGTCATGTTGCATACACTTCAACATACAATGATTATAATATCACTTGGTATTTCGATAGGGGTTGGTTCAAACAAATGACATGAACAAAGGAATTACTTTTAATTTTTTTCTGAAAAATAAGAATGTACATGTGACATGTGGTGATGAAGGAAAATGAAAGACCAGGAAAATGATCACTTATACGATATGATCAACAACAACTTATGATGTATGCTATGTCGAAGGACTACAAACAAATCTTATTAGCATCAACCAACTTTATAACAATGGATTTCAAGTCAAATTTTCAAAGAAAAAATTTCATTTTTTATACTAACGAAAAATGTGTGTTGACATGAATAAGATGAGGACACAAATGCTACATATGGAAAAACTGAACACAAAACAAAAAGTGATAAACTTAATTTATGACATCAATGGCTTGGAAATAGCACCAGAACCTTGATCAAGCTTACTAATAATGATATTATTCAAGGAGTACCAAAGCTTGATAAGGAAAAGCAATACAAGTACTTTCGTGGTTCATCATGTATCATCATCATTTTTTTCTTCTATTTCTTTGTTTCTTTATTTCTTTTCTTCATAATCAGTATTTCATATTTCTAGGATGTCGAAATTTTTATTAACATAGCTCATCTCACCACTTAAACTAAGGTTACCTCATTCAATATACTCATATAATGTGTATCATAGAGGACTAAACATTTTATTGTCATGTACCTTTAAGGACGTCGAAGTTGATTCATTGTCCTACCACGTAAACCCGAGCAGTGCACTCATATCAACAAGACTTTCATTTTTAGGTTAATAGCGGAGTGTAAGAATACTTGGCACAAAAGGTCGCATAGGTTGCACAGGACGCATGGGTCCCAAAGGTCGCATATCCGCATGGGTCGCGTGGTCGTACGGTCGCATTGGTCGACATATGTTTAATGAAGTAAATTTTTTGCAGTTGCTGGAACTTTATCGAATGAGTCTAAGCCATATGTTGAATCTCCGCCAGTAACTAAATGAGTTTTAAGACCATAGAAGGCATATATTGAACCTCCGCTGACGAAAAGAGCAAGAACATGGCGAGGGAGAGGGCGAGGGAAAGATGTTGATGGAGAACCCGCACAAAATGTAGTTCAAGAACCCGTAAAGAAGGTAGTTCAAGAACCCGAAAAAATGGTGGTTCAAGAACCTACAGGGAAACAACATTTTGCGTGGAAGCCCTATTAAGAAGATTGGCCGCATCCCGTTCCCTTCTCGGCATCCCGATCCGTGTCCCCAGCCGTGTCCCACTCTGCTCCGTGTCCCGAGCCACATCCCGCTCTTCTCCACGTCTCGAGCCGTATCCTAAGCTGCGTCCCACTCTTCTCCGTATCCTGAGCTGCGTCCCGCTCTTATTTGCGTCCCGAGCCTCGTCCTGCTCCTCTTCGCGTCCTGGGTCGCGTCCCGCTCCCTTCTCCACGTCTCGAGCTGCGTCCCACGTTCCGCGTCCTACGACCTGGTCAATCCTATTTATGACCTCCGCGGTCTTCTATGCCTTGTTGACCGCTCCAACTCATGCATGTTACATCTAAACTTGTGCCTTGCATGTGTATTTGTATTTTCCTTGTTTTCACCCTTTCTACTTGTATAAATAGGTACCTTTAGTTCTAATGAAATACATAAGAGAATACTTATTCTTATTCTCTCTAATTCTCTCGATCTTTCGCATGCTCTTAGTTTTTCTATCTTGCTTTCGGTGATTCATTTTTATCTACAAATTCTACATGGTATCACAGCGGTGATTGAATCTCTGAAAATGTTTTGATCGATTTTGTTTCTTTTGAAATTTATTCTCTTTCAAAAGTTGTTTCCGGTATATTTTTTAATCTCTCTTTGTTTTTTTTCCCTTTATTTGCTCGGTTCCCTTGTCATGGACTCGACCAAAAGCATCTCAATCTCGTTCAATGGAAACAATTTTTCCATTCGGACAAAGATTGCTAAGGTCAATCTTGGCATTCGAGGTCTTTGAGGTTTTGTGACAGGATCGAATGTGAAAGCGGTAAATTCAAGTGCCGGATTAGAAAACTAGGAAAAAAATCTCATATACTTCGTACATATGGGCACATAGAGTCTCCTAACGAGCTTTGGGACGAGCTGAAACAAGTTTTTGGCAAGGAATCCAACCTTAGTCGTGTGTATGAAGTAAAGAAAGACCTTAATAATCTAAGGCAAGAGGGAAAAGCTCTTAGCCAGGCTTTGGGTGATTTTAAGGAATTATGTGTGAACTCAATTCTATAAGGCCTCATACTGTGGATCCTATGGAAATTGCTGTAAGAGCGAACCAAGATCAAGTCTTTTGTGTTTTATTCTCCCTCAATGACAAATACAACGACCTTATTCATCACATACTTCGCCAAAACGAGTTTTCCTCGGTTAACGAAGTTTGTTCGATGATTAAAAGGGAGAAAGCGGGAGACCGTCTTTTTAAAGGAATGATGGAGGATGCTAATGTCTCTAAAAGCACCTTGGGCAAGCCACTTCTATCAAGCCTTTCAAAAAGTTGTTCTCTTATAAGTATTGCAAAGAGAAAGGTCATACAAAGGATCGTTGTTGGATCCTTCACCCCCATTTGAAGAACAAAAGCCGTGATGGACAAGGTAAAGCTATTATGGCCTTTGAGTCCGATTTTGTCACTACGGCAGACCTCGAGGAGTTTTTCCAAATTCTTAAGTCAAGAAACCAAACAAACAAAGTAGATAAAGTGGGAGGTAATGTTATCTCTGCTCTCTCTGTATTTTGAAACCATATTATAATAGATTCTAGAGCTACAAATCATATGATAAAAAATCATGACTTGCTTAAAGACATAAAACCTCATAGTGGCTCTGTTTCTATTGAGAATGGGGAGAATGTTACAATTAAAGGAATAGAGAAGCTTAAGCTTCTCGGACATAATACAAGGGCTCTCTTTGTTTCAAAGTTTT
Source organism: Gynandropsis gynandra (assembly GCA_036759665.1). Lineage (NCBI taxonomy): Eukaryota > Viridiplantae > Streptophyta > Magnoliopsida > Brassicales > Cleomaceae > Gynandropsis > Gynandropsis gynandra. The sequence continues at coordinate 15,222,405 of CM071865.1, read as the reverse complement.
CTAATAATCTTATTTCTATCCAAAAGCTTGCAAAAGACCTTGCTATGTTTGTTTCGATTCTAAACTCATTCTGGATGCAAGATATTAAAAGCAAACAAGTAATCATTAAAGAAAAGCTTCTCAATGGTCTTTATGTTCTCGAGTCTATGTATTGTGATCCTCAGTCCGTGTTTCTACCAAAATCAAATATTTATAAAGTTTCTATATGGCATGCGAGAGTTGGACACCCTCATAGCAAAGTTCTAAGTATCATTTTTCGTGATCTTAAAGATAAAAATGAAGAATATGAAGCTTGCATCTTAGGAAAGCATGTAAAACAAGTTTTTCCAAACTCTGTTTCGGTTTATAAAAACTGTTTTGAACTAATCCATTTTGATTTTTTGACAGCTCCGTGTATTTCTCGTGATCAAAATAAATATTTTGTAACCTTCATCAATGAAATATCAAAGTTTACATGGCTTTATACTCTCTCGTCTAAGAGTTGTGTTTATGATGTGTTTGTAAAGTTTGATAAGCATATTTTAGTCTTCAGTTTCACAGGTACCTTGAAGAACAAGGCATTACACACCAAACCTCGTGTCCCTATACTCCGTAACAAAACGGAGTGGCCAAGAGGAAGAACATGCACCTAATGGAAGTCTCGAGAACTATCATGTTCAATCGAGATGTTCCTAAAAGGTTTTGGTCTGAGCAGTCATGACCGCATGTCACATCATTAATAGAATTCCTACGAAGGTTCTAAAGAACAAATCACCTTATGAGATATTAAACTCTACAAAAACCTGATATTGAGTATTTTAGAACTTTCGGTTGTGTGTGTTTTGTTCTTATTCCCGACTCAGAGCGAAACAAGTTGGAACCAAGGAGCACTAAAGCCATGTTCATCGGATACTCAGTAAATAAAAAAATTCTACAAGTGTTTCGATCCAAAATCTCAACATGTAATAGTGTCTTAAGATGTTATGTTTCTCAAAGACAAGAGCTTTCATGGTTAAAATCAGCTGGGAAGAGATTAAAGGAATCTCGGAATCGAATGTTATAGGTTTGTCCCTTAGAAACTTAGTAAATTCAATTTCGAACAGAAACAATGAAACATGTCCTCTGCCAAGTGTACCTGAACACCATGAAGACCAAAATGATAAGGAAATATCAAAAAATGAAGAACAAAAAAGCCATGATGAGATCACATATTCTGAGCAAAATCATGAGGAGGAAACTAGGGACTCAAATCATGAGAATGAAGATTAAAGCCATGATCATAACCAAAATGATGATCATAACATCGATGAAGTTGAAGGAAGGATTAGTGCCTTAGAGAAGCACTAGAATAAGGCGACCAATCTCGAAATGGATTCGCAATCCTATTCAATGGCGTGGCAACCGAGCATCCTATTAAAAATTTTTTCTCTTTGGAATTTATCTCTACTATTCATAAAGCTATTCTTAGTAAAATTGACAGAGATATCGAGCCACAAACCTATAGAGAAGCAAAGGGAAGCCAAAATGGGAGGAAGCCATGGCTGAGGAGCTAGCTGCCTTAGAAAACAATAAAACATGGGACCTTGTCCCTCGTCCTAAAGAAAAGAAGCCCTTTGTAAGCAAATGGGTATACAAAATCAAATATAAAAGTAATGGTGAGGTAGAACGTTTCAAGGTACGCCTTGTAACGCAAGGGTATAATCAGACGTATGGGGAAGATTATACTGAGACTTTTGCTCATGTTGTTAAATTTCATCATGTTCACATTATCTTTTCTATTGCTATTAACCTTAATTGGAGTTTATGGCAGATGGATGTTAAATATGCTTTCCTTCAGGGGGAAATAAAGGAAGATATCTATATGAAATCTCCCCTGGGCCTCAAAACCAAAAAAGGAATTGTATGCAAACTAAAGGGAGCTCTATATGGACTTAAACAATCCCCACGAGCTTGGTACACTAGGCTCTATGATGTTGTTCGAAAGTATGGTTTTAAGAGGAGTGAGGGTGATCATTCCATGTTCATCATTCGAAACAACTCTGGTATCATTGTTCTCTTAGTTTATGTTGATGATATCATCATAACATGTGATGATAGGGAATAGAAATTGTTAAACTTTTTCTAAAAGAAATATTTGATATAAAGGATCTGGTGAACTAAAGTACTTTCATGGAAATGAAGTAACTAGATCGAATGATACTTTATTTATTTTTCAGCGAAAATATGCTTTAGACCTTCTCCATGAAACATGTAAACACAGATCTAAGCCGGCCAAGACCCCCATCGAAGAAAATACAAAGACTTGCGTCAGAGGGATCCATTTCATCATATAGAACAATACAAAAGACTTGTCGGTAAGCTAATACAGCTCTCGATAACAAGACATGACTTGTGTTGTGCTATGAATCAGGTAAGCCAGCATATGCATGCTCCAAAGGTAAGCATATTCTTCTTAACATTCCCCCTCAAGCTTAGGCGTTCAAAAGCAACATAAGTGAAGCCTCACTATAATCTTTTTGGGGAAAACCCAATTGGGATAAAAACTCGACAAAGGAAAAAAAGTACAACAACTTATGAGCTCAATGACGATCGATTAAGCTTGAATGCGATGCCTTTGAACTGAAGATATCAATGGGGTGATCCGATAATGGAGATTTTTGCAGACTTTTTTACTTGTGGCTTTGGTGAAGACATTGACCAACTTATCTGCACTTCTTGTGTATATGAATTCAATGATGCCATCTTCGAGCTTCTCTCGAACAATACGAAAGTCAACTTCAATATATTTTGTTTGTTCGTGGAACACCCAGTTGGATGCAATGTGAATTGCCGCCTGATTGTCGGAATGAAGCATCGTGGCATGCGAAGGCTCGAGGCCAAGGGTTTTTAGGGGATCCCAGATCGAAATGAGCTCATATATCGTATTTGCAATAGCTCGGTACTCGGCATCAGCGCACGAACAAGAGACCACCGATTGCTTTTGCTTCTCAAAGTGACAAGATCCCCCCCGACAAAGGTACAAAACCCCATTGTTCCTTTGGAGCATGCATATGCTGGCTGACCTGATTCACAACATAACACAAGTCATGTCTTGTTATCGTGAGGTATATTAGCTTACCGACAAGGTGTCTGTATTGTTCTATATCATGAAATGGTTCCCCCTCACACAAGTCTTTGTATTTTTTATCGATGGGGGTCTTGGCCAGCTTAGATCCAAGTTTACCTGTTTCATTAAAAAGGTCTAAATCATATTTTCGTTGAGTAAGAAATGAAGTATATCATTAGATCTAGTTACTTCATTTCCAAGAAAGTATTTAAGTTCACCTAGATCCTTTATATCAAATGTTTCTTTTAGAAAACCATTGAGGAGCTTTCCTTGAACGATTACTTGTTTGCTTTTAGTAGCCTACATCCAGAATGAGTTAGAATCAAAACAAATATAGCAATTAAGGTCTTTTGCAACTTTTTGGATAGAAATAAGATTATTAGAAAACCTTGGAACAAAGAGAGCCCTTGTATCATGACCGAGAAGCTTAAGCTTCCCTATCCTTTAATTGGAACACTCTCCCCATTCGCAATAGAAACAAAGCTACTATGAGGTTTTATATCTTTAAGCAAGTCATGATTTTTTATCATATGATTTGTAGCTCCAGAATCTATTATAATATGGTTTCAAAAAAATAGAGAGAGTAGAGGTAACATTACCTCCCACTTTATCTACTTTTTTTATTTGATTTTCTGACTTAATAATTTGGAAAAACTCCTCGAGGTATGCCCTATTGATGAACTTGGACTCATAGGCCATATTAGCATTACCTTGATCATCACGGCTTTTGTTCTTCAAACGCGGCTGAAGGATCCAACAACGATCCTTTGTATGGCCTTTGTTTTCGCAATGCTCACAAGAGAACAACTTTTTGAAAGGCTTGATAGAAGTGGCTTTCCCACAGGTGATTTTAGAGACATTAGCATCCTCGATCATTTCTTCAAAGAGACGGTTTCCCATTTCTCCCTTTTAATCATCGTACAAACTTCGTTAAACGAGGGAAACTCGTTTTGGAAGAGTATGTGATGAATAAGGTCGTTGTATTTGTTGTCAAGGGAGAATAAAAGACAAAAGACCTGATGCTGGTTCGCTCTTAAAGCAATTTCCACAAGATCCATAGTATGAGGCCTTAGAGAATCAAGTTCAGACCATAATTCCTTAAAATCACCCAAAGCCTTGCTAAAAGGCTTTCCCTCTTACCTTAGATCATTAAGGTCTTTCGTTACTTCATACACATGGCTAAGATTAGATTCATTGCCAAAAACTTGTTTCAACTTGTCCCAAAGCTGCATAGGAGACTCTATGTGCCCATATGTACGAAGTATATAAGATTCGAGGGAATTTTGTAAACAACCAAGGTGGTGAGTTTATTTTGTTCCCATTTTTCTGATCCGGCACTTGAATCTATTGGTTTCACATCTGATCCTGTCACAAAACCCCAAAGACCTCGCATGCCAAGATTGGCCTTAGCAATCTTCGTCCAAATGGAATAATTGTTTCCATTGAATGATATTGAGATGCTTTTGGTCGAGTCCATGACAAGAGATCCGAGCAAATAAAGGGAAACAAAAAAAATATTAAAACAAATTTGACCGAGAACAACTTTTGAAAGAGAATAGATTTCAAAAGAAACAAAATCAATCAAAACATTTGCAGAGATTCAATGATGAATCAGCGGAAGCATGATAGAAAGACTAAGAGCGAGCGAAAGATCGAGAGAATTGGAGAGAATAAGAATAACTATTCTCTTATGTATTTCATTAGAAATAAAGGTACATATTTATACAAGTTAAAAGGGTGAAAAACAAGGAAAATACAAGTATACATGCAAGGCACAAGTTTAGATGTGACATGCATGAGCTGGAGCGGTCAACAAGGCATAGGAGACCGCGGTGGTCATAAATAGGCTTGACTAGGTTAGAGAACATAGGACGGGGCTCGGACACGGAGAAGGGAGCGGGATGCGGAGAAGAGCGGGATGCGGCTCAAGACATGGAGAAGAGCGGGACGTGACTCGGGACGCGGAGAAGAGCGAGACACGGCTCGGGATGAGGAGAAGGGCCATGACACGGAGAAGAGTGGGACACGACCTTTCTTTTTAACAATTATGAGGTAGTTCTCTAGAAAGCTCGGAAGAATGATTTGGACGAAATGAAGGAAATGTGGTATTTTCGGAAAAATGGATAAATGATGATGAGAGATAGAGAGAGAGTGTGTGCCGTTATTCGAAAAAGGATGGGTAGAAGATTATGAGAGTTATAGAGAGTGTGTCGTTATTTGAAAAAAAAAGGAAACGGTTGGAATTCAAAAAGACATGACCCTGACATCGAATCGACATCAGATGGAATTCAAAAGACATGACAGCAGGGGTATAAGGGTTGCAGGGGAACCAGGGTTGCAGAGGGGTACAAGGGTCGTAGGCGGGGGTATAAAGGTCGCAGGGGTACAAGGGTCGTAGGAGTACAAGGGTCGTAGGGGTACAAGGGTCGCAAGGGAATAAGGGTCGTAGAGGGTTACAAACGTCGCAGGGGTACAAGGGTCGCAGGGGTACAAGGGTCGCAGGGGTGTCAGAGGGTAGTCTCAACTTTCTTCGTGTGCACAATAAAGTTGTTGTTCGAGATTGGTAGTCTCAACATATTCACTCAATCCACACTAAAAAACTCATTTTTAATCTTTCCTACACTTCATTTGTGGTTGCTTTCTTTGCAACATGCAGGAAAATGTCTTTTGGTAAAATTTGGATAAAATGTTAAAAACCAATCAAAATAATATATTTACAACTTCAAACTAATTAATGCCAATTGAGGGTCGCATGGGTCGTTTGTTCGCATATATGGATCTTTAGATGCGAACTCAACGAATTTATGGGTTTATAATGATAAAATGTCATAAACCAATCAAAACAATACATTTATAACATCAAACTAATTAATGCCGAATGAGGGTCGCTGGGTCACCTTGTCGCATATATGGATCAATAGATGCGAACTCGACGAATTTACGGGTTTATAATGATAAAATGACAAAAACCAATAAAAACAATACGTTTACAACATCAAACTAATTAATGCCAATTGAGGATCACATGGGTCGCTTGGTCGCATATATGATTCAATAGATGCCAACACGACGAATTATGGGTTTATAATGATAAAATGACAAAAACCAATACATTTCCAACGTCAATCAATGGTTTAAACAGATTATGACCCATGTGTCCCAAGTTGTGTATAACCAATGCTTGTGTTTCTAAAGTGATAGTAGTGTTTTAAGAACTCGTCGGATGTGTATAACCAATGCCCGTGTTTAACATTTTGTTCAAATATCGATACTATTTATATTATTGTCTATTCTAAATTAGACATATACAACTCAAATATATTGATAATGGCATATTGATAATGGCATGGGCTGCATGGTTCGCTTGGTCGCATATATGGATCAATAGATGCGAACTCTACGAATTTACGGGTTTATAATGATAAAATGTAAAATACCAATCAAAACAATACATTTCAAGTCTTCTGTTTTTGTCTTATTTGGTATTGCAGTCCAGAGTTATCTTCTGCCATGTACTTCATCTTCTAATCACATTTCAAGAGTGACTCAACACCGTCACCTAGGTCACCCCCGCAACTCGTTAGTGATTGCATAGAGGCCGAGTCTATCGATTACCAAGACCTTGAGTAACACGTAGACAACATGATGCCCTGTGTCGACCATGTCACCTGCTTCACGCAGGTCACAAAGGTCAAAACGATTTTTCATAGAAATTGGGGTTAGATACACATACTAAGAGAAGAGACGTAGACGTTAATTTATAGACATGGGTCGGAAGGGTCACATGGGTCGGAAGGGTCACATGGGTCGGAAGAAAAGAGTCTGACAGCAAAATGACAAGTCACATGATTTGGAAGGGTCACATGGGTTGGAAGACAGGAGTCTGACTGCAAAACGACAAGTCACATGGGTCGGAAGGGACAAATGGGTCGGAAGAAAGGAGTCTTACAGCAAAACGACAAGTCGTATGAGTCGCATAAGTCGCATGAGTCGCACATTGGTCATATTTGGTCACATGAAATCACATGGATCGGCTGAGTCGCACAAGGGGTCATATTGGGTCGCATGAGTCGGATGGGTTCCCTTTTAAAATTAATTCCAATTTAGGGTTGCACAAGGGGTCATATTTGGTCGAATGAGTCGGATGGGTTCCCGTTTAAAATTGATTTTAATTTAATCCGATTGTGGGTCGCATTATGGATTTCACGTAATTATGATTGAACGTTTAAATATGGATTTCACACATTATAAATGTTAAAAAATGGATTTATTTATAATGATTGACAAAGATCACATAAGGTCACAAAGGTTACAAAAAAAGGAAAGAACAAAGTTGAAGAAAAGGAAAAAAAGGTTATATAAAGTCTCAAAGGTAAAATTTGCCGAGTTTAGATACACATCGGAGCCCTCCCCCGTAAGGAGAGTCATGCGTAACTCAACGCCTTCTCCAAGTTGATCTCCAACCGTGACCTTAAGTATCACAGATATAGCATGATGTCTGAGTCTACCGATTACCAATACCTTATGTAATGTAGATACCAAACAATGTCTTCCATCCACGTTGTAAGTACTTGTGTGTATCTACATATAGATCGAGTTCGATGATTACAAAGACCTTGAGTAACACATAGACAACACGATGCCATGCGTCCACCATATGACCTTCATGAAGAAGTTCACAAAGGTAACAAAGATTTTTCAGAGAATTTAGGGTTAGAGACTGATGAAGATATGAGAGAGGTGGGATTCTCCCGATTCATTCTCATCTCAAATGGGTGTTATGGTGAAACTTAGAGAATTTCATGAATCTTTTAATATAGGGGTAACAGAGACGTGTCACAATGGTCTTGAGTGTGACATTGGTAAAATAAAAAGCATAGGTTGCACTAGAAAAGCCAGTAGTCTGACATTAGCCATTAGCACGACACTCCATGAAAAAGACTTTCACGATTAATATAGCTTGCATTGGAAAAGCCAGTAGTCTAACATCGAAAAGACTAGTCGCAAGGGTCGCAATGACCACATGGGTCGCAATGGTTGCATGGCACACCTACCATCTTCTCTTAACCCGCTTGTATGTTCACTTTCAGAATTATCCGAATCCAAAATATTTATTATTTTGTTATTTGGACCTACAATAACATAGTCTTCATAATCTACAACACCTCCATCCTCACTGTCTTTAGCAATGCTTACAAAAGCAGGAATTAAAGGCTCAATTTCCCTCTCTATTTCGATTTCACACTTCACACTTGTCGATTCTATCTCCAGATACAACAGTGGTCGAATTCCTTTTATGCGATCGAACAATTCCATTATATATGTCGGCTTCCTATTTTCACAAAAATTAGGCAAATAGCTTAACTTCAACTTCGCTGTATTATTTCCCACCATCATCTCTGTGCATAACTCATCAATTAGTTGCTGGTATGTCAAACTAGCCAGAGGACAATAGAAAAATACTCTCTGGTTTTCATGAACTCTACCAACCCATTCAGATTCTCCATTTGGGTTTTTTCCTATTTACCATCATACAAAAAATAAATTAGTGTGATTTTCTCATCCACTGAATTCATTACACCTGTAACAAAAACATAAAAGAGGGTAAATTTTGTGACCCACTGCGACCGTGCGACTCGATGAGACTCTGTAATCCAGTGCGACCGTGCGACCCTTGGACCCCTATGCGACTATTGTACCTCTGCGACCCTTTGACCCCTTTGCGACCCTTTTACCTCTACGAACCTTGTATTCTTGTGAGCCTTGAACCCCTGCGACCCTTTGACCCCTCGATGAGACTCTATGACCCAGTGCGACCGTATGACTCTGTGACCCGGTGCAACCATGCGACTCGATGAGAATGTCACTCATTGCGATCATTTGACATTTCAATAAATATGACTCGTTTAGACTCGTTTTCAATAAACGAGTCTTATATTGACCCAGTGCAACCGTGGGACTACATCAATAAAAGACTCGTTTTCTAAAAGGAAAAATTGAATCTATACATATTACTCACAAAAGAAACAAGAAAAACACGAGAGAAACACGAAAAACTCACTATACATACCTGGTTTTTTTGCGGAACGTGCTTAAACCGTAACCAAAATCATTGTTTTATTATTATTATTTTTTTAAAAAATTCATCTTATCGTGAGTTCTTCATGCTTTTTTCTTTAACTTTAATTTAACTTCAATTTTACTCCAAAATTGTTTAATTCAACAATAATCAAATCTAAATCTGATATAAACATAATAGATTCTTCTCTTATACTAATTGAAGGAATCCGATTTCACTTGATTCGGATTCCAAATCTCCGAAACTCTATCGTGAATTATATCAAGATTTGAGATAAATTTAACAGAAGATCGAGATAAATACTTGGATTAATGGTATACGACATGCACCGAAATAGATCTTCTGGCTCTTCGTGGAAAACTGAAAACTTGATACCAATGGGATGTATCAAGATGACATTCTCTCTAAAGTTTTCGGTAAAACCGTAGGTGACAATAAAAATTGCTCTTTAGAAACCAAATAAATATCATTTATATAGACACGTGAACCAGGGACCATAAACCGAAAGATAACCGGTTAATTCCGGTTCTCAATTGTATCGTTTAATTTCGCCCATGATGAAATATAAACGATACCACCGATTCAATATAGAAGTGCAATCAATTAAACTTTAATCCAATCACATTTAACTTGGACTAAATCGAAAGACAACACTTATTCCAAAATTAATCACATATACCGATCCACAAATATAAGATTAAACCAAAAATCTTATATCCTCGTCATCGTAACTTTGATATCGTACTTCTTCATGTGACCAAGGCGTATGAGAGTTACTGTGAACTCTAGGCATAAAGTATACCCCGTTGAGGACCCATTACTTGTCGTTCTTGCCCTAGAATTACGTACTCATCGCTGAATGCCACTTGTTGGTGATGCTACCATCAAGCACATGGAACTTTGTTTAGTGGCCAGAAATGTGATTGCTTGCACTACAATCCAAGTACCATAATTAACTGTGAACAAGTTCCTCCTTGTCATATGATTTTGGAACCATTTTCTCTTCGTCGACCGTCCCGTGAATTCATCAATGGTCTCATCTTTCTTCGTGTGCACAATAAAGTTGTTGTTCGAGATTGGTAGTCTCAACATATTCACTCAATCCACACTAAAAAATCTCATTTTTAAACTTTCCTACACTTCATTTGTGGTTGCTTTCTTTGCAACATGCAGGAAAATGTCTTTTGGTAAAATTTGGAGAAGAAACACTTGTGTTGTCTTGTCTTTATTCATATCAACGACTACTTCGGTCGCTGGTTTGAAAACATCCCGAACTTCATGAGCATCCATAATAGCTTCCATTTTGATCGTCCACATCGTGTAGTTGGGTGACATGAACACCGGGTAATGAATCGACACACTGCCGCTCTCCTTTGTTGCTTGTCGATTTGTGAGTGCCATGGATTCAAACCGAACATGTTTTGGCATGAAACCGTACTTTGATTCCAGATTTTGGCTCCATAAATAATTAATTGAATGCCTCACTTTTCAAAATTTTATGTTAGAAAAACACTTATTGGAATAATCATTATTTATGGTTTCCATTCTTCAAAATGCCTAAAGGCTAACAACTTGATTAGAAAAACAAAGACACTAACTCTGTATATTTTCTGCATATTATGAAGATTGACTTGATCAACCTCTAACTTGGTCATGTTGCCACGACATGATCATAGTTTTCAAAATTGGCTTAACACCATCATGAAAGCATGATATTGCTCGATATTAGAAGACACATAACTGCGATAATATCAACATCTAAAGCCAGTGTCAACCGTGTGCTCTAATACTTTGATTGTGACCACATCGGCCATTAACCATGTCAAATCACCACGCTAGATAACCACAAAATCTTTAAAGAACCCATATAGTGTGTCTAATTCGCGTACCGAGAAAGTACCGAAGCTTATCCTCCCAAGTATGAGACAGTGTCAATTCTAGAATGAGCATCAGTTTTTGCTTTCTAAATATGTTGTGGTTCGATTTCTACCACAAGTGCATACGCCGAGTCTGTGTTAGGAATTGGCAGGGGTCATATGCACCCAATAACTTTTTCTTTTATTAAAAATGTCAAAATTTGAATTGGTAATATTGTAATTTTAAAATCATAGAAACAATTTTGAGGGTTTCGCTCCAATATATGTCACTTCCACATTTATTGTTCAAGTTATATATTTTGATTTTTAAAATTATTAGTTTTGATTGAATTCTTAAATTTTTTCAAACTAAAATATTATTATATTTTTTTTGTTAAATAATGAAATCTTGTAGAAGATAGACTATTGAATTGATGTTTAAAAGATCAGACGATATCAAACAGTTATGTTATTTACTTGTCAATCTTTAAGTACATTTGTTGGTTTCTACAATGTACTAAAGACCTCCACGGATAACTCCCCCTGAGTTAGACTAAATACAATAATCACACTGTTTTTCACTTACCACCCAAGTATCCAATTGGGTACACCTAAAAACCTTGAACTTTCCTGTTCACTGTTTTCTGTACCTCAACGATACTAAACAATTAAGTACACCCAAAACCTGAACTCACTTATTCTATGTTTTGTGTACTTGGATAATCTCTCCAGATTCGTTGATCATTCCTCTTCATTTCAGATCAACTTATCTGCCCTTTCTCTCGGCTCAGTAACCACCACCGGTTATTCCGCCGCGCCGTCATGCTGAATTGTCTTCAGCTTTGAATCCGGTCGATTCTCACGGTTCCTCAATCTTCTCCTCGATCTTCTCGTTGACTTGCTCCAGTCTCCTTTAATTTGAAATCACTTCCCTTTGATTTCTCAACTACCTGAAACAAACAAATAGCTACGATCCGATTTTTACTGCATTCACAAATAAAATAGTAGAATTTTTTTAAAGTAAAAGTATATTGTCCTCTCAAAATTATGATGAAAGTTACATAGAAAATATACCGGCCGGAGAATAATCTTTCAGATCTGAAATTCTTTAACTGGACGAAATAATTTGGACTATTTATCTTGGGATCGTGCTGAAAGGAAAAGAATATTAGAATACCATTCTAATCAAAGGGATAAAATAAGACGCATATTTGATTAGAGGATATAATCAACACGTGGTCATGATTTTCCAAAAAAGATGAATGAAAAAACTTTGAGGTGGTTTAATCCAACTTTATCCTACCAATACAGTAATATGTTAGCGTAAAACATTAATAAGGACAAAGTTTTATGTTTGTGTTGTTACTTGTTTAGAGATAACATTGAAAATCAGGTAGAGAAAGATGCATTTGTGATTAATTGATTTTTCAAGTTGGAATAAGACAAAGATAATATCTTCATAATAAAGTACTGAAAAAATATGATGACTTTGATGAGAAAGGTCAATCTATCATACATATTTTTCATAAGGAAAATAAAGTGATATTGTGAAGAATGAATCTCATTCGATTGAATGTTTCAATTGATTCTACTAGACATTTACTGGAAGTAAAGATTATTTTTCGAGGTCCTGATGCGTCAGAAGAGATTGTTCTCTTAAGATTTGCAAATACATGTTAGGTTTCTTGTTATAATATTTTTTTTTACATTTAGTTTAGTTATTCTCTTCCATCATCGAGCTTCTTGAGTATATTTAAAATGATGGTATGATATTAAAAGACGACAAACTCGTAGCCTTCTCAAATATTTTCATACCTTTGATTTTTTTATCTATTTACATTTGATGTTGCTTCTTTTGGGACTCACAGATAATTTTTCGACGGTTTTACAAAGGATGGATCAACATATCTTGAATGCTATTTCACTAGTAGAGTCTACAAAAAGACAATTGCAAAAGTGTAGAGATGATGGATGTCATTCTCTTATGAAGAAATGTTTTTGCAAAGTTTAAGAAAGATTTAAGACAGGTAGACGACCACCTAGTGCTTAGAGCATCTAGGTTGAATCTAGAATGGTTCTAGATATAAGTGAAAGGGCATAAATATAATTTTGTGTTTATTAGGGTTTCCGTTAGGGTTTCATATCTCTTGTATACTCATATATATCTGATGTAATTCATTTTGAAATCAATATACGAAAATCATTCCACATGGTATAAGAGCTATAGATCCAAACCCTAACAAACCCTAATTACCGTCGGCCTCCCTCTCTCAATCCCTAATCACCGCCGCCGGCCACCTCATCCCTCTTTTCTCCTCATCGCCGGCCTCCAATCCCTACCCTCCACTCACCGTCGGCCAAGCTACCTCATCACCGTCGGTCTTTTCAATTCAAAACCCCCTCACCGTCGGCCAACTCCTCTCAAAACCCTAACCCTAATTCTCGTTCACGCACAACCATGGCTACCTCCTCCGCTACTGATGTAACTCCGGCTTTCAACGTCAATGAGCCCCACGGCACTCTTCTCACGGTCAACATGACAAACGTGACCAAGCTTACCTCCTCCAACTATCTGATCTGGAGTATTCAGATCCGGGCACTCCTTGAAGGCCATCGGTTGGAATGCTTTCTCCAAACCGATTCACTTTTTCCTGATGCCACTCTCATTGTTAATGGCATCTCAACCCCGAATCCAGATTTTGTGCCCTTCAAACAGCAAGATCGTCTCCTATTCTCGGTCATTCTAGGAGCAATTTCGCCCCCACTACAACCGATGATTGCTAGGGTTTCATCCGTGCGAGAGGCATGGCTTCTCCTTGCTCGCACATATGGTAAGCCATCGAGGGGGCACATCCTTCAATTGAAGGAACAACTCAAACGAAGCTCCAAAGGATCTCAACCCATAGATGATTATATGCGCACCATCATCAACAAGGCGGATGAATTAGCGCTCCTCGGAAAACCCCTTGATGCGGAAGACTTGCTGCAATACATCCTCGATGGATTGCCGGAGGACTACAAACCGATTGTCGATGCTGTGAATGCCCGCGATAGCATCATTCCGATTGAGGAACTTCATGAGAAACTCCTCAATCACGAAGCGAAGCTGCTTCAAGCCGCCCTATTGCTATTCACGCCGCCCGTAAATGCGCTTGCTGTCAACACTCGTCCGAATCAATCCAATCGCAATCGACAGAATGGTCCAAACCAATGGCGTAGAAATGACAACAGATCGTCATCGGGATACCAAGGTCGCTGTCAATTGTGTGGCATCTATGGACATAGCGCTCGTAAGTGTCCACAGCCATATTCACATGCTGCTCCAATCGGAACTCAAAACCCTACTCCTGCACCGTCACCAACGTGGGCTTCTTCACCACGACCATGGCAGCCGCGTGCCCACAACACCACCCTCACCAACTATGAACCAGAGTCATGGCTACTTGACAGCGGCGTCTCCCACCACATCACATCGGATCTCTAGAATTTGTCGCTGCATTCTCCGTACAAGGGAGGTGAAAAAGTGGTAATTGGTGATGGTTCCTCCTTGCCCATCACTCACATTGGTTATCTCTCGATCCCTAGCTCGATAAATGATTCTTGTTTGCATCTTGATCAAGTTCTATGTGTACCTACGATGAACAAGAATCTGATTTCCATTCACCAATTGTGTCGGACTAATGACATTTCCGTGGAATTTTTTGATGATCATTTTCAGGTGAAGGATCTAAAAACGGGGGATCCTCTACTTCACGGAAAGGCTAGAGATGGTGTCTATGAGTGGCCGAATCCCAAGTCCACTCAACCTCCAATTGTGGGCTCTTCATAGTGTCAAGACCACTTTGTCCGAGTGGCATTCCCGTTTAGGTCATCGTTCGCTTTCTATTTTAAAGCGTATTGTTTCTAAGAACTCTTTACCATTGTCTAAGTCATGTTTGTCGTTGCTATGCAACTCTTGTTCCAGCAATAAAAGCCACAAATTGCCTTTTCATGAATCTTCCATTTCTACGTCGTTTCCACTTGAAATCATCTTCTCCGATGTTTGGACATCACCAATCATCTCGGTTGATGGTTTCAAATACTATGTCATCTTTGTTGATCATTTCACTCGCTATACATGGCTGTACCCTCTCAAACAAAAATCCCAAGTTCGAGAAACGTTTATCACGTTCAAAGCTCTAGTTGAAAAACAATTCCAAACCGTCATCCGTACTCTCTACACCGATAATGGTGGTGAGTACATTGCCCTAGCCTCATTCCTCTCCACAAACGGCATATCCCATTGTACCACCCCACCTCACACGCCTGAACACAACGGTATATCTGAACGTCGTCACCGTCATATTGTTGAAACCGGTCTTTCTCTCTTGTCTCATGCGTCATTACCTCTTTCGTTCTGGTCCTACGCATTCCCAACCGCGGTTTATCTCATTAACCGCTTACCCACCCCCGTTCTTTCGTATGACAGCCCATACACTAGAATTCTTGGCACCGATCCGAACTATCTTAAGCTTCGGAGTTTCGGCTGCCTATGTTATCCGTGGCTTCGTCCATACTCCGCAAACAAACTTTCGCTCCGTTCTAAACCGTGTGTCTTCCTAGGATACTCCACCCAAAGTGCCTACTTGTGTCTTGATCCCACGCATTCACGGATCTACACATCCCGTCATGTCGAGTTTCATGAAACCATCTTTCCATACTCCAACTACTCCCAATATTTCACAACCAACGCCTCCAACCTTAATCCGCCTAACTCCCCATGGTCGTCACCCATTAGTGTTGTTCCCTTTTGTCCAATGCCACTCGTGACACCGTCTTCTTCCGTCACTCCTGTAATGGATCCTTCACCGGATGTGCTGACTCAGACTCCTCCACCGAATGCTGCCTCAATGTCCGATCAATCGCTTTCCGAAGTCGTCGCTCCTGTAGTGAATGCACCGGTAGCTCGCGGCAACATTCACCCCATGCAAACGAGATCTAAAGCAAAATTGTCTCAGGTAACTCGCCCGACCGGGCACCAGATCCATTGCCCGAGCGTGCATCATGCCCGAGCGGGTAACCCTTCCACCCGAGTCGTGCAAAGGTACGGGGGTGATTAACAACAATTACCCGCGCGGGCTCTTCCTCTCCACCCGATCGGGCATTCCCTCCGGACGTCGAACCGACAACAGTCCCTCAAGCTCTTAAGGATCCGTGTTGGAGGAAGGCAATGAGCGAGGAATTTGATGCACTCGTTCGTAATGGAACATGGGATCTTGTACCTGGTGAACAAGCATCAAATGTGGTTGGATGCAAGTGGATTTATCGCATCAAACGCCTACCTGATGGTTCAGTGGATCGATACAAGGCAAGACTTGAGGCCAAAGGTTTTACACAACGACCTGGAGTGGACTTCTTTGAGACATTCAGTCCGGTAGTTAAACCCGCTACCATTCGATTGGTTTTGAGTATTGCAATTGCAAACGGCTGGAGTCTTCGTCAACTAGATGTCAACAATGCATTTCTTCAAGGGCAACTCACGGAAGAGGTATACATGGCACAACCTCCAGGTTTTGTTGATCACGATCGTCCTCACCACATATGCAAACTCAGCAAGGCAATATATGGTCTCAAACAAGCTCCTCGGGCTTGGTATTCGGAACTTCGGGATTTTCTTCTCGGCCAAGGCTTTGTTAACTCCCTTGCCGATGTATCCTTGTTCATTCTTCACAATTCCGAGGTAACCATATATGTTCTCGTCTATGTGGATGATCTTGTGGTAACAGGAAGCAACTCCGTGGCAGTCCAACGATTCACCATAGCGCTAGGAAATCGCTTCTCCATCAAAGACTTGGGCGATCTTTCTTACTTCCTTGGCATTGAAGTAACACGGACAGCCTCTGGATTACTTCTCACTCAACGCAAATATGTCACTGATATCCTCAACAAAGCTCAATTCTCGAAAGCCAAATCAGTGACCACTCCTATGGCTCCTAGCACGCGTCTCTCCTTGTCCTCGGACTCTTGTTGGAAGTCTATAGTATCTCACACTTACGAGACCCGATATCAGCTTCGTTGTCAATAAATTATCTCAGTACATGCATGCCCCGACAACGGAACATCTACAAGCCCTCAAACGGGTTCTACGGTATTTGGTTGGAACGCGAGATCGCGGTATCTTCTTCTCCGCTGGTAATACTCTCTCTCTACACGCCTTTAGTGATGCAGATTGGGCGGGGGATTGTGATGAGTATATTTCTACGGGGGCATATATTGTCTACCTTGGCAACCATCTCATTTCTTGGTCTTCCAAGAAACAGAAATTCACCGCTAGGTCATCCACCGAAGCGGAATATCGTGCTATCGTGGATACAGCAACAGAATTTCGATGGATCACGTCTCTCTTAACGGAACTCGGTATTTCTACATCACAACCTCCCGTCATTTACTGTGACAACATTGGCGCAACATACTTGAGTGCAAATCCCGTCAACTCCAAGGATCAACTAGCGGATTTACTCACTAAACCGCTCGCTCGTCAGCCATTTCTTACACTTTGTCACAAGATCGGCATCACCGAAGGTGCTCCGTCTTGAGGGGGCATATAAGTGAAAGGGCATAAATGTAATTTTGTGTTTATTAGGGTTTCCGTTAGGGTTTCATATCTCTTGTATACTCATATATATCTGATGTAATTCATTTTGAAATCAATATACGAAAATCATTCCACACGAGACGGGCTAGACGAATAAACATATATATATATAAGCTAAATACTTAATTAGAATGATAGACAACAAAGAAAATTTTTATTCTAACACAGTTGTAGTGTAAGGTGTAGTGACAAATACATCACCCACATCCCAAAGCAACTTATCCAAATCTAGTCACAACAATTCTTAACATGCACGAAAACATAAGTAGATGTTCACATCATCAACAATGATAGTGAAATTAACGCAACCGATTAGATCTATTTGACTTAACTAATACCTGTAGTGAAGCCATCTTCAATACATTGGTGATCGTCTCCAAGAATCACATGTGCAAGACGCTTCACATATGCTATAATATTTTGGGTTAAGGCTTCAAATCAAAGACACTAAAGAAGCTACTGATTAATGAGAAGAGTCAGAAGATATATAATTTCATAACGAAATCAAGGACCATAAGAAAAAAATCATAGAAAAAAAGTATAAGAATAGTAACAACAAATATCAATTTTAGTTTTATTTAGTTAAGTTCTTGTCATTTTAGAAAAGAAAAGGAGAAATAAAAAAATAAAAGAGAAAAAAAAGGAAAATAAAAAGAAAAAAATCTCAAAAAGGAAGAAAATGGAAAATGAAAAAAAAAGGAAAAAGAAACAAAAAACGAATTGAGAAAAAAAATAGAAAAATCTTAGATAGCAATAGAAATGTCTTGGGAATTGAATTAGGAATCTTTGGCGTAATGACGACGTTATATATTTGTAACATCAAGATCTAGTTTGAATTTTAAGGTAACTAACTTTGAGTTTGTTCTTCAATTCTAAACTAATTCGAACAAGAGAAATTGATTGAAAGATAGGAGAATGAGTGCAAAAATTGAGTGAAACACCTTTCTGAGAGATAATGAGTTTCATTCATCTTCTTTGTTTTCACTAACTTTTCCAAATTTTTAGCTAGCATTCCGATGTCCAGTTTAGGAAACAATCAGGAACAACCACCGCAAAATGATGAATCCGCTCAGCTGCAAACACAATTGCAATTGATGATGCACGAGTTCTGAAAAATGATGCAAAAACTCACTAGTGTCAACCAACAACTAATTAGATGGAAGACATAGAATGTGGGGTTCGTCAAGAACCGCAATGGAGAGTACCAACAGTAGTTCGTAATTTATACCCTCCATACAAGGATAAGGACGAGCATGTTGAGGTTTTCAACGAGCAATATGATCCTCTTATGAGACATAACCAACACGCAAGGGATAGGGTTGGCGTTGACATCAGTAGTATTAAGAAGGAAATTCCTATGTTAATGGGTCGAAACAATGTGGAAGCGTAATGTGAGCAAAATAAAGATATGGTTTTTATTGCCATTGCCATATATACTCCAAACTAAGGTCAAATTAGAATCGAAAAAATTCAGAGACTACGCACTAGCATGGTGGGATCAACTCAGGTTTTCTTGTAGGCGTCATAGAGAGCATGCTATCATCACTTGGGATGAGACGTGTGCTATCATAATGCATCAATTTTTACCTTCTCACTATCATTTAGAGGTCAATCAATGCTAAAATGATTAAAGCAAGGTAGTTTAAGCATAGAAGAATATTAAAAATAGATGGACTTCCTGATGATTAGGGTGAACATAGAGGAAGATTGAGAGGCAACGATGGATAAATTTTTAGGCTATCTTAACTTCTACATTGAAGTATGCTTGGAAACTCATCATTACATCGATATCAAGGATCTTTTTCACTTGGCCACTAAGATCGAAACACAACTAAAACGTAGAGGAATAAAATCCTAACGTGTAACCATGACATTGCATGTTTCAAATGTCAAGGTCAGGGGCATTAAGCCAAAGAATTTATGAACTTGAGGCTTATGTTGGTACGCAAATGGAGGTTATGAAATGATATCAGATGAAAAAGATGGAAACTAGGGTTGATGAGTAAGATGAAAATGTTGAGAAGTGTGAAGTCACAAAGGGACAAGTGCTGGTAATGAGGCGAGTCTTTAACCAACATGCTATAGATGATACAACTGAACAACGGAAAAATATCTTTTACACACAACGGTCTATCAAAGAGAAGGTATGTATCATCATCATAGATTGTAAGAGTTGCATGAACGTGGCATGTACTATGCTTGTTGACAAGATAGGGCTCTTAATTGCAAAGCATCCATATCCAAACAAGCTTCAATGATTGGACGATAATGGAGAAACCAAAGTGCACCGTCAAGTAAATGTTTTATTTCACATTGGTCGGTAAGATGACAATGCTCTCTATGACATTGTAGCGATGCAAGTTGGACATCTAGTGTTAGGAAGGTCGTGGAAATTTGACACACAAATTCAAACAATGGATTTAGAAACGAATATATGTTTAAGTTCAAGGAGAACAACGTCTGTTGGCAACCCTCACACACTAAGAAGCCTCTGATGATTAGTTACATCTGTAGAAAGATGACTATTGTGAGAAACTAAGTGACCTTGAGGTAGATCACCAAATTAGTGAGGTCTTAATAAAAAAATAAGAAAAAGGCTTTTAAAAGTAATCGCCTGAGCAAGAATTTCCACTCCATGAGAGCGAGATAAATGACAATAAAATTCCTATTACTTCAGCCAATGAATGTGCTTGCGTACAAAGTGGTGAAACTTTCTAACGAACTAAATCACTCTTTTTCTTTGTTTCTCTTGATCTATTAGAAGGTTCTAAAGATGGACTCCCCAAGAAGAAACCACCCGATGAAAACCAAGTGCTAGTTGAGAAAGCTCAAAGAGAGCCTTACGACAAACAAACAAACAAACAAACAAACAAAAGGCTCAAATCATATAATATTTTTCATGGTAAGCATAATGTCAATTCAATACATAGTACTGACATGGCTTATTTTAATGCAATTGAATAGATTGAGGTGGGGAAGATGAGGAATAGGTCGTGGTTCCACTACAAATCACAAATGACACATCATGAAAGTATAAGAGAAACTAAGCTTAGGAATGTACTCGCTAAAATAGGCATGAAAAGATGGACAATGGCTAAAAGAAGATGTCAACAAGCGTCTAATCAAGGCCACAAGACCCATCTAAAAAAAGAAAAGGTAAAAAGGAGCAAAATGTTGGATAAGCTGAAGGCGCTCAGTCTGAGCAGAAAATCGCTTGATCCGAGCAAAATTTTAAACCAATTTTCATGAAATTGTTTTTCGTTGAATTAGAGCGAAAGAAATCTCAACCCATGTGAAACTATAGGGATAAAAAGAGCATTCAAAGGATTGGATCACTCGGGCTGAGCATCACACAACTCAATCGAGCATTGAAGTAGTCGAAAAAGCAGAGGAGTTGCTCGTCGAACTTACTTTATTTTTCAGTATTTTGTGGCTAAAACTTATGTTGCACTCAGGCCAAGAGGTTATACCTCTCGATCGAGAATTTTAACCATGCTTTGCTTTATTGGCTTATTTTATTTAGTTTTTATTATTGTTTGGTCCTTATAAATAAAGAACCTCTTGTATGACTTTCAAATAAAGTTTTATTCAATTGAGATTGTATTTTCCTTTGCTAATTCTCGAGATTTTGATACCAAAATTTTGGAGATATTTTGAATTTTCAACGAATTAACAACACTAGATTAAAAGTGTTGTGGACTCGTTCGCTAAGTCTGAGGTTTTGTAATCGAGTTGTAGTTGACGTTTGATGCATTCATTCTTACGGAAGATAAGTTCCATATTTTATTATCGAGTTATTTGGGGGGTTTTAGTCCCATTCTATCAGTCTAACAAGAGAATGTAAATCTATGTTTATATCACTTAAACATACTAGAGATGGTAAAATATATGTATCAATTTTTAGACTTAGTGTTGCGGTGCAAAATACAAAGCTAAAATTGTTGGAAGAATATGTGAAATTTTCGAATGGTTATGCATCAAACATAGCTCGTTGTGTGGATTACAATAGTAGAAATTTCGTTGTGTGGATTACAAGAATATGTGAAATTTTTATTATTTTCATGCAACCAATCTTCCCATAGCTGTATTGAAATTTCTCCTTAAAACCATTCACGAGCCATTGAATGGTGTTAGCTCGTTCTTAGAGATATTTGCTCATGAATATTTAAAGTCAATGACATGAAATTTTTGAAAATAATATTTTTGACATCTTATATATACCTTGGAACATGTCCTTCCTCTTTCATTTTTAGTTGTTATTGAGCATTTGAAGATACATTTTTCACATGATGTTGATTGGGTGGTCAAGTACAATTTTTTATGGATGTATTCACTCAAATGATTCTTTTTTCCATTTTAAAATGAAAGTGAAAAACAAAATTAGAGCTAAACGAGCATTATTGAATTAATACATCAACGAAAAGACATAATTTACGAAATATTATTTTGATTCTTACATTGCGAAAAATCCAAAAAACACATCGTGAATCAAGAATGAAAATTCAAAAAACTTTTTTCCCAATTTTCTTTAGAAGGTTTGAACGAGAAATTTATGAAAAGACCATTGACCGATTAACAGGTTTATGATTTCATACTTAAATTTTAATAAATTGCAAAAATCCTCGTCGTTATGTGGATGATAATGATATTTTGGTCGATCGATGGCTAGTTAGAGATAGGTAGAGGTACCAATCTATTTGATAAAAAAACATTTAGGCATGTGGCTCGAGTTGTAGGATTTTAAACGAGTCCATACCAATTTGAAGGCTTAAACATAAAAAACTAAAAACCCTAAAGTTTTTTTTGTTTCTTTTTTTTCTCTTTATGGTCGCCTATCTATTGTTAAATCTCTCTGGTTACCTCTGGCTCGCTTGATTTCACCAAAAGTGCACTCCAATAGAGAATGTCCACCTTAAACTGTAGCTCGACGAAGATCGGTAAGGAGTAGAATAAGAGAAGAAATGGAGCCAACCGGAAGTACACCAAATTGAGATGCTAGTAAACAAGAATAGGAATTTTTGCGACATCTCTAGTGATTTTCCCGGTTGATAAAATGAAATAATGCATAGAGAGATAAAAAAACAAAAAGAACAAATATTTCAAATAAGGAGAAAAAAGGATGAGAATTTTTTTTAAGTTTAAGTTTTCGGTTCGAGTCATAAAATGCGTGGTTAAATACTTTTTTGGGTTTAGACCAGTATGTGGGCTTACATCTTAAAAAAAACAAAAGTCTTATTTCTTCTTGTTTCTTTTTTTCCTTCTTTGTGTTCTTTCTACGGTGTTCAATATCTCTTTGGAAGCCTTTTGCTCGCTTAAGAAATTTTGTTCGATAGATAAACCGTATGAGAAATATACCTTTCACGAGACCGGAAACTTTGACACTCTGCCGAGCGATTAGTTGACTTAATTTTGCTTGCCTTTTCTCCGCTTTCTTGTCATTTCTTTGAAATTTTTCTATTATTTCTATGGTTTCTGTAGTGAATGGATACACATGATGTGTTGTGTGATGTAGTTTCAATGCAAGCGGGTCACCTTTTGTTGGGATGATCATAGAAGTTTGATACTCGAGCACAACACGATGAATTCAGCAACAAGTACTCATTTGACTTCAAACGACGACACGTTTGCCTAACTCCACGTACACCATAGGAAGTATTCAAGGATCAAGTGCAGTTACTAAAGAACAAAAAAAAAGGAAATTCTTATGAGTGTCCATGAGGTAGTTGACAAAAACAACGAAGTTTTGGAAGAAATCCAAAAATAGACGTTTGAGAGACACCCGTGAAAACAACATTTCTTTCAATGAGAGGGAACAAATTCAAGAAAGCTTAGCATTCTAACAAGCCTATATCATATTTCACTATTGAGCTCACTCCTTCTTTTCTTAGTGTTGTCACTGAATTGTTGTAGGGTTTTTAGGATGTGTTTCCAGACGAAACACCTAACGGCTTACCTCCATTATATGGGATTGAGTGCCAACTTGACTTTATACCGAGCACGAGCATTCCAAACTATCCATCATACTAAACCAATCCGGAGGAGTCTAAGGAGCTTGAGAGGCAAGTTGATGAGCTCATGAAGAAAGGATATATGCAAGAAAGTATGTTATCGCTCTTTGCACCGGTGATACTCCCAAGAAGGACTACACATGGCGTATGTGTGTTGATTATCGCATAATCAACAACATTACAGTAAAAGATTATCATACAATACCTCATTAGGATGATATTTTGGATGAACTGTATGGGTCTTCTATATTTTATAAGATAGTTTTGAAGAATGGATACCATCAAATTCACATGAAGGATGCTAATGAATGGAAGGCACTTTGAAGACCAAGTTAGGGCTTTACCAATGGTTAGTCATGTCTTTTGGGTTAACTAATGCACCTAGCACCTTTATGAGGTTAATACATAATTTTTTGGTTGGAAATTTATAGGAAAATTCTTGGTTAAAAGAACATGTAAGGAACTTGAGGTCGGTTCTAGACGTGTTGCGAAATGAACAACTATACGCTAATCTTAAGAAATTTTTTTTGTAATAACAAATTTGTGTTCTTTGGATTTGTTGTAAGTGAATATGGAATACACATTGATGAAGAAAATATTGAGTCCATAAGAAGATTGGAGCGGTCTGAAGCTTTCATGGATTGGTCGGTGTCTATCAACAATTCGTAAAGAACTTCAGTACACTAGTTGCACCCTTAACTGAAGTGATCAAGAAACTTTACATTCCAATGGGGTAGAGCTGAAGAGAAAGCCTTCTAAACCATAAAAGATAAGGTCTTTTATTAGTATTACCTGATTTTACTAAAATGTGAAAGATTGAATGTGATGCATAAGATGTAGGAATCGTAGCATTGTTGATGAAAGAGCATTGACCCATCACATACTTCAGTTAGAAACTCTATGTAGAGCAGTTAGGCTACCCAACGTACGATAAGGAACTATATGCATTGGTGGGAGCACTTCAGACATGGCAACATTACTTGTGGCTTAAGGAGTCCGTAACTCATACCGACCATGAGGCACTCAAGCATCTCAAGGGACAACAGAATCTAAACCGTAGACATGCCAAGTGGGTGGAATTCCTATAGACCTTACCATACATTATCAAGCACAAGTGATGTGGTTAATCTCATGTAATAATTTACCTAGACTAACGCTTCCGCAAGAATACGGATCGTATAGTACCAGGGTCGAACATTAAGAATGGATGCAACTCTAAAGCTAGTAAACTGATGAATAAGATGTCTGAAATCGATGAATGATGGGAATGCGAACGAAACTAAACTAAACTAATTAACGGGATAAACTTAATGACTAAATACCACAGGTGTCGAGAGATGCACGATGATGCAACGAAGTTCTAACAAGATCATGGTCTCAAATATTATCACGACTTTAGGGAATTCTAGCTCTTTTTCTAGGGAATGACTCTCTCGATGCCTAAACCCACTATCTAGCTTGCGTATACCAATCTCCCAATTGTGTATCTCACCTATTAGACGCATTAAGACCGCTATCCTAATCCCTAGATTCAATCGATCGACCTGGCGTAGATTCTAAACCGATTAAATCCTAAATCATGGCTAAGTCCCAAAGTCTAATCCCCTGGCGTAGATTCATTAAAGTTCTATGATCATTCATTCGAGTGGCGTACAAGAACGAAAACATTAAAAACAACAAATCATTCTGAAAACGGTCAAATACCAAAAGCATTCATTCAAATGGCATTCAAGAACAAAAGCATTAAGAATCACCAAGCATTAAGAACAAGACTTCGTTACATATCGGTCAAGCTCTCTAACATATGGCTATGGACCTACTCGGACATGAACTCAGCAAAAGAAACACAAAAGATAACTATATTTTGACATGAATAAAGTTGCAGGTGACGGATGCAACCCGCTTGGGCAAGGCAAGTGACCCGCTCGGGTACGGCGCAGACGATCGCGCATGAACGCGATGAAAAAGGGCAGCCCGCTCGGGCTGACTTGCTGCCCGCTCTAACATGGCTTGCTGCCTGCTCGGGCTGAGGCCCCGATTGTGATTTTTCTTACCCGACTCGTGCACAATTTGCTGGACAAAATCGCCCTAACATTTGCCCGCTCGGGCTAGGGAAGTACCCGCACGGGTAGTGGCTTTTCCTTGCCGATTCTCGTCCCGTTTGTCCCGTGATGATCCTCGATGTTTGCACTTTGTCTTGGCACGTCCTTTAGCTCCAAAATGACTGAAAACGGGATGATAATGATGCTTAATGCTGGGTAAAATCAAATGAATGATGAAACTAACTATGAAAATAGATGAAAATACTAGAACAAAATAGACGTTATCAAACTCCCCCAGACTTGAACCTTTGCTCGTCCTCGAGCAAGACTAGAAAGAAGCAGGAGAGGAGTTAGACAACAACTGGAAACTAGCACAATCAACTCGAAAAGTCAGCCACCCTACACAACAACGCGTCACACGAACATAGATCTAAGAGCACCGAATTTAGACCCCCATCCATCGAAACCCACTAACCGTGCAATCCTACACATGTCCCGAGTTCATTTCACTAACCCCTAGACAACATCCAAGCAATCTCCATACCTATTGTAATGCAGAAACAGTTCGATACCATTCTTAAGACAATTATTTTTCTTCTTTTTCGGTTCTCTTTTTCTTATTTTTTTTTCGATTTCCACACATTTGTTTTTGAAGATTTGCACTCGGTTTATAGGACATCAGAGTTGAAAAGGACAACCTTCTACTTAGACCCAGGTTGCCAATTGGCACACTCATAAGGTCTCGTAACCTTAGCGGAGTGAAGAGGTTGCGTTTTTGCTGATTTTTTTGTTTTTTTCTTCTCTTTTTTTCTTTTTGATTAACTAGTGTGAATACGCATCGACTCTAACCCTTAGGACGTAGAAAAACCGCCTCGACCCACCACTTAGACCCGAACCATAAATATTGATGCACTCATGTCAATGTAGGGCTGAAAAAGTTAAAGAACTTAGTCTATTGGCAGCGGAGTGTAAATGCGTGGAAATATAATGATCGAAACAAAACAAGGAATGAAAGGTACGCTCGGAGATATAAGTGCTTGGGATTAAAGCCTAAGGGAAGGAATACAACTATAGGCTATGGATTCATGCACGACCACTAACTAATCGATCTCTAAAGGTATGTTTCAGCAAACCTAGACTTTTGTTCCCGATTCGACAAAGTTGCACAAGGTGACTAAAGTTTGAAATTTTTCGTACTAGATATCCGTCCGTCTAATCCTAAGAAAAACAACAAAACGAAGAACTCAACATCTAAATCCTAATTACAATCATGACATTCGAAGAATACCCCCCTCCCCAGACTTGGGGAAAAACTCGAGGAAAAATACTATAAATAGGAACGTGTGCACCTGATGCGTGCTTGCTGTCCCGAATTGATGCAGCTGGGCGTACGCGTCTTTCCTTATGTTGTGGATGATTTCAAAGTGGAAAACCTGTAATAGAAGTCACACAATCCAAAGGAAACAGTACGATACATCGGGGTTGTTGGCAAGGAGAATGCTTGTGAAAAGATCCCGAGAAGCGCTTGTTTAAGGTCACGAGCCTGACCACGATGTTACTCATCAGGTGGATGTCCTCGACGTCGTCGTGTGCATAGCGTCTTGCGTGCATAGTGTGCTCGGTAGGGCATAGCACGTAGATCAGTTGAGTTCCTTGCACGATCAGTCATGTCTTCCTTAAGATTGGTCATGATGTTCTCTAAGTTGGGAGCTAGATCGTGCTGTCCAAAAATTCTGGTCGAGCTGTCCATAAGTCCGGTTGTGTACTCCATGAAACCGGTTAGGCATTCATCGCTTGTTTCCTTCAACGTCTCTAGAGATTTTTGGTGCGTGAGCCTTTGTGGTGAAGGCTTCATCTTCACCTTGGGTACCTCGTCAAAGCTCCAATTATGTGCTGGATGTTTAGTGTAGCTTCTTGGCATCTCGGGGTCGTTTATGTACTGAGTTGCACCACATTTAGCTCGTGTTGTGCACAAGCCTCGGTCGGGGGATTCCTCCTTCTTTTCGTTGTGGAGCAGCTCGTATGGTACCTTGTATAATCCTTCTCCAGCTGCTATGAGATTCATATGTAGGGAGTCCGTATTCCGAAATTCGTCACAAACTTCCTCGGCTAAATTCTCAAAGATGCCGTCGGGGAACACGAAATCGATAACGCGCGGTTGCTCAAGTATGTCCATTAAGCTGAACTCTACTTCCAACTCGGGTTTTTTCATATGCTTATCAATGTCCATAGCCTTATCCGCTCATGTGTTACATTCTTTTCCTTTTTCAAATATCGAGGGATTTGGCTGATCTACCGTCTTCATGCGTTGACGTTGTGGGCATGGCAATGGAGGTGGCCTCGGATCTGGTTTTACGTAATTTGGCTCCTCTTTCTCCTCGAGCTTCTCCTTAAGCTCGTTGACAGCCGTTTTCGCTAATGTGATAGATGCTTCACCCCTTTCAGACATTGAAATAGGCTGATCCACCGTCTTACAATCCCTTAGGCAAATTTCGTTGACATGCTCACGAGGATCTATTTCTAAACTTCCTGATATAACCTCTTGTGGTCGTGATGCCCGTTGCGCAAGTTCTGAGTCTTGCGTGTCCAATTGTCTAAGGAAATTATCCATCTGCTCATTGGCGCTTTCTTGTTCCGCTTTCACTCCCATCAACAAGTTGTTTTGACTCTCAAATACTTCAAGGAGGCGGGTGAATATGACAGCAAAGTCGAGGCTGCTTCGGATTGGTTTGGTTGTGGCTGAGACACATATGACTGATAGTTCTGAGTTTGGGGTTGCGTCCATGGCTGAAAGTTCCCCAATTGATGTTGTGCATTCAGCATACCATCGGTGTTCCTATACGCGAAATTTGTGTGATCACTCCATCCGTGATTGTATGTATTCCCGTAAGGCTGATTGTAACTCTCGTAGATCTCTTCTTCATACCCCCAAACGTCTTGTTCCCATGATTGCTCCGAGTAATGCGGATGGTTGATATTTCATTTAAGCTATATCGGCGCACAAAGAGTTGATGTTGTTCATGTTACCTCGTAAAATAAAGAACACAAAATTCGATTAAGCTCCGAGAGGTAAAAAAATTTGACTCAATAAGAAAGAAAACAATAGCAAAAATACGAAAAACAAATAAAGACTCCAGAAAGGATTATATCTTAATTCAAAAGTATCCTAACTCTAAAATCGTAATGAACTCCTAGTCAACGGCGCCAAAAACTTGATGTGGTTAATCTGAAGTAATAATTTACCTAGACTAACGCTTCCGCAAGAATACGGATCGTATAGTACCAGGGTCGAACACAAGGAATTGATGCAACTCTAAAGCTAGTAAACTGATGAATAAGACGTGTGAAATCAATGCATGATGGGAATGCGAACGAAACTTAACTAAACTAATTAATGGGAAAAACTCAATGACTAAATACCACATGTGTGGAGAGATGCACGATGATGCAACGAAGTTCTAACAAGATCATGGTCTCAGATATTAACACGAGTTCAGGGAATTCTAGCTCTTTTCTAGGGAATGACTCTCCCGATGCCTAAACCCACTATCTAGCATGCGTATACCAATCTCCCAATTGTGTATCTCACCTACTAAACGCATTAAGACCGCTATCCTAATCCTTAGATTTAATCGATCGACCTGGCGTAGATTCTAAACCGATTAAATCCTAAATCATGGCTAAGTTCCAAAGTCTAATCCCTTGGTGATATTATCCTGGGAGACATCGAGGACGCCACTAACCAAGCAGAAGAAGACGCGACCTCCAGCGCGGAAGAAGAAGCCGTATGCGCGACCCGAGACGCCGACGGTGCGACCCGAGACGCAACCATCACTAGCGCGGCCCGAGACGCGAACAAATTGAAGTACGTTGGTCCCGTGACCGGAACAAGAGATATGGAGGAAGAAGCCTTGATCATACCAACTGGTCCCGTGACCCGAGCTAATGCCGCAAAGCTTCAAGACGCTATTATCGAAATTCTCATGACCGTCCATGCGCATGAAGAATATTCAAGTTCACGTGAAGTCACAAGCCTAAGAAACGTCATTCAAGCCCAATCCCGACCCACATCGGTTATTAATTAGGTAAGTGACCCGCGTGTACTATTTTCCCTTCATCGGTTTTGTCCCACGGGGTTTTCCGATGACGGGTTTTTAACGAGGCCGCGTGTCACTTATTCCGGTGACCTAATTAATAACCCGGGTTTCCAAGAAGAGTTCGCACCCCAACATGCACGTCCTACAAAGTTTATCTTCTTGTTTATGTTTTCTAGGTATTAATGTGTAGCCTTGCATGAAGACTACTTCATTAATGTCGCATTTAATGTTTGCATGGCCTAGGATTCTATAAATGGCCGTCCATCCCCTCCTTTGTAACACATCCAACTTTTTCAATCAAACATTGAATCAATCTATTGATTTTCTTCGAATTCCTTGTGAGTTCTTGGCTATTGGTGCGTAATATCCAGCAACCTTCGTTGGTGTGTAATATCCAACGGTTGTTCGTCCTTCGTTGGTGCATAATATCCATCGGAGACGAACCGGTGAATCGAGAGCATTCCGCAGCTCTCGTGTGACCACTCGCCCCACACACCCTTGTGCAATCCGTTGCAGCAAGGCATATCCAACCCTAACCTTGTCTAGAGCGTCGATTCAATCGGGATCGCGTCAAGTGGTATCAGAGCTTGTTCTAGCGTCAAAAGGTTAGTTTATTTTCGTTTTGATCTTTCGGTCATAACTTGTTTGAAACCTACAGAAAATAAAAAAATATATATAAAAGGGTATATTCGAATGTTCAAAAGTTTATCTCGTGAGTGATTAGCTAGAACGAATTCGTGTTATACGATTGAAGTAACTCGTGCACCTATATTCAACGGTAGTAGTCTATCGTGTGCGTATCTATATTTCGTGCATTTAAGTGCCTACTGAGTACGTATATTTGCGAACGTGTGAGAAGATATTTGTGCGTATCTAGTTCTTGTGTTTGAAAATTTATTCGTACGTATCTAGTCCGTGCGATTGAAACTTATTCATATGTGTGCATGTGCGACTATACCCGTACATGTTCTTGTCTAGGGTTTGTGTTTATTTTTCTTTCCGCTTGTGGCTGCTCCGTTTGTTAAGTGTGCAGGAGCTCACGAGTAGGTACACGCAAGGAAAAATCTAAGACGGCATGGGTGAAATGGGAGGCGATCAAAGCCGTGTCAATGAGAAACTCATTGAGGCTCTCGCGGCTCGCCTAGAGCAAAGCATCAACAACAAAATGGAGGAGTTTCGGCAAGAGTTTCAAGCCGAATGTACAGTATGACCAAGAGACGTTCCAGCGTTCCAACAACGTGAGAAGAACCTGCATGAGAAGGACAGCAACTACTACAAACGAGGCAGCTCATCCTCGTCCTGAAGTAGTCACCGGTGGCGACGTGCGCCTAGGGAGCGGAGAGACGACCCGAGGGACGACCTCGCTGGTCTTAAATTAAAATTCCCCGCGTTCCACGGCAAGGCCAACCCGGAGGCATACCTAGAATGGGAAAAGAAGGTGGAACTTGTAATCAGTTGTCAACATTACCCCGAGGCCAAGAAGTTTAGGATGGCGGCCAAGGAGTTCTATGATTACGCCTTGAGTTGGTGGGAACAGTTCGTGACTTCTAGACGACGTTACGGAGAGAAACCTATAGAGACGTGGCTGGAAATGAAAGCCATAGTGCGCAAGCGATATGCTCCGAATCACAATCTCCGAGAATTACACAAGTCGATTCCAATCCATCAACAACTTCAGTGAAGAAGGAGCTCTCGTTCTAACATTGAGGCTGGAAAATACATTCAACCACGAGAGGAAAAACCGAGCTATCCATGGAGAGACAAATCTGCTCCAGCAACCTGAGATGCAATCAAAGTGCTTCCATCGGCTCAAGGAGACAAAGGAGAAGCCGAGGCCATTACATCGAGGGCTCGGAATGCGAAGTGCTTCAAGTGTCATGGACGAGATCATTATGGGGATGAATGTCCAAACGAAAGATTTATCATATTTCGTGAGGATGGTGAGAGTGAATC
Organism: Gynandropsis gynandra; assembly: GCA_036759665.1. Lineage (NCBI taxonomy): Eukaryota > Viridiplantae > Streptophyta > Magnoliopsida > Brassicales > Cleomaceae > Gynandropsis > Gynandropsis gynandra. The sequence goes on along the minus strand of CM071865.1, from coordinate 15,190,651 downwards.
CGAGGACAAATAATCTGAATCTTCTATCAAGGATTATGAAGAAGAACTCGATTTAGAGGTCAAGAAGCACCCGAGGTCTTCTAAACTACAATGGCTTCACGAGAATGGCAAAATGAACGTGACCAACCAAGTGCTCGTACCTATCACCATTGGTGAACACAAGGACGAGATCATGTGTAACGTTCTTCCAATGGACGCAAGCCCTACCCTTCTCGGTAGTCCGTGGAAATCGGATCCTAAGATAATACTTGACGATTTTGCTAACCAACATTCTTTCGAGCATAATGACAGGAAAATGAGTCTTATTCCTAAGACACCAAAGGAACTACAGCAAGATCAAATGCACTTAAAACAGCAAGGAGAATGCGTGCTTAAGTCTTTGAACTTCTACGCGAAATCGGGTGAGATCAAGAAATCTTTTCACTCGAATCAGTCCATATTATTGTTTGTATATAAAGCTCTCTCGAGCTTAGCTAACCTTGCACCGGTGATGCCGTGTGAGATCTCTATTTTATTGCAGGAATACGACGTTGTCTTTCCCCGAAGAGAACCCCACCGGAATGCTTACGATACGTGGAATCGAACATCAAATCGATTTCTTTCCCGGAGTCATGTTACTAAATCGGCCAGCCTACCAAACGAATCCCATGGAGACTAAGGAGCTGCAAAGGCAAGTGGAGGAGCTCATGGCCAAGGGACACATTCGTGAGAGTATGAGTCTGTGCACCATACCCGTGCTACTCGTGCCAAAGAAAGATGGCAGCTGGCGCATGTGTGTTGATTGTCGCGCAATCAACAACATTACGGTGAAGTATCAACATCCTATTCCTAGGCTAGATAACATGTTAGGTTTACTGCATGGAAGTAGGATATTTTCACAAATTGATCTTAAAAGTGGATATCCTCAAATTAGGACGAAAGACGGTGACGAATGAAAAACGGTGTTCAAAACTAAACATGGATTATCTGAGTTGTTAGTGATGCCTTTCTGGTTGACAAAGTGCACCTAGTACCTTCATGCGTCTAATGAACGAAGTTCTTAGAGAGTTTATAGGTAGACTCGTAGTGGTTTGCTTTGATGATATGATGATCTATAGTAAAGACTTAGAAGCACACGTTGGACACCTAGAATCGGATCTAAAGGTACTTAGGAAAGAAGAACTTTATGCTAACCTTAAGAAGTGTACCTATTGTATGGATAATGTTGGGTTTCTAGGTTTTGTTATAAGTACAGATGGAGTCAAGGTGGAAGAGGAGAAGGACAAATCCATTCGGAAATAGCCGAGCCCAAAGACCGTCGGGGAAGCTCGAAGCTTCCATGGACTCACGGAGTTCAATCATCACTTCGTGAAGAGCCTTAGTACCTTGGTAGCCCCTCTCAACGAAGTCATTAAGAAAAACGTGGGATTCAAGTGGGAGGAAGCACAAGAAGAAGCGTTCCAAACGCTAAACAAGAAGCTTACTCGTACCCCTCCATTAATTTTACCGGATTTCCTTAAAACATTTGATAATGATGCATCTAGTGTAGGAATTGGTTTAATCCTGATGCAGGAACGAGAACCATTTGCTTATTTTAGCAAGAAGATCGGAGGTTCAACTTTAAATTATGCCACCTACGAAAAGGAGCTATACGCTCTTATGAGAGTGATGCAAACGTGGCATCATTACCTATGGCGTATTCGAGCCCGAAAGAGAATGATTTTCAAACCCGGTGACCAAGTTTGGATTCACCTGCGGAAAGAACGTTTTTCGAACGAGCGGAAGTTAAAGCTAATGCCCTGGATCGATGGCCCGTTTACTGTAACCAAGAAGATCAGCAACAACGCCTACCGGCTAGATCTGCGAGGTAAGTATAATGTAAGTTCTAATTTCAACGTTTCTGACTTAATGCCTTTTGTTGCAGATCATGCGGATTTGAGGACAAATCCTTTTCAAGTAGGGGGGCATGATATGATCCTGGGAGACGTCGAGGACGCGACCAACCAAGTAGAAGAAGACGTGACCTCTAGCGCGGAAGAAGAAGCCGTATGCGTGACCCGAGACGCCGACAGCGCGACCCGAGACGCGACCATCACTAGCGCGGCCCGAGACGCGAACAAATCGAAGTACGTTGGTCTTGTGACCCGAACAAGAGCTATGGAGGAAGAAACGTTGATCATACCAACTTGTCCCGTGACTCGAGCTAATGCCGCAAAGCTTCAAGACGCTATTATCGAAATTCTTACGACCGTCCACGTGCATGAAGAATATTCAAGTTCACGTGAAGTCACAAGCCTAAGGAACATCATTCAAGCCGAAACCCGACCCGCATCAGTTATTAATTAGGTAAGGTGACCCGCGTGTACTCTTTTCCCTTCGTCGGTTTTGTTCCACGGGATTTTCCGATGACGGGTTTTTAACGAGGCCGCGTGTCACTTATTCCCGTTACCTAATTAATAACCCAGGTTTCCAAGAAGAGTTTGCACCCCAACATGCACGTCCTACAAAGTTTATCTTCTTGTTTTATGTTTTCTAGGTATTAATGTGTAGCCTTGCATGAAGACTACCCATTAATGTCGCATTTAATGTTTGCATGGCCTAGGATTCTATAAATGGCCGTCCATCCCCTCCTTTGTAACACATCCAACTTTTTCAATCAAACTTTGAATCAATCTATTGATTTTCTTCGATTCCTTGTGAGTTCTTGGCTGTTGGTGTGTAATATCCAGCAACCTTCGTTGGTGTGTAATATCCAACGGTTGTTCGTCCTTCGTTGGTGCGTAATATCCATCGGAGATGAACCGGTGAATCGAGATCCTTCCGCAGCTCTCGTGTGACCAATCGCCCCACACACCCTTGTGCAATCCATTGCAGCAAGGCATATCCAACCCTAACCTTGTCTAGAGCGTCGATTGAATCGGGATCGCGTCACTTGGCGTAGATTCATTAAATTTCAATGATCATTCATTCGAGTGGCGTACAAGAGCGAAAGCATTAAAATTAACCAATCAATCTGAAAACGGTCAAATACCAAAATCATTCATTCAAGTGGCATTCAAGAACAAAAGCATTAAGAATCACCAAGCATTAAGAACAAGACTTCGTTAGATATCGACCAAGCTCTCTAACATATGGCTATGGACCTACTCGGACATGAACTCAGCAAAAAAAACACAAAAGATAACTATATTAGACATGGATAAAGAATGAGATCCCTCCCTATTCTATTACTGATGTCTTCAATAGCTGTTCCACGCTCCGGCTTCCTCGCTCCGTCCTTCGCCCTTGTGTGTGCGTTCGGCTCTCATTCTCTCTCTCTCTCTCTCTCTCTCTCTCTCTGTGTGCTTTCTTTTTTCTCTCCTTTTTCTCCTTCAATTCGTCCCCTCAAGCTCCCTCTTTTGTTACAGCAGCAACCTCTCTTTTTTTCCTTTTCTTGAGTTTTCCGAATCTTGATTAAGTTGGCCACGTTTCCCTTTCTTATCCAGAAAAATATGACTTTATTCCTCTTCTCTAAGGGCATTTTCCTTATGTATAAGTCCCCCACGAACTCCCACTTGTTTTAAGTCAAATTAACTTATTTAAAGTTGCAGGTGACGGACGCAATCCGCTCGGGCAAGGCAAGTGACCCCCTCGGGTACGGCGCAGATGATCGCGCAAGAACGCGATGAAAAAGGGCAGCCCGCTCGGGCTGAGGTGGTGCCCGCTCGGGCTGACTTGCTGCCCGCTCGGGCTGAGGCCCTGATCGTGGTTTTTCTTGCCCGACTCGTGAACAATTTGCTGGACAAAATCGCCGTAACATTTGCCCGCTCGGGCTAGGGAAGTACCCGCACGGGTAGTTGCTTTTCCTTGCCGATTCTCGTCTCGTTTGTCCCATGATGATCCTCGATGTTTGCACTTTGTCTTGGCACGTCCTTTAGCTCCAAAATGACTGAAAACGGGATGATGATGATGATTAATGCTTGGTAATATCAAATGAATGATGAAACTAACTATGAAAACAGATGAAAATACTAGAACAAAATAGATGTTATCAACAAGCAAGGTAAGGAGAAAGTTATTATTGATGCATTATCTACGCGTTATACTTTGCTTTCTGCAGTAGATAAAAGGGTCCCCGGTTTTGAACACCTTAAGAAACTCTATGAGATGGAACTTCATTTTGGCAATATTTGAGAACACCGTAACATGTAAGTGTTTTTTCATCAATGGCTACTTATTCCATGAGAACAAAATTGTGCATACCTAAAAGTTTTATTAGGAATTTATTGGTTCGTGAGGCACATGTGAAAGAATTAACGGATACTTTGGAATGGGCAGAACCTTGTCTGCGTTGCAAAAATTTTTCTAGTACACCATGGACTGATATCTCCATGGATTTCGTATTATGTCTCCTTAGGTCTGAATCTGGACACGCTTTTGTTTTTGTTGTAATTGAACGATTTTAAGAAATGGCTCATTTCATTGCATGTCATTAGACCAATGAGTCAATGCATGTAATTTCTTTATTCTTTAGAGATATTGTACGGTTGCATGGAATGCCTAGAACTATAGTATCTTATAGGGATGCTAAATCTTTTATTTACTTTGGAAAAACATTGTGGTCTACATTCTAAACAAAAGTTTTCTTCTCCACTACATGTAACCCTAAAACCGATGGAGAAACGAAAATGGTCAATAGGACTTCGTCGACCTTATTATGTGCATTGTTCGGGAATAATCTTAAAACATGGGAAGAATATCTATCACATGTCAAGTTTTCATATAATAAGACGGTTCATAGTGCTACCCATTTTTTGCCTTTTGAATTTGTGTATGGATTTAACAGCCTTAGAGATGGAACCTTTACCATCATCGGAGTTTACTAACCTTGATAGCAATAAAAATAGAAGAGTTTTTGAAACAGATACATACAAAGGCACGTGCCAATAATCGAAGACTGAGAGATACGCCAAACATGCCAGCAGTGGACGAAAGAAGGTGGTCTTTCAACCCGGTGATCTTGTTTGGAACTGATCATCTCGTTTTCATACGTATTTCTTGCACGATTTAGGAGACGTTTTTGATACATATGTGATGTTTTACGTATGATTCCGTATCCGTTTTACTTGCTTTCGTGCTTTTCATGTTCTTACAGGTTTTTACGCGTATTTGGACTATTTTGGAGCTAAAGGAACATGCACGGAGCTAAGGAGCAACTTGGGGGATCATCACGGGACAAACGGGACGAGATTGAGCATGGAGAAGCTTAAGTAAACTTAACTTAAAACATAAGGGAACTCGTGGGGCAATTTAGGCAACAATTGGACCGTTTTAGGAGGCTTAAAAGGAGGCAAAAAGACGCCGTTACAGCAAGCATACAGAGGAGAAGAATTCAGCGAAGTTAGAGCAGATTCTTGCGAGGAGATAAGCGAGGAGCATTGGAGATCAAGCAGCACCACTTCGGTTTTGTTTGGTTTTTATGTTCCTTAGACTTTCTACTATGTTTATGTTTCTTTACAGACGCATGAGCGAGTAGTTTGTTTGTTCTAGGAGAAGGGATTAGCCCTTGGCTATCCCGAGACCTCTTTTGATCTATTTTGAATGCATCTTCCCGTTTTAGTTCATCTATTCTTTATCTGAGTGCTTGAATTTACTTGTGTTTGCGATGGCCACGTAGATGCATGTGTTAGGGGTTAGGAGAAGGACCGAAAGGAGAATTCTAGTCCTAGAAAGTCAGGTTTAGAACAACCGAGGTTAGGCCACGAAAGTAGGGTAGCAACGGTTGAGGGTGAACGGGCGAATCACAGAGTTTATGGGTTTAGTTCATGGTGTCAGCCACGAAAGTAGGGGGCAGCTTGTCTAGATCACGTGTCTATGCCTTGAGAGAGGGTAGATATCATGTTAGGATCGTCCGCCTTAGATAGCTTTAACTGGGATTGCATGATAGATAGGTTGATCGTGTGTTTCGGTAGTCTTGTGGTGAAACCGGTTTCCTAGGACGTTTATCTCATCGTTAGAACCCAAGTAGTTTAGTTTACTTTCAGTATTTTATTCTTCATCACCACTCTTTCGTTAGCAAGTTTGATTCGTAGTTCGGGTTTAGGTAGTGTTGCGTAGTCTCTGTGGGATCGACACCTAAATACTACACACGTGTCGTGCACTTGCGGGTAGATTAGGTTATATTTAACTCTGATACGCATCAAGTTTTTGGCGCCGTTGCCGGGGACTATTGTCAACGCGTCTTAGATTCGAACCTAGAGTCCTTCTTGCTTTGTTTTTATTTTTGTTTTCTTTTCTTTCGTTCCTTCTACGTAAATTGTTCTTTGTTTGTCCTTTGCAGAACTTTCAGGTCGACAAAAGATGGATAATCAGAACGGCAATGGACAGATGCAATTACAGGCTCCTCCACCACGTCGTCTAAGGGATTACGTGGTGCCGAACATGAACAACGTGCAAACGGCCATAAGGATGCCTGCTGTTGCAAGAGAGCAATTCGAGATTAAGCCAGCAATGATAAATATGCTTTATCAGAAGCAATTCATGGGTGGAAACCATGAGGATCCACATCAGCATCTCAGAGATTTCCTCGAACTTTCAGGTACGTTCAAAATTCATGGAGTCTCTGAGGATGCAATCTTGCTGCGTCTTTTCCCTTTTTCAATTGGGGGAAAAGCGAAAGCTTGGCTGCAATCACTCCCCGCGGGATCTATCACCACATGGGATCAGCTCTGCACATTGTTCCTATCACGCTTCTTTCCTCCGAGTAAGACAATTCAGATGAGGGGGGAAATCACAACATTCAGATGCAGAGATGGAGAGACTATGTTTGAGGCGTGGGGTAGATTTAAGGATCTTCTGCAGATGTGTCCACACCATGGACTTGAGCAATGGTACGTTATCCAAACTTTTTATAACGGAATTTCAGATGAGCACCGCATGAGGTTGGATAACGCTGCCAGAGGATCATTCATGGATCTGAGCGTCGAGGAGGCATTTGAGCTGATTGATAACCTCGCCATGAACCACACCATGTGGTCCACTCCAAGAGGTATGCCTAATAGCACTCGTCGTTTATATGAGCCTAACCAGAATAGAGCCATGGGTAATGCAGCGAATGCTATGTACTGTGCGAATTGCGGAGATACGGATCATGTAGCGTATCAATGCACAGTACATGAGGATTACGAACAGATGTATTATGCCCAGCAGCAAGGCAACACGCAATTCGGGAACACCTACAACCCGAATTGGAGGAATCACCCGAACTTGTCATATCGAACAACTCAACCGGTGAAGTATTCGGGGTTTCCACCAAGGCAGAATAATTTCCAGCAAAACAACCAGCAATTCCAGCAAGCTCCGCAAGCTCCTCAACCTCCTCAAGCCTCTTCATCAAACCTTGAGGCGGTGTTGCTCGAATTCATGAAGGAGCAGAAGCAGCAACAATCGATTCGAACCAAATTCGACGCGGATGTTGGGACAGCGATTAGTGAGCTTAAAACTCAAATGGAGTCTCTGAGCACTCATGTGAAGATGAAGCAGGAACAGCAACAACAGGAGTTTAGATCTCAGATGGAGTCTCTGAGCACTCATGTGAAGATGTTGGAAAACTCCATAGCACAACAGGCCGCCTCATCTTCTCGGAATCCCGGACAGCTTCCCGGTAAGCCCGATCTTAACCCGAGAGAGCATGTGAATGCTATTTCTGTGTGCAGCGATGATGAGGCCGAGAATTCGCCCTCAAATGAGCGAGGGGATGCTGCTGGTACGTCTTTGGATAGAGGAAAAGGTAAGGTTGCGATTATGGAAGGAGTCGAACCAGATTTAGATAAGCCATACGTTGCTCCTCCGGCGTACGTACCTCCGATACCGTATCCTCGACGATTGGTAAGCAGTAAGAACCAAGAGAAAGTGGGCAGATCTATAGAAGGTCTCAAGAAGCTAGACATCAACATGCCATACGTGGAAGCAGTCCTAAAGATGTCTAATCGTGCCAAATTCATCAGAGAGGTAATGTCCAAAGAGAAGCACACCGAAGAGAACGAGACTGTAGCACTTACCGAGGAATGCAGTGCAATTCTTCAGAACAAGCTGCCACCTAAGCTAAAGGACCCCGGAAGCTTCTCCATCCCATGCAAAATAGGTAATCTCGATATTGAAAATGCTTTGTGTGATTTAGGAGCAAGCGTGAGTATCATGCCACAAACAGTTTTCAAGCGGATGGAGTTTGGGAACCTTAAACCGACGAAGATGTCTCTACGCCTCGCGGATCGTACGGTAAGACATCCGGTGGGAATCATTGAAAACGTTCCCACCATGGTAGGTAAGCTTTGCATTCCCACTGATTTTGTTGTACTTGAGATAACGGAAGACACTAGGACACCTATTATTCTTGGTAGGCCGTTCTTAGCTACTGCAGGTGCGACGATAGACGTACAACAAGGAAAGTTGTCCTTACGTGTCAAAGACGAAACGATCGAATTCGTTCTGCCCAACCCCATGGACGAATCACCACTCAAGGAGTCTTGCTTTACAGTAGATTCGCTGGACGAGTTAGAGAAAGACACACACGATCAAGTAAGTCCATCCGATTCTCTTTTACGGTATTTGACACGAGTTGGCGACAATGCAGGATTTGCGGACGAAAGAGCTGAGATGTACACGAAATTCATGAGTGCAATTACAGCACTAGGAGACGCCCCACATGAGGAGATACCACGTGATATGCATGCTGATTTCATAGCGGAGAAAGCATTCGAGCTTGAGCCCGATCCTCCGCCGCCTTATTCTCGGTATGAGTACGTTGATTCCGATAAAACATATCTTGCTGTTTTAAATGCTAACATGAGTGCAGATGAGATGAGAAGACAGCCCACACGCGTGAAGAAGCGTAAGAGGCTCAGCTCTTCAATATGTATGTACGGGAATTATAGGGAGGATAGCCACGAACCTTCACTCGAAATTCAAAGGAGGCTGCACCCGCACTTGCACGAGGTAATGGAAAAAGATGTCATTAAACTTTTCAACGCAGATACCCCTTATCCAACCTTGGACAGCGAGCAAGTGAACCCCGTGCATGATGTGCCTAAGGGATGGCACGATAAGAAGACCCTACCTCATGACTTCCAATCAGGTGATTTCGTTCCACTTTCTAATTCTCGACCTAAGTCTTTCTCGGGCGACCTACTGCCTTGTTGGTCTGATCCTTTTCAGGTACGAGACGTGGAACTATGGAGTGATGCGGGTGACACGTTCAACGCCAATGGACAGCGGCTTAAGCTCTACCAAGCCGCTCAACCGATCGAAAGTGGAAACTCCATTTCCCTTTCCGATCCACCCGTCGCGCACGCATGAGGAATGGAGACGTCAAAGCTTAATGACGTTAAATAAGCGCTTTCTGGGAGGCAACCCAGCTGTTTGTTTTTACTTTTCATGTTTAAGACTCGGTTATTTAATTTCCACAAAAATAAAATAACACCACAAACGTGGTTCACTTCCTTCATCCTCCATCGGAGCTTCACGTCGAGGACGCCGTTCAATTCAAGTCTGGGGGAGCAGCTCACGTTTTTCAGGTGATTTCGTTTCATTTTCCTTTGATTTTTAGTTTTTAGGTTATTTTTGCGATTTTTAGTTCGTTTTTGTTTTCATTGAGTCAGAGTCGTCCCAAGGCACTTGTCCGGTGCCACGTTTTGAGATGAACCCTGAACTTAGGAATGCTTAAGAGGTTGACCTTTTCCGTTAGACTTTGCATGATTGAGCTAGGTTTTCCTATGCGTTAGAGCTTATTAGTCGGCTGAAAAACAATAGGTCGTAGTTCTTGGGAATCCTAGTGTTACTTGTGGGGATGTTTAGACGAGGTTGCTAGGCTGGTCTGTCGTTTATTTTCTCTACCCAGATGGTCATACTTCGTGTAGACGACACTTTACTTTGGTTACATTGAGGATCATTGGATCATATAAAATCGAGCTTGTTTTGCAGATTGAAAAGCACACACTAACACTCCGCTGTCGATAGAAATAGTGCCTAATAAGCATGATCAAAAATCGATATGAGTGCATCGACCTTGTTACTCCTTCGGTGGCTCGGGTCTAAGTGGTGGGTTGGCGATCATCTTTCTACGTCCTAAGGGCAAGGCACAAAAAGCCACCTACTCCGCTGCACTCTTACACGAGATGCATGAGTATACCGTCATCGGTAGTCTGGGTCTAAGTAGAGGCTGGATCCCTTCAAATCCGACGTCCTAGAAGCCTAGTGTGTATGCAAAGAAAAAGAAGAAAAGAAAAATGGAAAAATAAAAGAAAACAAAAGAAAGAAAATTCATAAAAAGAATAACAAAAAGAAGAAAAAGAAAAAGAAAAGAAAAAAGAAAGGAAGAAGCTCGGAAAGAAAGAAACAAGTATCCTCGGTTGACCTAGGTTTAGCATAGTCTGAAGTCTTGTCTGGTGGAGGGAGTTACGGTAGTGTGTCTAGTCTCCTTTGATTTACTTTCTTATGGGTAACCGTGGTGGACCTAGGATTAAGGCTGAAAACTCGATTAGGCCGAATTTGCTCTCGATTTGCTAGTTGATCGGTTAGGTTCGCTTTAGCGGTATTTCTAGGAGAAGGGGAATTCTCGTATTTTCATACCCCATGTATTCCACGTTTACGTTTGCTTAGGGACAAGCAAACATTCAAGTCTGGGGGATTTTGATCATCTCGTTTTCATACGTATTTCTTGCACGATTTAGGAGACGTTTTTGATACATATGTGATGTTTTACGTATGATTCCGTATCCGTTTTACTTGCTTTCGTGCTTTTCATGTTCTTACAGGTTTTTACGCGTATTTGGACTATTTTGGAGCTAAAGGAACATGCACGGAGCTAAGGAGCAACTTTGGGGATCATCACGGGACAAACGGGACGAGATTGAGCATGGAAAAGCCTCACCCGGTCGGGCACAACCTTTGCACGATCGGGCAAAACCTACGGCCAATTGTGTGGACCATTTAGCACGACTCGGGCAAGCATTTAGGACCATTTTGCCTTGTGCCCGAGCGGGCACACATGCCATGCCCGATCGGGCACCATTCCAGCACCACAGGACGCGCACGAACTGCCCTAGCCGCACCCGAGCGGGTACACTCATTACCCGAGCGGGTAGTGGCCCGAAACCTCTCAAAACTTAAGTAAACTTAACTTAAAACATAAGGGAACTCGTGGGGCAATTTAGGCAACAATTGGACTGACTTAGGAGGCTTAAAAGGAGGCAAAAAGACGTGATTACAGCAAGCTTACAGAGGAGAACAATTCAGCGAAGTTAGAGCAGATTCTTGCGAGGAGCATTGGAGATCAAGCACCACCACTTCGGTTTTGTTTGGTTTTTATGTTCCTTAGACTTTCTACTATGTTTATGTTTCTTTACGGACGCATGAGCGAGTAGTTTGTTTGTTCTAGGAGAAGGGATTAGCCCTTGGCTATCCCGAGACCGCTTTTGATCTATTTTGAATGCATCTTCCCGTTTTAGTTTATCTATTCTCTGTCTGAGTGCTTAAATCTACTTGTGTTTGCGCTGATCACGTAGATGCATGTGTTAGGGATTAGGAGAAGGACCGAAAGGAGAATTCTAGTCCTAGAAAGTCAGGTTTAGAACAACCGAGGTTAGGCCACGAAAGTAGGGTAGCAACGGTTGAGGGTGAACGGGCGAATCACAGAGTTTATGGTTCATGTTCATGGTGTCAGCCACGAAAGTAGGGGGCAGCTTGTCTAGGTCACGTGTCTATGCCTTGAGAGAGGGTAGATATCATGTCGTCCGCCTTCGCCTTAGATAGCTATAACTGGGATTGCATGATAGATAGGTTGGTCGTCGGTTTCGGTAGTCTTGTGGTGAAACCGGATTCCTAGGACGTTTGTCTCATCGTTAGAACCCAAGTAGTTTAGTTAATTTCAGTATTTCATTCCTTATTCACATTCTTTCGTTAGCAAGTTTGATTCATAGTTCGGGCTTAGGTAGCGTTGCATAGTCTCTGTGGGATCGACACCTAAAATACTACACACGTGCCGTGCACTTGCGGGTAGATTAGGTTATATTTAACTCTGATACGCATCAGGAACAATTAAGCAAGAGACTTTTTAACCAACAGCATAAATCAAAGATCATACCCCACGAACATGGACCATTCAAAGTGCTTGAACGCATCAATGACAACACCTACAAGATTGAGTTACCTGGTGAGTATAATGTAGTTCAACCTTCAATGTTGTTGATTTGGCTCATTTTGATGCAAATGAAGATCCTGATTTGATATCAAATCATTTTGAAGAATGATGCGTTATCAAAGTTAAATAAATAACCTAAACTACCCACAAGTGCACGACACGTGTGTAGTACTTCAGATGTCGATCCCACAGAGACTATGCAACGCAACTTAAACTCGAACTACGAATCAAACTTGCTAACGAACGAAATATGGTTTTAAGAATGAAATACTAAAAATAAATAAACAAACTAGTTCTTAAGAATGAGACAAACGTTCCAGGAAACTAGTTTCACCACAAGACTACCGAAACCAACAATCAACCTATCTATCATGCAATCCCAGTCAAGTTGTCTAAGGCAGACGATCCTAATATGATATCTACCCTCTCTCAAGGCATAGACACGTGATCTAGTCAAGTTATCCCCTTTAGCTTTGAAATGAACCGAATACGCATAAAAACCTGTAAGAACCTGAAAACACGAAAACAAGTCAAACGGATACGGAATCATACGTAAAGCATCGTATCTATATCATAAACATCTCTAAAATCGTGCAAGAAATACGTATGAAAACAAGATGATCAAAATCCCCAGATTTGAATGTTTGCTTGTCCCTAAGCAAACATATACATGGAATGATCATCTCGTTTTCATACGTATTTCTTGCACGATTTAGGAGACGTTTTTGATACATATGTGATGTTTTACGTATGATTCCGCATCCGTTTTACTTGCTTTCGTTCTTTTCATGTTCTTACAGGTTTTTACGCGTATTTGGAGTATTTTGGAGCTAAAGGAACATGCACGGAGCTAAGGAGCAACTTGGGGGATCATCACGGGACAAACGGGACGAGATTGAGCATGGAAAAGCCTCACCCGGTCGGGCACAACCCTTGCACGATCGGGCAAAACCTACGGCCAATTGTGTGGACCATTTAGCACGACTCGGGCAAGCATTTAGGACCATTTTGCCTTGTGCCCGAGCGGGCACACATGCCATGCCCGATCGGGCACCATTCCAGCACCACAGGACGCGCACGAACTGCCCTAGCCGCACCCGAGCGGGTACACTCACTACCCGAGCGGGTAGCGACCCGAAACCTCTCAAAACTTAAGTAAACTTAACTTAAAACAAAAGGGAACTCGTGGGGCAATTTAGGAAACAATTGGACCGACTTAGGAGGCTTAAAAGGAGGCAAAAAGACGCCATTACAACGAGCTTACAGAGGAGAACAATTGAGCGAAGTTAGAGCAGATTCTTGCGAGGAGATAAGCGAGGAGCATTGAAGATCAAGCACCACCACTTCGGTTTTGTTTGGTTCTTATGCGTATTGACAAGAAATGATATTCGTATCCCAACAAACTCGAAAAGGGCATCTTCCGGCTCTAAAATCGAACTTATCGACCTTAGAAAAGGATTTTGAGCTCAAAAACGGGGTCGAGCTGCCTTCAGCAACCTGCGGCATTGTTTATCTCCAAAAGAGGAATAAAATGTGAAAAAGTTATGTAATTCGGAGCTTCGTAAGCAAAGTTATGGAAGTTCAAAGCCCATCTAAACCCAAGTAGTTTAGTTAATTCCAGTATTTCATTCCTTATTCACATTCTTTCGTTAGCAAGTTTGATTCATAGTTCGGGTTTAGGTAGCGTTGCATAGTCTCTGTGGGATCGACACCTAAAATACTACACACGTGCCGTGCACTTGCGGGTAGATTAGGTTATATTTAACTCTGATACGCATCATGGAACACGTGGGGTATACAAATCCGAGAATTCCCCTTCCTCCTAGAAATACCGCTAAAGTGAACCTAACCTATCAACTAGCACGTCGGCCTAATTAAGTTTTCAGTCTTCATCCTAGGTTCACCAAAGGCTACCCACGAGAAACTAAATAAAAGAAAAACTAAACAAGCCACTGTAACTCTCTCCACCAAACAAGACTTCAGACAATGCTAAACCTAGAACAACCGAGGATACTTGTTTCTTTTCCGAGCTTCTTTCTTTCTTTATTCCTTTTTTTCTTTTTCTTTCTTTTTTTTCTTCTTATTTGTTTTTTTACTTCTTTTTCTTTTCCCCTTTGTTTTTCTTTTTATTTGCATACACACTAGGCTTCTAGGACATCGGATTTGAAGGGATCCAGCCTCTACTTAGACCCAGACTACCGATGACAGTATACTCATGCATCTCGTTCAAGAGTGCAGCGGAGTAGGCGGTGCTTTATTTGTGTCATGCCTTTAAGACGTAGAAAGATGGTCGCCAACCACCACTTAGACCCGAGCCATCGAAAGAGTATTAAGGTCGATGCACTCATATCGATTTTAGATCATGCTTTTTAGGCATTATTTCTAACGACAGCGGAGTGTTAGTGTGTGCTCTTAGTCTGCAAAATAAGCTCGATCTCATACGATATAATAATTCTCATAGAAAAGGTGAAGTAAAGCATCGTCTACACGAAGTATGATAATCTGGATAGAGAGAATAAACGATAAACTAGCCTAGCAACCTCGTCTAAACCCCTTATAAGCAACATTAGGATTCCCAAACAACTACAACCTATTGTTTTTTAGCCGACTAATAAGCTCTAACGCTTAGGTAAAACCTAGCTCAATCGAGCAAAATCTCACGGAAAAGGCCAACTTGTTAAGCATCCTAGGTTCAGGGTTAATCTCAAAACGTGGCACCGGACAAGTGCCTGGGAGGACTCTGACTCAAGAAAGGAAAAATAAACTAAAAACTACAAAATAAAAGAGAAAATGAAACAAAATCACCTGACAAACATGAGCTGCTCCCCCAGACTTGAATTGAACGGCGTCCTCGACCTGAAGCTTCGATGGAGGGTAAGGGAAGTGAAGCAAGTTTGTGGTGGTATTTTTTTGTGTTTATCTATTTTTTTAATGAAAATGTTTAACAGGGTCTTAAACTAAAAACTAAGAAAAATAAAAACAAACAGCTGGGTTGCCTCCCAAACTAAAAACTAAGAAAAATAAAAACCAAACAGCTGGGTTGCCTCCCAGAAAGTGCTTATTTAACGTCTTTAAGCTTTGACGTCTCCATTCCTCATGCGTGCGCGACGAGTGGAAAAGGGAAATGGAGTTTCCACTTTCGATCAGTTGAACGGCTTGGTAGAGCTTTAGCCGTTGTCCATTAGCGTTGAATGTCCCGTTTGAATCGCTCCATAGTTCCACTTCTCCAAGTGTGAAGACTTCTCGTATCTGAAAAGGACCAGACCAACGAGACTATAGGTTGCCCGAGAAAAGCTTAGAAAGAGAATTGAAGAGTAGAGTTAAATCACCTGGTTGGACGTCATGATGTAGGGTATTTTTGTCGTGCCATCCCTTAGTCATTGCATCTTTCTTTGGCACGTCATGCATGGGATTCACTCGTTCCTTGCCCGAGGTTGGATAAATGATATCTGCATTGAAAAGTTTTATGACGTCTTTTTCCATTACCTTGTGCAAGTGCGGGTGCAGCCTCCTTTGAGTTTCAATGGAAGGCTCATGGCTGTCTTCCGTATAATTTCTCTGCATACACATTGAAGAGCTGACTCTCCTACGTTTCTTTACGCGTGTGGGTTGTTTCTCATCTCCTTTGCACTCAAGTTAGCATTCATAACATCAGGATATATTTTATCGCATTCAACGTACTCATACCGAAAAGAAGACGGAGGAGGCTCGGGCTCAAGTTTGGACGTCTTCTCCGCTGCGAAACCAGCATGGGTTTCGTGTGATATCTCCTCACATGGGGCGTCTCCTAGTGCTTCAATAGCACTCATGAATTTTGATGTTGTGAAATTCAAGTAATAATATTTCCTAGACCATTTCACCGCAAGTATACGGTTCGTGTAGTACCAGGATCGAACTCTAGGGACTAATGCAGCCAATCCTAAGAACATCACTAAACTAAGAAGGTTAGAAGTAGATGATGGCGTGGTGCGAATATCTAAAACCACTAAACTAAATGGTAGCAACGATAGAAGGATGTGGAAGACTTGATGATAACGAACACTATGAGTGTCGGGATACCGGGAATGGTATGGATGTAACGACGAAAGATCATAAATCTATCGAACTATCTTGATAACGGGAAATTCATGCTCTAAGATGAGGAGTGATTCTGCCGAGCCTAAACCTCCTAATCATAAGTACGTGCAACCCTACCTTCCAACAGCGATTAACTCGTACTATGGCAGCGTTACGCACGCAATCCTAATTCCTAAGCCGATTAACCGACCGGCCAGATTCTCATTAATCGAACTTAACCTTCCAGCAAAATACGAATTCCTATGTTACTGAGCGGGCAACACTAGTATAAGCATTACGATGTTGATTATAGGACCGAATATCAAAACAAATAAGATAGATCTAAGCATTAACGCATAAATTTGTACATCCGTTACAAAACCAATATCCCTAACCCATAGTTGGGAATCTACTCACTCATGGAGTTTACTGACAAAGAAGATGACATAACCCTAAACATGATAAACCCTAGGAAACCCGATGCCTCGATCTTCCCTATTTTGTTACCGATGTGTGGATTGATGCTTCTCTCCTTCTCCAGTGTCTCCCGAGCCTTTCCTAATGATTTCCAAGCCTTTCCTTGCCCTAGCCGTCGCCCTCTTCTGTCTGGATCTGTTCTCTTTCCTTAATTTGCTCGTTCAAACTCTAAATCAAGGTTGTTGCGAGAAAGGCGGCCCGCTCGGGCACAAGTTTTACCCGGTCGTGCAGAGGCGCGCCCGATCGAGTACTTCGTCCTACCCGATCGGGCATTGTTTCCCGATCGCGTGGTCGAACAGGCCGAGTCATGTAAACTCTCGGGGATTTTCAAGACTAATTAACTCCCGACCGGGTACAATGATGTGCCCCATCGGGTATGTTCACCCGATCATGTTGTCTTCATGCCCGGGTCGTGCAAATTGTTGTAATTAAACCCCGTAGCTTTTGCCCGAGCGGGTAGACCTCAGTGCCCGAGCGGGCACTCTTCAGTTCATGCTTTTTCTCTTTTCCGCTCGATGCTCGGGTGTTCCAATGGGTTCTGTGGCTTGATTTTGGCTCCGAGTGAATTGTATCTTCAATTTGAGTGGTTTGATTCACGAATTTTTCTTTTTATGCTCGTTTAGGCCTTGTCGCCTTAAAACCTCAAAACCAATAAAATGGGCGTATATAAAGAATAATCGTATCGGAAATGAAACTCGTGCTATCAAATATATGCGAAAATGATACTAATACCTAACCTAAAACTGATACACTTTACGTGTTATCAAACTCCCAGACCTGAACCTTTGTTTGTCCTCAAACAAAACTAAAGCCAAGTATAGGAAGAATCTAATAACGATGGATACTAGCACGAAAATATTCGAAGAGTTAGTCATTTCGCAACTCAATGCGTCATATGAACGAAAGTTTCAGCGTACCGAGTATAGCCTTATATCTAGCGAAAGTTCTGAGCCATGAAATCCTACCAATAATCTAAGTCTATTTCACAACCCTAGATAACTTCCAAGCGATCTCCATACCAATTCCCCTAAGCTTTTGATATCATTAAACTCGTTTTTCTCGGTTTTTTTCTTTTTTTCGATGCTTAGATCCACGCTTGGTTCCTAGGACGTCAAAGTAGAAGAGGGATGGCTTTCTACTTAGACCCAGGCTGCCTATGGCACACTCATAAGGTCGTGTGAACTTCGCGGAGTGAAGAGGTGCGTTATTGAAGATCTTATTTTTTTCGCTTTTTTATTTTTTTCTAGATTATGCATCACTCTAACCCTTAGGACGTAGAACAGCGCATCAACCCACCACTTAGACCCGAACCATCGATCTCGATGTACTCATGTCAATGCTAACTCGGAATAGTCAGAAACTTATCCTAGATGACAGCGGAGTATAAGCGTGTGAAATCTAATAACTATGAACGGTAAAGATATATCAACAAGCAAAGGCTAGACGGTATACACGGAGATACGGCTACTTGGTACCGAAACCTAAGGAGTGAATTCAACTATAGATCAAGGCTTCAAACACAACTACTCGACTAAACGGTATCCAAAAGGCTTCTAAGCAAACCTAGACTATTGTTCACGATTTGACAAGGTTGCAAAGAATGACTAAAGCTCGAAAATTTGTACTAGGTATCCATCTCTTATTCCAAAGCCTAGAACACAGTCTCGGTGTTCGAGATCCATGAGGGATACCCGCATGCCAAAAATATCCGAGAAAATATATGAAAGAATAAGAACGAATACACCTGGTGTGTTTCGTTTTCTCAAATTCGTGATACATCCGAATTTGTGACACATCCGCACTGTGCCTGTGCGGGTCTCATGAAACCGCCCGATAGGGCATCTTTGAACTTGACCTAGCCCACGCGGGTGACAACGTCTGCCCGACCGGGCATTTGCTACAAAAATGAAAAAGAAAGCGAGGAAAACCATGCAGCAAAAATCATAAGTCTACTAAAATCCTAAATCCTAAAAATTTGTCCATGTCTAAAAAAAATTGGAAAACAGAAATAAAACGAAGATGATGAAAAAGGATATGTAGCTCGGGTTGCCTCCCAAGAAGCGCTTGTTTTCGGTCTTTAGCTCGACCCTAGCGTCTCCATACGCGTGTAATGTCGAAAAGAGGTAAGTAGCCTGTTCTGTCCTCTGTTCTATCAGCACAACATGCCTTCACTCTTTGCACATTTGCCAAGAACTTTCCCCCTATTCCGTTGTCTAATTCCACGGCTCCATGCGGTGAAACTCCTTTTATCGTGAAAGGTCCCGACCATCGCGACTTGAGTTTTCCTGGAAATAACTTCAAGCGGGAATTGAATAGAAGCACCTGATCACCTGCTTTGAACGAGCGTTGGAGAATGTGCTTGTCATGCCACTTATTTGAACGCTCTTTGTAAATCTTTGCGTTCTCATAGGCATTTTGTCGCATCTCCTCTAGATGGTGAATCTGGAGAACCCGCTTCTCCTCAGCCGTTTTGAGGTCGTAATTCAGGGTTTTTATGGCCCAATACGCTTTGTGTTCCAGTTCAACGGGGAGGTGACATGCATTTCCATATACAAGCTGAAACGGTGTCATACCAATCGGAGTCTTGAAAGCCGTTCTAAAAGCCCAAACTGCATCATCTAGCTTTAGTGCCCAATCTCGTCGGGATTTGGAGACGGTCTTTTCGAGGATGGACTTGATTTTTCGATTGGATACTTCTACTTGTCCACTTTTCTGAGGGTGATACGGTGTGGCGATCTTGTGCTTCACTCCATATTTCGCCAATAGTGTCTCGATCACCCGATTGATGAAGTGCTTTCCTCCATCACTAATCACGACTCTTGGAACGCCAAATCTAGGAAAGATGATTCGTTTAAAGAGCTTGGTGAGTGCCTTGGCATCGTTGGTCGGGCATGCTAGTGTTTCCACCCATTTCGTCACATAATCCACAGCGTCTAAGATGTATTGATTTCCGCAAGACGAAGGAAATGGTCCCATGAAGTCGATGGCCCATACATCCAATGGCTCGACTTCCAAGATATATTGCTGAGGTCCCTCCTGCCTTCTAGAGATGTTCCTTGTCCTTTGACACACGTCGCAAGCTGAAACATACCTATGAACATCCCTAAAGAGCGTAGGCCAATAGAACCCAGATTGGAGAACTTTCGCTGCCGTTCTAGCTGCAGCAAAGTGTCCTGCATAGTCAGAAGAATGGCAATGGAAAAGCACATCGGATACCTCTTCTTCGACATCCCTGAAGAGCGTAGGCCAGTAGGTAAGGCTCATCCTAAAAGTAGGCCTTGACGTCGTGTATGAACTTCTTCCTTGCGTTGTGGTTTAGGCCTTGTGAGAGAATCTCACATACGAGGTAGTTCACGAATCTGCGTACCACGGAATAGGTGTTCCATCTATGGCGACGACATCATCTCTGAGAGAGTCGTCTATAGGGATCCTATTGAAAATCTCAAGGCGAGACAAGTGGTCTGCAACGCTGTTTTCTGTCCCTTTTCTATCGCGTATCTCCAAATCGAATTCTTTAAGGACTAAGACCCACCAAATCAACCTTGATTTCGCATCCTTTTTGTTGATCAAATATTTCAGCGCTGCATGATCGGAGTAGACAATTACCTTGGATCCAACAAGGTAGGAGCGAAACTTCTCGAAAGCAAAGACAATGGCCAACAGCTCTTTCTCCGTAGTGGAGTAATTGCACTGAGCGTCGTCTAAAGTACGGCTGGCATAATAAATGGCATGCATCACTTTATCCTTCCGTTGTCCCAATACAGCCCCCACAGCGTAGTCACTTGCGTCGCACATGAGATCAAAACGGAGCTTCCAATCTGGAGGCTGGAAGATAGGGGGCGAAATCAACGCCTTCTTGAGCTTCTCGAAGGCAACATGACACTCCTCATTAAACAAATCAACGCTTTCTTGAGCTTCTCGAAAGCAACATGACACTCCTAATTGAATTCGAACACAGCATCTTTACTGAAGAGGTCGGTGAGCGGTTTGGAAATCTTGGAGAAGTCCTTGATGAACCTTCGATAAAACCCCGCATGCCCAAGGAAGCTACGGATTGCTTTGACATTTCTAGGAGTGGGTAGCTTCTCAATCACCTCAACCTTAGCCTTGTCGACCTCAATCCCCTTTTTTGAGATCTTGTGCCCTAGAACAATTCCTTCACGTACCATGAAGTGACACTTCTCCCAATTTAGTACAAGATTCGCTTGCAAACACCTGTCTAACACTTTACAAAGATTGGTCAGACACAAATCAAAGGAGGAGCCATGGACTGAAAAGTTATCCATGAACACCTCCTAATATCGCCATTAACATCAGAAAAGATGGAAGTCATGCATCTTTGAAACGTGGCGGGTGCATTGCATAAGCCAAATGGCATCTGGCGGTAAGCGAACGTCCCGTGTGGGCAAGTGAATGTTGTCTTATCTTGGTCGTTTGGGTGGATCGGGATCTGGAAGAACCCTGAATAGCCATCAAGAAAACAAAAATAGGAGTGAAGCGCTAACCTCTCAAGCATTTGATCAATAAAAGGCAAAGGGAAATGGTCCTTCCTAGTGTGCTTATTCAGTTTGCGGTAATCTATGCACATCCGCCATCATGTTGTCGTCCGCGTAGGAATGAGCTCGTTGTTTTGGTTTGGGACGATGGTGATGCCTCCCTTATTTGGTACCACTTGTACCGGGCTAACTCAAGTGCTGTCGGAGATGGGGTATATGATACCAGCATCTAGAAGCTTCAGCACTTCTTTCTTGACAACCTCCGCCATGTTGGGATTGAGTCAGCGTTGACATTCTAAGGATTACTTCGACTCATCTTCCAAGTGGATGCGGTGGGGGCAGATCTGGGGGTCGATACCCCTGATGTCCTCCAGTGTATAACCGATGGCGGCTCGATATCTCTTGAGTGCGCAGAGGAGTTTGTTGACTTGTGTCCTATCAAGCGCGTCATTGATAATCACGGGGTATGTAGAATTGAGACCAAGAAACTCATACCTGAGCCTCTGCGGGAGGGGTTTAAGCTCAACCTTGGGTGCTTTCTCGGCGCTCCAGTCGGGATTTGTGTGAAAGTGGGCTATACAAGGCGTAGGAGATGTAGGGTAAGGTGGAAGAAGAACTGCCCGATCGGGCTCATCAGCTAACCCGGTCGGGTTAAGAATAGTGCCTTTTACCCCCGTAGGACCTACCCGAGTCGGGCTATGTGGACGCCCGAGCGGGTTACTATCCATCCGCTCTGTCCGATCAGGCTCTGTGTCCAACCCGCTCGGGGTACAATTTGTGCCATTTATCCCCGTGAGTGGTACACGAGTCGGGCTGTGGGGTCGCCCGGGCGGGTTCCTATCCAGTCCTTCTACCCGATCGGGCTCACTCAACCACCCGCTCGGGTGGCCTATTTCATCACTTAACCCCGTGAGTACTGACGTGTGGAAACACGAGTTATAATTAACCTAGTCCACTTCACTGCAAGTATACGGATCTTG
>CM071865.1:15147362-15162729 GCA_036759665.1 Gynandropsis gynandra | reverse complement strand
CTCAAGGTTGGACGGAGGTGCTTGAGGAGCTTGCAAAACTTGCTGAGTATGCTGAACTTGCTGGTTATTTTGCTGGTATTGTTGTTGTGATTGCTGAAATCCCGAATACTTCATCGGTAGAGTCATTCGGTATGACAAGTTCGGGTGATTCCTCCAATTCGGGTTGTAGGTATTCCCGAATTGCGTGTTTCCTTGCTGCTGGGCGTAATTCATATGTTCCACATTCTCTTGCAGAGTGCATTGATAAGCCACATGTTCTGTATCTCCACAATTTACGCAGTACATGGCTTTCGCTGCACTACCCGTCGCTCTGCCCTGATTTGGGTCGTATAGGCGACGAGTTCTGTTAGGCATACCCCTCGGTGTTGACCACATGGTGTGGTTCATGGCAAGGTTATCGATCAGCCCGTATGCCTCCTCAACGCTCAGATCCATAAATGACCATCTAGCAGCGTTATCCAACGTCGTTCGGTGTTCATCTGAAATTCCATTGTAAAAGGTTTGGATAACATACCACATCTCGAGACCATGGTGTGGACACATCTGTAGAAGATCCTTAAATCTGTCCCACGCCTCAAACAAAGTCTCTCCATCTCTACATCTAAACATTGTGATTTCCCCTTCATCTGAATCGTCTTGCTCGGAGGAAAGAAGCGTGATAAGAACAATGTGCAGAGCTGGTCCCAAGTCGTGATTGATCCAGTAAGAAGCGATTGCAACCAATCGCTCATCCATCCCCCAATTGAGAAGGGGAAGAGATGCCGTAAGATCGCGTCCTCTGAGACTCCGTGTATCTTGAATGTACCGGAAAAGCTCAAGAAAGTCTCTGAGATGCTGATGGGGATCCTCGTAATTTTCACCCATGAATTGCTTCTGATAAAGCATGTTGATCATCGCTGGCTTATCCTCAAACTGTTCTCTTGCAACAGCAGGGATCCTTATGGCTGTTTGCACGTTGTTCATGTTCGACACCACGTAATCCCTGAGACGACGTGGTGGAGGAGCATGTGGTTCTCGCTGTTGAGGTGCGAGTGGATGTTGCTGCAAGTGCCCCAAATTAACAAGAGGTAATTGAAGCTGTTCGTAGCCGTTCTGATTATCCATACCTCGTTATCTGAATGCTCTGTAAAGGATAAATAAAGAACGATTTACGTAGAAAGAACGAAAGAAAAGAAAACAAAAACAAAAACAAACAAGAAAGACTCTAGGCTCGAATCTAAGACGTTTTGACAATAGTCCCCGGCAACGGCGCCAAAAACCTTATGCATTATCAAAGTTAAATAAATAACCTAAACTATCCGCAAGTGCACGGCACGTGTGCAGTACTTCAGGTGTCGATCCCTCAGAGACTATGCAACGCAACTTAAACTCGAACTACGAATCAAACTTGCTAACAAACGAAATATGGTTTTAAGAATGAAATACTAAAAACAAATAAACAAACTAGTTCTTAAGAATGAGACAAACGTTCCAGGAAACCGGTTTCACCACAAGACTACCGAAACCAACAATCAACCTATCCCTTACTTTCGTGGCTGACACCTTTAACAAAACCCATAAGATCTGTGATTCATCCGTTTTACCCTCAACCGCTGCTATCCTACTTTCGTAGCCTAACCTCGATTGTTCTAAACCTGATCTTCTAGGACTAGAATTCTCCTTTCGGTCCTTCTCCTAGTCCCTAACACATGCATCTACTTGGCCTTCAGAAACACAAGTCATTTAAGCTCTCAGATAAAGAATAGATAAATGAAAACGGGAAGATGCATTCAAAGATAAATTAAAAGTGGTTCCGGGATAGCCATGGGCTAATCCCTTCTCCTAGAACAAACAAACTACTCGCTCATGCATCAGTAAACAAACATAATCAAAATAGTAAGTCTAAGGAACATGAAAACCAAACAAAACCGAAGTCTTGAGTTGATATCCAATGCTCCTTGCACGTCTCCTCTCAAGAGTCTCCTTCTTCTCTCTCCCCTCTCTCCTTGATCCTCAACTAAAAACAGAGTGAATGAGCTCGAACTCCCACTCCCCTCCTCTTCTTTCCTTCCTCTTTTCTTTTCTTTTCTCCCTTGTTTCCCTTTCGGCCATTCAGTTCTTCCTTTTGTTGCACCAGCCATCCCTTGTTGTCTTTTCATGAGTTTCCATTCTTGGATAAGTTAGGTGACATTTCCATTACTTTCTCCAGCGAAATATCACTTATTCCTCTTCTCTAAAGGCGTTTTCTTTATTGTATAAGTCCCCAACAAACTCACATTTGTTTTAAGTCAAAATAACTTATTTGAAGTTGCAGGTGACGGACGCGACCCACGCGGGCCGGGTAAGCGACCCGCTCGGGTACGACGCGGAAGATCGTGCAAGAACGCGATGGGAAAAGAGGCAGTCTGCTCGGGCTGAGGTGCTGCCTGCTCGGGCTGAGGTGCTGCCCGCTCGGGCTGAGGTGCTGCCCGCTCGGGCTGAGGTGCTGCCTGCTCGGGGTGAGGTGCTGCCCGCTCGGGCTGAGGCCCCGGACGTGGTATTTCTTGCCCAACTCGTGCTCAATTCGCTGAACAAAATCACCGTAACAAATGCCCGCTTGGGCTAGGGAGTTACACGCGCGGGTAGTGGCTATTCCTTGTCGATTCTTGTCTCGTTTGTCCCCTAATGATCCTCGGTGTTGATACTTTGTCTCGTGCACGTCCTTTAGCTCCGAAATGAACCGAATATGCATAAAAACCTGTAAGAACCTGAAAACACGAAAACAAGTCAAACGGTATACGGAATCATACGTAAAGCATCGCATCTATATCATAAACATCTCTAAAATCGTGCAAGAAATACGCATGAAAACGAGATGATCAAAGAATGAGGGGATGATGACGATCATGAGACTCTGTCACAGAGATCGATAACACAAGGACCGATCACAAGGGCAACAACTAAGAAGATGGAAAACTTGTTCGCTCGAATGGTGGCATATGAACTCGCAAAGGCACCACAACGGCAACAAGAGACAACAATGGAAGCTTATGTGATTTATCTACTAGTGGACGAGCCTAGAAGGGGTAAGAAGCTAGAGAAGCCTATGGCGTTGAGCCCGATACGAGAATCGTTCGACCCGAGCGAATTCTCTAGACAAAAGCCTGATGCGCTTGGCCGAAGCAATTACTTGCTCGACCCAAATTTCTAGAAAAATAGAGCATATGGAAGAATACATCACTCGATCTGAGCAACATAAAGCTCAACCAAGTGTGGGAGGACTCGATTGAGCATAGGGTTGTCTGGTTGAATGTACTTAAATTTTGCGGAATTAGAATTTAAGACTTATGTGGTGCTCGACCAAGCATTTTTGTCGAATTTTTTAAGTTGTTTATAGTTTCCATAATTATTTTGTTCATATGAATAGAAGGTTCATTGTATGACATTTTACCAAAGCTTTGATTAATTGAGATTTTCTTTTTATTGCTATTCCTTGAGATTTAGCTGCCGAACTCTTGTGTGGTTTAGAGTGTTCAGGGACTTATCAACACTACATCACAAGTGTTGTGGCTTTGTTCGTTGAGTCTAAGATTTTTTATTCGAGTTTTAGTTGGGGTTTAAGACGTCTTTTCATTGAAAAGATAAGTTTTAGGTTCTGTTATCGGGTTGTCAAGGGGTTTCAGTCTATTTTCATCCATCTATAAAAAGAACGTCGGTTTAGGTTCATTTCACATTCTCTTCAATGATCTTCGAATTAGTATGTATAAATGGAATTAAACAATCAGATGTTCGCTTTCTCATGGAATATTTGTTCTAGATGTGATTGACTACAACCAAGGGCGAGGCTTTCTATATTCACCTCACATCCCATCAAAATGCATATGAGGAAAACCATTGCAACAAGATATTACATCAAAACATCACCATGTGAAAATATAAGTGTTCATCTTGGCCAAGACACCAAATCCGAAACACGAGGTATCTAGCAAGACTTTGATGGGGGACCGGGGGAGGCTTTTCGACATGTGGAGAGGCTTCCATTGGGGTGAGGCCCAACCGGGCTCGAACCATCGCTTTCCACAATAATAGAGCTTTTTGAGGTTTCGAGAGAGGTTTGACTTCGACGAAATGATGTAACAAGGATTCAGAATGAAAATGCACTTGGACGATGCGAGTAATGTGTTATGCGGGTAATGTGTTAGAGAAAAAGTAATATTAGGATTTCATATTTTATTATTTTCAATGTGGATTTTGTATGTTAAAAGTTATATATATTTTGTATATTAATAAATTAACAATTTAGTATTTTTATATATAAGTAAGTTGGATAACTTACAAAAATAATATATGATTTTAAATATATGTTTTTGTTTAGATATCTTAATTTTTTAGTATATAAAGATCAAATTCGGTCCAATAGGATCAAATACGAATAATTCGAATAATATTATTGGCGTTTAATGTTTTAAAATTTTGATAATTTGATAATGATAAATAAAACACATATTGAATATAAAAAAAATATTAAAATAAAACTTAACTCCCATCCTTCCCACTTCACAAGACGACGATAAAACGATAAACATGATCTGCGTGAGAGCTCGTCCGTTATTTTCCTCCCCATCCCTTCTCCGCCTCTCCTCCTCCTTCCAACGTTTCGCCTCCGCCATGTCTTCTTATTCTTCGATCCCTCAGATCATCGAACACATCGTCCTCTTCAGGGTCAAGGATGCTACTGACTCCGGCAAGATTTCCTCCATGCTCGACGGCCTTAATCGCCTCGTCTCTCTCGATCCCGTGGTCCATCTTGCCGTTGGTCCCGTTCACCGCACCAGTTCCGCTTTCACTCATGTCCTCCATAGCCGGTACAAGTCCAAGGACGATCTTGGCGCGTATTCTGCGCATGCCGATCACGTTCGCGTTGTCAAGGAATTGGTTCTCCCGGTCTGCGATGACATCACTGCCGTCGATTGGGTCGCTAATCGTGTTCCCGGAACCCTAATTCCGCCTCCCGGATCCGCCGCCAAAGTTACGTTGCTGAAGCTGAAGGAAAACGTTCCCGTTGAAGCGAAATCGGAGATTCTTGAAATGTTCAAGGGGATCGATGAGAAATTCCCCGGAGTCGATCAGATGACAGTTGGTGAAAATTTCTCTCCAGCGAGAGCTAAGGGGTTTTCAATTGCATCGATTGCGTATTTTAGGGATTTGGGCAAATTAGAGGCTTTTGAAGCTCAACAAGAGCTCGTGAACTTGCAGAAGGAGAAGCTTCGTGATATCCTCGACGGTGAGATTGTTATACACTATGTTGTTCCGTCGCCTTCTAATATGTAAGGTCAATGAACTCTGCTGCCATTTCTTCAACAAGTTGAACATTTATGCTCCAAAACTTTAATCTCCATGGAAATGCGAATTTCTGATGATCTGAGATTGAATCAATGGGAATTGGGAGATTTCGATCGTAATGCTTCCATTTCATCGTCTGCATTTTTTGTTGCATTTCTTTATAAGCTAAATACGAATTGTTTTTAGGAAATATGAAACTACTAATATATTACAAATAGCGAGTCCAATTTTTACATTTTTTTAAATTTATCCAAATCCACATTAATATAATATAAAAAAATCTAAAACTAAACTCGATAGATTTGTTATTTTTATTTTTAAATTATAAATGATTGTAAAAAAACACATTACATTTTGTGTATTTTAATTTTGTTTAAAAAATTAAAATAATGTCTAAATATCAATTAAACGCCCGATTAATCGACCTATTCATTAAATATTAATCAATCATTTAACTGATGTCTAATGATTCTAAAAACAATGAGCTAAGCTTCTGTTTACATGAAGGAGCATATTGCAGTAATCACCAATGTATGGTTTATAGGGTTAAGTCATTGATATTACCGTATGTAGCTATCCTCTTCCAATCCCGATCTTTGTATGTAAAGGCGACTAAACAATGCGGCGGAATATAGATATGGGTTAAATTGCTTCAAAATACCCTCGTGAAAATAATTATTAAATAGAAAAAAAACAAGAGAAAAGGCAAATTTGTCCTTAATTTTCGAACGTGAAAAAACACACGTTCTGCAGTTTTTCGACGTGAAAAACTGTCAAACTGTGTCAAAAGCAAGAAAGATGAAGTGATTTCGAACTTGAGAGGGATTGATTTGAAGTTAACAAGAAGGAAATAGACTAACTCATGACTGTGAGAGAGAGAGCGTCTTCACTTAGTAGTCGGCATTCTAGAAGCGACTTGTCGAGTCTACAAAGCTTTCCTTCTTGTAGTCGGTCTGTAATGCTAGAATCGGCAGCAGCAGTGAAGAAGAGAACACGAGTAAATCTTCATTGGCGTTAATAAGTGTAAGTAGATCGATTTTTAGGGTTTTGCAGATTGTCGAGTTGCAAAATGTTTTATTGATTTGAAATGGGTGTGAGTGTCAGTGAGTATGTTGAGTCTCAGTAAGTCGGTTGAGTCGCAAGGGTCGATGGTCTCAGTGAGTCGGTTTGGGTCGCAATGGTCACAGGGGGTCTAAGGTTCGTTTGAGTCAATTGTATCAGTGAGTCGGTTTAGGTCGCAATGGTCGCTTGAGCGTCGCAATGGTCGTTTGAGTCGCATGGATCGCTTGATATTATGCCCCGTGGATCGCTTGAGTCGCATGGGTCAAAGGGTCCGAGGGTCGTTTGAGTCTCGGTGAGTCGGTTGAGTGTCGTAGAGGGTCCGAGGGTCGTTTGAGTCGCATGGGCCGGTTGAGTCGCATGGGTCGGTTGAGCCGCATGGGTCGCTTGAGTCGGTAGAAATATAATGTCTTCTTAATTAATTGGTCATTTTGCATATGGCACCAAAGCCAAAGTTTGTGTATGAATTCAAGCACATGGACAGAATGCGAAAGATCACCACCAAGTGTTATCCTCACGAGACAATAACAAAGTTGAGAGGAATCTTAGATGAATACGAGTTGCATTACTTCGAGAAGGAGTCACAATTTAGACATTTATTCCATTTCCAATGTGACTCCACATTAACGAAGGTTCAAATGTCTATCCTCCTAAATCACTCCGTGATTGTACGAGACAAGAAGGAGTTGTGGTTCATCTTAAACGGTGTTTCCATACGGTACTCTATAGTGGAGCACACACTAATTTTCGGATTGTAATACCGATCATATCCCAAAGGATGGGAGTCCAAAAGGGTGATACATTCAGGCGAAAGAATTTCGGCCGTGGAAAGGTGACCCCCGCACAAATCATTGAAAAGCTTGTGAAGGCGAAGAATTCCGATGACCGAACGAGGTTGGCAACTTTGATGTTGTTGGCGCAAGTTATAGCTCACAAGCCTTCATCAGACAACTCTATTAGCCATGATCTCATTGACATGGTTGATGACTTGGAATTTTGTGAAGGCTTTCCATGGGGCGTTACACATTTGAGAAGATTGTGGATACTTGCCGCAAGCACCTTAGCGGGAAATCACCGAAACCAAAATGGTATTGTGGTGGTTTCATGATCCCACTAATGGTAAGTTGTATATATTATTCGAATAACTTGAATATTTTCGTATTTTTTGCATTCTTATCATTTTGTTTTAATGTTTCAGTTACGTCCATTCGAAACAATCCTTAGTTTGGGCGGAAAGGGATGGTATGTTGATGTTATGGATGCGGATCCATCATGCCCAAGAATGTGCAAGAAGATGGTTAAATCCAGTATCAACCTGAAGTATGTGGATGTGATAAGGCTGATCGGAGATTCTAAGGTAACAATTACACAAGGTTCACAAGGGTAACAATTACACAGAGGGTAATTATTTTTTGTGGTAACAATTACACAGGGGGTAATAATGGTTATTTTTTGTTCTTCAGGATATTCGAAGTATTCTTCTTGCTGAAGACGAAGAGAAAGCTTTACGTATTGATCTGGACTATTATGAGGGATGCCACGATCCCGATGTTCAAATATGGATGGAACATTTTCGTAGAAATTCGAAGGTTATTTGTTGGGAGGATATCCATAAGCAAGAACTGATGACGCGAAAAGCAGTTCTTGGTGATCAAAAGAAGGGAAAAGGGAAGGGGACTAAGAGAAAAAAGAGCGTGGGCGAAAAATAATAGAGATTGAAGATGACGAAGATGAAGGAAAGGTTGGTGTTGCTGAAGCTGATGAAGAAAGAGATGGTGATGCTGAAGATGATGTTGAAGCTAAAGTTGAAAGAGAAGGTGAGGATGCAGCTAAAGGAGAAGAAGCTGCAGTCCGTCTGACACTGGAGCAAAAATTAATGAAGGAAATAAATAAGTCAAAGAAAATAATCATCAACGCTGTAAGAGATCTTCGAAGGGATGTCGGGTTTCATTTACCTAATCCAAAAGAATAGGAGGCAAATCCCAAAGGTGCTGAAAAGGGAAAATCAAAATCTGCCAAGAAAGATGCGAGCACCGCAAACCAATTTTCCAACATTGTTAGAGATGATGATTTTGAATTCCTTCGACGTCCATATGCAGTGTCAAAAAAAAGAGCCAGTTGAGTCAGAGGCTGAAAATGACTCTAAAGATGGCTTAGAAGAGGATTTGGCAAATATTTCGAGATTAGTTGAAAATATCGCATCTGTTGTCACCATTCTTCTAACTGAATACATTTCTGGAGAGGTTACTACAGTCGTTGCTCCTGATACACTTCCACCAAGTAAGTAATATTTAGTGAAAATGTTCATTTGAGTTAATTTCCATCGAGAGTCGGCATGGGTCGCAAGGGTCACAAGAGACGTATAAGTCGCACGGTCGTATAAGTCACACAGTCGTATAAGTCGCAGGGTCACATAAGTCGATGGGTCAGTAGAGTCACATGAGTTGCATATGTCACATGGGTCACAAGGGTCGCATCAAGTAACGAATGATGAGTCTAATGAATGAAGTAATTTTATACAGATGCTCCAGTTGGTACTCTCGATGAAGTCGCTGACGAGGAGGTTCCTGATGAGGACCCCGCTAAGGACGTTCCTTCGGAGTATACTCCATCGGATCCTATCCACGTCCCTAACGAAAAGGTTCTTGCCGAGGAAACTATAGTGGGTCCTGTACCACCAAGTAAGTACGGTCTTTTGAGTAACAAAGGTCGCATGTCTGCATAGGCCGCATGGGTCACACATGTCCCATAGGTCGCAAGGGTCGCATCAAGTAATGAATGATGAGTCTAATGAATGAAGTAATTTTATGCAGATGCTCCAGTGGGTATTGTCGATGAAGTCGCCGACGAGGAGGTTCCTGATGAGGACCCCGCTAAGGACGCTCCTGCGGAGTATACTCCATCGGATCCTGTCCATGTCCCCGAAGAAAAGGTTCCTGCCGAGGAAACTACAGTGGGTCCTGTACCACCAAGTAAGCACGGTATTTTGAGTCACAAAGGTCGCATGTCCCCATAGGTCGCATGGGTCGCATATGTCTCATCGGTCGCAAGGGTCGTATCAAGTAACAAACGATGAGCCTAATGAATAAAGTAATTTTATGCAGATGCTCCAGTGGTTACTGTCGATGAAGTCGTCGATGAGGAAACGACAGTGGGTCCTGTCAAAGAGGTCGTCTCTAAGGAGGTTCCTTCCGAGGATACTCCAGTGGATCCTGGGGTGAAGAGGTCCCCTCTAAAGATAAGGAGGTTCCTTCTAAGGATATTACAGTGGATCTTGTCGAAGAGGTCCCTCTAAGGATAAGGAGGTTCCACCAAGTAAGTACAATCGTTTGAGTCATCAAGGTCGCATTGGTTGTATGCGTTGTATGAGTCACAAAAGGTCGCATAGGTCGTAGGTCACATAGGTCGCATTGATCGCATGGGTCACAAAAGGTCGCATGTCTGCATAGGTCGCAGGGTCGCATGGGTCGCCATATGTTTAATGAAGTAAATTTTATGCAAGTACTGGACCTTTATCGAAGGAGTCTGCACCATATGTTGAACCTCTGTCGGTACCTAAACAAGTTTTAAGACCACGGAAGGCATATGTTGAACCTCCACCGGCGAAAAGAGCAAGAACAGTGCGAGGGAGAGGACGAGGGAAAGATGTTGGTGGAGTTCAAGAACCCGAAAAAAAGGTGATTCAAGAACCCCAAAAAAAAGGTGGTTCAAGAACCTTCGTTCTGGTGGAAGCCCAAGGGATTAGAAAAGGGCTCGATAACCCGAGAACCTTCGTTCATTGATGCAACCGGTGAAAGGTTGACTGCTCTATATATGTTCCTGACGACACCTGGACACGAGAGTTGGTGGAAATCTGATCTAGATATTCCCTAGGGCCAGAGTTTTGGGAGATTATATTAAAGCCCAACGTATGTCTTGAAGATGATGTAAGTTTTTTTAAACCCGAAGTTAGAGAGGTCATTTTATGTCATATGTATTCATGTGTGTTAATTTTTTTCAGCAATTGGATGAGGCGTTGTTGGTGCAGTATTATCGCATGAAGATATTCCCCGCGATATTTAAGAAACTTTATGTTTGTCTTGTTTCTTTCATGCAGACGCTCACGCTGTGGACGTGCGAGGATATGGACACTTTGTCGGAATATCTTAGTGATTGTTTGAATAGCAAGTATCCATTTAGAACTACGGAACCAATGAGTAATTTCAAAGGCTTTGTCTCGGTTCTAAACATTACATCGTTCAGTAGTCAATATATAGGATATCATTGTGTAGCCATCAAAGCAGATTTCAAAACCCGATGCATCACGATATACAATTTCCGGCGGAGGATTAAGGAAATGCATATCGATCCGGTGATTGAGAAGCTAAGAAAAGTTATCCCCAAGATGCTCATTCTTGGAGGTTTCCTTCTTTGGCTTCTGGAGAAGATGAATGGAAATATGAGTAATATGAAGGTCTGACACAAAACAAAACCTCGAATGACTGTGGTGTTTACGCCTACAAATTCGTAGAAGCCTCGGTAGTGGAAGCACATAATTTTTTGCACTACATTTGCGATGAAAATGTTCCTTCCATGCGTGAGAAGATTGAAGCTGAGATATTCAGTAATAGAAAATGTATCCCTCCACCCCAAGATTAACTTGATATTTGGTACATTGCTATTTTTTAGGAATGGAAGATACAAATAATTGGTACATTGTTATTTTTAAAAAAAAAATCATAATAATAAAAGGAGTCGCAGGGGGTAAAAGGGTTGCAGGATCAAGGGTCGAACGGGTACAATGGTCGCAGGGATCTGAGGCTCGCAGAGGAACAAGGGTCGCAGGGTCTGAGGGTCGCAGAGGTACAAGGGTCGCAGAGATACAAGGATCGCAAAGGTACAATGGTCGTTCGACGATTTTACCCGTTCAACCCTTGACCCTGCGACCCTTTTATCTCTGCGACCCTTGTACCTCTGCGACCCTCCTATCCCTGCGACCCCTGTACCTTTTCGACCCTCGGACCCCTGCGAACCTTATTATTTACAAATACAATTATTTACAAATAATATGAATAATTTATTATTTATTATTTACAAATACAATTCTTTACAAATGATATGAATAATTTATTATTTATTATTTACCAATATTACAAATAATTGACTCAAATCTCTGCGACCCTTGTCCATCTGCGACTCTTGTACCCATTCGATCTTCGGACCCATGCGATCCTTATTATTTACAAATACAATTATTTACAAATAATATGAGTAATTTATTATTTATTATTTATAAATAAAATTTTTTACAAATAATATGAATAATTTATTATTTACTATTTACCAATACAATTCTTTACAAATAATTGACTCAAATCTCTGCGACCCTTGTCCATCTGCGACCCTTGGACCCGTGCGACCCATGTCCATTTGCGACCCTTGTCCCCCTGTGATCCTTGGACCCCTGCGACCCTTGTCCCTCGATCCTTGCCCCTCTGCCACTCTTGTCCCTCACGACCCTTGGACCCCTGCGACCCTTGTACCCTTTTGACCCTTGTCCATCCGTGACCCTTGTTACGATAATAGTAAATCCACAAAAACAGCGATACTAATAATAAAAATACAACTGAAATCAAGTTCAAAGGGATGTTCTTGTTCAAAGGAGGTTCGGAAAATACAACTGAAATCAAACTCTGTTATTATTAGACCCTCGTTGAGGGAAAAACTGAAGCATTGGTGTTGGTCCATCGGAATACAATTCGACTTCGAGGGTACAACCTTGGGTCAGTCCATGGTCGTGACAAAACTTTCTCTAGCCCCTTCTGATGGTAGCGCCACCACATGCCACGGACCTTAGATATGCCTCCCATAACAGTCTGTATCCTTTCATCAGATATATCTTACATTGTCTATGGCAAATACCTCTCGACCTTGCAAATCCTATCGGAAGTGTCTGCGACATCCGTAGAAAGGAATAAAAATCGTGAAAATCCTTACCCAAGTCGCGACATCACCCAAGTCTGTATTGAGGTCACTTACCAATGCATCTCCGGCCAGATTCGAACGAGTGACTGGTATCACCGTGACAATCCTCTGAGCAGGAGTTGCGAAGATGACGTGAAAGACCATGTCACCTTTGTGATGTAAAAATAAGTAATCCCCAATACGTAAGTGTAGGTCGTTGGAGAAATCTTTCCACCCATCAGTGAATCTGGAGCCATCCAACTTGACTTCCCATGTTCAATTAGACGCATTCCATTTAATCATTGTCGTGTTTTTGTCCCTCGCGTTTTCTCGTAAATATAATCATCGAAAAAGATCTTCGGGATGTCCTGTAACAAAACACGAAAAACAAAGTCAATTTTTTGTACATTCTCTACATGATACATACCGACTGATGAAGAAGATTACAATGTAGTTTTCCATATAGCGCGGAAAAATCTCTCTGAAAAAATGAGGGAAATGTGACATTTTCAGAAAAAATTGATGGAAGATGATGAGAGTTAGAGAGAGTGTGTGTCGTTATTGTAAAAAAGTAAATTGATGGAACATGACCCTGATATCGAATTGTCATCAGATGGAATTCGAAAAGACATGACTGCAAAAGTACAAGGGTCGCAGATGTTATGTTTTTTCAAAATTTTCAAATTTGATGAAAAGTTCGGAAAGAATTTTGGTGACGGAATTTTCGGCGGGTCGCATGAGTCACATATATGCGAACTTGACAGATTTACGAGTTAACAATGATAAAATTTTAAAAACCAATCAAAATGATACATTTACAACGTCAAACTAATTAATGTCAATTGAGGGTCGCATGGGTCGTTTGGTCATATAAGGATCAATAAATGCGAAATCGACGAATTTACGGGTTTATAATGATAAAATGTCAAAAACCAATCAAAAATACATTTACAACGTCAAACTAATTAATGCCAATTGAGGGTCGCATGTGTCACTTGGTTACATTTAAGGATCAATAAATGCGAAGTCGACGAATTTATGGGTTTATATTGATAAAATGTCAAAAACCAATCAAAACAATACATTTATAACGTCAAACTAATTAATTCCAGTTGAAGGTCTCATAGGTCGATTGGTCGCATATATTGATCAATAGATGCGAACTCGACAAATTAACAAGGTTTATAATGATAAAATGACAAAAACAAATCAAAACAGTACATTTACAACGTTAATCAATGGTTAAAACAGATTATGACCCATGTGTCCATAGTTGAGTTATGTAGAACAATTGCCCGTGTTTCAAAAGCGATAGTAGTGTTTTAAAAACTCGTCGGATGAGTTTGATAAAATTTCAAAAAATACATTCAACATTTTGTTCAAATGTCGATATTATTTATATTATTGTCTATATTGATTTTAAATTAGACATATACAACTCAAATATATTGATAATGTCATATTGATGGCATGGGTCGCATGGTCGCATATAAGGATCAATACATACGAAATCGACGAATTTACGGGTTTATAATGATAAAATGTCAAAAACCAATCAAAACAATACATTTACAAAGTCAAACTAATTAATGCAAATTGAGGGTCGCATGGGTCGCTTGGTCGCATATATTGATCAATATATGCGAACTCGACGAATTTACGGGGTTTATAATGATAAAATGACTAAAATAAATCAAAACAATACATTTACAACGCCATGTTAAAACAGATTATGACCCATGTGTCCCTAGTTGAGTTGTGTATAACCAATGCATGTGTTTCAAAAGCGATAGTAGTGTTTAAGAACTCGTCGGATGCCGATATTATTTATATTATTATCTATATTGATTCTAAACTAGACATGGGTCGGAAGGGTCACATGGGTCGGAAGGGTCGCATTGGTCGAATAAGTCATATGTGTTCGCATGAGATCACATGGATCGGTTGAGTCGCACAAGGGGTCATATTGGGTCGCATGAGTCGGATGGTTTCTAATTCTATCCAACTGAGGGTCGCATGGGTAGAATTATAATGAAGAATTTAGCGAATTATAATGAAATTCACAAAAGGTTTAATCAAAATAATACAAATAATATAGTATTACACACTCACTACTAACAAACCTTTCTTTTTTTTTTGAAGTCGGCGTTATCTCGGTTGTCACGTTCTAAACACTGTCAGTGATGCTAGTTTTTGAAGATGGGATTTGTCTCGACGAAGAAGATGGGGTTTATCTCGACAAAGATGGGGTTTGTATCGATGAAGAAGACGGGGTTTGTCTCGACAAAGATGGGATTGTCTCGACGAAGAAGACGAGGTTTGTCTCGACGAAGATGGGGTACTTCTCCAAGCCTCACCGGGTCCAGGATAGCGATTCTCTTTAGGCATCCCGCTTTGCCTTTTCTCAGCCAGCATAGGAGGTAGAATCGTAACTTCAGTATATTGAGGAGGAATGTCCCAATCACTGCAATCAGGAACTGGATACACGGTTTCTTGGTAAGCCAAACGCCATGTCTCCCAAAGGTAGTATTTTGAACATAGATTTGGTATCTTGTGGACTTTACCAACCTTATGTGATGTCGCAATTGCGTGACTGCATGGATACTTATCCATATTAAACATTTTTCATTCGCACGTTCTTTTTTGAAGACTCGCTACAAATCTTCTACCCATCTCATTTCTCTTCTGATACTCATCACTCAAACTGATCAATTCAATAATGATAACACTGAAAGTGTATCATTATTAGGATAGGTTTTTATAACATTTTCGCATATTTCTTACATCGAGTCATACTTATTCGATACGGTTTCGAGCTTTACACCCCCGTTTTGTTGGTTTTCAGGTTTTTAGGCGACAAGGCCTAAATGAGCTCAACATGAAGGATTCCCTGCGAAAACCACATTATTTGAAGACATATCTACTCAGAGCTCCAGAACCCAAAGGAACACCCGAGCAACGAGCGAAAAAGAGAGATTTCAAGGACACAAGGGTGCCCGGTCGGGCACTATTCCTTCACCCGCTCGGGTAGAACCTACGGGGTTTATCCATGCATCTGACACGA
>CM071865.1:15123470-15140087 GCA_036759665.1 Gynandropsis gynandra | reverse complement strand
CGATCGGGCATGGCATGTGTGCCCGCTCGGGCACAAGGCAAAATGGTCCTAAATGCTTGCCCGAGTCGTGCTAAATGGTCCACACAATTGGCCGTAGGTTTTGCCCGATCGTGCAAAGGTTGTGCCCGACCGGGTGAGGCTTTTCCATGCTCAATCTCGTCCCGTTTGTCCCGTGATGATCCCCAAAGTTGCTCCTTATGCATGTTCCTGTTCCTTTAGCTCCAAAATAGTCCAAATACGCGTAAAAACCTGTAAGAACATGAAAAGCACGAAAGCAAGTAAAACGGAATCATACGTACACATATGTATCAAAAACGTCTCCTAAATTCTGCAAGAAATACGTATGAAAACGAGATGATCAATCAACATGTTATACCAAAAATAGTTTATGGGCAGCAATCACGAAGATCCTCATCAACATCTACGAGACTTATGGAGTCTTGGAAGATGCTATTTTGCTGCGTTTCTTTCCCTTCTTCATTGGGGGACGAGCGAAGGCGTGGCTACAATCTCTTCCCGCTGGTTCTATCACTACATGGGACCAGCTTTGCATGACATTCCTATCACGGTTCTTCCCTCCAAGCAAGACGATCCAAATGCGAGGAGAAATCACTATGTTTAGAAGCCGAGAGGGAGAGACGTTATTTGAGGCATGGGGAAGATTCAAGGACCTTTTACAAATGTGTCCTCATCACAGTCTAGAGCAGTGGTATGTGATTCAAACATTCTACAATGGGATCATTCATGTAATTAAGCGTAGAAGAGGAATACGAGCTTATCGACAATCTTGCCATGAACCACACAATGTGGTCTCGACCAAGAAGTATGCCAAACAAGACACGAGGTCTTTACGAAGTGGATCAAAGAAGCGCGATGGGTAATGCGGTGAATGCCATCTATTGTGCAAATTGTGGAGGAACGGATCATATGGCTTACCAATGCACAATGCAAGAAGTCATGGAGCAAGTGAACTACGCCCAACAGCAAGACAATACGCAATTCGGGAACTCGTACAACCCGAATTGGAGGAACCACCCGAATTTCTCTTATTGCACGAACCAATCAGTGAAATATTCGGGTTTTCAGCAAAGGCAGCAGCCATATCAGCAATTGCAGCCACTCCAGCAAGCTCCTCAACCTTCTCAAGCTCCTTCATCAAGCCTTGAGGCGGTGATGCTCGAATTCATCAAAGAGCAAAGGCAATATCAGCACAACATCAAGGAGCAACAATCACTCCAAACGAAATTCAACGATGAAATGTGGACTGCAATCAACGAGCTTAAAACTCTAATGGACTCCTTCAACACGCATCGATCGACTAAAGAAAAATTCAATGCGGATATGGGAGCAATAATTAATGAGCTGAGAAATCAAATGGACTCCTTGAGCACACATGTGAAATGCTAGAAAACTCCGTTGCACAGCAGGCTGCATCATCCTCTCGGAATCCCGGAATGCTACCCGGAAAGCCTGATCTTAACCCGAGAGAGCACGTAAACGCCATCACGTTGTGCAGCGAGGAAATGATTGAGAGTCCACCCCCGAAAGAGCAAGAAAATATTTCTGGAATATTAGAGGACTAGGGAAAAGCCATTGCAATCATGGAGGGAACTGCACCAGATTTAGAGAAGCCATATGTTGCTCCACCGGCGTATGAACCTCCTGTACCAGTTCCTGGACACTTGGTGAGCAGCAAGAATCGTGAGAGTGTGACGAACTTAACATGCCAATCGTGGAAGCCCTCCCAAAGATTTCTAAGCGAGCAAATTACCTTAAAGAGGTTCTTTCCAAGGAGAAGCACATCAAAGAGAGTGAGACAGTGGCACTCACCAAGGAATGCAGCGCTATTCTCCAAAACAAGTTGCCACCGAAGTTGAAAGACCCCCGAAGCTTCTCCATCCCAGCACCATAGAGGACATTGATATGATAAAGCTTTGTGCAATTTGGGAGCAAGGGAGAGCATAATGCCACATTCGGTTTATAAGCGGGTGAACTTCGGGAATATCAAGCCTACGAAGATGTGTCTACGGCTAGCTGATTGTTCGGTAAGGTATCCGGTGGGATTGTTGAAAACATTCCCACCAAGGTAGGTAGTATTTACATTTCCATCGATTTTGTTGTACTCGATATCGAGGAAGATGCTAACGTACCTATTATTCTTGGAAGACCATTCTTAGCTACTACAAGTGCGAAAATAGATGTACAACAAAGGAAGCTCTCTCTACGTGTCGGTGACGAGAAGATTGAATTCCATTTGTCCAGCCGCAAGGAGTCATGCCAAAGTGTTGATGTGCTGGACAAGTTGGCGAATGACACGTTTAATCGAGTAAGTACTTCCGATCCTCTTGAGAGAGGGCTAACACAAGTTTACAATGGTGCAGGACTTACCAATGAAGGGGCCAAGGTCTACACAAAATTCGTAAATGCTATTGAGGCACTTCAAGACCTTCACATGAAAAGATGATGCACGAAACGCTGACTGATTTTTTGGTAGAAAAGGCGTCTAAGTTGCAGCTTGAAACTCTTCCTTCCTCTATTCGGCATGAGACGCGAAAGCCACCAATTCATCTCAAGAAGCGTAGGAGAGTGAGCCCTTCAACATGTATGCGCTGGATACCTAAGTAGGACAGCCGCGAAAACCCCATCGATGATCAAAGAAGGCTGCACCAATGTTTGGAAGAAAAAGGAGCATCGAAGGCAATGTGGAACGAGAAAAGAAACTGAGAAGAAGGATGGCACAATACAAAGACCATACCTCACGACTTTTGGCCAAGTGATATTGTTCTACTTTGTGATTCTCGTTTTAATTCTTTCACGGGAAAATTACATTCCCATTGGGATGGTCCATTTCAGGTACGAGAAGTCTTCACAAATGGAGAGGTAGAACTATGGAGCGAGTCGAGCAGGACATTCAAGGCAAATGGGCAGCGTTTAAAGTTATATCAAGCTGCTCAACCGATCGAAAGCGGAAACTCCATCTTCCTATTCGATCCACCCATCGCGCACACATGAAGCATGGAGACGTCATGCTCAACGAAGTTAAACA
Source organism: Gynandropsis gynandra (assembly GCA_036759665.1). NCBI lineage: Eukaryota > Viridiplantae > Streptophyta > Magnoliopsida > Brassicales > Cleomaceae > Gynandropsis > Gynandropsis gynandra. The sequence goes on along the minus strand of CM071865.1, from coordinate 15,137,041 downwards.
AGCGCTTTCTGGGAGGCAACCCAGCATTTGTTTTCTTTTGTTTCATATTTCAGACTTGGTTTATTTTGAAAAACATAAAAACGAAAACAGAAAAGAAAAACATAAAAAGAAGAACACTTTCAACCGTGACTTCACCTTCCTATCCTCCATCGAAGCTACACGTCGAGGACGTCGTTCAATTCAAGTCTGGGGGAGTACGTTTTTCAGGTGATCTCGTTTCATTTTCCATTGTTTTTGTAGTTATTAGATTAGGTTAGTTTTTGTTTTGAGTTAGAGTAGTCCCAGGAACTTGTCCGGTGCCACGTTTTGAGATGAACCTTGAACCTAGGATGCTTAAGAAGTTGGCCTTTTCCGTGATATCTGGCATGTTAGAGCTGATTAGATGGTAGAGGAACAAGTGGGTCGTTAGTCTTTGGGAATCCTATTATTACTTATGGGAAGTTTAGATGAGTTTGCTAAGTTAGTTTTTTGTTAATTCTCTCTATCCAAGTGATTATACTTCATATTGACGATGTTTTATTTCTTTTTCATGAGGATGATTAGACCGCATGAGTTGAGCTTGTTTTGCAAAAAATAAGAGCGCACATTAACACTCCGCTATTGATAGAAGTAATGCCTCAAAGTATGATCTAAAATCAATATGAGTGCATCGATCTTGATACATTTTCGATGGTTCGGGTCTAAGTGGTGGGTTGCCGATCATCTTTTTACGTCCTAAGAGCAAGGCGCATAAAAACGCCATCTACTCCGCTGCACTCTTCAACGAGGTGCAAGAGTATACCGTCATCGGTAGCTTGGGTCTAAGTAGAAGTTGAATCCCTTCAAATCCGACGTCCTAGAAGCCTAGTGTGTGTTCGCAAAATCAGAATAAAAAATCGAATGGAAGAATAAAGAAGCTCGAGAATAAAACAAGTATCCTCTTTGATTATGTGATTAGCATTTTTTCTTTGAAGTCTCGTTTGATAGAGAGAGTTGCGGTTTCTTACTTAGCTTGTCTTTGATTTACTTTCCTTTAGGTAGCCATGGTGAACCTAAGATGAAGACTCAAAGTTATTAGACCAAAATTTGCTCTAACTTGTTTGGTTGATCGATTAGGTTTACTTTAGCGGTATTTCTAGGGAAAAGGGAATTCTCACATTTTATATCTCCCACGTGTTCCACGTATACGTTTGCTTAGGGACAAGCAAACATTCAAGTCTGGGGATTTTGATCATCTCGATTTTGTACACGATTCTCGCATGATTTAGATATGTTTATGACGATAGTTGCAATATTTACGTGTGATTTTGTATATGTTTTACTTGTTTTCGTGTTTTCATGTTCTAATAGGTTTTTATGTGTATCTGGTTCGTTTCGGAGCTAAAGAACATACACGAGACAAAGTACGAGCATAAGAGATTATAACGGAGCAAACGGGACGAGAAACGGGCAAGGAATGCAACTTGAAATGAGGAGATAAGGTCCCCCCCGGTGTGTCTTCCTTAGCCCGTGCGGGGTGTTGTTCCAGAAGTTGTTTCCCGAGTCGTGCTAGCCCTTAGCACGCGCGGGTAATGGAGAAAATGAGGAGCCCGTGCGGGGCATGCCTATAACAACTTCCGTAGAATATCTCCAACGGGGAATTTGTATGAAAAGGGACCCAAAATTGAGTTCAGAAGCAAGCAAACACAGAGGAGAACCCTAGGAGGGTACATAGCATCCATCCATCCATTCAAGAGCCCTCTTTAACGGGAGACACCACAAGGAGTCGGAGATTGATTCAGGATCATCGCTCGTTTGATATCTCTATACTCTTTTATCTACTGTTTTATTTGTGATGTTTAGACTCATGAGCGAGTAGTGGATTTGTTCTAGGAGAGGGGATTAGCCTATGGCTATCCCGGAACCGTCTTTGATTCGTTTATGAATGCATTTCCTCATTTCGTATTATCTATTTTTTGTCTAAGCACTTACTGTCTTGTGTTTACGGTGGCCACGTATATGCATGAGTTAGGAATTAGGAGAAGGACTGAAAGGTAAATTCTAGTCATAGAAAGGTAGGCTTAGAACAAACGAGACTAGGTCACGAAAGTAGAGTAGTAACGATTGATGATTCTATCTGGCGAATCATGAATCGTAATGGGGTTTAGTTGGGGTGTCAGCAACGAAAGTAGGGGATGATTCAATCTAGCCACGTTCCTATGCCTTGAGAGAGGGTAGGTTCCACATTAGAATCGTCCGCCTAAGATATCTTGATAGGGAATGCACGATTGATAGATCAGAGATAGGTTTCGGAAGCTATGCGGTGAAACCGGTTTCCTAGGGTGTTTGTCTCTTTGTTTAGAACTCACTTATCCATTGCATCATTATCATATTTGCATTTCATCATCCTCATTCTTTCGCAGCAAGCTTTGGTTTTATTGTTTATTCTTAGATCGTGTTACATTAGTCCTCGTGGAATCGACACCTTAACTACTACACACGTGTCGTGCACTTGCGGGAAGTCTTAGGTTAACTTGTTAACTTGACACGCATCATACCCCTGCGACCCTTTGACCCCTTTACGACCCATTTACCTCTGCGACCCTTGGACCCCTGCAACCCTTTGACATTTGATCCCTTTGACCCCTCGATGAGACTCTGTGACCCAGTGCGACCGTGCGACTCTGTGACCCAGTCACTAATTACGATTATTTGACATTTCAATAAATATGACTCGTTTAGACTCGTTTTCAATAAACTAATATTATATTGACTTAGTGCTTCATAACTCACAAAAGAAACAAGAAAAATACAAGATAAACACGAAAAACTCACTATACATACCAGGGTTTTCTGCAAAACGTGCTTAATTGTAAGCTTCTTTATTAACAACAAACGATTCCAACCTATTGACAGCGAATCTGATGCCGACTTCAAGCTACTCTCGCCGAATCTATTGTGGTGTGGGAGAATAGTAATTTTCGTGCCACAGGAGAGAGAGAAATAGAGGTGCTCTGGAGGAGAGAGAAAAATTATCGACAAAGGTAATATGGGATTATCAATATTTTAAGGGTAAATTTGTAGTTGGTATTTTTTTTTTTTCAGGAAAGGGTATTTTTGAAGCACTTTAGCCCTACGAGGGTATTTTTGAAGTTCCTCCAAACAACGCCTTAGGATATCCGAGTATGTATTTATATTGTTAGAAATCACAGAAGGGGTTAGCAAACAAATGGATTAAATAAGAGAGAAGAACAAGTCAAGAACTTGAACAACATGACATAGTTTTAGCAAATTAATTTTCCATCAGAATAAAGAATCTAACAACATAAAATCATGCTACAAATACTTCGTTGGAGTGGCTATAAAAAGAGGAGGAGACAACAGAATTTGGTAAAACTCATAAAGAGATTCAAGTGTGTTGAATCTCTTTATAGTACATTGGATAATTTTTTGAATGTATTTTAGAGTGCTTAAGGTGGAAAACAGAAAAATCATAAAGCTATGAAAAATATGTGCCAATTATTCTTACACTCTATTGTTAACCTAAAAATGAAAGTCTTGAATTTACATCTTGTTGATATGAGTGTATTGCTCGGGTTTACGTGGTAGGAAATGAATCAACTTCGACATCCTTAAAGGTACATGACAATAACATGTTTAGTCCTTTATGATACACATTATATGAGTATATCCAATGAGGTAACCTTGGTCTGAGTGGTGAGATAAACTGTGAACATGCGTTAATAAAAACTTCGACATCCTAGAAGTAGGCAATACTAATTATGAAAAGAAAAAAAATGATGAAACACAAAAATAGAAGAAAAAAAATGATGCTGATACGTGATGAAAAAATAAATTAGTATAATAAAAGTTTTACTCACTTAAGAGAATAACAATTGTACTATCGAGAGATTGACATACACTTGACTATTCGGTGGAAATTTTTGAATATTTTCAGTCTAGTATAGTTGAAATGATGATCTTTGTTTTTCGAAAACAAATTTTCTGATGATAGTTGAGCTCTTAGAATAAAATAAAAAATTAACCTATTGAAATGTGATTAAATGTGCTCAGAGGTAAGTCTCTTATACTAGGTTCATATCTAGTTAATTTTTAAGTAAATGAGTAGGGTTATGTGGTAGTCTGAGAATTTTTATTAATTGAGGTTACTATTTATGAAAATGAGACATTTGGATTTTGTTTAACTATAAATCCTTAATATGGTCAAAGAGAAGTGCAAAACTTCTACTCTTTGCAAAAAAAAAAAAAAAAAGATGACAGGAAAATGGAAAGCGGGAGTTTATCAAAAGGAAACACAACCATTAAAGAAGAAATATATTGCGATAAAGAAATAGGTGGAAGAACAATCATATACATATGAAAGAAATGGGCATTAAGACTGTAATGGTAACATGCATATTCCCTAATTAAGATTGTTTAGAAAAAGGTGAAAAAACAATCATATACATATGAAAGAAACATATATTAAGATTGTAAATCATAACATGCATATTACCTAATTGAGATTGTTTTATTTTTCTAGTTAATTGACTAATGTGTTTTCTAATTTATGCTCCACAAAACATGGGAAATAAAGAAAAAGGTAAAAATAAACATATAGCTAAAAGTTTTCAAGGTTGAATCTGATGATCTTAGAGACGATGATTCTTGAGAACTTTAGAGTAGTTTTCAAACATGTTGAGCTGCAGTTAGCTATAACATATTTGTTTTACTTGTTTGTGTTGACTTGTTTCTATGAGTTTTTTTAACTTTTTATGCTTATTTTATCGATGGATCTTTTGATGAATTGGATGCTTATGTATGTTTACTTTCAATGTTTGTAATTGAACATAAAGTAAAAAATGAGGAGATTGTTAGGAAGCAAAGAAGGAATCAACAAACAAATGATTAAACAAGAGATTTGAACAAGTCAACAACTTGACAACTTGGTCATACTTTTAGCAAGTCAATAACAAAGTCCATGAGAACAAGTCCCCTTCAAATAAGCATGTTGTTAATATATCGACTGGAGTGGCTATAAAAAGATGAGGAGGCAACAACATTTGGTACAACTCACAAGCAAAAGAAAAGAGCAATCAAACGAAAAATATAAAAGAGTTGAACTTACACGAACATATCTAAATACAAACATTGTGTGTATTGAGTTGGTGAGTGTGAAATTGTAAGCTTTAAAAACATGTGGTGTAGTGAAGGGGAATGAATTGTAAGGTTTATTTCGAACGTATACAAATATACTTGAAGGATAAATACTTGTAATTGAACATATTACAATTAAAATATAACAGGTCACTTAACATATTACAACTAAAATATAACATGTTACTTTAACAGGTTACTTTGAACGGTGGTTCAGTCTTTGTGTTCGATTAAAATCCGTACAAATTTTCAATATTATATATATAATATATCTATATATAATACATACCAATCCACCGAGTTCGTAACAGAATTAGATCAAGGCCTGGAATACGTCTAAAATTATCTTATTATCTTGTTCTTTCGGCTAAAACACCAAAATGAGAGCTTCATTATCATTACTACATATCTATGTTGGTGCAAAAATTGTCTACCCATTTTGGCATTGAGCCGAAACCGAGGAACACTTCACTATTCACCCTAAACGAACAAAAAAGGAAAAACCGAAAGAGCTCATAAATCTCACATGTTAGTTTCTCACAGCTTGAACTGCTTGAACTGTGGCGATCAAATGAGCCATAATGAAGGCGTACTGCACTGCTGTATGCTGCGGTGAGTAGTTGTCGGAAAGACCAAACTCTCCAAAGTTGGGTTCTATGTGCATGAAACGACCCGGCAACGATCTTTTGGACAATGCTTCTTGGCAGATCTCCAAGAACTCGTCCATGACTTGCTTTGCTTTTTCCATTGATGATATAGGGAGATACTCCACCTGTACATACAGGTTTAAGTATGATCAGAATCTAGAATCACCTTACGTTGAAATTTAGCATACAAGAGATCATATGTATAAGCCACTCTGGACTGTGGATTTACACACATGAGACGAGGATTCCATCTTTAGTAAGTATCACAAAAGAATCATCGTCTGTCATGGCTCATGGACTAAAATCCTAAAAATGATCACTCCTGAAAGGATTCGATAGGCTATTATAGTGCAGGACCTAGTTCATTTATCATGTACAACTCTGTCCGTACATATGAAATTTATTACTCCAGGGTCAAATAAACAAAATCAGGAGCACCCATAAAGCTTAATATGCAGAGAAATTCAACAATCATAACAGGCATGCTTATTTGCTTGGTCGGAGACAACAATATGAGACAAGATTCCTCCAGACCATACAACTCCGGATACTGATTTCGAACAGAGCCTGCGACTATTATAAGCTGAGATAAAAGAGAACCCATAATCTTGATTACGAGAAACACCATGCAAACATAAATTAAATTCCCCTGGAGCACGAGGGAAGCAAGATGTGTCGAACTAAATACCTCCATTACTATTCCTCTCAAGTTCTCGGAATGAATCGGCACAACTTTGCCCACTCTCAATCGGAAATCACCCAGCTGGTACTGAGAACCCTGCATTGCCCCACCAACACAAACAATTACTACCTTAAATCAGCCATGGCGAACCTATCATTCCAGAAAGGTTAAGTCTTGAGCTGAGAATCCAAAACCGGATAAAAGTCATCGATCAGTTCAATTAAAACCTCGAAATAAAGGGTAACCCTAGTTTTGTAAGACTGCAGCTTCTCCATTATCATCTGGATTGAAGCATCGGCCTCGAGGACGATCCTTTGCATCCTGATTATGAAATAGTACTTACTCGGCTGCTCTGCCAACGAAATCCCAAGAAAATCACGCGGGAAATCGTTCGCCGCCGCTTGATCTGCCGAAATATTCAATCTTTTAGAACTCACTTACATCGGAAATCAAAGCTCTAGCGCACAAGATTCCCCGGAAAGGTGCCCACAAGAAAGACCAGATGAACGAGAGATAAACCCGTATCAAGGATTAAGACCATGAGAAAAAGGGATCGAAATAATGGAAGACCTCGTACGATGGGTTTGTAGTAGTTGAGAGTGGCTTTCCATCTTCCTTCTCTGACGCCATTGATGCTCTCGAGGCACTGAGTGACCTCGTTGAGGATCTGAGTGCTCACAGTCGACCCTTGATTGGGTTGCCAATGCAAAACCCTAGAAACCCCACAAAAGAGAAGAGATTAAGACCACCGACAACACACGATTCGCAACAAACCCTAGATTTTTCTTCATAAATCAAGCAATTTTTCGTTGAATCTTGTCATAAAATTAACCATTTTATAGGCATTGTTCCTCGGAATACAAAAATGGCGGATCTCGAACTTTTCCAGGAGGGTCGGAATGGTAACACCCTCACTCCTAACCTTAAATCACTTTCGGAAATCAAAGCAACTCTCTAATTTCTTTAGTTTTATCACTTTATTTTTATAAAACAAAATATTCATATAGGGTTAGACAAATAACCGATATTTGCAAATATTTGATTATTTGTATTTGCATTTGTATTTGTAAATTCCGATATTTGTCGGATATACGGATATATGTCGGATATACGGATATCTATCGGATATACGGATATTCGTATACGAACCTAAACGTAAAAAAATATATAAAAAGAATTTTAATAAAAAAACCAATAATCATCAATTATAATCTAAAACTAAAATTTAAATAATACATAATATAAATAAAACAAAGTACCAAATCTTTACAATCATTTAAATTTAGTTTCATCAATCATTTAAATTTAGTTTCATCGATGATTCTGTGAATATCGTCAATTAAACTAAAATAATGAAACAAATTGTTAGATTATACACTAAAATAAAACTCGCAAAAATTATATATTTAGTGAGTTATGTTTTTTTCATATATTGTAATGTTTTTATAAAATTATCCAACTCATTTGGATTAGAACCATTCTTGAGTGTAAAAATTAAATATTCAACAATATTAATTATTTTAAAATATTTGATATTTTAGTAAACTCCCGTCATAAATATATTGCATATTTATCTATATATTTATGCAATGTGTTTAAATAAGATTAGTAATATTTTTATTTCCAATTTGATCATTAAAATCAATTTTTTATATATGTATCTATGTATTAACTACATTTTCAATTTAGTATTTACGGATACGAATAGTTCGAACAATTGAGTCTACTATTTGTATTTGTATTTGTATGTATCGAATATCTGATTCTAATATTTGTATTTGTATTTGTGTGAGTGGATATTCGAATTTTCGGTTCGAATACGAATCGCATACGAATACTTCGAATAATTTGTCCAGCCCTAATCTCAACTAAATCATATTTTAAACTTTTAATCAAATTTCATTTAAATAACAAATAAATTTCTCATTAATATTTGTAACACATCCTTTTAATCGGGCTAACTTCAAAAATACCCTCGTAAGGCTAAAACACTTCAAAAATACCCTTCCCGAAAAAGAAAAAAGTTTTAACTTCAAAAATACCCTTATAAATGTTGATATTCCCAAAATACCCCTATGACCTTACGATCCAGTTCGACCAGCGACCCAGTTTGACCCTGCGATCCTTGTCCCTCTACGACCATTGTTCCTCTGTGACCCTTGGACCCCTGTGACCCTTATCCCTCTTCGACCCTTGTTCCTCTACGACCCTTGGACCCCTGCGACCCTTGTCCCTCTGCGACCCTTGTTCCTCTGCGGCCCTTGGACCCCTGCGACCCTTGTCCTTCTGCGACCCTTGGACCCCTGCGATACTAATTTATTATTCACAAATTATTTACAAATAATATGAATAAAATTTTGAAAATACAGCTCAAATCAAAATATGTTGGACCATTGCGACCCTTCCGACAATTGCGACCCTTCCGACCATGGCGACCTTTCCGACCATAGCGACCCTTCCGTGACCCATGGACGACTCATGCGACAAAACATGACCCATGGACGTCTCATGTGCCCAACATAATCCCCTTGTACGACTCATGTGACCCACCATTTCGACCCTTTCGACTAGTCTTTTCAATGTCAGACTACTGCTTTTTCCAGGTTCTAGCTTATGCTTTTTATTTTACCAAGTCCACATTGAAGACCTATATTAAAGGTTCTTTAATGTGGTCAATACATGCACCTTAGTCATTCTTTGTATTTATTGTCTTTCTGAAATTTTAGGAGTCCATTTATTTTTCGTTATAAATAGAGGAGGAAAACCGAAAAGCTACAACAAGCACCAAATCATCTCTTGTTTCGAGTCTTTCATTCTCTCAAAAGGGCGATTTCTAACATCTAACCCTAAATTCTCTGAAAAATCCTTGTTACCTTTGTGACCGTTAAGGTCACATGGTCGACCCAGGGCATCGTGCTGTCTATTTGTTACTCAATGTCTTGGTAATCGTCGGACTCAGTCTGTATGCAGATACACACAAGTACTTACAACTTGGATGGAGGACTTTGTGATGTATCTGCACTACATAAGGTCTTGGTAATCGGCGGACTCAGACATCAAGCTGTATCCGCGTTACCTAAGATCACGGTTGGAGGTCAAATTGGAGAAGTCACACGCGACTCTTCTTGCGGGGAAGGGCTCCGATGTGTCTTTAAATTTGACCTTTTTTTCTTTCCTTTTATTTCTCGAACTTCTTTTTGCCTTTTTCTTCTTCTTCAACTTTTTTCTTTCCTTTTTTTAAACCGTTGTGACTTTTGAGACCTTATGTAACCTTATGTAACTTTTGTGACCACCGCAAAGACCATTCGACCTCGCAAACTCTATCGGAAGTGTCTGTGATAACCGAATAAATTTATAACAACATCAAACTAATGCATATACGACCAGATTTGATGAATCGAATAAATCAATTTGAGTTCACTTACCACTGCATCTACGGCCAGATTTGAACGCGTGACTGGTACTGTGAAAATCCTCTCTTCAGAAGAAGATGACCCTGACATCGAATCGCCGTCACCAGTCGTTTGCATTTTCGGAAATATGATGATGATGATGATGATGATGATGAGAGTTAGAGAGAGAGTGTCGTTATTAAAAAAAAGGAAACGGCTGGAATACGAATCACCGTCAGATGGAATTCGAAAAGTTTTATCAAATTTTGGTGAAAAGTTCGGCGGGAATTCTGGTGAAAATGAATTAATTCCAAATAAGGGTCGCATGGGTCGCAAGGTCGCATGTATTGATGAATAGATGCGAACTCGGCGAATTTTCCGTCAAATGGAATTCGAAAAGTTTTTTCAAATTTTGGTGAAAAGTTCGGCGGGAATTCTGGTGAAAATGAATTAATTCCAAATGAGGGTCGCATGGGTTGCATGTATTGATGAATAGATGTGAATTTACGGGTTTAAGATGATAAAATGACAAAAACTAATCAAACAATACATTTACAATGTCAAATTAATTAATTACAAATGAGGTTCGCATGGATCGCATGGTCGAATATATTGATGAATAGATGCGAACTCGACGAATTTACGGGTTTGGGATGATAAAATGACAAAAACCAATCAAAACAATACATTAACAACGTCAATCAACAGTTAAAACAGATTGTGACCCATGTGTACCTAGTTGAGTTGTGTATAACCAATGCCTGTGTTTCAAAAGTGATAGTAGTGTTTTAAGAACTCGGGGGATGATTAAACAATACATTTAACATTTTCTTCAAATGTCGATATTATTTATATTATTATCTATATTGATTCTAAATTAGACATATACAACTCAAATATATTGTTAATGGCATATTGATAATGGCATGGGTCGCTTGGTCGCATATATGCCAAATTAGGGTCGCATGGGCCGCATGATCGCATATATTGATGAATAGATGCGAACTCGACGAATTTACGGGTTTAGGATGATAAAATGACAAAAACCAATCAAAACAATACATTTACAAAGATTTTAAATCAAAACAATACATTTACAACGTCAATCGAAGACTCTCCACGCATTCTACTTCCACTAGAGAGATAGTTCATTGAGGGTCGCATGGGTCGCATGAGTTCACTGGAGAGATATTACATTAGCAGAGAGTGATCCAACATCGTCACCTAAGTCATCTCCTGCCATGTACTTCGTCTTCCAGTGAACATTTGAAGAGTGACCCAACACCGTCACCTAAGTCACCCCCGCAACTCGTTAGTGACTACATAGACCTTGAGTCCGCCGATTACCAAGACCTTGAGTAACACATAGAAAACACGATGCCCTGCGTCGACAATGGTGACTGTGCCACGCAGGTCACAAAGGTAAAAAAGATTTTTCATAGAAATATGGGTTAGATACGCATAATAAGAGAAGAGACGTAGACGTCAACTTATATACATAGGTCGGAAGGGTCTCATGGGTCCAGACAGGAGTCTGACAACAAAAGGACAAGTCACATGGGTCGGAAGAAAAGATTCTGACTGCAAAACGTCAAGTCCATGGGTTGGAAGGGTCACATGGGTCGGAAGGGTCACATTGGTGGCAAGATCCTATATGTGGTCGCATGAGTCGTCCATCGGTCATATGTGGTCTCATGAGTCGTCAATGGGTCATATGTGGTCATATAGGGTCACATGAGTCGTACAAGAGTATTATGTGTTTCCTTAAGCTTCATCTGGCAATCGTATACCGTGATACATCGGGTTTTGAAATCCGCTTTGATGGCTACCCAATGACATCCTACCCATCGATTTTTGTCCGTTGGAATGTTTAAAACCGAGACAAAACATTCATAATCACTAATTGGTGCCTTGGCATTCAAAAACTCACTAAGATTTTCCGGAAAAATTTTCATATCCTCGTACATCCACATCGAGAGCGTCTACATGAAAGCAACAGGACAAACGTAATAATTCTGATTCGCGCTGGGATCCAATGCCAAGGGAGAAGACTGTTCCATCAACGCCTCATCCAATTGCTACAAAAAAAATTAATACACAGGAATACATATGACACAAAACTCTATGAGACTAAGGGTTTAAAAAAACTTACTTAATCTTCAAGCCATGCGTTGGCCTTTAATATAATCTCCCAAAACTTTGGCCCCCAGGGAATATCTAGCTCAGATTTCCACCACCGCTCATGCCTTCAGGAACCAATGTAGGCTAGTCAACTTGTCACCGCTAGGCTCAATGAACGTAGGAAATCGGCTTACAAGCCCTTTACTAATCATCTGGGATTCCACATAAACTCCTCTTCCCCTTCAGGTTTTTGAACCGCCGTTTTTTCGGGTTCTTGAACAACCTTCTTTTCGGGTTCTTGGAATCTACCAGCATCTTTCTTTCGCCCTCTCCCTCGCACTGTTCTTGCTCTTTTCGCCGGCGGAGGTTCAACATATGGCGCAGACTTCTTCGATAAAGGTCCAGCACCTGCATAAAATTTACCTCATTAAACATATGGCGACCAATGTGACCCATTCTATCCATGCGACCAATGCGACCCATGCGACCTATGTGACCCATGCGACCCATGCACCCTATACGACCTCAAATGATTGTACTTACTTGGTTCGTTACATTGATTATGTAACACATGCGACCCATTCGACTTTAGCGACCCAATGACACATGCGACATATGAAACCCATGTGACCCATGCGACTCTAACGACCCTGCGGCTTATGCGACCCTGCGGCTTATGCGACCCTACGACTCTAACAACCCTACGGCTTATGCGACCCTACGAATTATATGTCTCTATGGAAATTGACACTCAAATGACCTTTTCACTAAATATTACTTACTTGGTGGAACTCCATCAGGAGCAATGTTTCCCAAATCCTCTTCAGAGCCATCTCCGCTTGACTCTTTTCTTGACACTAGATTTGGACGTCGAAGGAATTCAAAAGTAAAATCACCAACAGTGTTGGAAGATTGGGTTTCGGTGATCGCAACTTTCTCGGCAGCCTTTGATTTTGGATTAGGCACATGAATCCCGACATCCCTTAGAAGGTCTCTTACGAAGTTGATGATTCTCTTCTCCGACTTCCTTATTTCCCCTATTAATTTCTTCTCCAGTGTTAGAGGGACTGCAGCATCAGCATCAGCCTCAGCATCACTCACCCACTCCTTCCTCTTAGTCCCTTTTTCCTTCTCCTTTTTGATCACCAAGAGCTGCTTTTCGTGTCAGCAGTTCTTGCTTACGGATATCCTCCCAACAAAAACCCTTCGGATTTCTGCGAAGATGTTGCATCCATATCTGAACATCGGGATCGTCACATCCCTCGTAATCTTCCAGCCCAGAAAGTAAAGCTTCCTCTTCGTGTTCAGCAAGAAGAATACTTAGAATATCCTGAAAAATAAAACATAACCATTATTACCCTCTGTGACATTTGTTTCCCTTGTGAACCTTGTGTAATCGTTACCTTAGAATCTCCAATCTGCCTTATCACATCTATCTACTTCGGGTTAAAATTGGATTTAACTATCTTCTTGCACATTCTTGGGCATGATCGATGCGCATCCACAACCTCAACATACCATCCCTTTCCGCCCAAACTAAGGATGGTTTCAAATGGAAGTAACTGAAACATTAAAACAAAATGATAAGAATGCAAAAAGTACGAAAACATTCAA
>CM071865.1:15102801-15114057 GCA_036759665.1 Gynandropsis gynandra | reverse complement strand
TGTATGCAATATCCGGTATCCCGTACACCCGTAGTATTCATCATATCTAGTTCATCTTTACACTCGTTCCGTTGTCTCCATTAGGACAGATTTAGGACCATTAGAACCATATCCCCTTGTTCCTAGTTTAGTTTTGTTCTTAGTTTAGTTGTATTAGTTCCTGAGATCGACCCTGGTACTACAAGATCCGTATACTTGCGGTGAAGTGGACTAGGTTAATTATAACTCGCGTTTCCACACGTCAGGGCACAAGAAGAATACCCGCTCGGGCTATTAGTCACCCAATTTGCCCCGAGAGTTTACACGACTCGGGCCCGCTTGACCACACGATTGGGTGATGTCCACCCGATCGGGCACCATGTACCAACACGACCGGGCGAGCCTATACCCGACCGGGCAACACCTGTGCCCGAGCGGGCCGCGTATTTCGCAACAATCTAGATCTCGAATTCAAACGAGCAGATTTAATGAACAGAATAGATCTAGGGCAAAAGGGGGCGACAAACAGGGCAAGGAAAGGGTGGAAAAAGATCTGGAAAGGCTCAGGAGGCATCGGAGAAGAAGAGAAGCATCAATTCGTACACTGGTAACACAATAGGGAGTCGAGGCATATCTTCTGCTTTTGTTTCTTCCATGAGTGAGTAGAGTCCTTACTGCGGGTAGGGATATCGGATTTGTATGTATGAACGATGTTTCGCGTTAATGCTTAGTTTTATGAATTCATTCTTGATTTACGGTTCTACACTTAGCAATATCATTCTTACGTTAGTGTTGACCGCTCAACAACATAGGATTTCGAACCTTGCTAGAAGGTTAGGGAACGAATCCGGTCCGCTAAGTTGTAGATTAAGATTGACTAATGAGAATCTGACCGGTCGGTTAGTCATCTTAGGGATAGTGATTGCGATCGTAATGCTGCCATGGTACGTGTTAACCACTGCTGGAAGGTAGGGTTGCACGTATCCATGGTTAGGAGGTTTAGGCTCGGAAGAATCACTCCTCATCGTAGAGCATGAATTTCCCGTTGTCAAGAATAGGTTATAGATCTATGATCCTTAGTCGTTCATCTATGCAATTCCCGGTATCCCGTACACCCGTAGTGCTTACCATATCTAGTTTTATCCCCAACCTAGTTTCGTTGTCACCATTAGGATTAGTTTTAGGATCACACCCCATTCTATCTTCTTTCGTCTTAGTTTAGTTTTGTTCTTAGTTTAGCTGCATTAGTCCCTAGAGATCGACCCTGGTACTACACGATCCGTATACTTGCAGTGAAGTGGTCTAGGAAAAATATAAACTCGTGTTAAACCCACGTCAAGTCACCAAGTGAAACGAAGTGATTCAAATGATCGCAGTGAGTCATAGAGTCTCATCGAGTCGCACTGGGTAACATAGTCATATTGAAAAAACATGATTGTAGTGGGTCACAGAGTCGCATTGGGTTACAAAGTCTCATCGAGTCGCACTGGATCACAGAGTCATATTGAAACATGTTTACGGTGGATCACAAAGTCTCATCGAATCGCACGGTCGCACTGGATCACAAAGTTTATTGAAACACATGATCATAGTGGGTCACGTAATTTACCCTCTTTTTATGTTTTTTTGTTACAAGTGTAATGTATTTAGTGGATTAGAAAATCACACTGATGTATTTTTTGTATGATGGTAAATGGAAAATAATATAAATGAAGAATTTGAATGGATTGGTAGAGTACAGGAAAACTAGAAAGTATTTTTGTATTGTCATCCAATTAGTCTTACATACCAGTAACTTGTTGATGAGTTATGCACATAGTTGATGGTGAATATATATACATATATATATTAAGTTGTCACATTTACATTTATATATTGATTACTAAAATTAATTGATATTTTACTTCTAACTCGGTAGTGAAATTGTTTCCTCATTTTTCTTGACCCTTGAGATTTATCACAACCAACTGTGTTCCTTTTTCCTTACCAACTCTTCTTTCGGCTAACAGTCTCAACACTTTGTATTCTGAAAAAAAAAAGTAAAACATATATCTGCGTAAAAGACCCATTATTTTTTCCTCATGAAACCTTAAAGGAGTTTGATTTAGTCTTCTAACTTACACCACTAGTTATAGGTGGTAAAAGAATACAAGGAATCATAAAATTACGGCAAGCGATTGTGGTTTTTGGTGCTAATCGCTTTGTTCTTTCTGTTTACCACCTACAACATTGACCGCGCCAATTTTGCTCTATAATTCGTCATATGTTTCTATTTTATTTTGGATTTTTTTAGTTTATTTTACGTCTTTTTTGGATCATTTTTTATCTTATATGAAATAGGGGCTAAGGAGCACATTACGGATAAATATGAAAATATTTAGCATGAAACAAGCATTGTAAGCAAAAATTGTAAAAAAATGTATAAATGCTTGGTCCGACCACCAGAAACGCTCGATCGAGTACATTGAAATCCAAATACTTAAAATGTTTGAGAGGATTCGCTCGACCCGAACAGAGACAAGCTCGATTGAGCCTTCCAGCAGATGGAGACGTCTTTTACTTCAGTAGATTCGGTCGACCCAAGCTATCACCTACTCAGTTTAGCAACCTACCAAAAGTAGTCAAAGTTGACTTCGATTCTTATTGGAAAAGATCAGAACAACCAATTGTTCGGTTCAAGTAGTGGCCAACTCAAAAATAAAAAATTTACTAAATTTCCTTTAATATATCAAATTTTAATTATTTTATTAATGTGAAGATTCTCTACAAATTGGGGATGGCTCTAGGTACAAAAGAAAGTGATAAAGGAGTGAGAAAGAAACTTAGAGATCATGCAAAGAGTGAAAAAAACTATCGGATTTCATTGAAGGATCAAACTATCGGCGGAGATGAGTCTAGAAGGTCATGACGGCGGCTTATTGAGATATCGATTGAGCTTCTCTAAGCCTTTCCTTTTACATGTTTCATTTTGTATGCTAGATTTTTATAGTGCTTAGAGGTTTGTGTATTTGAAATCATCGTACTTCATGAATGGATTCATTGTTATTTGGTTTTATGGTGTGATGCATGTTTTATTCTTTCAATTCTCCAATAAGGCTCCATGAATTGATCATCACATGGTATAATTCAGATATAGACGTCGTATTATATCATATTGTATGCATTACATAAACTGAATAACCATATCGAGAGGTAAGTCGGTTTAGGAATATGATATGGGACGACAATACATTCACATATAAGTTATAGAAGTTAATGATTTATATGTTGGATAGAAATTTACATTGTGGGAGTAGGTAGATTTATCAATGCACGTTCGACATGTGGGTCATTAGCCAGAGACGTCAATGATTTATATTCTAGAACATGATCCGCTCTACAAGAGCATGTAGGTTCATTTAAGATAATAAAATTGTCTGATAAGAATACCTTGCATACAAAGCATGTTCTCGCAATACCTAATTCTTATTAAACTTTACAGTCATTAAGCTGCATAACCATAGCAACAATCACGGAAGTGATAACATTGAACAGTTAGTATTACCTTGCATACAAAGCATGTTCTCACATTAAAAAATGTAGCGGATAAACTTCTAGTTTTCTAATAGTCAAAGACTACTACTGTGATTATCGCAAAGCAACACTTGAGACTATTACCGGAATGAGTCAACAATTTATCGTTGCAGTTGCCAATTAAAACGATCTATCATATACTACAGCCTAATGTTATTCTCGGACCTATTTTTTGGTGTATACGTATTGAGTCTAAGTCTAAGCAACCGATGACAAAGGATATGTAATACTATTTCTTTTTATGAAAAAATTATACAGATGATATATAAATCTACATATGAGATGTGCAACCAAATGTCATAGGTACTATATATCATACACGTTTGAAATCTCACAGATTAAATTTCTTATTCACTATATCACAATACGAAAAATTAACTTTGGTATTTATCCTGTGGAATTCCTAAGGTTACAAAATCGTCAATGTTTACTTAAAGTAACAGTTTCACCCTCTATAGTGCTCTCCAATACCCCATATATTCATAGCATCTTCAAAACATTTAATGTCATTCTTGGCTAATATATCATAAAATGTATGAATTCGTTTGAATGTGCATTGATTCAGATCCATAAATAGGCTCAGCAACCATTCATTAAGGAAACACACACATGACTATGTCGACAGCCAACTGACGGCATGCTCTTCATGTCCAAAGGTAAATACCGCTAATTACTTCGTGATATTTTAGTCTTATCTTCTTAAACCGCTAATTACTTCGTGATATTTTATTTTTATTTATATACATATATACATATGATGATCATTTAACAGGATACCAAGACAGTGACGACCAAATATATAGTTGCACCTACTGTAATGCAACTATGTGGCATGAAAAACGTGTAAATAAAGACAAAGAATATATTATCACTAAAATTTACTCTTCGTTGATCACATGAGAAAGTCACATTACCAAATATTCCAAATCCTCTTAATTATCTACAAATTTTACTAAGTGCAAAAAACGAAAACAGTAAACATTTCGAAAAAACACAATTGTGCAGACATTATAATGTTCTCATTTACATCTATGTGTAGTTAATAGATACTTTAGTCAACAACAGCTGATGACCTTATACATTTAAACTATACAGATAGAATTATCACAGAATAGGCAGCCTTTTACCCTTTATTGGAGTAAAACTAAATGTGTACAACTATACATACAGGATACAAAACACAAAGTACACAACCATCTATCAGTATTATAGTACATTTGCAAACAAATAAATATTTTACACAGAACTATTTAATATTATTACTAATGTACTTAAATTTGATGCAGTTGAGGTTTTGAATCAAATAATCTTTAATAACATATGTTTCGAGTAGAACTAATGGACGACCTTAAAAATATGCTTTACAAGTCCATTCTCTATGTTAAAGTATTTGGAACATCTCAGGACCGTTTACTTACAAACAGAATAATTGATGTGAAACTACGTTTAATAGCAAATCTTGGAAAAATTTCAAGAAATTACTACCTTCAAGAAAGTTCAGAGGTCTTCGCTCACTTAGTTGGAGATTTTGATGAATCGTCAGACTAATGTGACATTATTATAGAAAAACATACAAATGTTTTCCTCCAAATGAGTGAATTACATCCGGCATATTTGTCACTTTAACATCCCTTACTTTTCCCGCATGGAGATAATGGATGTAACATAGAATTAGAGTTAGCTTCCTCAATATCAACAACAAAAAAACTTCGAACACGTTAAATTATGACTTATCGCATGCAACTAAGTCGAAGTCACCATATTTACTATATCCTGATCGAATTTTAGAGCAATTTGTACTCGACAATTTTCCATGATTGAATCCAAAAAGAATTGCATATATCACGAATAAGAAAAATACATTTAGATATGACGATTATGCAACAATACAATCGAATATTCAAATTCGAAACAACAATGCTGCCACAATTGGAAGCAAAATTATATTGTCGTGTTCATCCACACGTGGTTCACGATATAGAAAACATGATTATATAGATGTTATGACGTTTCATCAGAAATTAGGCTACCGAGACCTGTTTATTACATTCACTTGCTATCCAAAATGACCAGAAATACAATGATATCTTAGTAAACATGATTTGAACCCAAAAAATAGACTGCATATATTGGAAAAAATATTTAAGTTAAAACTTGATTGCTTGATACCAGATGTTAACTTAATTACTTATCATTTATTGTTTAACAACCATCTAAATAACATCAATTATTCGACATATTCTTATGTTTTGTACCCTATCAATTGTCTACACTATAGATTCTAGAAGATAGGCCTTCCACACATATATATATATATATAACACTTTCTGAAAAATCATCCAACACGTCGACAACTGCTAGCATTGATTCCATTATCTCTGTGGAAATACCCAACAAAATGGTTGACCCAATCCTTTATGTAGTTGCACAATAGATGGTTCATGGTTCATGGGAAAAGGGAAATGCATCAAAATATATTCACGTCTATTTAATCAATCAAAATTCATTGATAACAAAGGGTATCTTGTCTACAAAAGACTTAACAATGACATTTTTATTATGAAAGATGATATTAAGCTTGATAATCATCATGTTGTCAATTCAATCCAGAATTGTTAATTAAAAATAAAGTTCATATAAACGTCGAATGGTGCAATCAAATGGAGGGAATGAAATATTTGATCAAATATATTAACAAAACTCTAGAATTACTACGAGCTTTACAACATGTGAACCAACACATTCTAAACACTCAATTGATGAAACTAAAAATTACTTTAATTACATATATTTTTTTAGTTGTGAAGCATGTTGACACATATTCCGAAGTATACCAATTCAATGTCTAAATTTTCATTTACCAAAAAAACAAACTATTTTATTTAAGGAAAATGAATGCTCTAACTAGCAAGCATTCATTTCCCGGAAAAATATATTACATGATAATATTGTTAAACAAAACTAAAGGCCCAAAATCATTTAAAGAGCTATGGACTATTAATACAATAACAACAACATATGTAACTTTTAAAGATGCATGTAGGGTATTAGGTCTTCTAGAAGATGATACATAATAAATACACTATCGAAGAAACAAACAATTGGGTATAACCAGCTTATTTATAAACATTTTTATCTTATTTCTAATAACAGAGTATCTAGCTTCTCCATCAAATGTTTGGACATCTTTATGGCAATACCTAGCAGACGACATCCTATACAAAAAAAATAAAAGAATTAAACTTACCAAGTTCTCACATTCCCAAAAGAAGTACAACATCTCTTAAACACAATGTACCATCTAATTAAAATATGTTTTGTGTAAACAACTTTAAAGATGAAATCATGCAGACCCTTTACGAAAGCAACGAACACACAATTTTTGTTCATGGATGTGGAGGTTTAGCAAAACATTTATTTGGAAAAATTTAACAAATGCAATAAGATCTCGACATGATATCATATTGAACGTGGCATCCAATGGGATTTCATATTTGTTATCAGAGGACGATTGAACTTCTCATTCACATTTTGCAATTCCAATTGACGTAACAGAAGAATTTTCATGTATTAAACTCGGAACTAACTTAACAAAGCTAACTAAAAATATAAAACTTATCATATGGGACAAAAATCCAATGGTACAAAGATACTATTTTAAAGCTCTTGACAAAAAAATGATATACATAATGAGCTTGGTTGATCTAGCTTGTCGTTCAAACCCATTCGATGGGAAAACAGTTGTTTTCGGTAGAGATTCCAGGCAAATATTATTTTTTTTCTATAAAAGGCACCAGACACGAAACAATCAGAGCAACTATTAATTCTTCATACATAAGGAATTAATGTCGTGTGTTAAAACTGACAAAAAATCTGCACTGAACATTGAATAGTAATAATGTCAATTATGCTACAACAAATAAGTTTTCAGATTGGGTTTTAAATATTGAAAATGGAATTCTAAGCAAGATGATGGATAATGCATAATAAACAGTCCAAGCTTGCTAACCCTATAATTGAAATTGAAACGTACATCTACGATAATACATGTAATAGAAACTATGGCATTTATTTCTTTCAAGAAAGAGCCATTTTATGCTTGACAAATGATATTTTAGATCAAATAAACAATACTTACTTGAAACGATACTCAATGAGAGCATAGAACATATGAGCTTAGATGCACTATGCTCAGTTAACTGTCAAAATCATTGTCTCAAACTAAAGATATGAATGCATGTGATGTTATTACTAAACCTTGACGAAAAACTCGGATTATGCAATGGTAGACGACTTTTGATCACACAACTAGGAAAACATATTGTTGAAGGGAAGATTATGACTGGAACTAATGCAGGTAATAAAGTATTACTTCTTAGAGTTTCACCAATACCTAATTTTACAACATTTCAATTTTGTTTCAAAAATAAACGATTCCCAATTTTTTGTTGCTTTGCAATGACAATAAATAAAAGTCAAGGTAAAAGTCTCTTCACGGTCAGTTTAAATCTACCTCGATTAATATTTAGTTATGGACAATTGTACGTTGCAGTATCAAGAGAAAAAGGCAAAGTTGGCTTAAAAATATCCATTCTTGATTAGAACAATACATACGCTAGAAAGACAACTGTTGTTGTATATAAAGAAGTGTTTAATAACGTATGATTCGGTTTGCCGTAAGAATATTATTTGTATTACTTTTGGTTGCTACATAAACACGCGAAGTGCGAGCATAATCTAATATATATACAAATAGGAGATGCAAAATTAATAGTATTTTTTGGCATCCTCGAATCGTTTTATTCTTTAGATTGCAAGTATGGAGGTCTCAACGTTAGTCAGATTTGGTTAAAGTGCGTTATGGCACAAATCTTGATTACGGGGGTCCAATTCGAGTTTTGGTTCGGGTTCTTAGAATCTTGAACAACTATACCCAAATTGAAGACGAATATTTTCAATCTGGGTTCGGTTCAAATTCGGATTGTTTGGGTTTACGAGAATTGGACTCTAATAATCCGAATTACATTTGGGTCATTTGGATTCTTGGGATAGTTCGGGTTATTCAATTTATTTGGATTTTGGGTTCTTTCGGATTATTCGAGTTTAGAGTTTTTCATAAATATAATACAAATATAAAGATATTAAATATAACATTAAAATTATAAAATAAAATTTATTATGATTTTCAGTATTTTAATTTTTTTATTATTTTTTTCTTCAAATTTCGCTCCGAATCAAAAGATTTTTGAAATTCGAATCCACATAAATTTTTAGAATAATATAAATTTCAAACGGTTCAAATTATTCGGACGGATAATATTGAAATTGATGCAGTCCAAGTACTCTTCCGCACACTTCACTTGCGGGTATTTCCTCAACTGAGATCTTTGCTTTTTCTCATGGTAGCATATGACTAAGAAGAAAGATAAAAGCAGAACACAATGGAGGCTGTAGAATAGAGAAATGTAATTCACTTTTTCTTTTTCTTTTTACTCGACGGATAGGGTTTGTAAATAGAAGAAGACAAGTGCAAAAAAATGGGCCTACATCCCCATCAGACATGGACGCATTCACACCTCATAACTTCCCCATTTTTATATTACATATATTACATATCTCTCTTTTCACTTTTTTTATATACCTCATGAGTTCCTCAGTACATCTTTTTATATACATATATATATATATATTTAAATATTTTATTTTATAAAAAATATAAATATATACAATTCTATATTTTTTAATGGAGAAAAATAAAAAGTACACTTACTAAACTATTAAGACTTTAATTTTATCATTCGCTTAAAAAAACTTAACTTCAACTCTATCCTTATGATATTTATAAGTTCATATTGTCGTTGTCTTTTAATCGATAGTTTTTTCTTTTCTCCAAAGCACATCGATTTTTCTCTCTCTTCTGACGCAAAAAAATTTATCTTTTCAACGTCAGATTCGCCGCGAGCAGTTTCAAATCTACATCAGATTCTCCGCGAGTAGCTTGAAATCGGCATCAGGTTCGTCGCGAATAGGTTGAAATCGTTTGTTTTTAACAAAGAAATTTGGAATTAAGCATGTTCTGCAGAAAAACCTGGTATATATAGTGAGTTTTTTGTGTTTCTTTTGTAATTGGATAACCCGAGTGAGTATCGAGTAATATGTAAAAATTTGAGTCTTTCTTTTTCAAAATGAGTTATATATTGATGTAGTCAAAACGAGGTACCGAATGAAATAGAATGAGTCAAATGATCGAGTAAGTCATAAAGTATCTTCGAGTCACACGGTCACATTGAATCACAAAGTCATATTAAAAAACATGGTCGCAATGGGTCACAGAGTCGCATTGGGTTACAAAGTCTCATCGAGTCGCACGGTCGTACTAGGTCACAGTCATATTGAAACACATGGTCGCAGTGGATCACAAAGTCTCATCGAGTCGTACGGTCGCACTAGGTCAGAGTCATATTGAAAGACATGATCGCAGTGGGTCACAGAGTTACATTCAGTCAGAGAGTCGCATTCGAGTCACACGGTCGCACTGGATCATAGAGTCGTATTGAAATTGAAACACACTATTGCAGTGGGTCACATAATTTACCTTCGTTTTATATTTTTGTTACAAGTGTAATGGATTCGGTGAATGAGAGAATCACAATGATATATTTTTTGTATGATGGTAAATGGGAAAACGTAAATAAAGAATCTGAATGGGTTGGTAGAGTTCAGAAAAAACAAAGAGTATTTTTCTATTGTCCTCTAATTAGTCTCACATACCATCAACTTATTGATGAGTTGTGTACAGAAATGATGGTGGAAAAAATACAATGAATTTGAATTTAAACTATTTGACTAATATTGTGAAAAGAGGAAGCTGACATATATAATGAATGGAAAGCATCTTATTAGTTATATGTTTGATCGCATAAGAGGAATTTGACCATTGCTATATGTGGAGATAGAATCGACAAGTGTGAAGTGTAAAATAGAAATTGAGAAGGAACTTGATCCTCTAAATATTGCTTTTGGAAGAATTGCTAGAGAAGGTGAGAATGGAGGTGTTGTAGATTATGATGACTGTGTTATTGTAGGTTCAAATAACAAAGTAGAGTTGGGAGTAATCCGACAAAAACAATAAATATTTTAGATTCGGATATTCTGATAGTGAACATATCAGCGGATTAAGAGAAGATGGTGGTTGTGCCTTGAATATGGTCATTGATGAAGTTTTTGTGGCAGTAATGAAGTTGATAATGATGTGTCATTCATAAGGATGGTGATGGTGATGCTGAGAAGAATAACTTGGAAATGGTAATTTATGAGAAGCCAAACAATCGAAATTATGTCTTCAAGTTTGAAGATGGGTTGCACCTTAAAATTGGGCAAGAGTTTGATAGCAAGAAGGATGTACGGAATTTTTCAGGAAGGGTTCACTTGAAGCTTCTTTTTAGATATACAACATTGAGTTCTGCGGGAAGTACGATGCAAGTTTGTTGGAAGTGATTGTTTATAAGTGTTCACTTATATCTAAATTCTGATGCGTATCAGAGTTAAATAAAATAACCTAAACTACCCGCAAGTGCACGGCACGTGTGTAGTATTTTAGGTGTCGATCCCACAGAGACTACGCAACACAATCTAAACTCGATCCTTGTGCTTCAGGACCCCATAATAACAACAAAGAATGCGCTAAACTATTAGCAGGAGTAG
>CM071865.1:15079832-15096971 GCA_036759665.1 Gynandropsis gynandra | reverse complement strand
CCCATAAGCTCTGTGATTCGCCCGTTTCACCCTCAACCGTTGCTATCCTACTTTCGTGGCCTAACCTCGGTTGTTCTAAACCTGATCTTCTAGGACTAGAATTCTCCTTTCGGTCCTTCTCCTAATCTCTAACACATGCATCTATGCGGCCGTCGCAAATACAAGTAAATTCAAGCACTCAGATAGATAATAGATAAACTAAAACAGGAAGATGCATTCAAAATAGATCAAAAGTTGTTCCTGGATAGCCAAGGGCTAATCCCTTCTCCTAGAACAAACAAACTACTCGCTCATGCGTCTGTAAACAAACATAAACAAAGTAGAAAGTCTAAGGAACATGAAAACCAAGCGAAACCGAAGTGTCGGGTTGATCTCCAATGTTCCTTGCTTGCCTCCTCGCAAGAATTCTTCTCCAATCAATAACTGAATGAAAGGTGTCTTCTAATGTCGTCCTCTGCCTCCTTTTATGCCTCCTAAGTCGGTCTGTAAGTTGCCTTAATCTCTCCCACGAGTTCCCTTTTATTTTAAGTTAATTTTACTTAGCTTGACTGGTTTCTCGGGTCGCGACCCGCTCAAGCACTGAGTGTGCCCGCTCGGGTGCGGCTAGGGTAAGTCGTGCAGGTCGTGGCCTGCAAGGGTAGCCCAATCGGGCATGGTAAGCACCCGCTCGGGTACAAGGCAGCTGGTCGGGCATTTCATTGCCCGAATCGTGTGTGACTTGCGTACAAAATTTGCCGTAGCTTTTGCCCGATCGTGCATGAGTTGTGCCCGACCGGGTGGAGGCTCTCCATGCTAAATCTCGTCTCGTTTGTCCCGTGATGATCCCCGAAGTTGCTCCTTAGCTCCGTGCATTTCCCTTTAGCTCCGAAATGATCCAAATACGCATAAAAACCTGTAAGAACATGAAAAACACGAAAACAAGTAAAACGGATACGGAATCATACGTAAAGCAACACATATATATCGAAAACGTCTCTTAAATCGTGCAAGAAATATGTATGAAAATGAGATGATCAAATTCCAAATTCCAAATGATTTAGCGTGAGAACACACTATCATATTTATAAGTGTTCACTTATATCTAAATCGACAAAAGCTGTTAAGGGTACAACTCGATTGGTTAAAGATTATTTGAATAAGGAATATAACAAGAAATATGAAACACCTCTAGTGTAAAGGCAAAGTACGATGCTAATGTATCATATTTGATGGCATTAAGATATAAATTGCAGTGCTTAAAATGAGATTCATGGTAATAACTTTGATCATTATAGGAGGCTTCCAAGGTGGTTACACATGTTTTAAAAAAGAAATCTCAGATTATCGCAAATCTTAAGTTGGAGGGTGGTTGAAAAAGTTTCAATTATATTTTTATGGTTATGGGAGCAACTATAAAAGGATAAAAATACATACGTAAAGTGGTTGATGTGGATGCAACATTTCTGACAAGAGTGTACAAGGGAGCATTGATTGTGATAATTGCGCAAGATGGTGAACGTCACTAATATCCTCTTGCTAGGGAAATAGTAGACAGAGAGAAGGACGAATTATAGACGTGTCTTATATCAAGGTTGAAAGAGGTCATGCCGGATGGACGTGATGTTTTTGTGATATATGGTCACCATAAAAACTTGATAAAAGCAATCAAACAAGTGCATAAAGAAGCTGATTATGGTTTTTGTGCGCATCATATATCGCAAAACATAAAGAGTTATGTCAATAAAGGCCAAGGTAGAAAGATTTCATAGGGTGATACTGTGGCAAAAATATTTTTCAAATGTGCAGCAGCATACACGGTGAACAAATTTGAAGAGCTATTTGACGATTTGAAGGCCAGGTACAAATATGACCATTGTCACCTTTTTTATCATTGTGAGCTCTATGACCTTTTTAAACTTTGTGATTATTGTGACCTTTAAGCAGGTATCCTAATGTTGCAAAGTATTTAGAGAAAGAGGAACTTGATCTCGTTACATATGCAAAATGCAAATTCAAGGGTGAATGGTAGAACTTATTAACCACTAAACGGGCTAAGTCAATAAATTCCACTTTGAAGGCGTAAAAAAAAATTTGGGCCTAGCGCTTTTAGATATTTGTTTGTGAAAGACAATGGAATGGTTCCATAGGTATAGGTTGGAAGCAGATACTGGTGATGATTCTCAAAAGTTAACACCATATGTTGAGAAAACGTAATATGAACGATTTGGACAGGCATCAAAGTATGAGGTTATTGTAGTGACTCTTCAAAAAAGAATGTGCGACTGCAAAATATTTGATATGGATAAGTATCTATGCGGTCACGCAATTGCGACTGCACATAAGGTTGATACAGGTCACAAGATACCAGAATTATGTTGGCTGAGAAAAAGCAGAGTGGGAGGCCTAAAAGTAATCGTTATCTTGGATCCGGTGAGGCTCGAAGAAAAACCCCATCTTCGTCGAGACATACGAGTTCAAATGTCAGCATTACTGACACTGTTTGGAACGTGACAACCCAGATAACGCAAACATAAAAAAAAAAGAAAAACGTGTTAGTTTGTAGTGATTTGAAAGAGCATCAAAATAAACTATTCTAGGAATCAAATTAGCAAAGCATAAAAAAAAATTATTCTAAAGCATCTAAATGGAATATTCCCAAAAATTTAGGAATATTCCATTTCAATTTATATGAATGAGCATTAATTCATAAGCAATCTTGGATCGAGGTCTCACCTCGGTCCAACCCTACGACTCATACGCCATTAACATTTTGCATGTATCTTTATACATATGCTCCTTGCATGTCTTATATGCTAACTTAGAGAGAAAGTTTGTTCCGTATACAATTATATTCCCGGTGCTAGCGAAGAATACAATTATAACCCATGTAGATTGTCTCAAAACCTCTGCGAAGATCGAAACACTCGTAAGTGTGTGACCCCTAGGTTCAACACTAAGCTGGTAGCCAATTAGTCTTACTAATTAACTCATCGAGGTTGACGTCTATCAACACTCCTTAATGGCCAGATAGTGTGAAGTAACATCCTTATTCTGTTGAACCATGGTAAAGGATAATATTATTATTTCATTCCATCTTTATGGCTCCAAATAATCCTAGAGCATGGTCTAACTGTCAAGTCCTATTAGATTATCAATTATGTTTCATGCCTAACATAACTAACTTGTGAATGATCGCAATAAACTATTTTCTTCTCTCATTCAAATGCAATGGCCAAGGTCTTTTCAGTCATTATGTTGCTAACAACATAGAGTTCCAACTCTTTACCTAGAGTTGAAGGATTCCATCTTGATCAATCACTAACTACACAATCATCTAATCATTTCCAATATCCTTTCAACTTGCATCTAAGACATAAGGTGCCCAATATCAAAGAATGGTAGATAATTTGCCAGTTACCATGTTGATCTCAGGTCTAAGGAAATCATAATATTCCAATCCTTTCGGAGAAATTCCTATTGACAGTTCAATGGTAATGCAACCATTAGGAATTCTCCCTTAGGGTGTGTTTAATGATCACATCTCTATGTGCATCATCCATAT
This sequence comes from Gynandropsis gynandra, assembly GCA_036759665.1. NCBI lineage: Eukaryota > Viridiplantae > Streptophyta > Magnoliopsida > Brassicales > Cleomaceae > Gynandropsis > Gynandropsis gynandra. Next base: position 15,093,430 of record CM071865.1, on the reverse strand, counting down.
ATAAGATTTAGTAAAAGAGATCAACTAATTTATATCAAATAGAAACCATCACATCCATGTTGATCTATCCGGATTACTAATGTCTAATTAGTTATCCTATGATCAAGAACGAATTTAGATTATGTTTTACCAAAACTTGACTCTCTTTATCATGATCTATATCATGATCACAAGTTTCAAAAATTAATCATGGACTCTTTCATACTAGCTATGAAAATATATACACATATATATTATGCAAATATCATCAAAATAATAAAAGAATGCTATTTTTGTTTATTCATAAGTGTTCAAAAATACATGACACAAAAATAGCTCTTAAATAGTTACAACAAATGTACTATTCCTAGAACTAATTCCATCATGCCATGTTTTTCAATCCAATCTTCAACTTGTGCTTGTCAAACTCATTTGAAACAAGCTATGAAGGATATTAGGATATTATTGTATTAAGGGTATTATTGTAATTTACTATTCCCTAATTAGGTTATACATTAACCTCTTGTACATATAGTCGTTTATGGCTTTTCAGTAATCAATAATTCAGATTACCATTCACATGGTATCAGAGTAAAAATCGTCTCACGACTAAACCCTAGCCGCCCACTTCTTCTTTTTTCGGCCAACTCTAGCCGCCGCACCCCACTGGTTCGGCCGCCGCAGCCTACCCCCCTTTCCGCCGCTGCTCCGACATCTCACCCCTCGGCTCAGCTGTTGTTCTGTCGCCCCACCAGCACAGATCCGCCTTGCCCGTTGATCCAAATCTCTTGCGCCCCGTCGCCCAACTGATCCCACCATAATCGGCCGCATCCCGCTCAATCGTTTTCCCTAATTTCTTACGCCGCAGTCTACCCCCTTTTCCGACGTCTCAACCCTTGGCTAAGCCACTGTTCCGTCGCCTCACCAGCACGGATCCGCCCTGCCCATCGATCCAGATCTCCATCGAGCCGCGTCGCCCCAACCGGTTCCACAATTCTTGGCCGCGTCCTGCCCAACCGATTCCTAATCTCTCGCGCCGCGTCCTGCACCCATGTCGAACATCCCGAAGCCGTCGAATCGCACCGAGTCTGTGAGCATGTTCGATCCGCAACAGCCACAGAAACTCCTTTTCGCTTGCAACATGTCAAGCGTTACAAAACTCACTCCGACGAACTACCTCACTTGGAGCATTCAAATTCGCTCTCTCCTCGAAGGCTACAATCTCGAGTGCTTCATCACCGAAGACTCCATTGTGCCGCCAGCCATGATCCACATCGATGGAATTCAACAATCCAATCCCGCCTTCAGCCCGTGGAAACACCAGGATCGTTTGCTTTTCAGCTCCATGCTCGGCACACTCTCCCTCCCGCTCCAACCGGTCATTGCTCGAGCAACTTCCGTTCGCGAAGCTTGGCGAACCCTAGCCAACATCTATGGCAAAGCTTCTTGTGGTCATGTCAAACAACTAAGAGATCAAATTAGACGATGTGCCAAAGGATCTCAATCGGTGGAAGAATACCTACGGTTCATCACCACCAAAACCGACGAACTCTCACGCCTCGGGAAACCGATGGATCACGAGGATGTTCTTGAAGCCATCCTTGATGGACTGCCGGAGGAGTACAAACCTATAGCTGATGTGATCAATGCCAAAGACACCGCAATTTCAATTGAGGAACTGCACCAAAAACTCCTCAATCATGAGGCAAAATTGGCCGTCGAACTCCCTCCGCCAGCCACTGCCCTACCGGTCACGGCTCACCTTGCCGTTGCCCGTCCAAAACCACGTAACCCTAACTCTCAATGGAGTCGCAACAACAACAGGAGCTCCACGGGCGGTTACCGAGGCCACTGCCAAGCTTGCGGGACTCAAGGACACAGTGCAAAGTTCTGCACCTAATTCCGACTCATATCCGCGAACTCCTCCTCGGATCCGATTCAACAACGGTGGACACCCCTCAACGTCCGTGGCCGCCTGCTGCACATGTTGCTACGTATCCTACGTATGATACCTCGAGTTAGGTTCAAGACAGTGGTGCCTCACATCACATCACTTTCGACTTGCAGAACCTCTCACTCCACAATCCGTATCACGGAGGCGAGGAAGTCACCATAGCTGATGGCTCCGGACAGCCCATCACTCATACGGGTTCCTTTTCGCTATCCTTACCAAATCGTTCACTATTACTTGATAATGTGCTCTGTGTTCCCTCAATGCACAAGAATTTGGTTTCGGTTCAGCGTTTATGCAAGTCTAATGGTGTTTCCGTTGAATTCTTTCCTCATATGTTTCAGGTGAAGGATCTAAACACGGGGGCGCCGGTTCTTCAAGGAAACACTAAGGATGGAGTGTATGTGTGGCCGTCCCCTACCACCAATACCTCACCCACTGTCGCATTCTCCAACCTTAAGCCCACCGTTTCCATTTGGCATTCACATCTAGGACATCCGTCCCTACCCATCCTCAAACACGCCTTGTCCAAGGTTCACATTCCGCTAGTTCGAGAGTCTTTTGTTTCTCCATGCAATTCTTGTCTTAGTAACAAGAGTCACAAACTTCCGTTTCATGAGTCATCTATTGTTTCTTCTCGACCACTTGAATTTGTTTTCTCCGATTTATGGATATCTCCTATTATTTCAACGGATGGTTTCAAGTATTACGTTCTTTTTATTGATCATTTTACGCGTTATTCTTGGCTTTATCCGCTCAAACAAAAATCACAAGTTCGAGCAACTTTTATTGCTTTTAAATCTCTTGTCGAAAACAAGTTTAACGCTAAAATCATCAATTTTTACACCGATAACGGTGGGGAATACATAGCCCTCCGTTCTTTTCTTTTGGAAAATGGCATCTCACACTACACAACCCCACCACACACCCCCGAGCATAATGGGATATCCGAACATCGACATCATCATATTGTCGAGACTGGATTATCTCTCCTTATGCACGCCTCCCTACCACTACCCTATTGGCCCTACGCCTTTACGGCCGACCGAATGCCCACACCTCTCCTCTCCTATGCCTCGCCCTGCGAAGCCCTCTTCCAAACTCCACCGAACCTCCATAAACACAAAATCTTTGGCTGTTTGTGCTACCCTTGGCTGCGTCCTTATGCCTCTCACAAACTAGACCCTAGATCCGCTCCTTGTGTCTTCCTTGGCTACTCCAACACCCAAAGCGCGTACCTTTGTCTTGACCTATCCAAACTTTGCGTCTTTGTCTCATGTCACGTTGTCCTTCATGAATCCGTCTTTCCCTTTGCTAACCTTTCCAAATACGTCACACATCCTAGCATACCCATCGCATCCACGTTGTCCCATAGTCCTTCTCTATCACCCATTCAGCCTTTCACCTTGGCACACGCTCCATCTCCTCCACCGCAGCCCCCAAGATTAGATTATTCTCTGATCATTGTTGAGAGTGACACGGACACTAGCCACGCTGCGATCTCCTCTCCTTCCTCTACTCCCGAACCGCCCTCGGACGCGGCCCGTACTCCAGCATCGCCTACGGCCGCGACCCGTGCTACCACCGTTGCAGAACCAGTCACTCGAAACGTGCATCCAATGGTGACTCGTAGCAAGGTCAATGTCATTCGATCTAATCCTCCATTTATGAATGTTTGCACAGGTTATCTCGACGAAATCGAACCCGCAACAGCAACACAAGCCCTTCGTCACACCAAATGGAGACAAGCCATGAATGATGAATTCAATGCCCTTCTAAGCAACGAGACCTGGGACCTTGTATCTCCTCAAACCGCAAGCAATGTTGTTGGCTGCAAATGGGTTTTCCGTATCAAACGAAAACCAGATGGTTCCATTGATCGCTACAAGGCTCACTTGGTTGCTAAAGGCTTTCATCAACGTCCGGGAGTGGATTTTCACGAGACTTTCAGTCTAGTGGTTAAGCCCGCAACCATCTGCACCGTGCTTAGCCTTGCGGTCTCCAACGGATGGCATATAAATTAGCTCGATGTCAACAACGCTTTCCTTCAAGGCACACTCACCGAAGATGTATACATGGAGCAACCACCTGGCTTTATTGACAAGGATCACCCTCTTCATGTGTGCAAACTCCGGAAAGCTATCTATGGTCTCAAGCAAACCCCCCGTGCGTGGTACTCTAAGTTACAGACCTTTTTGCTTGGCAATGGCTTCAAGAATTCTCTTGACGACGCCTCACTCTTTGTGCTCAACACGTCAACCACAAAGCTCTATGTTCTCATCTATGTCGATGATATGATCATCACGGGCTCTTCCTCCACTCACATTCAGACCTTCATCAAGTTGTTGGCGTCTCGGTTCTCCATTAAAGACCTCGGTGATCTCAGCTTCTTTCTAGGAATTGAAGCCACGAGGACATCACGGGGTCTCCACTTGTCGCAGCGGAAGAATATCACGAATCTTCTCATTTGGACCAACATGAATGAGGCGAAGCCTGTCTCTACACCATTGCCATCGACCTCACGGCTCACCATTTCCTCAGGCTCACCTATGTCCGACCCCACCGAATTTCGACAAGTCATTGGCAGCCTACAATATCTTGCTCTCACGCGTTCGGACGTGAGCTATGCCGTCAACAAGTTGTCTCAATTCATGCATAAACCCATGGATGAGCATTGGCTATGCGCCAAACGTGTGCTTCGTTATCTTGCTGGCTCTCGTGCACAAGGTATCTTTCTTGCAGCTCAAAACACTTTGTCTCTTCATGCTTTCAGCGATGCGGATTGGGCTGGTGACTCCTCTGACTTCAAATCACGGGAGCATACATTGTTTATCTTGGCAATCATCCGATATCGTGGTCCTCTAAGAAAAAAAATGGCCACTCACGATCATCCACCGATGCGAAATATCGGTCCGTTGCCAACACCTTGGCCGAAATTTGTTGGCTGGGTAATCTTCTCATGGAACTTGGTGTTACCCTTACATCGGCTCCGACCATTTATTGTGACAATATCGGAGCTACTTATCTCAGCGCCAACCCGGTTTTCCACTCCCGTATGGAGCACCTTACACTTGATTACTTCTTTGTCTGTGGCCAAATTGAAGCTGGTACACTTCGAGTCTCTCACGTGCACTCCAAGGATCAACTCGCCGACCTCATCACCAAATCTCTACCACGGTTACAATTCCACGAGTTGTGTTCCAAGATTGGAATCACCTCGGGTGATTCATCTTGGGGGCGTATGAAGGATATTAGGATATTATTGTATTAAGGGTATTATTGTAATTTACTATTCCCTAATTAGGTTAAATCATTAACCTCTTGTACATATAGCCGTTTATGGCTTTTCAGTAATCAATAATTCAGATTACCATTCACACAAGCGCCTTTGTGAGTGGATTTGTTGCGTTTTCTTTTCCTTCTACCTTCAGGATTTAAACATCCCCACGTTCAACGATTTCTCTTATCAGATGGTAATTCTGCAGAACATGCTTGGATCTTTTATGAGATCTTGGTTCCTTCGCCTAGGCGATTGCCCCTGTATTATCACATAATAAAGGAATTGGTTCCTTTATCAAAGGTACCACTCCAAGTTCAGTTATGAACTTTCTCATCCAGACCGCTTCGTTAGAAGCTTCACAAACCATTGTGTATTCTACTTTAGTAACCGAATCAGCAACAGTAACTTGTTTGGAACTTTTCCAACACACTGCACCCCCATTAAGGCAAAAGACATACCCTGATGTCGATATGCTATCATCCTTATCAGTCATAAATCTAGCATTCGTAATCCCTTCTAACTCTAAGTTAGAATCTCCATAAACAATGAATTGGTATCTAGTCCTTCTCAAGTACTTGAGAATGGTTTTCACCAATTTCCAATGTTCCTCACAGGGATCTGCCTGATACCAACTCGCTACACTTAGCACAAAGGCTACATCAGGCCTAGTACATGTCATGGAATACATGATGGCTCCCATTGCGCTAGCGTATGGGATCCTACTCATGCGTTTTTTCTCTTCTTGAGTCTGAGGACAATCCTCTTTAGAGAGAGTAATTCCAGTACCTATCGGTAGATAGTCCCTCTTGGAATTTTCCATGTTATACCTTTTCATGATGGTATCAATTTACTAGGACTGTGATAGTCCAAGCAACCTCCTTGATCTATCTCTATAGATCTTTATTCCCAGAATATAGGTTGCTTCTCCCAGATCTTTCATGGAAAACTATTTGGATAACCAAGCCTTAGTCTCCTGCAAGGCTGTTTTGTCATTTCCTATAAGTAGTATGTCATCTACATATAACACAAGGAAAATGACGATGCTCCCACTAAACTTCTTGTATACGTAGGGCTCTTCATCGCATCTAACAAAGTTGAACTTTTCAACTACTTTGTTAAAGCAAATGTTCCAACTTCGAGAAGCTTGCTTTAATCCATAGGATCTCTTTAGCTTGCATACCATGTTACTATCAGATGGCAATGTGAAACCCTCAGGTTGAATCATATAGACTTCTTCCTGGAGCTCTTTGTTATGAAAAGTTGTTTTCACATCCATTTGCCATATTTCATAATCATAGTACGCAACTATAGCAAGCAGAATCCGAATAGATTTGATCATTGCCATTGGGGAGAATGTTTCTTCATAGTAAATACCTTCTTGTTGACTATACCCCTTGGCAACTAGATGAGCTTTATAGGTCTCTACCTTACAGTCCACTCCAATCTTTTTCTTGTAAACCCATTTACAGCCGATTGGCCTGGATACCTTTGAAGATTCAACCAAAGTCCAAACTTTGTTGATCCTCATAGATTCCATTTTCGATTCCATAGCGTTCCACCATTTCTCATAGTCTAAACTCTGCATAGCTTCCTCAAAAGTCTTGGGATCATTATCTGTATTATCAGCCCCATACTCTTGCGCCATCAGATCTAATCTGTTAGGCGCACGCCGAGTACATTCAAACCTTCTCAGAGGAACTTGTACTAGAAGTTCTTCATGTGCTGGGCTTTGTTGTTGATCTTTTCTTGAACGAATTCCGGAACCTGTTTCAGTACTGGTTCCTGAACAGGCATTCCATCTTCAACCATTGAAGATGAATGCCTTGTCAACTCCAAAAGGTCCAACATAGGCTGCTCATTTTACATCACATGCTCATGAGCTAGTGTTAGTTTATCTGGTTCTTGAATCTCATCAAGAATTATTCTGTCACCATGATTTCCTTCGGTAAGGAATTTCCTTTCTAAAAAGGTTGTACTTCTGACCACAAACACTTTGTGTTCAGAAAGGTGATAGAAATAATATCTCATAGTTTCTTTGGGATACCCAATGAAATGATACTTATCAGACTTAGCTTCAAGCTTGTCTGATTATAGTATATTGACATAAGCCGGACATCCCAAACCTTTATGTGTTTCAGGTTTGGCGTACGTCCTTTCCATATCTCATATGGTGTCTTCGAGGCTACTTTGGTGGGACTTTGTTTAGCAGATAGGTAGTTGCTTCGCAAGAATAGCCCTATAAGTTTATTGGAAGATCACTGAACCCCATCATGGATCTCGCCATATCTAATAAGGTGCGATTTCTCCGTTCGGACACACCATTATGCTGTGGTGTTCCAGTAGAAGTCCACTGAGACAAAATCTCCTTTTGTCTTAGATAATCAAGAAAATCATGACTCAAATATTCTCTTCCTCGGTCAGATCTCATCATCTTGATGGTCTTTCTAGTTTGTTTCTCAACTTCACTGCGGAATCTCTTGAACATTTCAAAAGAATCAAACTTGTGTTACATAAGATACACATATCCATATCTAGACATATCATCAGTGAAAGTTATGAAATAAGAATATCCTCATCTAGCTTGAACTTTCATAGGTCCATATACATCTGTATGTATGATCTTAGAAGTTTAGTAGATCTATCTCTGGTTCCAGTAAATGGAGGTTTGGTCATTTTTCCAGTGAAACAAGACCCACAAGTTGCATATGATTCATAATCATATTGACTAAGAAGACCTTCTTGATGCAACTTGTTTATCCTCTTCTCGCCTATATGACCAAGTCTACAATACCAAAGGAAAGTCTGATTTGCTGAATCATCTTTCTTTCTCTTTAAACTAGAAACATGCATGTTAATCATATTAACTTTTGCATTGGGTAAGACATAGATACCTTGTTGTAAGTAATCATTTGCACACAATTCATCATTATGAAAAATAGAGCAAATTTTATTATCGAAGATTGCTTTATAACCATATCTATCTAACATAGAAATAGAAATTATGTTCGAAACAAATTTCGGAACATAGTAACAATCTTCTAAAACCAAGGTCTTTCCCGAAGGCATACAAAGAGAAATCGATCCTACAACTAATGCTGCAACGTTTGCACCATTCGCAACTTGTAGGTTGACTTCACCTTTCTTCAACCTTCTATTGATCCTCAGCCCCTACAACACATTGCAGATGTTAAAACTACTGCCGATATCCAATACCCCAAATAGAAGAATCAATTGTAGTTAAAGAAACCATGAAAACATTTTTCATGTATATCTTACCTCTTTCTTTTTCAGAGATGCAAGGTATTCCTTACAATTTCTCTTCCAATGCCCCTTCTTCTTACAGAAGAAGCACTCGACGTTAGATTGGTCATATTTGGCCGCCTTGCCCTTGGGTTTGGTCACACCACCCTTGGACCCATGTGGCTTTTTCTTGGGCTTTTTGTTGCCCTTGGCCTTCTTGGAAGAAGAGCCGACCATCATTACGGCGCTAGATCCTTTAGACGTCTCGGACATTGACTGGTTTTCATAGTCAATTAGTTGGTTCAACATCACATGCAGATCCATGTCTATTTTGTTCATGTTAAAGTTAACAATGAACGGTGAGAACGTCTCAGGCAATGACTGCAAGATCAGATCTAGGGATAACTCTTTGCCTAGTGTGCACCCCAGTTTCATAAGTTGTTCAATAAGAGCGATCATATTTTGAACATAGGGTCCCACCGGAGAGTTCACAGTCAGTCTAGACTTGAAAAGAGCCTTTGACAATCGATATCTTCTTGTTATGCTCTGTGCACCATACATCTCCTTAAGATGCACAATGATAGCACGAGGATCCATATCCTCATACTAGCACTGGAGTTCTTAACTCATTGAGACCAGGATTAGGGGTGGGCAAATTACCCGGAGAACCCGTCTCAACCCGAAACTCGTCCCGAACCCGCGAAAAATTACTCGAACCCGCGGGTTCGGATTCGGGTTTGGGTAATGAAACTTAGTTACCCATGGGTTCGGATTCGGGTTCGGGTTTTTTAATTTCTAAAACAGGTATCCGCGGGTACCCGAAGATAAATACAAAATTACTAAAATATTCATATATATGTAATGATATTTACTAAAATGCCACTAGGGTTTTCTTCCCTGTTTTGTATTTCTTTCTTTCACTCCTTAGAAAACTCACAAAAGCGGCACAACTCCATCCGCCTCTCTCTCTCTCACCTTCGTCCTCATCTCACCTCTGTCCCCATCGCCACACTACCGGCTGTCTTTCACCTCCATCGCCACACTGCTGGTGATACTTTGTCGGTCGTCATAATTTGGCCGATCGTCCCTCATCTTTCTCGCCTCCCGCATCCATCCCTGGTAAGTCTCGATTCCCTTTTGTTCCTTTGAAGCTGGTTGTATCCCTTTCCACTCCTTCGAATCTGTTCTTGTTATCTTCATTCCGTAGAGATTTTCGTTCGTTCGTGTTGTCTTCTCTCGTGTTTGATTGTATCTGAGTTTGCGAGTCTAATCCATAATGCTCATATTCCTCCATTGTTAGGGTTCAAAATATTTGTTCCAACACAATGATCTAACTGTTATTTTGCAGATGGATGAAGTTGCAGATGGATGAAGAGGAATCGAAATAATCTGATCTCACAGATCAATCTATTTTCCAGGGATTGCCAGCTATATCATTTTTATTCTAATTTGAGGTTCGGGTTCGGGTACTCGTGGGTACCCGGCTTGTTGATCGGGTACCTGAGTCTCGGGTACCCAAGCTTCACGGTTTCGGGTTCGGGTAGAAAAGTCTTTACCCGTTCGGGTTCGGGTCTGGGTATGTTAAAAAATTCGGGTACCCGACCCGTGCCCACCCCTAACCAGGATGATACACTTTGCAGTGTCAAGGTCATCCTTTTGCTTTATCCAAACGAGCAAGCCATCCTCATCGTCAGCAACAGGAGATTCCTTGATAGGATTCTCGATCGCATCGAGTAGCTTCTCCTGCTTGAGGACGATTTTGAGGTTGTGGTATCAATCATCGAAAATTTCCCCAACAAGCTTGTGGACATCGAGAATGGCACGCAGGGAAATTGAAGACATTCTTCAAGAAATCTAGAAGGAAAAAGGTTGCAACATTTGTTAGAACACTTATTTAATCAAATAGATATAGACTTTCATCTAAATTATTATTTTATTGATAAATACTACAATAGTATTTAGAAATCCTATCTCTTTCAGTAATATTTTCTGAACAAATCATGCATAAGTCTTCTGGTTATCAGGTCATTTCTTAAGCATATTAAACAGGTTAATTATTTTAATATGGCTCTATAATATATATCCCCTTGGTTGTCGGGTCGTTTCTATAGATATAGTTGAGTTAACCATTAACTATGGCGAGTTTCATAATTAAATTCATATTCCCCGGGTAGTCCAGGTGATAATATGAACTTAAGAGTTCTACTCCCACTAAGCATCTAATGCCACAAATGTATATTATCTATCCTAGAACTACATGTCTCCTGGTAGTCAGATCGTTTCATGCAAACATGAATAGATTTTATACATTTATGTTAATGGCAAAGCCTTTATGATAAACATTTTATCTTAAACTCAATTTTAAACATTTCTTGATCATCTCGGTCCAATGTGTCTAACACCTCGGTCTGATGGTCGATCAGTTAATGAAATCACAACATAAAGTCAAGCTTGGTCCAACATGTCATACACATCGGTCTGAGGTGGCTCTGATTGATTAGCTCGAATTGTCGAACAGCTCGGTCTGATGTCCCTCGTTCATGTCGATTCGAGTTTTTTACACAACTCGGTCTAAGCAATCGACCATCTGAGGTGCAATCTGAATAGAAGGCCTCGGTCCAAGCTATGAACAGTTGGGTCCGAGCCTTGGATATATCCCGACAGTCCGATGTGTCAAACACCTCGAACCATCCTCCGATGATCAAGGTTCGGTCCGATGAGTACTCATATTAGTCTGATGGCTCAAAGCCTCGGTCCGATGTGTAGAACCTAACGGTTCAATCTTTGGACAGAAACCCAGGTGTTCATCATTCGGATGAGGTTGGGTCCAAGTTTCAGCAAGCTCGGTCCGAGCCCCGACCGCTTTTTCAGCAAATTTCAGCAAATTTCATCAGTTTTCAGCAAATTTCATCCGTTTCTACCTAAAACGCGACGACCAGATGCTTTGATACCATTGTAGGGTTGCTATGCAGCAGAAATAAAAATACAATCCTATGATGAGATCTAGTCGCATTTAGACAATTTAACAATTTTTTTTTTGCGGGAACATAAACAATTTATGTACCTCTTCGGATGAACAAGGCTGAATTATAGAGGATGGAGCTCCTCACGTGTAGAGCCTCTGCGGATAGTCCACACGGAATCTCGGATCGTCGCTATCAACTCCTTGATGGGGGCACCAGAACTATACAAGTTTTTCTCTAAAATCTCTCTTCTTTCTCTCTGGTTTTTTTTTTGTGTTTTGATACTAAACTGTTAGCATCCTTTTTATAGTGATTTGAAAAAGCATCTAAATAGAATATTCCATTTCAATAGAATATTCCAAAGCATCAAAAAGGAATATTCTAAAGCATCTAAATGGAATATTCCCAAGAATCTAGCAAAATTTCATTCCAATGTATATGACCGTTTGAGCATTAATTCGTAATGAAACTCGGATCGAGGTCTTACCTCGATCCGACCCTGCGACTCCATCATTATGTCCATGTACTTGAATTCATAGAGAAACTTCATCTTTGGGAGCACTTGAAAAAAGTCCAATTAAAAATATATTAGACTTCTATCAATTCAAGTGACCCTTGTGACTCAAGTGATACTTTCGACTCAAGTAACCCTTGAGATTCAAACGACCTTTACGAACCAATGAGTCTCTTGAGTCGAAGAGGGTCATGAGTCTCAATCGACTCACTGGGACTTCTAACCCTCTTCAAATCAAGCGACTCATTGAGATTAAAGCAACCCTTGCGACTCAAGCGACCTTTGAGACCCAATAAATCTCTTGAGTCGAAGAGGGTCATGAGTCTCAAGTGACTTACTGAGACTCCTAACCTCTTTGACTCAAACAACTCATTGAGACTTTTGACCCTCTTCGACTCAAGTGACTCACTGAAATTTATGACCCTCTTCGACTCAAGCGATTGATTGAGACTCACACCCATTTGAAATCAACAAATAATTTTGCTTTCAACAACCTAATTCCTAATATATTTCATCTACAATATAAAACCCTAGAAATCGATCGACTCACAGATGCTAATGAAGATTGACTTGTGTTCTCTTCTTCATTACTGATCATTGTCATTTTTTTTCTTTCTTTGTCACTTCAAAATTTCATTGCTCTCAATTTCAAAATTTCCTTATACTGTACTTGGAATTCGATCTTTACTCTCAACTTCGAAATCGTCTCTCGCTCCTTTCAGAATTATTAATTACAATAAAAGTAAACCTCATTCAATCTATCATAATTTATGTATATGATAACACTGAAAGTGTATCAATATTAGGATAGGTTTTAGAGTCATTTTCGCTTATATTCTTTGTATACATGTACTTATCCGATATGATTTCGAACTTCACACACCCGTTTTGTTGGTTTTCAGGTTTTTAGACGACAAGGCCTAAATGATCTAAAAATGATGGATTCCTGTTCAAAACCACCTGAATTGAAGACATATCTACTCAGAGCCAAGAATGAGCTCCAGAACCCAAAGAAACACCCGAGCAACAAGCGGAAAAGAGAAATTACAAGGAGACAAGGGTGCCCTCAGGCACTATATTCATCCACCCGCTCGGGTAAAACCTACGGGGTTTTAGCCGCACACCCAGCACGACCCGGGCACAAAGGCAACGAGATCGGGTAGCCTTACCCGATCGGGCGCAAGAAGAATACCCGCTCGGGCGTTGATCATCCAGTTTGCTCCGAAAGTTTACACGACTCGGGCCGCTCAACCAAGCGATCGGGTGACATCCACCCGATCGGGCACCATGAAGCGACACGACCGGGCGAGCCTCTGCACGACCGGGTAACACCAGTGCCCGAGTGGGCCGTGTAATCCGCAACAACCTAAATCTAACTTCAAACGAGCAGATTTAAGGAACAGAATAGATCTAGGGCAAAGGGGGGCGACGAACAGCGCAAGGAAAGGCTGGAAAAAGATCTGGAAAGGCTCAGGAGGCATCGGAGAAGAAGAGAAGCATCAATCCGTACACTGGTAACACAATAGGGAAGGTCGAGGCATCGAGTTCCTTAGAGTTTATCATGTATAGGACTTTGTTATCTTCCTCTTTTGTTTCTTCCATGAGTGAGTAGAGTCCCTACTGCGGGTAGGGATATCGGATTTGTGTGTATGAACGATGTTTTGCGTTAAT
>CM071865.1:15042867-15063921 GCA_036759665.1 Gynandropsis gynandra | reverse complement strand
TCTCTCTCTCTCTCTCTCTCTCTCTCTCTCTCTCTCTCTCTCTCTCTCTCTCTTTATCCCTTATAATTGTTGTTTTGGAAATATTTTCCAGAGAAATGAACTTACTTTTTTGTCTTTTCATAAATGATAATTTGGCAATTTTTGTGTATTACCATAGGGCCATATGGTTTCCGATCAATGTGTTAGCATGCTTTGTTATCGTTTTTCACGCAGCATGCTTTGGTATCATTGTTTTCCTTGTGAGGCTAATACTTTTTCACGTTGGTGTTTCTTGGCATCAACAGGTCCTGGTTCAACACAAGTCCAACATGTATGCTGCCAACGGTGCTGGAATCGTATTGGCAGAGAAAGGCCATTTTGATATTGCAAAGGATCTTTTTACTCAGGTCAGCTGGATGATTTACTATTTCATGGTTTAGACCACTCAAATTCTTCTCGTCATTGCAAAATTTTTAGTATTTTAGGTTCAAGAAGCTGCGAGCGGAAGTATATTTGTTCAGATGCCAGATGTGTGGGTGAATTTGGCTCATGTCTACTTCGCTCAAGGAAATTTTGCATTAGCCGTAAAAATGGTTTGTCATTTTTAAGCTGTTTTATCTATTTTCATTCCGTTTCACTTTCACCTGTTACTGATGTATGCTGTCTATATAAACATCTCAACTTGCAGTACCAAAACTGCTTACGGAAGTTCTTTTACAACACAGACTCTCAAATTCTTCTTTACCTAGCCCGTACCCATTACGAAGCTGAGCAATGGCAAGAGTGCAAGAAGACGCTATTGAGAGCCATTCACTTGACACCTTCAAATTATACATTCAGATTTGATTTAGGTGCTGTAATGCAGAAATCTGCGTCTTCAACGCTGCAAAAGAAAAAGAGAACAGCTGATGAGGTTGTCATTCTGAAACTTTTCATCTCATTTTCTGTGCCGCCGGATTTGGTCTTGTTCCTTTCAGAGTATAGTGTTGTTTATTCTTAACATGAATAAATATCGTATGTTGAAGAAAGAATAGCCGACGATATAATGAGCCTGCTTTTAATTGTGTACAAATAACTTTACGCCAGGACAGAATGTGGTAAGACAGTCATTCTTTCCATTGGGGCCTTGGTTAGAGTCTTAGTTAGCTTCCGAACCTTGTATGACTTGTTAAGCTTCTACATTGTCTATTTTCCCAGTGAAGGCACTAATCCATTTGTACTTGACAAGGTAATCTGCTTTATGATTTCTACAGGTGCGATCAACAGTTGCAGAGGCAGAGAACGCTGTCCGCGTATTCACTCAGTTGTCTGCTTCTTCGGACCTCCATGTTCATGGGTTTGATACAAAGAAAATTCAAACCCATGTCCAGTATTGCTCACACTTACTCGAGGCCGCAAAAGTTCACCGTGAAGCAGCTGAGCGTGAGGAGCAGCAGAACCGGCAAAGACTAGAAGTTGCTCGTCAGGCTGCTTTGGCCGAGGAAGCACGCCGTAAAGCTGAAGAACAAAGGAAATATCAGGTACTAATTATTAATGATAACACTCACGAATAAATATATCCTTATACACCAGATTTTCAACTGTGCTTTGCTTAATGTTTCTCTTTGGACAGTTGGAGAAACGAAAACAGGAGGATGAGCTTAGACGCCTCAAGCAAGAAGAGGAAAAGTTTCAACGTATAAAGGTATTGACCCGTAATAAGGAAGTCTCAATTTCAAGTGGATGTGGAAATAGAGGTTTATCGGTTACTTTCAACATTCATTTCACGGCTATAGGTTCAACATTCATTTCACGGCTATAGGTTCTTGACCCATTGTTGCATAGCTCTGTGAAAGGAAAGTGCATTCATATCATTATCGTGGTTCACTGTTTCACTGTGCCTTAATTAATTTGATGTCTTTAAAGGTTACCACTTAGATGATGAATTTTATTTGTAATTTCTCTAGGAACAATGGAAGAGTACCACACATGGGTCTCATCATAAGCGGAAGGATAGAGTAGAATCGGACGATGGAGAAGGGAGGCAGAGTGAGCGGAGAAGAAGAAAAGGCGGGAAGAGACGAAAGAAGGACAGGAGTTCTAGGGCACACTATGAGGATGACGAAGAAGCGGCGATGGATTATCATAATGAATTGGAAGATGAAGATGTTAACACAGATTATAGGGAAGAGGCAAATGAGATGAATCAAGAAACTGAGGAACCAACAGAAAACGATGCTCATGATCTTCTTGCAGCCGCAGGGCTTGAAGATGATGTTGAGGATGAGGTAATACGTTGTTCATCTCGTGTTTCGATTGCCCTGTGAAACTAAATATACTTGATTTGAATCGTGGATCCGCTTGAACCCGGGATTGTTCGAATTATGTAACATGTTTGTACACCATTGAAAGCTTGGATTTTTCTGATGGGTTTAGGTCGCACCTTCATCAACCGTGTCTCGACGAAGACGAGCACTTTCATCAGACGATGAAGATGAAACGATCGAGAGGCAACAATATTCAAGCCGCGTAAGAGATGATTCTCCCGCAAAACAGGAGAGCGACGGCGGAAACAACAATAACGAAGGCGAAGAGGCTAATTTGGATGAAGAAGAGGCAGACTAACGATCTTCATGATGGTTTTCTATATGTTGTAACTTTTAGCTTGCAGATTTCATTTATAATCTCTTTATTCAATTCACAATTTAATGTTTGATGCTTAGATTACTTGTTTTTCCTCTTTAAGAGAATCCATGAATTCCTGAGTTGTTTTCTGATAATGACTTTGTTAATGGAAAAGGTCTTTTATTTATTTTTCTATAGTAAAAATGATTGTTTTGAAGTTTCAAATAAGAAGCAGCTTCATATTTGCGTTATAATTCCGTTTCTCAGTGATTTCATCAAAAGACCAAAATGATTTTGGTTTCCTTAAAGATTATATATTTGTATATGTACAAATATACAAACATGTATATAACATACATATATGTAATTACATATGTACATACATACATGCATATTATATATTTTTATATATAATTATACTAATATTTTCTTCTATTAAAAAATAATAATGGTAGTGAATGAAATGTTTACTTTAAGAAGTTGTTGTAAAAAAATGTCATCTGTTTAATAAGAAATATTAAATATATCAAACAATTGTATTTTATATATTTAAAGTTGTATAAAACAATATCAGTTATTTATTTTAAAAATTATAAAATCATATTTTATCAACATTGAAAATGTTTATTTGTTTGGGTTGCAATTTTGATTAAATTCTTTAATTATGAAATATAATTTTAGAAAAATATAATAGCTTATTTATTTATTTTACAAAATTAAATATATATATATATATATGTGTGTTTAGCGTTTGAGTTTTAAACTATATATTTGATGTCAAATTATAAAGGGGTAATGACATATGTATCTTTTGAAAAAATCATTTTGTTTGATTTTTCTCATAATTTAATTTGTGTTCAACAGATTTTTCTAAACTAACTCCAGTTTTATTATTTTTCAAAAAATTAAATTCGACTTTCTCCATTAAATTGTTGTTACAGATTTTTTTTGTAAACTTTACACCCAAAACCAATTTGATAGGAAAATAAGTAATTTATTCAAAATTCTGGGTTAACTGACCCTAAAGAAATAAATACGATTATGTTTCAAATATAGAAATATACATTATGTATAAGTAGGTTCAAATTAAATGGAAGTATAATAGATAAAGCACAGTACAAAAATTGTAAGGCCCAAAACAAAAGAGAAAGTGGATTCTGTGAGTCACAAGTGGATGTCTCTGAAATAAAGCTTTTTTGTCTGCGAGTGTGTGTATGTGTGTGTCCTTTTCAGACATGAAAAAAGTATGAAATCTGAACTGAACTAAACTAATCTTAACCCACCACACCTGTCTTCTTTCCTCTCTCTCTCTCTCTCATGATTTTAGAAGCATCTTCAAGATTCAACTTCCCATTATCTTATGTAATTTATGTCTAAATATATATGCATTATGTTTGTGTATTTGTAGCTAAGATTTTGCATGTTTGTGTGTTTATTGCTAAGATTTTGAAAGAATTATATATATATACCGGATTTTTGTATATTTTAACATTTTAATATCCCAATTTTAAATACTCGTTCAAATGGTTAAACTATCTTAGTATTTATTATACCCGTTATATAGTACAAACACTTTATAAATTAGTTATAATTATAGTTTTTATTTTGTTAATTTTGATAAATTTTAAAACAATTAAGAATTAAAGTAAAACATATATAAAATTCGGATTACAATATGAAGCAAAAAACTTCAAATGAAGAGTGACGTAGAAACAGATGAAGTGTTGCAAGAAGGCCTTTCTTCCAGGAATCTATGAACTCTCTTATTCCCTTCTTCTTCATCTTCTTCACCTTGCTTCATCTTCTTCTTGATCATCAATGGCGTTTCATGTGTTGCTATATCAGTGCCCAAGATGAAGCAATGTCCACTCGGCTTCTCATCTTTCGCTGCTACACCTATTCCAGAATATGAGAGTTTAATTTACGTTATAATTCTAATATTTGTTATATTTTTAATATTGCTGTATTTTTAATTATATTACGAAGAGGTCTTGTATAAATATTGAGTAAAAACTTAACAAGTAAAAGCATTTTGGTTCAATAACATCACCTCTAGCCAGTGGTGTGAATCCCCATGACTTGTCATCCATTGTTGAACCAGAGAAGCTTCTGATTGATCCAGAGGGTTCTACGGAGAAGAAATTGTCGATGTACACATCTCTTTTTCTCCCACTTCACCCAAAAACAGAGACATCATTTAATTCTTCAAACATAAAACAAGACAAAAACACTGCAGCTCTGATTCATGACATACAGAACTAAGACATGTATTCGACATCGTCGATATATAAATAAATTCCAAATATTTTTATAACATGATAACAAATATCTACCATTACTCCATAATGTTAATCCATAATATTAACATTATGTTGTATTGTTTCGTATTTATTAGAATATAAATTACGGATTTTTGTATATTATATTATACAATCAGAAATTTTTTAATTAATTTTTAAAATAAATAGATCCAAATTCATGATATGATATTAAAATATAATTTGATATTTTGATATTCTATACCTCCTATTACAATATTCATATTCTAAAATATGAAAATGAACGTGAAAAATAAGATTTTCTTAAATTGTCTTGTATCAATATAAATTCAAATATAATAATATTTTAGATGAATTATATCTGCCAACCTCCAATATTACGTTTGAAACACATACCTGGGGTCATCGTCGACAGCGAATGAGCACGAAGAACATGAAGAGTCCAGATTCAGAGCACGAGAGGCATTGTTAAGTGGCCTGGAGAGAGATGCATTGTTCAGACGGAGAGAAGAGGGATTAGAGTAATCTTTAAGGTTGCTGAAGGAGAAGATTGACGAAGTTGCAGAAACATATGATGATGATGATGAAGCTGATGATGATAATGATGATGAAGTGCTTGAGAATTCCACAGGCTTTCTTGAACGGTTCTTCCCTCTGTGCATGTGCCTCTCACAGTACTTGGAATCTGGATATGATTCTTTGGAGCACCGCCATTTTTTGCCGTCTGTTCTTCTGCACCTTCCTGGCTCAGGATCGATCTTTCTTCCCAACCCCATGTCGTACACGTTCCAAGCAACTACAGAAGCAAAATTATTCATAAGATACTTCTGAAAGGACACAGAATTCTATGTTTACTTGTTGTCATGAGAGCAGCCATGTCAGTTTTCACGAAGAAACATGAAACCCATTATCCCAAAAATGTAAAAACCGATTAAAGTCGTTTCCTTTAATATGTGTATTTGGTGTGTTCACACTGAACCAACACTGAAGAAACATGGATCATCATCCAGATAGATAGGTATTCGCAGGAAAGTTTTGATTTTTTAGGTTTAAAGATTTTGAATTGAACCCATAACCAAAATTTCTGAGAAACGAAGAATGAGAAGCCTACACTCATAATCAACAAGAATTTGAAAACCCATATCACCAGAAACCACCTATATGTACACACACACATTAAACATTAGAACAATGGTTCTAACTTTTGTGGTAATAAAGTCATATAAGGCGAAAGAAGAAACAGAAAGATAGACATTTTTTCCTCTTCTTTTGCTTACAATGTGGAGGAGCAACGCGAGAGAGGGACTTGGAGGAAAGTTCAGACAAAGGAGAAGTAGAAATCAAAGTTCTTCTGAGGGGGAAGAGAAGATCAGAAGGAACAGGAAAACCAGCGACAATATACTTGAAGATAAGAGCTTGATGTTCCAGCTCTTCCCTTTGTGACTTTGTGAAAGGAAGCCTAGTCGTCGCCATTGATGCACGCACACGAAGCTCAGAAACACAGAGAGGAGTAATGGTGGTGGTTTCAGTGTGAACAGAGAGATCTTGTTCAGTTTAAGGAGGAGGAGAAGAAGAATACAAGAGAAAGTGGTTTCAGAGAGGCTTTTGGTAATGGCATTAATAAAGACAGAGAGAGTGCTGGAGAGATTACAAGTGTATAGTGGGTATGTTTTCATTGTTAAAGTGTCCATCAACACCTGCAGAAAATCTCTGTGTTTCCCTGTCCCCATTTCTCTCTTTCACAGTTTTGTTTTCTTTCTCCATTTTTGTGCAAACCCTTGTAACAGTTTGGACCATTCTGAATGAATTAACCCAAAATTTCAGAATGGTGACTTTAGGGTATTAAAATTCTCTCTCTCTCTCTCTCTCTCTCTCCATCCATTAGTAAGGTGAATGAGATATACAACATCTTCTCTAGACACCACATATTGCTTACTAAATGAGTCTCTAGTTGGCTTAAGGCCATATTGGTTATCAAGTGTCACTTAAAAAGTATATTTTGGGAAAAATAATCTAAACAAACACAATCTTATATAATCTAAATTACACAATATTATATATTTTACACATTATTAACTTTATACAATTTATACACAATCTTATATTATATTATTATTAATATATACTATTTTATCAGAAATCATATATACTATTTAAGATGACGATATATAAATGATATCTGTTAAAATTTATTTTAAATATATACGATTCTAAAGCTAGACTTAGGAGTTTATATAGAGATTCATTCATAAAGTATAAGCACTGGTTTCTCAAGATCACTCATTCAAGTTGCGTGAGATAAATGTAAAAGTAAAAAGAAAAAAAATCACCACAAATGAAGAATAGGGAATACATAATTAGAAAAAGACAATAACTTTAAAAGCTTTTTCATATAAAAATAAATTAATAAGTTAATTAATAATAAAATAAAACAAGAGAGAGAATGGCGGTGAAATCCAAAGTGAGGGGTAGTGGCAGGTGACAGTGTTATTTCTTGAGTCAGAGTGTGTCAGATACTGAGGCTTCTCTCACAGCTTACTTCTCTCCCCCTCTCTCTCTATATATAAATTATAATATTAAATTAATAATATTTACTTTCTTATCTTTTTATATGATATTCACCGGTGTTTTTAAAATTTTATAAAAAATAACAAAAAATCCAATATAACCGTGGTGGAATATCAAAAATACCTTTTATAGTTAAACCGTTTCAAATATATCTTTTTCTAAAATAATTATTAATTAAAAAAATAGAAAAAAAATAAATTTGTCTTTAATATTCGAACGAGAAAAAACCCACGTTCTGCGGTTTTTCGATGTAAAAAACTGTCAAAAGCAAGAAAGTCGGACAATTTTTCGACATGAAATCTGTTTAAAAGTTTATAGCAAGAAAGAATAAGTGATATCGAACTTGAGAGAGATCGATTTGAAGTTGGCAAGAAGGAAAATGGCTAGAATCGGCAGTAACAGTGAAGAAGAGAGCACGAGTCAATCTTCAATGGCGTCAATAAGTGTAAGTAGATCTATTTCTAGGGTTTTGCAAGTTTTTGAGTCACAAAATGATTTATTGATTTGAAATGGGTGAGTGTTAGTGAGTCGGCTGGGTCGCAAGGGTCGTAGGAGTTGCATGACCATCTTCGACTCAGTGAGTCGGTCGAGTCGCAAGGGTCGCAGGAGTTGCATGACCATTTTCGACTCAGTGAGTCGGTTGTCTCAGTGAGTGGGATGGGTCGCAATGATCGTTTGAGGGGCGTGGGTTGGTTGAGTCTCAGTGAGTCGGTTGAGTGTCGCATGTGTGTCTGAGGGTCGTTTGAGTCGCATGGGTCGCACGGTTCGGTTGAGTCGCATGGGTCGCTTAATTCGGTAGAAGTATAATGTATTCGTAATTGGTCATTTTGCAAGTGGCGCCAAAGCCGAAGTTTATGTATGAATTCAAGCACATGGACAGAATGCCAAAGATCACCAAACGACGCTGAGAGGAATCTTAGATGAACACGAGTTGCATTACTTCGAGAAGGAGTCACAATTTAGGCATTTATTCCATTTACAATGTGATTCCACATTGACGAAGGTTCAAATGTCTATCCTACTAAATCATAAATGAACACGAGTTGCATTACTTCGAGAAGGAGTCACAATTTAGGCATTTATTCCACTTACAATGTGACTCCACATTGACGAAGGTTCAAATGTCTGTACTACTAAATCACTCCGTGATTATACGGGACAATACGGAGTTGTGGTTCGTCATAAACGGCATTCCCATCCGGTACTCTATAGTGGAGCACACACTAGTTTCCAGATTGAAATGCAGACCATATCCCAAAGGATGGGAGTCCATAAGGGGTGTCACATTCAGGCTGAAAAATTTCGGTCGTGGAAAGGTGACCCCCGAACAAGTCAGTGAAAAGCTTGTGAAGGCGAAGAATTCCGACGACCGGAAGAGGTTGGCAACTTTGATGTTGTTGGCGCAAGTTATGGCTCACAAGCCTTCAGCAGAAAACTCTATCAGCCATGATCTCATTGACATGGTTGATGACTTGGAATTTTGTGAAGGCTTTCCATGGGGTCGTTACACATTCGAGAAGATTGTGGATACTTGTCGTAAGCACGTTAGCGGGGAATCACCGAAATCAAAATGGTATTGTGGTGGTTTCATGATCCCACTAATGGTAAGTTGTATATATTATTCGAATAACTTGAATGTTTTTGTACTTTTTGCATTCTTATCATTTTGTTTTAATGTTTCAATTACTTCCATTCGAAACCATCCTTAGTTTGCGCGGAAAGAGATGGTATGTTGAGGTTTTGGATGCACATCGATCATGCCCAATAATGTGCAAGAAGATGGTTAAATGCAATTTTAACCCGAAGTATGTAGATGTGATAAGGCAGATTGGAGATTCTAAGGTAACAATTACACAAGGGTCACAAGGGAAACAAGGGTCACAGAGGGTAATAATGGTAATTTTTTTATTTTTCAGGATATTCTAAGTATTCTTCGTGTTGAACATGAAAAGGAACTTTTACTTTCTGATCTGGAGGATTACGAGGGATGTGACAATCCCGATGTTCATATATGGATGGAACATCTTCATAGAAATCCGAAGGGTATTTGTTGGGAGGATATCCGTAAGCAAGAATTGCTGACTCGAAAAGCAGCTCTTGGTGATAAAAAAGAAGAGAAGGAAAAATGGACTAAGAGGAAGGAGAGCGTGAGTGAAAAAATAATAGATATCCAAGATGATGCTGATGCTGATGCTGAGTCCTTCTAACAGTAGAACATAAATTAATAGGGGAAATAAGGAAGTCGGAGAAGAGAATCATCAACGCCGTAAGAGACCTTCTAAGGGATGTCGGGATTCATATGCCTAAGCCAAAATCAAAGGCTGCCGAGAAAGTTGCGATCACCGAAAACCAATCTTTCGACACTATTAGTGATTTTGGTTTTGAATTTTTTCGACGTTTAAATCCAGTGTCAAGAAAAGAGCCAAGCGGAGATGACTCAGAAGAGGATTTGGCAAACATTGCTCCTGATGGAGTTCCACCAAGTAAGTAATATTTAGTGAAAAGGTCGTTTGAGTGTCAATTTCCATCGAGAGTCGGCATGGGTCGCAAGAGTCGGATCGGTCGCAGGGACATATAAGTCGTAGGGTCGCATAAGTCGCAGGGTCGTTAGAGTCGCATGGGTCGCATGGGTTTCATATGTCGTATGGGTCACTAGGTCGCTAAAGTCGAATGGGTCGCATGTGTTACATAATCAATGTGACGAACGATGAGTCTAATGAATGAAGTAATGTTATGCAGATGCTCCAGTGGGTCCTGTCGAAGAGGTGCACACTAAAGATACTTTAGTGTGTCCTTTCTATGACGTCATCAATGTAACGAACGATGAGTCTAATGAATGAAGTAATGTTATGCAGATGCTCCAGTGGGTCCTGTCGAAGAGGTGCACACTAAAGATACTTTAGTGTGTCCTTTCTATGACGTCGCCGACGAGGTTCCTGCCAAGGATACTCCAGCAGTGGGTCCTGTCCAAGAGGTCGTCGCTATTATCGAAGTATCACCAAGTAAGTACAATCATTTGAGGTTGCATTGGTCGCATGGGTCGCATAGATCGCATTGGTCGCATTGGTCGCATGGATCGCATACGTCGCATAGATCGCATGGATCACATTGGTCGCATGGATCGCATAGGTCGCACTGGCCGCCATATATTTAATGAAGTAAATTTTATGCAGGTGCTTGACCTTTATCGAAGGAGTCTGCACTATATGTTGAACCTCCGCCAGCGAAGAGCAAGAATTTTGTGTCATATGTATTCATATGTGTTAATTTTTTTTTGCAGTAATTGGATGAGGCGTTGATGGTGTTGTATTCTCGCTCGACATTGAATCCCAGCGCGAATCAGAAGTACGAAGACACCAATTAGTGATTATGAAGGTTTTTGTCTCGGTTCTAAACATTCCATCGGAGGAAAGTCGATGGGTAGGATGTCATTGGGTAGCCATCAAAGTGGATTTCAAAACCCGATGCATCACGGTATACGACTGCCAAATGAGGCTTAAGAAAACGCATATCAATCCGGTGATTGAGAAGATAAGAAAAGTTGTCCCCAAGATGCTCATTCTCGAAGGGTTTCCTTCTTTGGCTTATGGAGAAGATGAAACGAAGTATGAGTATTATGAAGGTCTGTCACAGAACCAAAGCGGGAATGACTGTGGTGTTTTCTCCTACAAATTCGTAGAAGCCTCTTTAATAAGAAGGAGGAATGTGTTTCACTTAATTTGCAACGACAATGTTACTTCCATGCGTGAGAAGATGGCGGCTGATATATTAGTAATGGAGAACGTATCTATTCACCCCAAGAAGACTAACTTGATATTTGGTACATTGTTTTTTTGGAATGGAAGATGTAAATATTTGGTATATTATTTTTTTAATATTTGGTACATTATCGCAGGGATCAAACGGTTGCAGAGGTACAATGATCGCAGAGGTACAAGGGTCGTACGGGTCCAAGGGTCATAGAGCCTCATGCGACCTTTGCGACCCTTCCGGCCATTGCAACCATTGTGACCCTTGCGATCCATTTATCCATTTCGACCCTTTCGACTAGTCTTTTTAATGTCCGACTAATGGCTTTTCCAGGTGCTAGCTATGCTTTTTATTTTACCAATGCCACATTCAAGACCATTGGGACACGTCTCTGATACCCCTATATTCAAAGGTTCTTTAATGTGGTCAATACATGCACCTTGTTCATTCTTTGTATTTAGTGTCTTTGTGGAATTTTATGAGTCTTGTAACATTTATTTTTCGTTAAATATGAGTTTATAAATAGACGAGGAAAAACCGAAAAACTACAACAATTTGTAGCACCAAATCATCTCTTGTTTCGAGTCTTTCATTCTCTCTAAAGGGCGATTTCTAACATCTAATCCTAAATTCTCTGAAAAATCCTTGTTACCTTTGTGACCGTTTTGACCTTCGTCACGAAGGTCACATGGTCGACCCTGGACATCGTGTTGTCTATTTGTTACTCAAGGTCTTGGTAATCGTCGGACTCGGTCTCTATGTAGATACACACAAGTACTTACAACATGGATGGAGGACTTTGTGTTGTATCTGCACTACATAAGGTCTTGGTAATCGGCGGACTCAAACATCAAGCTGTATCCGCGTTACCTAAGGTCATGGTTGGAGGTCAATTTGGAGAAGGCGTTGAGTCACACACGACTCTCCTTGCGGGGGAGGGCTCTGATGTGTCTCTAAGGTCGGCAAATTTTACCTTTTTTTATTTCTTTTTTTTTCTTGAACTTCTTTCTGCCTTTTTTTTCTTGAACTTTTTTCTTGCCTTTTTTTTCTTGAACTTCTTTTTGCTTTTTTTTAACCGACGTGACCTTTGAGACCTTATGTAACCTTATGAAACTTTTGTGACCTTTGTAACCTTTGTGACCTTATGTAATCAATATTTAAACGTTGAAAATGTCTTATTTTGCATCTATGGTTCGTAAGATTATGACCCATCCGACTCATGCGACCCAATATGACCTGTTATGTGACGCTCAATGGGATTAAATTAGAATCAGGTTTAAACGGGAACCCATCCGATGCATGCGACCATATATGACCCTTTTACGACTCGTGTGACCACACATGACCCATGTACGACTCATGCGACCACATATGAACTTTGTACGACTCATGCGACCACATGTGACCCTTGTACGACTCATGCGGCCCAATATGACCACATATGACTCATGGACGACTCATGCGACCTATGCGACTCATGTTACTTGTCGTTTTGCTGTCAGACTCCTGTCTTCCGACCCATGTGACCCTTCCGACCCATGTGACCCTTCCTACCCATGTGACTTGTCGTTTTGCAGTCAGAATCCTTTCTTCCGACCCATGTGACTTGTCGTTTTGCTGTCAGACTCCTGTCTTCCGACCCATGTGACCCTTTCGACCCATGTGACCCTTCTGACCCATGTATATAACGTCTACGTCTCTTCTCTTAGTATGCGTATCTAACCCATATTTCTATGAAAATATTTTTTACCTTTGTGACCTGCCCGCAGTCACCATTGTCGATGCAGGGCATCGTGCTGTCTATGTGTTACTCAAGATCTTGGTAATCGGCGGACTCAGGCTCTATGCAGTCACTGACGAGTTGCGGCGGTGACTTAGGTGGCGGTGTTGGGTCACTCTTCAAATGTGACTGGAAGACGAAGTACATGGCAGAAGATGACTTAGGTGACGGTGTTGGGTCACTCTTGGGTCACTCTCGGCTAATGAATTATCTCTCCAGTGGAAATAGAATGCATGCAGAGTCTTTGATTGACGTTGTAAATGTATTGTTTTGATTTAGAATCTTTGATCGACCCTTGCGACCCTCAATGAACTATCTCTCTAGTGGAAATAGAATGCGTGCAGAGTCTTCGATTGACGTTGTAAATGTATCGTTTGGATTTAAAATCTTTGTAAATGTATTGTCATTTTATCATTATACACTAGTAAATTCATCGACCAAGCGGCCCATGCCATTATCAATAGGGATGCTGACGAGTTCTTAAAACATTACTATCACTTTTGAGAAACAGGCATTGGTTATACACAACTCAACTAGGGACACATGGGTCATAATCTGTTTTAACCGTTGATTGACGTTGTAGATGTATTATTTTGATTGGTTTTTGTCATTTTATCATCATAAACCCACAAATTAGTCGAGTTCGCATCTATTAATCAATATATGCGACCATGCGACCCATGCAACCCATGCGACCCTCATTTGGCATTAATTAGTTTGACGTTGTAAATGTATTGATTTGATTGGTTTTTGTCATTTTATCATCATAAACCCGTAAATTCGTCGAGTTCACATCTATTCATCAATATATGCGACCCATGCGACCTTCATTTAGCATTAATTAGTTTGAAGTTGTAAATGTATTGTTTTGATTAGTTTTTGTCATTTTATCATCATAAACCCGTAAATTCGCCGAGTTCGCATCTATTCATCAATATATGTGACCATGCGACCCTCATTTGGCATTAATTAGTTTGACGTTGTAAATGTATTATTTTGATTGGTTTTTGTCATTTTATCATAGTAAATTCGTCGATTTCGCATCTATTCATCCATATATGCGACCAAGCGACCCATGCCATTATCAATATATTTGAGTTGTAAATGTCTAATTTAGAATTCAATATAGATAATAATATAAATAATATCGACATTTGAACAAAATGTTAAATATATTGTTTAATCACTTGACGAGTTCTTAAAACACTACTATCACTTTTGAAACACAAGCATTGGTTATACACAACTCAACTATGTACACATGGGTCATAATCTGTTTTAACCGTTGATTGACGTTGTAGACGTATTATTTTGATTGGTTGTGATTTTATCATCATAAATCCGTAAATTCATCGAGTTCGCATCTATTCACCAATATATGCGACCAAGCGACCCATGCGACCCTCATTTGGCATTTAATTAGTTTGACGTTGTAAATGCATTGTTTTGATTGGTTTTTGGCATTTTATCATTATAAATCTGTAAATTCAACGAGTTCAAATCTATTCATCCATATATGCGACCAAGCGACCCATGCACCCATGCGACCCTCATTAGGCATTAATTAGTTTGACGTTGTAAATGTATAGTTTTGATTGGTTTTGGCATTTTATCATTATAAACCTGTAAATTCGTCGATTTTGCATATATGTGACCCATGCGACCCATGTCACCCTCAATTTTGATTGGTTTTTGACATTTTATCATTTCACCAAAATTCCCGCCGAACTTTTCACCAAAATTTGAAAAAACATTTTGAATTCCATCTGACGGTGATTCGATGTCAGGGTCATGTCTTTTCGTATTCCAGCCGTTTCCTTATTTCTAATAACGACACACACTCTCTATGTAACTCTCATCATCTTCCATCCATTTTTTGCCGCAAATGTAACATTTCGTAGAAGTAGGGTCATCTTCTTCTAGTGAGAGGATTTTCACGGTACCAGTCACACGTTCAAATCTGGCTGTAGATGCAGAGGTAAGTGAACTCAAATCAATTTATTCGATTCATCAAATCTGGCTGTATATGCATTAGTTTGGCATTGTTGTAAATTTATTCGGTTGTTGCAGACACTTTCGATAGAGTTTGCGAGGTCGAATGGTCTTTGCGGTAGACGAAGTAAGATTGATCTGATAACCAATTACGTACGGATTTGGGAGGCACATCTAAGGCCCGTGAAACGCGGTGGCGTTAGCATCACCACGGCTTGGACAAAGTTTTGTCACGATGATGGCTTTAACGTGGGTTGTACCCTCAAAGTCGAACTGGACACCGTTTTTGATGATGTACCTTGTCTACTGCTAGCCCCTATAATTGATGCGTTCTCAGAGTTAAATAAATAACCTAAACTACCCACAAGTGCACGACACGTGTGTAGTACTTCAGGTGTCGATCCCACAGAGACTACGCAACACAACCTAAACTCTCACTGTGAATCAAACTTGCTAATGAACAAAATATGGTTTTAAGAATGAAATACTAAAAGCAAATAAATAAACTAGTTTTTAAGAATGAGACAAACATTCCAGGAAACCGGTTTCACCACAAGACTACCGAAACCAACAATCAACCTATCTATCATGCAATCCCAGTAAGTTATCTAAGGCAGACGATCCTAATATGATATCTACCCTCTTCTCAAGGCATAGACACTTGATCTAGTCAAGTTCCCCCTACTTTCGTGACCCTCAACCGCTGCTACCCTACTTTCGTGGCCTAACCTCGGTGTGGAATAGTTTTTTGTATATTAATTTGAAATTGAATTACATCAGATATATATATCAATACATAAGAGATATGAAAACCCTAACGGAAACCCTAATAAACACAAAAGTACAAAATTACATTTATGTCCCTATCACTTATATGCCTCCTCAAGATGGAGCACCTTCGATGATGCCGATCTTGTGACAAAGTGTAAGAAATGACTGATGAGCGAGCGGTTTAGTGAGTAAATCCACTAGTTGATCTTTGGAGTTGACGTGAGAAACTCGAAGGATGCCGCCTTGCACTTGCTGACGAACAAAGAAGTAGTCCAAGGCTAGATGCTTCATACGAGAGTGAAAGACGGGATTTGCACTCAAATATGTTGCGCCAATGTTGTCACAATAAATGACGGGAGGTTGTGATGTAGAAATACCAAGTTCCGTTAGGAGAGACGTGATCCATCGAAGTTCTGCTGCTGTATCCGCTATAGCACGATATTCCGCTTCGGTGGATGACCTAGCTGTGAATTTCTATGCATGTACTGAGATAATTTATTGACAACGAAGCTGATGTCGGGTCTCGTAAGTGTGAGATACTGTAGACTTCCAACAAGAGTCCGATAGTTGGTTGGGTCTTCTAACTTTTCACCTGAGGACAAGGTGAGACGTGCGCTAGGGGCCATAGGAGTGGTGACTGATTTAGCTTCGGAGAAGTGAGCTTTGTTGAGGATATCCATAATATATTTGCGTTGAGTGAGAAGTAATCCAGAGGCTGTGCGTGTTACTTCAATGCCAAGGAAGTAAGATAGATCGCCCAAGTCTTTGATGGAGAAGCGATTTCCAAGCGCTATGGTAAAGCGTTGGACTGCCCCCGAGTCGCTTCCTGTTACCACAATGTCATCCACATAGACAAGAACATATATAGTTATCTCGGAATTGTGAAGAATGAACAAGGATGTGTCGGCAAGGGAGTTAACAAAGCCCTGGCCGAGAAGAAAATCCTGAAGTTCCGAATACCAAGCCCGAGGAGCTTGTTTGAGACCATATATTGCCTTGTTGAGTTTGCATATGTGATGAGGACGATCATGATCAACAAAACCTGGAGGTTGTGTCATGTATACCTCTTCCGTGAGTTGTCCTTGAAGAAATGCATTGTTGACATCTAGTTGACGAAGACTCCAGCCATTTGCAATTGCAATACTCAAAATCAATCGAATGGTAGCGGGTTTAACTACCGGACTGAATGTCTCAAAGAAGTCCACTCCAGGTCGTTGTGTAAAACCTTTCGCCACAAGTCTGGCCTTGTAGCGATCCACCGAACCATCGGGTAATCGTTTGATACGATAAATCCACTTGCATCCAACCACATTTGATGCATGTTGAGCCGGTACAAGATCCCATGTTCCATTACGAACGAGTGCATCAAATTCCTCGCTCATTGCCTTCCTCCAACGCGGATCTTTTAGGGCTTGAGAGACGGTTGTTGGTTCGGTGTCTGGAGGGAGTGCCCGATCGGGTGGAGAGGAAGAGCCCGATCAGGTAAATTTTGTTAAATCATCCCCGTAACTTTGCACGACTCGGGTGGAAGGGGCACCCGCTCGGGCATGATGCACGATCGGGCAATGTACATGGTGCCCGGTCGGGCGAGTAGCCTGAGATAATTTTGTTTTAGATCTCGTTTGCATGGGGTGAATGTGGTGGAGTGTGTATTAGAGAGGCCGGCGGCAATAACTAGGGTTTTGGATCTAAGGCTCTGATACCATGTGGAATAGTTTTTTGTATATTAATTTGAAATTGAATTACATCAGATATATATATATATATATATATATCAATACATAAGAGATATGAAAACCCTAACGGAAACTAATAAACACACAAAAGTACAACGAGTAGCCTGAGATAATTTTGTTTTAGATCTCGTTTGCATGGGGTGAATGTGGTGGAGTGTGTATTAGAGAGGCCGGCGGCAATAACTAGGGTTTTGGATCTAAGGCTCTGATACCATGTGGAATAGTTTTTTGTATATTAATTTGAAATTGAATTACATCAGATATATATATATATATATATATATCAATACATAAGAGATATGAAAACCCTAACGGAAACCCTAATAAACACAAAAGTACAAAATTACATTTATGTCCCTATCACTTATACTCTTTTGTTCTAAACCTGATCTTCTAGGACTAGAATTCTCCTTTCGGTCCTTCTCCTAACCCCTAACACATGCATCTACTTGGCCTTTATAAACACAAGTCATTTAAGCATTCAGATAAAGAATAGATAAACGAAAACGGCAAGATGCATTCAAAGATAAATCAAAAGTGGTTCCGGGATAGCCAAGGGCTAATCCTTCTCCTAGAACAAACAAACTACTCGTTCATGCGTCCGTAAACAATCATAAACGAAATAGAAGTTCTAAGGAACATGAAAACCAAACAAAACCGAAGTGTGGGGTTGATCTCCAATGCTCCTCGTAAGTCTCCTTCGCAAAAACCTTCCTCTTCTCCCTCGATCAAGAACTGAATAATGAATGAATGAATGTCGATCTTTGGCCCCTTTTTCCTCCTTTAAAGTCGTTTTCCTTATTGTATGAGTCCCCCACAAACTTCCATTTGTTTTAAGTCAAATTAACTTATTTTAAGTTGCAGGTGACAGTCGCGACCCGAGCGGGCAGAGAAAATGACTCGTTCGGGTACGGCGCGGAAGATCGCGCAAGAACGCGATGAAAAGGAGGCTGCCCGCTCGGGCTCAAGGGGTGCCCGCTCAGGCACAAGGCCTGCCCGCTCGGGCACATGTGCTGCCCGCTTGGGTACATGCCCCGGGCGGGGTATTTCTCGCCCGACTCGTGCTCAATTTGCTGCCCAAAATCGCGTAACAAATGCCTGCTCGGGCTAGGGAGTTACCCGCGCGGGTAGTGGCTATTCCATGCCGATTCTCGTCCTGTTTGTCCCGTGATGATCCTCGATGTTGGTACTTTGTTTCGTGCACGTCCTTTAGCTCCGAAACGAACCGAATACGCATAAAAATCTGTAAGAACATGAAAACACGAGAACAAGTAAAACGGATACGGAATCATACGTAAAGCATCACATATATATCATAAATATCTCTAAAATCATGAAAGAAATACGTATGAAAACAAGATGATCAAGATCCCTCAGACTTGAATGTTTGCTTGTCCCTAAGCAAACGTAAACGTGGAACACGTGGGGTGTACAAAATCCGAGAATCCCCCTTCTCCTAGAAGTACCGCTAAAGCGAACCTAACCGATCAACTAGCACGTCGAGAGCGAATTCGGCCTAATTAAGTTTTCGGTCTTCATGCTAGGTCCACCAAGGCTACCCATGAGAAAGTAAATAAAAGAAAAACAAAACAAGCCACCGTAACTCTCTCCACCAAACAAGACTTCAGACAATGCTAAACCTAGAACAACCGAGGATACTTGTTTCTTTTCCGAGCTTCTTTCTTTCTTTATTCCTTTTTTTTCTTTTTCTTTTTCTTTTTTTCTTCTTTATTTTCTTTTTATGACTTCTTTTTCGTTTCCCTTTTTTTTTTCTTTTTCTTTGCATACACACTAGGCTTCTAGGACGTCGGATTTGAAGGGATCCAGCCTCTACTTAGACCCAGACTACCAATGACGGTATACTCATGCATCTTGTTTAAGAGTGCAGCAGAGTATGCGGTTTTTATTTGTGACATGCCCTTAGAACGTAAAAAGATGATCGCCAACCCAACACTTAGACCCGAGTCATCAAAAGAGTATCAAGGTCGATGCACTCATATCGATTTTAGATCATGCGGTTTAGGCATTATTTCTATCGACAGCGGAGTGTTAGTGTGCGCTCTTAATCTGCAAATAAGCTCGATCTCATACGATATAGTAATCCTCATAGAAAAGTGAAGTAAAGCATTGTCTACACGAAGTATGACCATCTGGATAGAGAGAATAAACGATAAACTAGCCTAGCAACCTCGTCTAAACCCCCCACAAGCAACACTAGAATTCCCAAAGAACTATGACCTATTGTTTTTTTAGCCGACTAATAAGCTCTAACTTAGGGAAAACCTAGCTCGAACATGCAAAATTTCACGGAAAAACCCAACTTCTTAAGCATCCTAGGTTCAGGGTTCATCTCAAAACGTGGCACCGGACAAGTGCCTGGGACGACTCTGACTCACGAAAATAAAAACAAGCTAAAAACTACAAAAATAACCTAAAAACTAAAAAGTCAAAGGGATGATGAAAGAAAATGAAATGAAATCACCTGACAAACGTGAGTTGCTCCCCCAGACTTGAATTGAACGGCGTCCTTGACGTGAAGCTCCGATGGAGGGTAAGGGAAGTGAAGCACGTTTGCAGTGGTGTTTTTTTTATGTTTTTTTTCTATTTTTTTAAATCGAAAATGAATAACTGAGTCTCAAACTAAAAACTAAGAAAAATAAAATCAAACAGTTGGGTTACCTCCCAGAAAGCGCTTATTTAACGTCTTTAAGCTTTGACGTCTCCATTCCTCATGCTTGTGCGACGGGTGGATCGGAAAGGGAAATGGAGTTTCCACTGTCGATCGGTTGAGCGGTTTGGTAGAGCTTTAGCCGTTGTCCATTAGCTTTGAATGTCCCACTCATCTCGCTCTAAAGTTCTACTGCTCCATGTGGGAATACCTCTCGTACCTGAAAAGGACCAGACCAATGGGACCGTAGTTTTCCCGGGAAAAGCTTAAGACGAGAATTAAATAGTAGAACCAAGTCACCTGGCTGAAAGTCATGAGGTATGATCTTCTTAACATGCCATCTCTTAGCACGCTCCTTGTAGATCTTAGAGTTCTCATATGCATCAAGACGAAGCTCGTCGAGCTCGTTCACCTGCAAAAGTCGTTTCTCACCTACACTCTTAAGATCAAAGTTAATGAGCTTTGTCGCCCAATAGGCGCGGTGCTCTAGCTCGACAGGTAAGTGGCAAGACTTGCCATAAACAAGCTGAAAAGGAGTCATGCCAATGGGAGTTTTAAACGCAGTCCTACAGCCCCATACGCAACATCTAATTTCATCGACCAATCTCTATGGGACCTAGACACGGTTTTCTCTAGTATGCTCTTAATCTCCCTATTTGAAACCTCTACTTGTCCGCTAGTCTGTGGGTGGTACGGTGTAGCTATCCTATGTCTTACGCCATAATGCTTAAGGAGGGACTCGAATTGTCTTGCAATGAAGTGTGAACCTTCGTCACTAATGACTAATCTAGAAACTCCAAAACGAGGGAATATGATCTTCTTAAAGAACTTTATCACTACCCTAGCGTCATTAGTTGGTGTTGCTATGGCTTCTACCCACTTAGACACATAATCTACACCTACCAAAATATATTGGTTGCCACACGA
>CM071865.1:14989526-15026705 GCA_036759665.1 Gynandropsis gynandra | reverse complement strand
ATCGTGTTACCGATGTGAGGATTGATGCTTCTCTTCTTCTCCAACGTCTCCCGAGCCTTTCCAGATGTTTTCCAAGACTTTCCTTGCCCTGTACGTCGCCCCCTTTGCTCTAGATCTCTTCTGGTCTATAAATTAGGTCGTTTGAATGCAAGATCTAGGTTGTTGCAAAATACGCGGCCCGCTCGGGCACCACTTCTACCCGGTCGTGCAGAGGCGCGCCCGGTCGTGTTCTTCGTCATGCCCGATCGGGCATCAACACCCGATCGTGTGGTTGAGCGGCCCGAGTCGTGCAAACTCTCGGGGATTTTTGGGATGAATTAAGATGTAATTTGGTACATTGTTCTTTTTTTAACAGTTTATTTGTAACATAATTTTGGGAATGGATAATTCAACTTTGTACATTGTAATTTTTTAAAAATTATTCATATTATTTGTAAATAATTTTTTAATAATAAAGCGTAAAGGGTCGCAGGGGTCCAATGGTCGTAGAGGTACAAGGGTCGCACCATTTGTCTCTTTCGAACCTTTTACCCGTTCGACCCTTGACCCTTGACCCTGTGAGGGATCCAATGGTCGCAGAGGTACAAGGGTCAAGTTGGATGGCTCCAAATTCACTGATGGATGGACAGATTTCTACAACGACCAAAACATTCGTATTGGGGATGTCGTACTTTTCTGTCACAAAGGTGACATGGTCTTTAACGTCACCAGAGCCACTCTTGATGAGAGGGTTTTCATTGTACCAGTCACGGGTCCAAGGGCCGCGAGGGACAAGGGTCGTACGGATCCAAGGGTCGCGAATGTACAAGGCTCGTAGATATTTGAGTCAATTATTTGTAAATAACTTGATAAATTATTATTTCAAAATTTTATTCATACTATTTGTAAATAATTTGTAAATAATAAATTATTTTTGACTATATTGTTAGTACCGCTGTTTTGTGGATTTAGTATTATTGTAACAAGAGTCGTAGAGGGACAAAGGTCGCAGGGGTCCAAGGGTCGCAGAGGAACAAGGGTCGCAGGGGTCCAAGGTTCGAAGAGGAACAAGGGTCGCAGGGGTCCTAGGGTCGAAGAGGTCCCTCTGTGACACTTGTACCTCTGCGACCCTTTTACCTCTTCGACCCTTGGACCCTTGCGACCCTTTTACCATCTTCGGCCCTTGGACCCCTACGACCCTATCCTAAACCCTGCGACCCTTTGACCCCTTTGCGACCCCTTTACCCCTGCGACCGTTGGACCCCTAAGACTCTATTACCTAGTGCAACAATTTTTCTGCGGAACCTGCTTAATTGCAAGCTTCTTTGTTGACAACAAACGATTTCAACCTATTGACAGCGAATCTGATGTCGATTTCAAGCTACTCTCGCCGAATCTGTCGTGGTGTGGGAGAACAGTTATTTTCGCGCCACACTAGAGAGAGAAATCGATGTGCTCTGGAGGAGAGAGAAAAATTGTCGATAAGGGTAATATGGGATTATCAATATTTTAATGGTAGATTTGAAGTCGAAACTTTTTTTTTTCAACGAAGGGTATTTTTGAAACACTTTAGCCCTACGAGAGTATTTTTGAAATTCCCTTTATAAAATTCATAATATCTAAAAAAATAACTCTTACAATTCATTTATTTATTGCTCTCAACGTTGAACTTTTCAAATTTAACATTTAAGAAAATTTGTAAGATATAATTTAATTTTTCATCATCATTCACTTTAAAAAAAATCATGATGATTGAACATAAATAAAATCACTAGATAATAAATGCATAGATAATAAATTCATTAATTATTTTAAATTTTATAAATTTTAAATACGAAAATAATAAATTATTTGTTTTAAATTGATTTTAATTTTAGATTTTATTTAAAAAAAATATGTTGCCATATGGTAGAAATTTGAGTGTAAAAAAAGATGATATCGGTAAAAAAAACTGTGAAAATAAGTTGGAATGAAATAGGAGATATTGTTATTTATTAGATTTTATTGGGGATTATTTAAGAAAATAGTTGTAAATTATATTTATAAATATATGAAGAGTTTGATTAATAAATTAAAATTTGAATTTTCAAAATATTTCATGGTATCAGAGCTGGTTGTATTTAAAAAAATAGATCTAGAAGTGTTTAACATGTTATTGTTCTAAGTCCAGGTTCTAAATCCCTGTTCTAAGTCTCTGGAAGTGTTTTCCAGGTTCTCTGGTCTAAGTCCAGTTCCAATCTGTTCGCGTCACTGGTTCATCGGTGTTGGTTCGTCGTTGTCTGTTTGCATCTCGTATTCTGTCCAACCCTTTTGTCTATTCGCATCAACTCTCTGGTTTCGTCGCCTCCGTCGTGTGCCCGTCGTCATCTTCAGTGTTCGCATCAACTCTCCGGTTACTTGCTTTGATTTCATCGTCTTCGGCGTGGAGATCGATTTGCAGTGTTTAGTTCCAGTTCGTGTTTGATTGCATCGATTTCCAGATTCATTATAGATGTCGATTGCATCTATTTGTGATTCGTGTTCCTCTACCTCTGTCGATTGCATCGATTTCGGTCTTCCTCCATCTTTAGACCTTCGGTGCAGGCATCGTTGTCTTCGTCGGCTACATCTCCTACCCGTAGACTGCAAATCGTACCCGTCGGTGTTGCTGCAAATCTTACCAGCCGTGGCGGTGGCTTCTTTGGAAGTC
Organism: Gynandropsis gynandra; assembly: GCA_036759665.1. Taxonomy (NCBI): domain Eukaryota; kingdom Viridiplantae; phylum Streptophyta; class Magnoliopsida; order Brassicales; family Cleomaceae; genus Gynandropsis; species Gynandropsis gynandra. The sequence continues at coordinate 15,024,037 of CM071865.1, read as the reverse complement.
GTGGTGGAAATCGATTTGGCGAAAGAGGCGGTGATTTCTCAGGTCAACGTAACAACAAATTTGGATCTGGTGTATACCGATATACCTGAGCAATTGCATTTGATTTTAGGTATATTGGTGTATTGGTAAATTGGTACATTGGTATATTGGTGTATATACCACTGTTGATTATATCTGGTCGATTGCATCTAGTCGGTTGAACTATCTCCACCATCTATCAGTGTTGAATTTTAAGTCAAATTAAAATTGATGGCTGAAGAGGTTAATTCAATTTTGAAAAATCATCGCACGATTAATCCGTATGATCTATCGTCCAATGATAATCCGGGATGTATTTTATCTCAAGTTCTTCTCACGGATCATAACTACGTTGATTGGGTTCGTGAGCTACGAATCGCTCTTCGATCAAGGAAGAAGTTTGGCTTTGTTGATGGCTCCTTACAACAGCCTAGTGAAGATTCTGATGATTTGGAGGATTGGTGGGCAAACAATTCCCTAATTGTTTCTTGGATACGCAATACAATTACTCCTAGTATACGTGCGAGTGTTTCTCATTTTGAAATTGCTAGGGATTTGTGGGACTATATTAAAGCGCAATATTCATTATCCAATGGTTCTCGTATTCTCTGTTTAAAAGCTGACTTGTTCTCATGTAGGTAGAAAAATATGATGGTATCGGATTATTTCAAAAAACTTAAGCGATTGTGGGAAGACTTAAGTTCATGTGATCCTTTTGCCTCGTTGTGAATGCAAAGTTGTACCTGTGATGGTTGCAAGTGCAACTTAATTGCGAAACTAGTGAAGAAACAAGAAGATGATCGAGTTCACTTGTTTCTTCTTGGTCTTGATGATGCTCGATATGGAACAATTCGTTCCAATCTATTGGCTCTCGATCCACTGCCCTCACTTCAGAAGGTCTTTAATCTTGTCATACAAGACGAAGATTCTCGTGGTTTGACTTCTATTACAGACGACAAAACTGTTGATGTGATGGTGTTTGCGGTTAAGAAAGATACCAATTCTCGTTCAGAAAATGAAGTTCATGATCTGACTTTTTTATGCTCGCATTGTGGTCGTCGTGGTCATATGTCAAATAAATACTTCCAGTTGGTTCGTTTTCCTCAGTAGTTTTAGGAACGTCGTGATCGAAATAATTCTGTTGGTACAAACAAAGGTTGTAGAACTTCTAATCGTGGTCGTGATGTTTCTATAGTGTGTGCTAATGTTGCATCGATTCGTCAGAGCTCATCGACTAATCATGATAAAGAGTCTACCCAATTGGCTTAGATGGTTTTTCGAGTGCTCAACTAAAAGAATTTTTTGATGTCCTCTTTAATAAACTCGGTGCGAGTGAACAAAATCGGGTAAGACCTTGTCGGTTCATGGCTTTTGGACTCGGATGTAGAAAATCATATGACATATTGTGCGGATATTCTATGTAATGTTGTTACCATGTCTGCTTGTTGTGTTGGTTTGCCCAATGGATGACATACATTTGCTGTACAAAAGGGATCAATTCGTCTTTGTGAAAACTTCGTCTAGCATAATGTTTTTGTACATGACCTCAGTTGAATTTTGATCTCTTTATCGTAACTTCTTGTCGATATGAATCTCGTGATTCACATTGCTCAGTTTTATGTACTTCAGAACCGCACTACGAGGATGCTGATTGGAGCGGGTGAGCAACGTGAAGGACTCTAATATTTTATGGGTGTTGTGACTATGGCGAACATATCTACACGTGATACTTCTATTGATTTGTGGTATGCTCATTTGGGATATCCAGCTTTTAAGTTTTATCTTTGCTTCCTGGCCTTACATTTGAATCTAGTTTAAAAACGATGTCGAATAAAGTTTGTGACACATGTATTCGTTCTAAACAGACTGGGAAGTTTTTCCACTGAGCAGTAATAAGACTACCCGTATTTTTCAACTTGTTCATTGTGATGTTTGGGGTTCGTATTGTACAACTTAACATTCCAACGCTCGTTATTTTCTAACGATAGTTGATGATTACTCTCGTGCGGTTTGACTATATTTTTTGCGAACCAAGTCTGATGTTTCTATACATTTACGTAGTTTCTGTGCTCTTGTGGAACGTCAATATTCAACAAAGGTCCAACGGATTCGTAGTGATAATGGCACTGAGTTTCTTTTATGCGGGATTTTTTTGCTAATCACTGTATCCTTCATGAAACTGCATGTATTGGAACCCCACAACAAAACGATCGCGTCGAGCAAAAGCACAGACATATCTTGAATGTTGCTCGTGCATTGTTATTTCAAGGAGCATTACCAATTGACTTCTGGGGAGAAAGTGTTCTTACTACTGGTTATCTTATCAACGTACTTTGAATTCGACTCTTGAAGGTAAAGCACCATTTGAAATCCTAAATAAAAATTAAACCAGATCTTGCAAATCTCTGTGTGTTTGGATCACTTTGTTACGCCTACAACCTACAACATGGTGATGATAAGTTTATCTCATGTAATCGTCGTTGCGTGTTTGTGGGTTATCCTTTTGGTCAGAAAGTTTGGAGATTAATTGATCTTGAACGACGTTTTTTCTTTGTTTCTCAAGATATGAAGTTCTTTGAAGATGAGTTCCCTTTTTGCACTGTTGCGTCAACACATGCTCCAGTCTCTGCATCTAGTTCTATTCTGGTAGCTCCTACTTTCGGTGAAATTGTGGAAGATGACATTTCGATAAATGATGGTTCGAATGATCCTGTCGAAGAACCTGTATCTGTGGCTAATGAGGAACCATTGAGTCGGGGCCAACATACCAAATATCCGTCTACAAGATTAAGAGATTTTGTTGTCAACAGTTAATATTTTGAATCATTCACAAGATGCCTCGTCTTCCTCTAGTACGTCTCATACACTTTCTAATTATTTTCCAAGTGATCATTTTTCTACCAGTCATCGCACCTTTATAGCGGCGATTTCTGCACAGGTTGAACCTCGTATTCATACGGAGGCACTTCGTGATGACAGTTGGTGTCGAGCCATGAAAGATGAACTTGACGCCTTAGAAAAGAATCAGACGTGGTAAGAGAGCAATCAGATGTAAGTGGATCTATAGGATCAAGTATTGTTCTGATGGTACTGGGAACAATACAAAGCTCGTCTTGTGGTTCTTGGTAATAATCAGGTTGAAGGTATTGATTATGGTGAAACATTTGCACCGGTGACAAAAATGACAACAGTGCGAACATACTTAGTTGTGGCCGCTGCGCTTAATTGGGAGGTTCATCATATGGATGTACATAATGTTTTTCTACATGGTGATTTACGTGATGAGGTTTATATGAAACTTCCGTCTGGTTTTCGTGATGATACAGATCCTCGAGTTTGCCGTCTACATAAATCTTTGTATGGTTTCAAACAAGCTCCAAGGTATTGGTTTGCTAAGTTGTTTGAGGCTTTACTTTGCTATGGTTTTGTTCAGTCATTGGCGGATTACTCGTTATTTACTCTTCACAATGGTGATGTTCGCCTAAGCATCTTGGTTTATGTAGATGATTTGATAGTTTCTGGCAACTTCCCATCTCATATTCAACGTTTCAAGACTTATCTAAGTACTTGTTTTACATGAAAGACCTAGGTACTTTGAATTATTTTCTTGGTATTGAAATTGCTCGCAATGCATCCGGCATATATTTGTGTCAGTAAAAATATGCACTTGACATTATTTTAGAAGCGAGATTATCCAAACCGTCTTTCTTCCCAATAGAACAGAATCATCGTCTAGGACTTTCCACAACACCACTTCTCTCTAATCCCGAACGTTTTCAACGTCTAGTTGGCCGACTTGTTTACCTTTGTGTCACTCGTCCAGACTTGTCTTATAGTATCCACATGTTATCACAGTTTCTCCAAAATCTCACGGATGACAATTGGGATGTTGCTTTACGCATGGTTCGTTATTTGAAGACTACTTCATGTATTCTTCTCAATGCCAATGTTGATTTATCTCTGGTGGCTTGGTGTGATTCAGATTAGGCAGGTTGTCCTCGCACTCGTCGTTCAGCCACCGATTGGTTTCTTACTCTAGGTGGTTCACCTATTTCATGGAAGACCAAGAAGCAGCAAACGATATCTTGTTCGTCCGTCGAAACTGAGTATAGTGCAATGGCAATGACTGTCAATGAAATCAAATGGTTAAAGTCATTACTTGTTAGTCTTGGTATCTCAGACTCTCGTCCTATTCAGTTGTATTGTGATAGTCAATCCGATATTCACATTGCTGCAAATTCGGTTTTCCATGAGCGTACAAAGCATATTGAGATCGATTGTCACTTCATCGCAATGAGATTCTCGTTGAAATGCTAGTCACACATCATGTTTCTACTAGTGATCAGTTAGCTGATTCTGACAAAATCACTTGGACAAAAGGAATTTGATGTGTTCATTTCCAAGTTGGACATACAAAATCTGTACGCTCCAACTTAAGAGGGGGAGGGGGTTAATAGGATATATTGTTACTTGTTAAATTTTGTAGGAGATTATTTAGAAAAATAGCTATAAATTATATTTATAAATATATGAAGAGTTTGATTAATAAATTAACACTTGAATTTTCCAAATATTTCAGAATGGAATGAAATAAAATTTAAAGTCAGAATAAAAGGTAATGAAATAAAAAAAATTGCTGGAAAAGGCTTTAGTGCTTATTATTTTTCACTAAATACGAGAAGTTGGATAGAAGACTTTGTATCTTTGAGTAAATTCAGATTTTTATTGGATTAAAATCAAAAATACATTTGATATATTATTAAGATTTTAATTTTATTCCTTTTTACAAACAACAAATTTAATTTTAATTTTATTCTTATAATATTAATATTCTCGTATTGTTTTTGTGATCCATGTGATTCATGCTATCTATACGACTCTTATGACTCTTGCGACTTTTACGACCCTCGAAAATCGTTCGAAATTGTTCGAAATCTTTGCCCTCAACTTCGAAATCGCTCTTGTTCCTTTCCCTCAACTTCGAAATCGTCTCTCGTTCTTTGCTCTCAACTTTAAAATAGATTTTGTTTTGAAAAATATCAAACCATACGTGTTTTCACAAACAAAAAATAATGGTACATCTGTTTTTTCTAAAAAGATATCTTTGATATTTTGCTCTACAATTCTCTTTTGTTTTCTCTTTTTATTTCTTCTCATTTTGATTTTGTTTTAACTTTTGAAAACATTAAAAACTAAAGGCTTAAATATTAACAAAACTCTAAAATCTCTCAATTATCAAAATAATCACACAATACGTATTTTCTTCACCTTAAAAATTCTTGCATTTCCATTTGGCAAAATTTAAAAGGGAGCGAAGCTGAGAATTGCAGATTTTTGTGCACAATTATTTTTTGGGGTTTTAACCAAACATACTTCTAAATTTTGACCATAAAACTCACCAAAAACCCATAGTATAATTACTTTGTTTTCTGCTACGTAAATAACAAAACACGTCACTATTTTGTTTTCCGTTTGGTATTCATCAAGTTTAGCCATTTTTATTCAATTTTATATAACAAAAAAATCGGACTAAACAGTAATAATGGTATTTCAAATATAAATTAAATGACTGATCAAAATGAAAATTGAAATCCAATCAAATTCGATTTGATTTAGATATTAACTGAACCGTGAATCGTAGTAGATAAGAACAATTGCATAGAATAACTTTAAAAATATAGTTGAACAATATTAGTCAAATAAATCTTTTATCTATTACATGTTTAATAGTTTAGCATTAAGTATTAAATTTTGATTACATGTATTTTACTGGATAAACTGTTTATTACCTTTGAGAGTATTGTTTAGTCCGATTTTCTGTTGATTTTGGTCATCATTTAATTCTTCCATTGACTTAATTTTCAATCTTGTTTTAAGACAATTTCACATTGACTTTGGCCCCTCATTAGCCTTTTCCTATTTCCATCTAACTATTTAAATTTCATCAAAATCTCCTTAAAATTAACAATCCGTTTAATCCTATTAAAATCCTAAAAATTCGATTACAACTCAAAACTAATAGTTTGAAACCCAATAATCATATATTATAGACTTAAACATTGCTCAATAAAAAATAAAAATGAAAAACTCGAACATTATTGAATTACATAAATTATCGAATATTATTCAAGATAATGTTATGATCTTATGTAATTTTTACTATAGAATATTTAAATCATTTAGTTTATGTTTTTTGAGTTGAAAACCATTATTTTCAAGTTTTAAAATCGAGTTTCTAGGATTTTAATAGGATTTGAATAGTTTGGAGAATATGATTAGAAATAAATTTTAAAGGAGAATTAGATGAATGATCAAAATTAGAAAAATCGGGATAATTAAATTGAAACTTGAATTCAACATATTTTAGATGGAGAAATATGATTAAAAACTTAGTAAATAAGGAACCGGATGGAGAAAAAAAAACAAATGAAAAATCGGAACAAAATAATATTCTCGAAAAATAATAGACAATTTATCATATTTTAGTTAATATAGGGAAGTTAGGGGTGGGCAAATGGCGAATATCCGTAAATATCCAACTATTCGTATTCGTCGAATATTCGATTTTACTATTCGTATTCGTATTCGTAAATTCGAATATCCATAAATATACGGATATTCGTCGGATATCCGTATCGTATCCAAATCAATTTTTAAAAAAATAATTAAAAAATTCTTATAACAAAAATTGATAATTATCAAAATATAATCCATAAAAAATCTTCAAATTGCACAAATACACAAAAAAACATAATATAAATAAACGAAACACGAATCACATCAGTCCCTCAATCATGTAAAGTTAATTTTGTCGATGTTAAAATATTAGGTTAGAACATTAGGGTTAAAAGTTTATAAATTACATTTTAGTCTTCAAATTTACGTATAATAACTATTTGTTTATATATTTTATATTACCTCAAAATAAAATTAATAATGTTTTTTATTTATAATTTGATCTTTAAAATTAATCTTATTATATATATCTATATATTAAATAAATTATCTATTTAATACTTACTGATACGAATAGTTACGAATAATTGAATATACTATTTGTATTTGTATTTGTCGAATATCTAATTTCTGGTATTTGTATTTATTCCTATGGATATTTGCATTTTCGGATCGAATACAGTTCGAATACAAATCGAATACGAATACTTCGAATATTTTGCCCAATCCTAGAAAATATTGATAAATTAAAGGTTTTAAATAATACAACCAAAATACCCAAATAATAACCAATTAAATTATTCAGATTTTATCTTAATCATACTTTTTATAATTGTAATTGTAACGTAACTGAACTAAATCACTTTAAACTTGATTATCGTTTGAATCTCCAAAACAAAATTGCTCAATAGATATCTTTGCCTAATAGATTACTTCCATAGATTCTAATCTTGAAAAACACTTCTAAATGGTTTTTTTTATTACAGATACAATGATGGAGAAACACTGTTTTAAACCCTTTGATTCTAACAGTCCCACACGCCCGAACAAGCCTATTTTACATTGTGTGCGACAGAAACTTGTCTTTCCAAGTTTACTTTCTTCTTGCCAACACTTTAATATGGAAGTTAATCCTAAAGCTTCTGAATGAAGGAAAGAACGAGATCCGTATGTACAGAGAAGAGTTGCGTATCCACGAAAAGCTGCTTGCCATGACAGAAAAAGACGATCAGAATTGCTTTTAATACAATCGAAAAAAGGGTGTGATAACATGTGATAACAGAATTGCAGTTCTCGATTTTTCATTTACACGCATCCGTAAAAGAAAAACTAACGTTAAGATTTGGATAACGCGTTGAGGTGATATTTGTATAAGATATTGAGAATGTCAAGATGAGAAGTGATGCAAGGGACTTACCTTCATGAACGAGCGATGGCGGCTAGGAAAAGAGTCAATGAAACTTTCCTTAAACAGAAGTGATACCTGAACAAAAAAAGGTTTTGAGACAAGCCAAGATCTATATATCTGGAACCCAGCTTTATATTATCATATGACAAATAGATTCATTTCATCGCAGAACTCAAATTGCAATCCAAAGTCTAATAATTTTCACTTCCGCTTCACCAAATCACCTGAATGATCTTCGACCGTGATAAGAACATATCTTATACTAGGCTCAAATCAATCCTTACAAAACCATCGATCTTCCTCAAAAGCTAGCTCATCGGGGAATGGTGGTGCCCATTATAAGGCGTCAACGAATCCCATTCTTCACCAATGTGGTATGAAAAAAATGGAACATGGACCTTTTGACTCGATATATCTAGCCGATCGGATAGCGTTATAATCATGTCATGTCCTAGCACTAACACCTCAATGTCCGGAAAATCTCTTCTCTATTTCTGCAAACCGACTAATAAAAAGACTAATCATCGGAGGATAAATTCCATATCTCCTAGCTGAAATTATAATTTTACTAATGTTTTATTAAACTTAAAAAGGATAATTGTACACCTAGACGCTAAAAGGCGTATAAGGTGGAACCAGGAACAATGCCAATGATCTATCCTCATTCTTCTTCCCCCAAACATTAACTGAAGCGTGTGACATCTCAAATAACACATAAGATATCTAGTAGGATGAACACTAACCTTATCATTATTCGATTGTACGTTTGTAATGGTGTGAGACCGAAGGTTAGAGCAAAGAGAATCCAGGTACGACCTTAGCACACCCAAGAAACCTTTTGCCGCCTCCACCTGTGAAAAGTGAAAAGAGGATCAAGTGAATTCTGTATGGTTAAAACAGTAAAAATACAATACTTCCATAAACATCATGGATAAATCATGTTCATACATTGTGAAAATGTGTTTCCTAAAATCCAGAAATTGATTGATATACATCGGTTCAAAAGAAGTAAATATATTGCTAGGAATTGACAATTGAACAAAGAAGAAATACATTTCTCCATGGAAAGATAAAACTACAACCGCATAGAAAGGAAGGACAGTGCATTGAGACAGAAGTACACTGCCCATTTCAGAATGCTCTATAGGTCTCTGTTTAAAGTGAAAGAGAAAATGAGAGAGAGAGAGAGAGAGAGAGAGAGACCTGTACATCTGTACATTCGTAGACTGGTCTCTTCTTTGCTAGATAGCTTTCTCCAACGAGCTTTGCATGATAAGGACTCAGGGCACTATATAACTCTCGATACTGTGGCAGCTGGGGTATAGATGGTGACTTAATCTGTAAAACACATCGATGATGAACAAAAAACACGTCAAATTCCTAATTATAACAACATACAGAATGAGATCAGAATGAGTAACAAGGAGAGCAATGTTTCCAAACTGTGTAGTATGACTGAATGCTTTTCGACAAACCAAGTAGTGTAAAAGCTGTTAACATGACAGTAGAAACGTGCGAGAAGATAATGAGATGGCTCAGGTGGAGACCAACCTACCTGGTTCTTATTAACATCCACAACAATAACATTGGTTAGCTTTGACTGAACTTCACTCGTTTTATTCTTCACACCGACCTACAAAATGAGCAAAGCTTCGTAGTCAAGAACAAAAATAGCTTTTATTCAGAAGGGACAGCAACATTTTCAAGTATGCACAAAACTCACTATGTATGGCACGGGGGCATCCAAAAATTCCAGCATATCATCTGGCAAAACCTGAAAAAGATATATACTATTAGTAATAGAAGGGATACATCTATCTACAAGATTGCTGAGTATATCAGACAGATCCCAGTATCATACCGGCATTAATAGGCTCTGCCACTGATACGGACGGATTATGGGGATAACTGATAACACCGAGGCAGATAAGACTCCCTGCGTATTTCAGGAGAAGACAAAAACGAACTGAATAAGCTAACAAGTGAGAGGAATTCAACCTTTATATCTTCAAAAATATTTGGCAAATTGAAGGGCAAAGATGATAATGTATAATCATGCTAGGACAAAACAATAACTTTCAAGAACTATGCTTTTACCAAATTAGAGCAAATAAATACAATCTGCTTCTCAAGCAATGCACCTGTGAGTACGGTCAACACCTACAAAAAAGAGGAGAAACATCAGAATCAAACCTCAATTTGTAACCAGTGAAAATGTACCATTGGTCTACATTCAACAGCAATAACCAGAGGAAGAGAGCAATGGCATCATAAGAATTCGAGTGCAACTTGTTGTCCCCATATTCCTTTCAAACAATGCCCAGAAACACCATCTGATATTTAAACTACCATGACATCTAAACTACCACGAAAAACAAGATTTGTGAATCCAGCAACATAGAAATCACAAGTTTAAATTTCAATAAGAAGATTACAAGTAGAAGCAAGAAATCACATTGTCAAGCCGCAGTGATCCACATAATGAAGCAACAGCCCACACTGATAGTGCAGCTGCTTCTTCCTCAGCCATGAGCGCTGTGTGTGCCTGAAGGCAAAAAAAAACAAACGGAAGAAGAGAGTGTTGCCAAAAGGTCAAATATAGGCCTTTAGAAATTATATATTGCAACAAGTTTACGCGGTCACTAGGCAAGACCATGTTTGATACCTCTGCAAGTTGTAAACTAGTGTTGCACGACCGCAGGTCAATGGTTGATCCAGCAATATACAAGATGGTATCATCGGGTCTATGATATTCTAAAGGATGAAGATGCTCCAGCGGATGAAATGTAAGAGTCGAGCCTCTAGGGGGACACTGTAACTGGTAATATTCACATAGTATCTGTAAGGACCCCTTGTTGTTGGCCTGAAAGAATCAGAACGTTTGTCAAATTCCAATGCTATGATGCTGGATATCCCAACAGAGGAGCCTCTCAAGAGCAACAACGCATCAAAGATGACAAACCTTAGCCCACTCAAGGATATCATTATGACAGCTAGAGTCATCTTGACCAGAGAAGGATGTTTCATCTGTCTCCGTATCATCTGCATCAGTCCTAAAATATCTACCTTCACAAGGGGAAGCCTGAAAGCTGCAAACCGAAAGTCATATACTACACATGGAGAAGCTTCAGAGAAACAAAGAGAAAGAGAAATAACTTCTGAAGAAACACACTAAATACAAAACGACTTCAAGTGACTTAAGAATTCTTCTAAATCCTTGTGTACTGTAAGAGAAAGTGTTATGGTCCCATATGCAGAATTCTTTTAGTACAAAGCCGAAACTTAGCAAATATTCCCAACTAAATCATAATGAGTTCTATTAATTTTGTCTAGTAGCAGAATCTTTTGGCCAACAATCAATCCTTAATGCTTGAAGTAAACTCATTATTTTAAAATATATATCATGGTTTTAAGTATTTAAGCAGACAATAGATACATGAAACTCAATTAAAAACCTAGAGGATAATTTTTCTTAGTAGTGTTAAATGACTTACCTAGAACCAGATTCAGAGCTTTCATCCAAATATGGGCAATAGAGCAATGGGCCAGGATCAGGTAATCCACTTTCCCTGCCTTGTTTATTATTTGGTGAAGAATCATCAGTGAAAACTTGGTCTTCAGGCTGTATGAAAAACGATCGTGTTTTTGTTGTAACTGGTCGATCAGACATGTAGTCAACATTTCTTTTCGACGAACCCAAGTCGGCTCCAACCTTCTGTTCCTCTTCACAAGTCCCATTATCTAACGCTTCAGCAGCTTCATGAGCTGAAGTTGCTTCAGCAGTTTCTGTCTGTGTGTTTTCAGTATCGCTTTGTTCAGGTGAGAAGCCGTTTAAACCTTCTCCATTGCTGTAATCCATTGAGGGTTCCAAAGCTATATAATTGATGCCACTCATCAATCGCTCTAGCCTTTCTTCCGTGAAGATGCTACACCGTTAAGGAATGTGAAGGTGAGCAAACTTGGAAGAGACAACCACAACTAGAGAGAGAGACTAACTATATTTATCTATAATCTAATTTTTGTCAGAAGAAAGACAAAAATGATGCTAACGTATTTACTTTAATCCTTCTCATTCCTCAAAAAATACTGAGTTTTAGCTTGTAGCTGGGCAACAGGCAAGCAAAATGGCATTCACTGCCTTCCCGATATATGGAAACACAGATTTCTCTGATCACAAATTCGTGATTGCTCTTGCGAGACAATGTGCAAGACCAGACAACACCAGGATTATAAAAAATACATGAAAAAGAAAAGACTTGGAAATCAGAAGCACACACCTATTTAATACACCGAAATGCAGTTCAAAAAAGGGCAGCCTGGTTAAGAAGCAATAACATCTGCGGGTTGTCAGAATATGCCGGCTTAATGATGATGAAGCAGGTTCTTTATCCAAAACTGCGGAAAGCAATCTGGAGGGTTTGTTAACTATTTCTTCAACTAGTATGCAGCATCCATACAAAGTCGAATTATCAGCAACCTGATCAGAAACAATCATTTTCATGATTAATCCAGAGACATGAGCAGAAATGACTTAAACAAACAAGTGATTCGAACACGACATGAATGAACGCTTCTGCTTACTTGTAACCTAAATACAAATGAGAGGTCACTGGGTCTAAGCCGTTCCTGAAAACATCATCATAATGGATTTTGAGATTAGCACACGCAATACCATACAAGTTTAACCGCTTATGAATTCAAACAATGACGAAATCAACAAGAAAATTCCGATATGACTGAATAAACCGCAAAATGCAAAACTATGATCATCAATCATTACTCATTTACACTTGATAATGGACAAGTACCTGACTAAGAATGATCTCATTCAACTCACTCATTGAAGGAGTTCTCTCAACAGCAAAAACCTGAAACCATCAGTCAATAGATCTGAGAAAACCAATGCAGACTTAAGGCAGGCAAAAAATGGGATAGCAGATACAATATGAAATCTTCGAATATAAACACAAGGACCACATGCAAGATTATGGTGTCAGCCAAAATTTCTGAAACTGACATTCCCTGAGAAAAACTCGTCATATAATTATGTTAGCTCAGATGCAATTGAAACCATCAAAGTGGTATAGAGATATAAATTGAGACCTCTCAACAACTAAGTTGTCCATTATAACAAGCTAGTCAGCTCAAAGCCAGTGTGTCGAAAATGTGTGCAAATTATGTATCCTACCAGAAGTTCTACCATAAAACTTAAGTCTATTAGGGAAATTCATACTACAGAAAGCATAAGATTAATTTCCTATAACAGTACAGGAGAAAGACAGAGCAAAAAAAATGAAAAGATGTATCAACCGACCTCCACGCCTCCAGGAAAGCAGAATGAAAGGAGATCCTTGTATTTAAGTGGAAGCTGCTTATCAGGCGGGTATACAAGCAAGACCTGAAATAAATAACATATTTAGCAAAACAAAAAAGGAAAAAATATAAAAAAGCTCATGAACCGCCAGAATATAAAATAACATTTTGTGAAAGGAAAAGAAGCAAATATTTAGAAACTATTGAACCCACCTGAGGTTCAAGACTAGGCTCTACACGGGAATGATTCGGAGATGACAGTGCACTTCGGAACTTCCCAGAGCCTTCAGATTTTCGGGTAATGTATTGCCTTTCAAGTGCTTGAATATCGCAGTTAGGATGTAATCCAACCACTACCATGCTCTCGAAAAGCCTCGATGGATCTTTCAACAGCTTATGATCCTGCGCGAGACAACATGTTAAAAGACCACAAACCTAGAGGGCTCCTTGTTTCAATCATCCATGTTTTTTACAGAAGGGAAGTGTAATTGGTTTTTTTCGTGGAGAGATTTATTCTCTAATTTTATAAAAACACGTACCAAATATTGCAACTGAAACTTAGCCCACTGACGCTTCTGACTGGTTAAAACCTCTGGATTGTACACCATATTCTTCGTTTCTGAAGTTTCATAGAAGCCTTTAAGCGCTTTCGTGACCTGCCTCTGTAATCTCTGCAGAGGGCTATCACCACCATCGTCTTTAGATGAAAAGACCACAGAAGGCCTGGGTGAGTTTATAGCAGTGGCAGCGGCGGCGACAGCCTTTGCGACATCTTCAGAGGTCTGCATGAAAAACGAAGCACCCCAACCTTGGCTCCCAGTGTCTTCCTCATTTTTTGCCATATCTAACTTCACTGCAAAACCAAGAAATCTCAGCGACAAGCATAGTTTAGGATAAACCAATAAGAGCAGGACCAAAGTATTGATTCGGCTGAGGTTATGGGCTGACAAGAATCATAATAAAGGCTATAAACACAGGCCTAAACTCAACAAAACCTAAGAACATTAAAGAGAAACTGACTCATTACTGGTAACAAGCTTTGATTCACTTAAACCCAGTTGCTCTAACTACAAAAGTACTTACTGCTTCTTCCCTTGAATCGAGCAGAGCTTATCTATTACTACGAGCATATAAATTGCCAGGTTATTAGATAATTGAAAATATATCAAATCAAACCAACGATTCAATCCATCAACTCAACAGAGTGCAGTTCTAGGGTTTACTTCTGAAATAGCAATACATATAAAGAGGAAGACAATAGTTTTCCCGTGTAAAACACTAATTTCAACAGCAACGTTTGTTTATGGGACTGAAACCCATATCCATCTGTTAAACACCATCAGCTGCTGAAACTTAAACCCTATTATAGCTCTAAGAATATATTGGATGATCCAATTACAACATAAAACAATCATACCATAGAGGATCTTAGAAAGCTCCATACTACTAGATCACCAACATCGATAATTCCAAGAAACGTATGATAAGCTTAAGAAAAAATACATATGATCAAACCAAAACCAGAAAAATATAACTTCGAAAATAGTAGAGTAATTGCAGAGAAAAATCGATACCCAAATAAGAAAAAGCTAGGAAGATCTCACCTCTACAAAAAGAAGATCATCTAGAGAGAGAAAGAGACAAAGATGCGATGCTTTAAGCAGCCATGAGAAACCAGAAGTTCTGCCTCGACATCAATGGAAGAACGAGACCAAAAAGCAAAAAAAAAAGTCACTTGGTTATTGAGAAGTGAAAATACCCAGAAATTTTTCCTCCATGAACAGGGAAGATTATCCTTAGTTCGGTCAGATTGAGGAAGACGACTGCGAGAATGAAAGAGACGAAGGAAAAAAGCGACGGTCAGTTTCTTCCTTCTTCGGTGTCTCTCTCAGGTCATTGTCGCTTTGCGTCAAATGTCTTGATAATGTATGTATACGCCGTTAATTACCGGATTTGCCCTTCCACAAAAATTATTTAATTAGTTAAGAAAAACAGTCTATTCCCCTTAATTTTCATGCTTTAGTTCTATTCCCCTCGATTTTAACCCTTATCCTATTCCTCCCTCGATTTTCAGTTCCAGCCTATTTCCCCCTCGATTATCATGTTTTAGTCCTATTCCCCCTCGATTTTGACCTCATCCTATTCCCTCCTCAATTATCAAAAATCTGCCTAAAACCCCATCCGATTTTGATCAAATTTTGACCAAATTTTGATTTCAATTTTGACCCAATTTTGATTTTAATTTTGACCCAATTTTGATTTTAATTTTGACCCAATTTTGATTTTAATTTTGACCCAATTTTGATTTTAATTTTGACCCAATTTTGATTTTAATTTTGACCCAATTTTGATTTTAATTTTGACCCAATTTTGATTTTAATTTTGATTTTGATTTTAATTTTAATTTTAGTTTTAATATTGATTTTAATTTTAATTTTAATAAATCAAGTTATTCGTATCATATAAATCCTACCGTTAACCATCAAAGCATAAGTTTTTTTTTATTTAATATTATCCCAAGACATCCTAAAATCGAATCAATAATTATATATTTGAATCAATAATTATAATCGACTAATTATTTAATTTTCAATTATATCATTTATTTTGATCTATCAGTAAATAATATTAATAAATATTTTTACACATATATTTTTTTATATTGATTTTAATATCGAAATTTGATTAATTAAATTGGAATTTGACCATTTAAATTATGATAAACGGTATAACGGTAAGTCTATAATTATTTTATTTTTATAAATTAAGTAAAAATATCCAATAAAATCTTATACAACACTCCGAGGTGATGGAACCAATATTTAAGATGCCAACATGTGGCATGAAATTAATATCTCATGACTAATAACTAATTGGCAAAATCCTAAACCCTAAACCCAAAATCGAATCCAATTTTGTCAAAATTAATATTAAATTGGGATTAAATCGAGTCAAAATTGAGTCAAAACTAGGTCAAAATTGAGTTATATTTGAATCAAGTCAAAATTGAGTTAAAACTATGTCTTAATTTGGATTAATTAGGATTAAATCAAGTCAAAATTGAGATAATAATTTATTATTATTAAAATTAAAATTAAAATAAAAATTAAAACCAAAATTAAAATTAAAATCAAAATTAAAATTAAAATCAAAATTAGGTCAAAATTAAAATCATAATTGGATCAAATTAAAATAAAAATGTGGTCAAAATTGGGTCAAAATCGGAGGGGGTTTTAGGCAGATTTGTGATAATTGAGGGGGAAATAGGATGAGATCAAAATCGAGGGGGGAATAGGACTAAAAATGATAATCGAGGGGGAAATAGGCTGAAACTGAAAATCGAGGGGAATAAGACGAGGGTCAAAAATCGAGGGGAATAGAACTAAAGCATGAAAATCAAGGGGAAATAGGCTGTTTTTCCAATTAGTTATTTTATTTCTTATTTGTTTGTTTTAAATGCTTCCTGTCCATTAATAACATCGACGACTTATTATTACCAAAAAAAATCGACGACTCTGTTGTTTAACTTTAATAAAATATACAGAAGATAAAGTGGGATTAAAAAGTAGCCTATGTTGGTTTATATTGATTCAACTTATTTAAATTATATAAATTTAAAAAATATATATTTTTATCATATGAAAATTAATAAAAAGTTATATTTAATTGTTTTGTATGTATAATCATATTAATCTATTTTAAAGATAAATTTAATTCAATTAAAATTATCAAATCAGATTAAGATAATAGAGACATAATACCATTAAGCAAAATAATCCGGGTTTGCGTTTTAACAATATAAACTTTTTTTGTTCATAATATTAATTAATTCTTATATTATTACAGGATATCAAATGATGATATAAAATCTAAAATATTAAGAATTCTTTATATTTCTAGATTATATTATGTAAAATATATTGCAACAGTCCAAATGTGCTCCTTTCCGTAAATTATAATAAATTCATCTTCGTCTGTAATGTATAAAGTTTAAACACTCATTTAAATATATATATATATA
Organism: Gynandropsis gynandra; assembly: GCA_036759665.1. Lineage (NCBI taxonomy): Eukaryota > Viridiplantae > Streptophyta > Magnoliopsida > Brassicales > Cleomaceae > Gynandropsis > Gynandropsis gynandra. Next base: position 15,006,821 of record CM071865.1, on the reverse strand, counting down.
TATAGAGAGAACTTGGACTGTTGTTTTTTATGGCTGTCGTTATTTACAACAATTTTTTTAGTCTAAAAAATATAACACGAATTGAATATGATAAATAAAAGGGTTAAATTCATATTCTCACTTCTCAAAGTTCAGTTATTTTGTCTATATCAAATTTATCCTATTTCTCCTTTCTCCTTCTCCTTATGTATCACTTTTAATTCTATTCTTCTCAAGTTTTGTAATTCATTCTATTTCTTCACACTATTTAAATTTTTCTTATATTACCGGGATTTTGACTCAAACCCTAAAAACCATCAATTTTGACCCGATTTCATATCCAATTTCGACCCGATCCGAGCCGACTCAAATTAAAATTCAATTTAATCCTGTTTACCCAATTATTAACCCGGTCCGATTTAATAAAATTGTGACCGATTTACTGAATTTGACCCAACCCAATTTATTATAATTTTGACCCGGTTACTGAAATTTTGATCCGATTTTGTTGAAATTGATCCGGTTTTGTCCCGTTTTTGCTGGAATTTTTATCCGGTTTGCTGAAATTGATTCGGTTTTAACCCGGTTTTGTTGAAATTGACCCGATTTTGTCTCGGTTTTGCTGAAATTTTTTAACTTATTCGATTTTAACTTATCCGATTTTTTTTAAATTTCCATGTTAAATTCTTGCGATATTTCTAAATTATTTCGTATTTTTTCCGTTGGAATTTTTTTAGATAACTTCTAATCAATAGTAATTATACAAACGAAAAAATACATAACACAACGAATCTAACGTTAAATTTCATATAAAATAACTCTACAATTTTAAAAGAAACGATGTCGTAATAATTAAATGGATTTAAAATTTTTGGCTGATAAAAAAATTATATGTTTTCAAGGTTCTAACCTTTTTTTGTTAATAAAGCTTAACATTAAAATCGGATAAGTTAAAAAATTTCAGCAAAACCGGGACAAAACCGGATCAATTTCAACAAAACCGGATCAATTTCAGCAAACCGGATAAAAATTCCAGCAAAACCGGGTCAATTTCAATAAAACCGAGTCAAAATTTCAGTAAACTGGGTCAAAATTATAATAAATTTGGTTGGGTCAAAATTCAGTAAACCGGTCAAAATTTTATTAAACCGGACCGGGTTAATAATTGGGTAAACCGGATTAAATTGAATTTTAATTTGTGTTGGGTCGGGTCGGGTCAAATTGGGTATGAAATCGGGTCAAAATTAATGGTTTTTTAGGGTTTGGATCAAAATTCTGGTTATGTAATAGAAATTTAAATAGTGTGGGGAAATATGCTGAATTACAAAACTTGAGGGGGAAATATGATTAGGGGTGATACATGAGGGGGGAATGGGATGAGTTTGATACATGAGGGGGGAATGGGATGAGTTTGATACATGGGGGAATAGGCAAAGTAGCTAACTTTGGATGGGAATAAGAGTTTAACCCTAAATAAAATTAATAGGTAAAATAATACAAAATTCCATTTGCAAACAATTGATCACCTTGAAATATTAAACAAATATTATTTGAAAAGACGGTTTTAAATCTGAATCTATCTAATCGAAATAGAAATTATGTTTCAAAATAAATTTGGAATATAATACATGTCAACTACCATCAGCGTATTGTCTGTAGATAAACAAAACGAGATTGTTTCTACATTTAATGTCATAATATATGCATCATTCTCGACTTATATGTTAAACTCTTTTTCTCAACCTCCTATTGATCCTCAATTTCTGTAACATATTACAAATGTTAAAATTATTGCTGGTATCTAATACATATATAGTCAAATCAATAGCAGCAAGAGATATCATGAAAATATTTTTTATGAGGGTTATACATTGTTTATTGTCGTTCAAAGATGCAAGATATTTCTTACAGTTTTTCTTCCAATGTTTGTTCTTCTTGCCGAAGAAGCATTTCGCATGGACATGGTTGCTCTTGCCTTCCTTACCTTTGGGTTTGGTCGTGAATGACTTTTTGGGCTAACTTCTGTTTTTTTTTTCTTATAAGAGAAGCCAACAATCATCACATGCCCAACAACTTTTGGCGCACCTCTGAATGTTGGATTCTCATAATCAATTAGCATATGTTAAATAACTCATGCAGTTCAAAAATCAAATTTGTTAATATTATAATTAACAATGAAAATAGATAATGTGTCGAAAGTGAATCCAAGATCACATCTTACGTTAACCCCTTGCCAAAAATGGAACCTAGCTTCTCAAGTTGTTCCACAAGATCCATCATATTGAGAACATGGGGTCCAATCAGTGTGTTGGGAACATCTTAAACTTGAATAAAGTCTTGGTCAACTGAAACCTAATTGTCATGTTCTGAGCCTCATACAACTTCTTAAGATATATGATGATGTTCATTGGTTCCATATCATGATGTTGACGTTGGAGTTTTGACTCATGGATGTCAAAATAATGCATTTAGAGGTAATCAATCATCCGCTTGCTTCACATAGGTAGCCATTGTCATCAGTAGTCGGTGCCACCATGATTGGCTTATCGATCGTATTGATAAGTTTCTCATGTATGAGAACCAGTCGAAGGTTGTGGTACCAGTCATCAAAGTTGGTCCCCACCCACATATAGACTTCCAGTATCGATAGATGCAACCTGACTACCAGGGGGCTTAACCCTTTTAATATGATTATTCCCTGGTAGTCAGGTGGTATCTCAAACATAATAACTCAGTTAATTAGCAATCTCGTGGGGACTCTACATTACATAGTCCTATGGTATTCAAGTCACACCTATACATCTGCAGTTGAGTTCATCATCATCCTTGGTTGTCAAAGACTAAGATATGTACTATCCGGGTAGTTTAGGCGCTTGTACGATCTAATTGATGACTCTCATTATGCATCATATGCAATATACTACACATGTTGAATCTCAACTTATATGTCTCCTGGTAGTCAATACATCCATATAAAAGAGATTCCGACAAGAGTATCTATTTATGATAGGAAATTCATTTAGTCAAAACAATTTTGACCCTCTAGAACTCATTTATCAAGTAAAGGTTCAGTGTTGTGACAGATTATTGCTTGCTCGAGCAGTCATACTGTTCGTCCACTTCCTGAGTCACAAAGGAAATGTTTGGCATTAGTACTCATATGATCGGTTTGAATGACCATTACCCAAGAGATTACTTGAATCGAGCAACGTTTTTACATTTTGTCTAGTGGATTCGCTTTATTTGAGCAATGTTTGCTCGGCACGATCCGTAATTGCAATTATCCATGTGATTTTGCTCGGCCCAATCGTTCATACTACTCGGTCGAGTGGTTCCTCGTGGAAATTGCTCGTTCGATCATTTTTTAACTCGTACATTCGCTCGACATGAGCAACTGTTTGCTTGGTCGGTACAGATGACACAAGGTCGAGTGATCTATCTATAACACAATGATAGATTGAGAATTTCTCAATCGAAATCAAGATTTCGTCTAGAGGATTTGCTCGACCTAAGCAATCTTTTGCTCAGTTAAGTAACTTTCCGTGACATCAAGTGGTGTGACCTTCTGCTTGGTCGAGTGCGACATCTCTTACAAAATGCTCAGTCGAGTGCCACTCAACCAAACCCTAATTTTGTCTCGAGAATCCGCTCGGCTCGAACAACCATACTACTTGATCGAGAGTCGCACCTAGAAGTCCTGAAAGTCACCATTTTCTAAGCAAAATTAATTCGAAAAAAACCCAAATTCATATCTATAGATGACTAGACACTCTGATACCAATATGAATTGTAGATTTGGACAACATATGCGTTTTGTTACAACATAATATAATATCTACTCTGATACAATTCCGATTTTTGGAATTGGTGTTTTCTAAAAAAACTATGCAATCAATAGGTATGAGTTACTAACCTCTAATAATATGTATAAACGAAACATCGATCATGCCAGACCCTCATGAATCGTCTATATCAAGAGAACTTATATTTTTTTGTCTATTTTTTTTTAATAACTTTTCATATTAATCGTCCATATCAAGAGAACTTATATTTTTCTTTTTGTCCCAGTTTTTTCTAATAACTTTTCATACTATGACTAATTATATAATTAGTGGATAGTTTGAACATATTTATATATATATATATTAACTTAAAAAAGTAAATTGCAATTAATTAATAATTACTTAATCATTTTAAAATTTTAATATTACTCAATACATTTAGTTAATCATTTTAAAACTTTAATATTAATCTTAATTGCATTTAGAGATATTACTTTTCAACTTTAACCAAAATATATTTCATAACAACAACAAAATAACTTTTTTTATAAAAAATTATTAAAAAAAGTTTTAACTTTGTATATATGCATAAAAATTTCTCTACATTATCTAAACCTTTAAATAAATATTAAAAATATATTACATTTTTCTAAGTATAATTTTTTAAATTTTTAGATACTCCTATATTTTGAATAGAATTCATAAATATCTTATGTTGTTAGTACATTCGTATAATTTGATTTAGACCACTCAACTAAACAGACATATTGCTTTGCACATTTTAGGAATATATATGTATATGTTTTACTTTTTTTTCCTTCACTAAGTAATTAAAATATTTTATCTATTGATATATATGGTTTCATTTATTAAAGGATTAAAAATAGGACAAAGAAAACAGAGAAACATGAAAGTAGAGATGATGATGATGATGATGGGGCATGATCATGCCGATAAGGAAAGTGGAACACCAAAAACACGAGGGACCACTTTTACATTGATGTTTGTTGGCCCAACCTCATCGAATTATTTTCCCCCCTCGGGATATGTCTCCTCTTTTACAATAGTTTTTATTTCCTAATTATCAAATATGATATACTTGTCTTTATTTCTTAATTACCAAATCAAATATTTTATTATAATCTTAAAAACTCGTAATTATCATCTTTTAAATATATCTTATATAATTTTTTAAACTATTTACTGTTAAAGGATCAGAAGAGGTGAAAGAGGTAAAAGATCTAACACGTAAAAATCAAAGCATGAAACAGAGTATTGGCATGTAAACCCACACTTTTAAGGTGAAAGAATTAAGGAAGCAAATATATGTTTTCAAACAGAAGCAAAGACAAACTCTCTAGTGGAAGGTTTCAGGAATTCAAATATTGGAATTGAAAACGAGGGTTTCAAGACTGGTTACGGGATTGCAGGTGCTCAAGCACTGATCTGTCATAACAAACCCTCTCTCTCCTCTCTCTATAACAAGTTTTCCATTTTGAGTTTGTTAGGGGATGAATGTATTGATGTATAGGTGTGTGTACGTCATACAGAGCATAAATACTCTAGCTCATTGTCAGTGAAAATGTATTCCAGAATGAAGAATTCATAATGAACATTTTATAGAAAAACTTCTTCTATTTTTTCTTCTTCATTCAACTACTCTTTTTACGTTAAAATTCACATGGTATCAGAGCTCTTGATCCTGAGTAAAACATACTTCTGATCATAGCTATGGATGCAAACTCATTTCCATTTCCTATGCATGTGAATATTTCAAACTTTGTCACTGTAAAACTTTCAGATTCAAATTTTTTGTTTTGGAAGACTCAAATGAGTCTCTCATTCGAAGCCAGAAATTACTTGGGTTTATAGATGGTTCTACACAAGAACCTCCTCAAGTAATTCATGAGCTAAAAGATGGTGTGACGTTAGAAGTGTCAAATCCAGTATATGAAGCATGGCTACAAACAAACCAGCTCATAAAATCCTGGATAATTGGAACACTTACATACGAGGTTTTTAGTCATGTTGTAGGTATGGATTCAACCATGGAGGTATGGACTTCTCTTATCAATCATTATAATCAAAGGTCTGTTGCCAGAGAGTTTGATTTGTTGGCATCTCTGCAATTCTTAACCAAAGAAAACATAACGTTGGCTGAGTATTTAAGCCAGTTCAAATCAATTTGTGACAAATTAGAATCCATTGGTAAACCTATTCCAGAACCTATGACGATTTTTAGACTACTACATCGCTTGGGTAAAGAATATGAAGCATTTACAACAGTTATTCAAACTTCAATGCACAAACCTCCATTTCCAACATATGAAGATGTTGTATCACAACGGAATAGTCTTATTCTGAGCAATTCTTGTACACGATTTACTGATATATCACAACATGTAGCCTTCCCTGCTCAACGTACATATAATGCTTATAATTCCTACAATTCAACAAATGGAAGGGGAGGATCTGGGTACAGAGGTGGCAGACCTAACTATAAGAATAACAAAGGATATACAACGAGAGGAAGAGGTTTTTCTCAGCAAGTATATTCATCTTCTCATATGTTTAAACCTCAGAACACTGATAATGAACAAACAGCTATAAACATTAATCAAAATGGTTCTGTAAGGTCAGTGTGTCAAATTTGTGGAAAGAAAGGACATGATGCTCTACGTTGCTGGCATCGTTTTGACAAATGATTTTCAAAGTTCTGATGTTCCATGGGCTCTTGCTGCCTTCCATCACAGCAACTCTGCTCACACAGACTGGTTTCCAGACTCTGGAGCTTCAGTCCATATCACTAATTCAGCTCAAAATCTTCAAAGTGCTATTCCTTATACATGCTCAGAAAATGTGATGGTTGGTGATGGATCATTCCTCCCTATCACACATGTTGGTTCTACATCAATTCCAACTCAGGAAGGTACACTTCAAATCCATGATGTTTTAGTTGTGTCATCTATTGCCAAGTCTTTGCTATCAGTATCAAAATTAACTCAAGACTATCTTTGTGAGTTTGTTTTTTATGCTAATGGAGTTTATGTGAAGGATTCTATGTCACAGAAAATCCTAATCAGAGGAAGCAAGCATGAATGAATTTATGTGTTGCAGAATTATAATTTCAAAGCATTCTACTCAAATAGGCATTGTGTGACAAACCATTCAATCTGGCATCAGCATTTGGGACATGCCAATAACAGTATTCTACAAGAATTAAAAAGAAAAGGAGCTATTAAAATGAGCAAATCTCCAATAACTCTGTGTGAGTTCTGTTAGATAAGCAAAAGTAACAAATTACCGTTTTTCGAATCTGAATATCATGCTACTGAACCATTAGAGAGAATCCATTGTGATTTATGGGGACCCTCACCTGTTTGTTCTGTACAAGGTTTCAAATATTATGTCATTCTAATTGACAATTATTCTCGGTTCAGTTGGTTCTATCCATTATGTCATAAATCAGATTTCTATCAAGTATTTGTTTCCTTTCAAACAATGGTAGAAAATCAGTTCTCAGCTAGAATTAAAATGTTTCAGAGTGATGGAGGTGGAGAGTTCTGTAATAAAATATTTCAGACTCATCTGGAGAAAGCTGGTATTAAATATCTTATTTCTTGTCCAAATACCCCTGAGCAAAACGGTTTAGCAGAGAGGAAGCATAGACATCTCACTGAATTGGCATTATCAATGATGTTTCAGGCAAAATACCTCTGAAATATTGGGTAGAAACATATTTTACGGCAAATTATATCATCAATCTGTTGCCTTCTACTTCCTTAAACAGCGACAGTCCTAATTTCATCTTATTCAAGAAAGTTGTTGATTATTCTGCTCTTAGAGTGTTTGGATGTTGTTGTTACCCCTGGCTGAAACCTCTTGCTAAACATAAGTTTGATCCAAAATCACTGAAATGTGTATTTTTGGGATACAGTGAAAAACACAGGGGATATAGATGTCTTTATCCCCTACGGGCAGAATATACCAGACATGTTGTTTTTGATGAAATGTTGTTTCCTTTTCAGCAATGCTATAGCCATTTGGTTCCAGAAGCTCAAACTCCATTATCAAAGGCATGGAGATCAAGTCATAAAACAGATCACACTGTTACTATTCCTCATGTTTCAAGGTATGAAAACCTTTCTTTTTTGCTGAATAATCTGTCATCTGATACAGCAGAATTAGAAACATCCCTTTTCTTTCAAAATTCAGAGATCTCACCTACAATATCATCCTCAGATATATTATCAAATACATCACGCAACATCTCTCCACAATCACCATTACCACATATAGAACCTGTCACTACTGAACATACCATCCCTAATATTGCAGAACCTGTCACCACTGGAAATACAGAACCTGTAAACAGTCATCCTATGGTTACCAGACTAAAATCAGGAATTATTAAACCCAATCCCAAATATATTTTACTACTGATATACCTCAAGAACCAAAAACCGTGAAACATAAAGGATGGTACCAGGCTATGGTATTTGAAATAGAAGCACTCAAAATTAATGACACTTGGTCATTAGTACCTGCAGAAACAGAGATGAATATTTTGGGCTGTAAATGGGTTTTCAAAACCAAGTTAAAATCTGATGGAACCTTAAATACATTGAAAGCAAGACTTGTAGCAAAGGGGTTTGATCAAGAAGAAGGCATAGACTATGTAAAGACATTTAGTCCAATTATAAAAACAACTACCATTAAGACTCTTTTATCAATTGCTATTGTGAATCGGTGGAAAATTACTCAACTTGATGTGAAGAATGCATTTCTTCATGGAGATTTATTTGAAGTTGTGTATATGCAGCAACAACCTGGGTTTGAAGATGTTGAACATCCTGATTATGTGTGCAGATTGAACAAGTCACTCTATGGTTTAAAGCAAGCTCCGAGGGCTTGGTTTGATAAGTTCAGCACTTTCTTACTGGATTTTGGTTTTAACTGCAGTATGGCTGATCCGTCCTTGTTTGTTTATCATCGAGGTTCAGAGGTTTTATATCTTCTTTTGTATGCAGATGATATGATTTTAACTGGGAACTCATCTGCTTTACAGCAACTTGTTAGAGCTTTACAAGATCAATTTGCTATGAAGGACCTTGGCAGTCTTCATTATTTCTTGGAGTACAATGTGTCTTTCACAAGGATGGATTATTTCTACATCAACAAAAATATGTTGTTGATCTCCTTGTTAGAGCTGTAATGTTGGACTGTAAACCAGCAATTACTCCTCTCCCTCTGAAATTGAATGGAAATGATCATAACTCTGAAAAATTTTCTAATCCTACTTACTTTTGAAGTCTGGCTGGAGGGTTGCAATACCTTACAATCACTAGACCAGTTATCAATTTTGCTGTTAACTTAGTTTGTCAGAGGATGCATGATCCCACTGTCTCAAATTTTGTGTTGTTGAAGAGAATCTTAAGATACATTAAAGGAACTGTTTCTCTTGGTATCCATCTTCATTCTAACAACAATCTTGATTTGGTTGGCTTCAGTGACAGTGATTGGGCTGGCTATGTTTCTACTCGACGATCAACAACAAGATTCTGCATTTTTCTTGGATCAAATCTACTTTCTTGGTCTGCCAAACGGCATCCTACGGTTTCAAGGTCGTCCACAGAGGCTGAATACAGAGCCTTAGCATCTACCACTGCTGAAATTACTTGGCTCAACTTTGTCTTACATGATCTTGCCATTCAACTACTGTCTTGCATTGTGATAATCTCTCAGCGACTTATCTTACTGCCAATCCTAAATTTCATGGACGTTCTAAACATATTGAGCTGGACTATCACTTTGTTCGGGAGAAAGTTGTGTTGGGTTTGATAGTCGTTAAACACATTCCCAATACTTTGCAAATTGCTGATCTATTCACCAAAATCTTTACCTTGGGGACAGTTTATTCATCTCAGGCGCAAACTGAGTGTTGATCTTCCTCCCAACATCAGTTTGAAAGGGAGTGTTAAAGGATTAGAAGAGGTGAAGGAGGTAACAGATCTAACACGTAAAAATCAAGATGAGACAGTGCATGAAATAGGGTATTGGCATGCAAACCCTCACTTTCAAGGAGAAGGAATTAAGGAAGCAAATATATGTTCTCAAATAGAAGGTTTCAGAAGAGCAAAGACAAACTCTCGAGTGGAAGTTTCAGGAACTCAAATACTGGAATTGAAAACGAGGGTTTCAAGACTGGTTATGGGATTGCAGGTGCTCGAACATTGATCTGTCATAACAAACCCTTTCTCTATAACAAGTTTTCCGTTTTGAGTTTGTTAGGGGATGAATGTATTGATTTATAGGTGTGCGTATACGTCAGATAGAGCATAAATACTCTAGCTCATTGTCACTGAAAATGTATTCCAGAATGAAGAATTCATAATGAATATTTTACAGAAAAACTTCTATTTTTTCTTCTTCATTCAACTATTCTTTTTACGTTAAAATTCACACTGTTTATACTAAGATATATCTATAGATATATTCAATACATATAACAAATATAAAATAGATGAGTTGAATTTAGAGCCGCTAAATTTGATTTCAAATCATCTGAAATATCTATTCTATAATTGTAGAGTTTTACACCTTTTTTCTGCGAATTAAACTATTTAATAAGATATTATATAGGATGTAAAATAGAATAATCTAACTTATTCTATTTTATAAGGTTTGTAAAATTTAAATTCAAGCTAGTTCATCCAAATACATGATTGTAAAACGTAAATGTAGAGACAATTATATGACTATTTGTTTAGTATTGTAATAACAAGATATAATTAAAATTACAAAATAATTTAGTTTTTTAAAATTTTCTATCAATATAAATTGCAAAAAAAAAAGTTTAATCCAAATCATAATCCATTTTATTTTAAAGCCCGATATTTTAATTAGTTTAATATTATACAATCTGCATCAGAGTTAAAACAAACGCGGATCGATAATTGATTTAGCATCTCTCTAACATTATCAATAATATTTAAATCATTCTAAATTAAATTCCAAACTGTGTAAAATAACTATTCAATTTTATCAAATTTACGTCAATACTATGATAATTCGTTTGGTCTTGGACTCAAATAGCTAACTAGGTTTCCCTTGCTAGGTGCGTAGAGCAAGTACTAAGTATCTAAAGTTTTTCAATGGGCCCACCTAAGCGTGGTGGTAAGCATATATGCGTAATTATTACTCAGTAAAAGTGCAAAAGTTTAAGAAATATGCAATTATTTCACAAGCGAATAACAAAATAATTAATAAAAAAACTTCATACCACATGCATGACTCATCAAATAGGGTTTAGGCTTTGGAGAAGCAAATTAAAGATTGGGCTTAGAATGCCAAGGCTCATGTAAAAGATGAACTCATCTCATCATAACTTGTATATTTGTGCACCTATATAGCATTTAGATTATATATATACATATATGCTCTTTGTATATGATTCGATATTTTTCTTCTTATTATGGATTTTTGGATAGTTATAATAAAAAATCGCATTTCTTCCAATATCCAACAATTAAAAAGTATAATAATATAATAAGGTTGACGAATAATAATTAATTCAAATAATGAGTAAATTATCTAACAATTACATTGTATATCAAGATTTAAATAAATCTAATAAGAAAACAAAAACTTACAAATAATACAATTTATTTTAGTTCATAGATATAAATTGACATATTATCATGCAATTATATAATATATAAATAAATAGGGATGATATATCCAAATACGAAATTAGTAGTTTAATCCTTTGTATCCTGATATTACTTTTTAAATATTTTATATTTGTTTTAGATCACCAAATATCCAGAATAATAAACGATTATGAATCGAAACATATATATATATATATATATATATTATCCCTCGTGGGTTGGTATAATGGTGTTTTTCATTAGCATGTAAAATTCACGCTGGTCCACGCTGCGGAGTCAATTTGATTCGGATTTCGTTTCGTCCATTTCATGAACATTCAACTCACCGACCTCACTAATTTAATTTTTAATTACAATAACAAAGTTTTATATTATGACTGAAACATGGTAATTACAATTACAATTAAATTAATTTGAGATTAAATGATCCAAAATTATAAAATTTAAAATTATCTTAATCGATTTTAGTCCCACGACATAAATAAAAAGACAAATATTAAAATTAAAATACAATAAATTTAAATATCATGTGTTCTATCTAACATAACATAGTTAGTAAAAAATATAAATATTTTTATTATAGATTATGAGTTTAAATCTTTCCACACTTATTTTGTATACAGAATATATTTATAATGTGTTGTAATTAATTGATTTATATGCTTTAAGTTTGCATGTCATACTCCTTGTGTGAATACAAATCCCTCGCCCTTGCATTCCATTCGGGTAGATGTGTTTTTATTTCCTTGTATTAGCACGTGATACGCATGTGAGTAAAATCTGATTAGATTTCCATTTCGTCGTCCACTTCACCACGACGCATCTCACCGACCTCACTCTTTCTATATTTACACGGCGACTGCGTTTGACTTTCCATCCAATCAAATCTATTCCACATTCTCTCTATCTCTCGTTCTCGGCGGAAGATGAACACCGCCTCGGTTACTAGCACCCTCTTCTCTCCGTACAAGATGGGACGATTCGATCTCTCTCACAGGTCAGTTTCTTCCTCGTTTTTCTTTGCGGTCGATGCGATTATCGCCGCGTGGATCTAACGCGTTTTAGCGTTTATGGTCGTCACAGAGTGGTGTTGGCACCGATGACGCGGTGCAGAGCGTTGGAGGGCGTTCCAAACGCCGCGATGGCGGAGTATTACTCTCAACGCACTACTCCCGGCGGTTTCCTCATCTCTGAAGGCACCATGATCTCTCCCGAATCGGCAGGGTATTATCGTCATTGCTCTCTTACTCCCTCCCTTTTCTCTCTCTTGTACTAATTGGAGCATTCACTGTGAAAAAAGGAAGACGAGTCTTGTGGGTTTTAAAATTACCCATTTGCCCTTACAACCAATGATGAATGAGAATGCCTAATCTTTTGAGTGGTTGGAAATAAACCCCGAGGATCTTTTAGCAATATAATTTAATTTACAAATTTTATCATTACATTTTATAACGATTGTCTTTCTCTAATAAGTTTTCAATAACTACAAAACATTGTAAAAAAATTCCTTATTATATTAAAAATGCTATTGAAACTATGCAAATTGTTGGATATAGTTATTTTGTTCGTCTTTATTATTAGATAATACAGAATTTTATATTTTATTTCAATTATAATATCATTATATTTTTCAACTCTATAAATAAATTTTTGATATATTTTCAATGGTATAGTTTTGGTATATTTCAAATTTTATTTTGATCAATTCTTATATTATTTAAAATCGATATCTCATATATAAATATTCAAAATCTCGGGTATCGTTGAAAACTTCACATTTGTCAGTACCCTTCTTAACATTTTTCTCTAAGAAAAATCTATTTTCAAGGAAAAGTCCGATGAATTTCTAATAAAGTACATATTTAATGAAGATTTGATACCCAACCCATCAATATAATTTTTTATGTATAATTTTAAACTTCTATTATATATATATATATATAACAGACACTTTTAAATATTAAATATCGGTTCAATTATTCGGTGATACCCATTAACCATGTAATTGAATTCCAAAGACTTCAAATGTTCAAATTGTTACATATCATATTTGGACATAACTCATATTTAGTTGGACTAATAAATACTTTATTGTAAAAAAAGGGGTTTTAAGTTTAACTTTGGATTCATTGCTTTTATTATATCATTTACCAAAGTAAATTTTATGATACAGATTCCCACACGTACCTGGAATCTACAAAGATGAACAAGTAGAAGCATGGAAGAAAGTGGTCGACGCAGTTCATACCAAAGGAGGCTTCATCTTCTGTCAATTATGGCATGTGGGTCGTGCCTCTCATTCAGGTTTGTACCACGAGATTGTTCTGACCAACGTTTCAAATACATTTACTGCCGTGATCTTTAACCAAAACACGTGTAAAGATTTCGAATACATTTGGTCTTACACAGTTCGTGCTAATGATGAAACAGTGTATCAACCTGGTGAACGTGCGCCAGTATCTTCGACGGAGAAACCGATTTCAGAGAGGTGGAGAGTTCTACTTCCGGATGGATCACACGGGAAATACCCGAAACCTCGAGCTTTAGAAGCTTTTGAGATCCCATTGATCGTGGAGGATTACCGCAAGGCAGCCATTAATGCAATTCGAGCAGGTTTTGATGGGGTTGAGATCCACGGGGCGCACGGTTATCTCATTGATCAGTTCTTGAAAGACGGAATCAATGATCGGAATGATGAATATGGTGGCTCCATTATGAATCGTTGCAGATTCTTATGGCAGGTACTAGCATTAGAATATATGGACTACAAATATTTGAAGATGAATAAACAATAAGATAAAGATGAACCGTGGAGTAGAAGAAATGTAAGAACCCAGCATTTGATCATGTAATAATAGTTAACTCTGGTTGAAATGCAGGTCGTGCAAGCAGTGGTTTCAGCCATAGGAGCTGGGAGGGTCGCCGTGAGAATATCTCCAGCTATAGACCATCTCGACGCAACTGATTCCGACCCGTTAACCCTGGGGCTAGCTGTGGTGGATCGGCTGAATAAGCTTCAGGAAGAGAACTGTTCGAAACTAGCTTACTTGCACGTAACGCAACCTCGGTATCACGCATATGGGCAAACTGAATCAGGAAGGCATGGGAGCGAGGAGGAAGAAGCTGAGTTAATGAGAAGACTGAGAAATGCGTATAATGGCACTTTCATGTCTAGTGGAGGCTTTACCCGAAAGCTCGGCGTGGAAGCTATTCAACAAGGGGATGCGGATTTGGTATCGTACGGGAGACTGTATATTGCTAATCCCGACTTGGTTTTGCGGTTTAGGGTTAATGGGAAGCTGAATAAGTATGACCGTAAAACGTTTTACATTCAAGATCCGGTTTTAGGGTACACAGATTACCCTTTCATGGGTCAGGCGGCACTGAACCATTCACCATTGTCCCGACTCTGAGTCTGAACTCTTCTTTCCAAAAGAATCAACCAAAGAAAACGACGACGAATGACTTGTGGTTTTCGTAAGTGTAAAACAGTAATAAGCGTTGTAGTGATAATTGAAGTGTATTGAAATCTATTGTTGGACATAAACTCTAGAGACAAGTGTTGTGACATTGAAGACAAAATCATGTCGACGGTTGGAATGCAAAAGGAGGGTGAGTTTATCAAAACGCAAACGCAAATGCAAACGGAACTCTCAACTAGCGTTTGAGAGGAAGGATCAGGAGGTAAAACACAACGATTGCGATTAAAACGGTATCATCCAAACAAGTCCACAATCTCTCTGTCTTATTCAGTTCGATGGTGGATCTCCTCATTCCTCTGCTTACAAGATGTCAACATTCCATCTCTCTTACACGTCAGTTTTCATCCTCAGTTTCATTTCTTGCGGAGGGTTCACAAGCAAACTCCACTGTAATTAACGTTTTTCTCATTTTTATATATAAATTTGAATTACTATTATTATTTTTATTATTATTATTATTATTATTATTATTATTATTATTGTGGTTGTTGTTGTTTTTATTCACATAGAAATAATGTTATTCATGTACTCAAATAATTTTATAGTCCATTCTAAATTTTTTTAGTTAGATTAAACCATATTTGATATGATATTAGAGTCTTGTTCGTTTTAAAACATTTTGATATTTATTTCTATTCGTGATGTGCAGGTTTTATTATCATGTCTGAGAAAAATATTATGTTGTGTTATTTTACATTGATTGAAAAATAAATCATAAATTTATATATATATATCATTGGACAACCTTAACATTTGAACTAGTTTTTTGTTGGACTTAAATCCAAACTCAAATCCAAACTCGACAATAACTTTCATAATAATATACAAATAATGATATTTTCAATTAACCCATAAGTTTGTGTCATGTACATGTATTAAATTGAAATTAATTTTCTATTCAATATATTATTCTAAAAATAATATGGCCAAGTCTAGACGTAATTTTTTTTATGTTGTGTTATCTTATATCAATTAGAATATGAATTATAAATTTATATATACATACTTTTGAACAAATCCTAAAAATCTTATATATCTAAAGTTAGGTTTGCTGAATTCTGGTGTCTCTACGTCAATAATGACGTGATAGTCCAATCAGAAAACCTAACATCATTTTCTTTCACATAAAATATTTTAAATATTTTGTTAACTTTACAAATTTATTATACTTAATAAAAAATAATATATTATTTATAATAGTTAATAATTTTTAGATAATATATATATATTCATAAATATTTTCCTTTAAAAAAATAAAAATACAAAAAATAAATCGCGCATGTATATGGGATAGGGGTGGACACCCGCGGGTACCCGCGAGATTCTCGCTACCCGCACCCGAACCCGTCCCGCGGGTACCCGCTGTTCGGGTACCAGCAAAAACCCGCCAAAATTTTTAGAACCCGCGAGTACCCGCCCTGAAAAAAAAACTCAGCATAAACATGAAAAATAAGCTGCAAAAACCATATGGATAAGTTCATGTGTCACTGAAACGACTTGGACAATGCTTAGGCACTCATGATAATTTAATTTAAACAAACTTTGAAACAAAATTTGCTTTATTCTAATTACTTCCTGATTCGCCAACAAGATCTAGGGTCTCTTAATCTTGGATGATCATATTTGTAAGTAGACGAAAATATTACTACATGCAAGTGCCCCCATTTGCCCAGGAACAAAAATCAAATGAGTATGTATTGAACTAATAAAGCTAAGCAAAACACAGAGGAATCTGATGAAGATCTTACTAGTATTCATTAAAGTGAATAGCGCCGAGTTTCCAAACAAGGTAAGTCGTGGCAAACATCACCGTGCTTATGAAAACGAAGGAAAAAGCTATGACAAGTATATCATTTCCTCCTGGGAACTGAAATGTAAAACCTTGTGGCAACCCTCTTTTGCTATCATCAAACATGTTGATGGGTGCTTCGGGAAGACCTAGTTTCTTCTTTGCTTTCTTGTCACTCTCCTTCAAAACATCCAACAATTTGCTTCCCATTTCGGCTTTTGCTGCCTTTGGAGTTGTTTCTGTGTATCGGCTGAGGGAGATTCAACGGATGTGATTGTGTTGTCATCTGTTTCAACGGAGCAGGGTCGGGAGGCGGGCGGCAGTCGATGAAGCAAGGAGAGAGAAGAGAGGATCTGTTGTCGGTCGACTAGGATCTACCGTCGGTCTAGGGCGGGCGAGTAGCGTCGGCCGGGGGCCGTCGGTCGACCAGGAGGAGAGCGGTGGCGGTCAGCCGAGAGGGGAGGCGAGCAGCGTCTGGAGGGAGGAGGCTGTAAGGTTAGGCGAAGGGGAGGAAGGGTTGCCGTCGGTCGGCGGGCGACGGGCGAGCAGCGTCGGGCGGCGGGCGAGCAGGGTCGAGCGGCGGGCGGCAG
>CM071865.1:14941257-14982568 GCA_036759665.1 Gynandropsis gynandra | reverse complement strand
AACTTAGAAAACGAAACACAAAAGATAACTATATTCAACATTGATAAAGAATGAGATTCCTCCCTATTCATATACCGACGTCTTCAATAGCTCCTCCATGCTTTGGATCCCTTGTTCCGTCCTTCTCCCTCATTCTCTATGTCTCTCCGTGTGTCCTCTAATGTCTCCTTTTCGTCCCCCCCAAGTCTAGTACGACTAGCTTTAAAAGGTCTTTTTTCTCATTAATTGACCGTTCTAAAATCAAGGAGTTTGTTGAGAAAAAGGTGGACCCGAGCGGGCATAACCTCTACCCGTTCGTGCAGTCCATTAGCCCGTGCGTGCATGACTTGAAACATGGTCGGGCTGGCTTGCCCGATCGTGCATCCTTTGTACCGAGTCGGGCAAACTCTCGGCGAAATTCTGGTCCAATTTGCAGCCCGATCGGGTGCACAAACACAGCCCGAGCGGGCACACTTCATGCCCGAGCATGTACACTATCAAATACTGTTTCCGCTCCTTTCGCTCGATGCTTGAGTGTTTGATTTGCTTCCATGGCCTTGCACAAGTTGTACCTTGTCATTCAATCGCGTTTTTGGGGTTGAATTGCCGTAATCACTCGTGTTTCGTTTCATGTCTTCGTTTCCTATACAAAACACAAAATGTAGATGAAGTCCTCTAATAAACTCGATAAATCGGTGAAATCTAAGAAATCTACTCAAAACTAAACCTAAGAATGATGTAAATACTACGACGGATTACATGTTATCAAGATTCTCGCAAGAACTGACATAGAAGGAGAATTCATACGCGATTATGAAGACGTTGAATCGGTATATGCTGAAGATGAAAACGATGATGAATTCAATGAACAATCGAAAGCAGACTCGCCAATCGATGAATCTACTAAAGAATTGAATCGACTAATAG
This sequence comes from Gynandropsis gynandra, assembly GCA_036759665.1. NCBI lineage: Eukaryota > Viridiplantae > Streptophyta > Magnoliopsida > Brassicales > Cleomaceae > Gynandropsis > Gynandropsis gynandra. The sequence continues at coordinate 14,981,662 of CM071865.1, read as the reverse complement.
TAAATAATTATTAAAAATATAATACAAAAATGTTGTATGCAACCTAAATAAAATTAATAGTTTCAATCTAATATAATGGTCTTTTTTTCTTTCTTTTTCTTTAAAACCATTTAATTCGATTTTTTCAAACGAATACTTCGATGATCATTTTAAATTAAATTTTAGAGATGACATTGGTATTGTTTATAGTAGATTTGAAATATAACAATGGTTAAATAAATATTGTATACAATGATATTTGATAATGTTAAAGATATTTTATGATATATGAGCGATATATGTTCAATTTAACTCCTTTTTAACTTTTATATCTAAGTATTTCCATTTGTTTTCTATGGTGATTTATTTTTTAGTTTAAAATTTGGATATTATTTTTTTAAGTTTTAGAATTTAGATATATTATATATCATATTTTGGAATAGTAGGATAAACAATTAATGATATTTTAATTATATATATTTGATGTATAAGAATATGATAGAACTAAAAGAAAAAAAAATCGTTATAGGTTGTGAATTTTTTTTTTGTGAATTTTTTTTATTAAACAACTTTCATAAATTTTCCTTAACATTTGGCAATATATTTTAATCTACATCTATAGTTTAATTTTTTTTTACTAATATTAATACTTCAATAACATACATATATTAGTTATATGTAAAAATATATTAGAATATTTTGTTCTTTTTCTTTATTTCAAATAAATTATATTAGATAAATAAATAAAAAATATAATTTTTTCTTAATTTCTAATAATATATTAGATAAATAATATATATATATATATATCACAACACATAATTCAATAATTTTAAATAAAATATTGAAATATTGAATTTATATGTTTGGTGCATTTGTGGAATCTCAAATCCAACCTATTTTTTTCCGGTAAATCTTGAAATCTTCCTTTTATCGGTTGATACAACTTTTGTGTTGTAAACAACTTCGGCTGATGGTAAAGGAAATGAAACTCATAGGTAATAATGTTAATTTGGGTTGGCTTTGATGGGTTTACCCAACCCAACACATTTAAAATTTACATGAATTTTTATTAAATAGATATAAGATGATATGAGTTAATTGGGTATAAACCCAATTATATTAATTTTAAAGGGTTTTATCCATTAACCCATATCTCATTTACTTCTTCCACCTTCATTTCTCTCAATTTTCCCGAATTTCAATCCGATTTCACATAATTACTCGATTTCACCCGATTTCACCCAATTTTAACTCGATTTCACCCAATTTTAATCCGATTTCACCTAATTTTAACTCAATTTCACCAAATCTCAACCCAATTTCACCCAATATTAACTCGATTTCACCCAATTTCATCGAAATTCAACCCAATTTTACTTAATTTTAACTCCATTTCACCCAATTTCACTCGATTTTTAACCATATTTTAACTCAATATTATTCAATTTCACTCAATTTCAATCCAATTTCATCCAATTTTGATTTGATTTCACCCAATTTTAACCCAATTTCATCCAATTTAACTCGATTTCACCCAATTTGACCGAGTTGAAATTCAATGACATTGGGTGAAATCGGATCGAATTTCGATGATATTGGGTGAAATCGAGTTAAAATTAGGTGAAATCGGGTTAAAATTGGTGAAGTTGAGTTAAATTTTGATGAAATTTGATTGAAATTCAGTGAAATCGGGTTAAAATTCGGTAAATTGTGTTAAAATTGGATGAAATCGAGTTAAAATTGGGTGAAATCGGTTTCACAAATTATTGTTTTGAATATTGAAACATTAATTATAATATCTAATGTATATAAATAGATATATATATATCATAAATGTTGAATGATAAAAACATATATAAAAAATGTTAATTATATGAATAAATCCGTTTAACCCGGTCTAAATAACCCATTATTAAATGATTCGAGTTGAACCCAACTCAATTATATCATAAAACCCATTTTATTTGGGTACAAAACCAACCCTACTCATAAGAGATGGTAATGCCTACAAAACGATCTGTATTGACTCCCGCAGTGTCGATGCTTCTTGTGAACCGATTCACGGGCTCGAGATGCACCTCCATCGCTGGAACCGACCTCGTCCATTCATGTCTAAGAAAACACATCCATTCCAGCATTCCATCGAACACCTTCAGTGAAAAAATTAGACAAATTAATCAAAATGTTCGAGATAAAAATAAATGGAGACATAGAGTAGTTCTTTTCAATGGTTGTACGTTCGGTTTCCTTGTAACTACACTAGAATCCTATTGGAGAACGTGTGACTCCGGCCACCAAAGTAGAAGAATGTGTGATACAAATTCGTCAATGAGAAAAGAGAAAGACGAAGACAATGGGGAGGTCAAGATATGAATGCATATATTTTGATCAAAGAATCCGAAAATGGGAAGGGAATGGACAAAAAAGAATGATCAGTTTATACTTTGCCAACAAATCGCCTCTCCACCTCCTTGTTCATGTAACATGTTTTTGTTAATGAAATTTTAATAAACAAGAGAAACTTGGGGTGGCCAATCCGGGTTATCCGGACCAACTCGAACAATCCCAATCGTTTGGAATATGAGTTATCCTAAGAACTCATATGGGTTCAAATTTCAAAATCCGTTCGGATTCGGATCGATTCAGGTAAAACCCGAGAAACCCCATCAATCCAATTTACAAAATAAAATAAAAATATAATTTAATATTTTTAAAAGTTATGTAAACACTAAAAAATACTGGTATATTTTTATACATATTTTATGTTATATTCGATATTTTTATTTTTGTTTTATATTAAAAACGAATTATCTAAAGAATTCTTGAAAGGTTTTGTAAATTCCGATCCACCTTTCCATTGAATCAATTCGAAATATATACAAGTGCTCTCGTAGGAGGAATAAGGAAAACTTCCTAATACAATATTGATAGAGGAATAAGGAAATAGAGGAATAAGGAAAACTTCCTAATACAATAGGAAAACTTCCTAATACAATAGATATGCAATCCCCAATACTCCCCCTCAAGTTGGCGTGTGAAGATTCTGAACACCCAACTTGCGGAGTAAGTAATCAAATGTAGCTCGTCCGACCTCCTTAGTTAGGATGTCCGCTAACTGTTCTTTAGTTCGTAAGAAGAACAAAGAAACGCGACCAGCCTTCCACTCGTCGCGAACAAAATGGCAGTCAATCTCGATGTGCTTTGTGCGCTCATGGAAGACCGGGTTAGATGCAATATGTAGAGCCGCCTGATTATCGCAATGTACGTGAGAAGGAAATGTAAGCGGGACACCCAGTGTAGTAAGTACCTCACGGAGCCACTTGATCTCACAACATGTAACTGCCATGCCATGGCACGATACTCGGCCTCCGCGGATGACCGAGAAACGGTGGATTGTTTCTTAGTCTTCCAAGAGATCGGAGAATGTCCAAGCATAACAATATACCCGGTGAGAGACTGACGTTGTAGGGGACATGCTGCCCAATCGGAGTCACAATAAGCAATCAACTGAAGAGAGCTATCCAAGCGAAGAAGAACTCCTTGTCTCGGGCTCCCCTTAAGGTATTTGACGACCCGTAAAGCAGCCTCCCAGTGATTAGTTCACGGAGAATGCAAGAACTGAGCAAGAATATGCACAACGTAAGCTAGGTCCGGGCGCGTAACGGCAAGGTGACAAGTTGACCCACGAGACGGCGATATTGTTCAGGGTCACCGTAGAGAGGAGCCGTGGAGGAAGCAAGACGATGATTCTGGTCGATAGGTAGAGTTGTCGGCTTGGCACCACTTAATCCACATTCGTCAATAATGTCGAGAACGTACTTTCGTTGAGACAGAAAAATACCAGATGGACTTCGGGCGACCTCGATCCCCAAGAAGTATTTCAAAGCTCCTAAGTCCTTCATGTGAAAACACGTACTCAAGTAGTGTTTAGATGCTTGTATCGCTCCGGAATTGTCACCTCCGACAAGAAGGTCATCAACGTAGATAATCACATGTAACCTGACATCACCCCGAACGAATGTGAATAAGGAATAATCAGCATAGGAGCGTGAGAAACCAAACCGTAGAAGTGCTACTGTTAGTTTCTCAAACCAACAGCGAGGTGCTTGACGGAGTCCATACAGTGATTTCCGAAGCTTGCATACTTTAGTAGTATCGGATGTAGTAAACCCCGGGGGAAGGCGCATATAAACCTCTTCCTCCAAGTCACCGTGCAGGAATTCATTATGAACGTCCATTTGATGGACCTCCCAGTTACGGACAGCAGCAACAGCAAGGAAAGTGCGCACTGTAGTCATCTTGACGACCGGTGCAAAAGTCTCATTATAGTCGAGACCTGCCTTCTGGTGGTTTCCAAGTACAACAAGACGCGCTTTATAACGTTCAATAGTACCATCAGACTTGTGTTTGATCTTTTACACCAATTTGCAGCCAATGGGTTTCTTCCCCTGAGGTAGATCGACCAAGGACCACGTCTGATTAGCCTGAAGAGCTTTTAATTCATCCTCCATCGCAGCACGCCATTGAGGACTTGTCTGAGCCTCGTGATATGTAGTCGGCTCATGGGCGTCTGTAATAGCTGCCAATAAAGTCAGTAATCTTGACGTTACCAGAGGTCCGATCAGATGGATGTTGCTGAGAATTCAACAGGGTCATGAGGGCGTGATATTGCTCGGTCCTCAATCCCGGGATAGTACTCACGTTCGTGGATTGGGTAGAAACAGTCGAGGAAGAGGCCAAGTTAGCAGTTACAGCCGAAGCAATCGCAGAGTTAGCGGTAGATCGCCCACATCCGCGAGACGTGCCTCCCCCTCGAGCTCCCGAAGATCCACCACCACGACCTCGTCCACGGGTCGCACGTTTGTTATCTTCCCACCATTCCGGATAGCCGTGAATAGCGAAACATGTGTCCACGAGATGCCCGACTCGTCCACAATGTGTGCAGGTGAGAGAGGGATCCCGAAGCTTAGTATAGATCTGTCGGCTTGGTGGCTGAGATTGAACGGCGAATCCCATAGCTGGTGGGCGCTCGTCTTGCGAGTGAATGACAGTATACTGTCGTTCCGCCTCGACGAGAATAGAGTAGGCCGAATCAAGGTCGGGCAGCGGTTTCATGGCGAGGATGTTCGTCCGTATATGGCCGAATTTGGAGGTATCAAGTCCCATGAGGAACTGATACAGTTTCGCTTCCTCTCGGTCCTTGGCGCAAGGACAATCTTTCGGAGGTTTGTAATTCTCCAATTCTCGCCACAGAAGTTGAATTTTGCCGAAATAGTCACAAATAGGCAGATTTTCTTGGCGGCAAGTAGCGATAGAGTGTTGTAGTTGATAAACACGAGTGGCGTTCTCCAACGACATACGTCGTCGAATATTGTCCCATAGTTCCTTAGTCGTAGATGCATAAGCAAAAGATGAACGGAGCGTCGGCGAAATAGTGTTCATAATCCAAGACATGAGCATTGAATTACAAGCGCGCCAATCATCGTATTCTGGAGATTCCGCGGAAGGTGGGGACAAATCGGTCTCCAGGAAAGATAGCTTCTTTTTCGACAAGAGAGCATGTCGAAGGGCCTCAGACCATCGATCATAGTTGTCTTTAGTCAATTCGATGGTAGATAATATCATCCCCGGGTGATCTGCAGCATGTAGGAAGTACGGAGAAGCAACCACGTTCTCACGTACGGTAGTCACGACAGTTGTAGGAGTAGAGGACGTCATAGCGAGATGTGCGACAGAGACAGATGTGCTGTTGCAGAAACAGAAGAAACAGAGGCGCAGATGCTTTGTTTTCGAAATGTAAAACAGAGGATCGGAGAGAGTTGATCGAAGAAGACGAAAGCGACGGCAGACAAACCCTAGAAAGAATAGGTTCGCTCTGATACCATGAAAAGTTTTGTAAATTCCGATCCACCTTTCCATTGAATCAATTCGAAATATATACAAGTGCTCTCGTAGGAGGAATAAGGAAAACTTCATAATATAATATTGATAGGGGAATAAGGAAATCGAGGAATAAGGAAAACTTCCTAATACAATAGGAAAACTTCCTAATACAATAGATATGCAATCCCCAATAATTCTAAAACCAAATAACCCAAATTATGTATAATATCTGAAAAATCCGAATCCGGATAACTTGAACAATCTGATTAATCCAAACTATCCGAAGAACCTAAATATCCAAATATAATTCGGGTTATTTCGGATCAAATGCTTCTGAATGCGAACAACCCGAATTCGAACCCGAATCTGAACCCGAACTAAAAACATTTATGTTCAATTCAGGTTCATTTTTTCAAAATTCGAGAAACACGAACCCGAACCAAAATCCAAAAAATTCGAACTGAAATTTGGATTGACCACCCTAAGAGAAACGTTTTTCAAAAAAGAAAATAAAAAAGAGAAAAGACTAAACAATGGATGAAAAACAAAAAGGGGAAATGATAGGACAATTGAGAACGGGGTTCTTGTATTCAATAACAATTCTAGAAATGATGAGTGTTCGTTTGCAAACATCGTGGTGATAATTAAAAAAATACTATATTTACATTAATACAAATAAATTTAAATATTAAAACAAAAAAAGACTAATAAAATGTTCATACATTAAATGTAAAAAAATTGTTTGTTGACTCCGGACACCGAAATAGAAGAACTTTGAGCAAAACATCCAACTTTTAAGAAAATGAAGCCCATAATGTAAAAGGCCCGTAATCGGTTGGCGCGAAAATTCAACAAACCCTAAGAATCATACCGAATCATAGCGTCCCTCTCTCTCCTTCCTTAAACCCCTTCTTCCATTTCTTCACAATAGAAACAAAAACCCTAACTCTCGTAGTGGGAATCATCGACTATTCCGCTTCCTTCCATTTGACTTCTCTTCGTTCTCTCTCGCCTTTTCTCTCCATTTCGTGCAACCAATGACGAAGCTTCGATCTCGCGAGGTGCCTCTTCCAGTCCCGGAAAAGCCACCATCCAAACGGTCCGACATCGAACCGGCAACTCCAGTGCGAACTCAGGAGTCCAACGTTCACCGATCACCGATTGAGCCGGTCTCTGGTTTGGATACCGTTAATGGACCCGAACCCACCACCAGGAGGCGCAGTATTCGTCTTGCGTCCAAATGCAGCGACGGAGGTGAACGCGTCAATGGGTTTGCTGAAAAAGAGGTTAGCGTCTCTGCGAATCGCATAGGGACCAGTGGGAAGAGAAAATTAAATGTGGATGGTGGTTTCGTATCGGGTGTTAAGGTCGAGGGGAGTAAAGGGTTTTTGAGTTTGCGGTCGGGTAAGAGAGTTGCTAAGAGGGTTTTGAGAAATGGTGTTTGTATTGTTGATAGTGATTCCCAAAAAATGGAAATCGAAAGTAGAGGGAGTGAGGAACTGGAGATTGAATCCGAGGAGTTGAGTTTTCAGATTGAAGCGAAGAATTTGGGTGGAAATGTTAGAAAAATGGTGGAGGATGAGAAGAAAAGAGAGGAGGTGGCGAATGTTCATGTATCTGATGACATTACAGAGGCTGATTTAGGTGAATCTTGTGGATATACTGATGCCTTGAAGGACATAACATCAGTAAGTATGAAGAGGCAAAAGAGGGCATTCGGAGATTTGATAGAAGAAAAGATTGTCACCGTCGATAAATCAGAAATCATTGAGATTGCTGAGCTTTGTGGAGATTATGTAGTAGTCAATAGAGATTTGGGATTTGAATCACAATCTGATAGTCCAGGGGATAATGTTGGAGGAATTGTCAAAAGCAAGAAGGGAAAGGCAGTGATGCTCGATGGGAATGGTAATGGTGCTGTGGGTGAACGAGCTGTAGGGAATTCTGCTGAAGTTTCTTATGCAGAAAATGGGATATTGGATAACAGAAATGAGACAGAACGAAGGCTGGAAGATCTAAGCGAAGATGCGGATACGAAGGAAAAAGGCAGGGCTCTTTACGATAAACCAAGTAGCTCAAAGGGTAGAAGGAGATATACGAGAGAAGAGAAGGGTAAAGGTATTGTCATAGATATTGTATCTTTGCCAGACATTGATGAGATCTCTGGAGTTGGTGCGGAGATGGAGATCAAGAATTCAACGAATGTTGTCATAATGCCTGATGTCATTGGAATGGAGGTGAGTCCAGTGGTTGATATGGAGCAAACAAAGAATACAAGAAGCAATGAAAGGAGAAATCAAGGTGGAAGTGAGAGGAGAAATGAATCAAGAACTGAGCAGTTTCATGAAATTGCAAAGAGAAATGCGGCTCGATTTGCTTATTTCGATGCTCAAGAGGAGGAAGAAGATGACTTTTCTGATAAAGAGGTAGAACATCAAGCTGAAGATTGGCCTGGTCCCTTCTCTACTGCCATGAGAATAATTAAAGACCGAGAGGACAAAGCTGATCTGCATATTAGTACTTCTCTCCCCAGCAAAGCAGAATCTTCAACATTGATTTGGGTTCCTAGAAGAGATAATAGTTTTATTCCTCAAAAGCGTCTGGCTCCATCTCTGCAAGAACTGTGCATGAAAATTCTTGCCAAGAATGTTGATGCAATAACTTCACTTGATTATGTCCCAGATGCATTCAAGCACAAACTTTGTCAATTGCTGTGTGATTCTAGGAGAATGAATGCATATTTCCTTGATCTTATTGTCCGTGGATCTCCATTTGCTATTCATCTACCAGATTGCTCGTGGCTGACCGAGGAAGACTTCACTGAATGTTTTAAGAACTGTGATACTAGCAACTTGACGGTACTATGTCTTATCCCATTTTATCATAATATGTTCCGATAACCGCTAAGAACTTCTTATTGAACTTAGGATTACCACAAAAAGGAGATAAATTTTCTTAGCATGTGAAAATTAATTGGTTTGCATGTATATTGTGATAAACGTTCATAGTCTATCACCATTTAATCCGTGATATTTGAAACAGGTACTCCAACTTGACCAATGTGGGCGCTGTTTGCCAGATTACATATTACTCTCCACCTTAGCGAGGTCCCCAAATAATTTGCCCGTACTATCATCCATTTCTTTAAATGGTGCATGTCGGCTTACTGATGTTGGGCTACGTGCACTCATTACTGCTGCTCCTGGGATTAGATCCATAAATCTCAGCCAGTGCTCTCTCCTAACTTCCGCTAGCATTGAGATATTATCCGATTCTTTGGGATCAGTTTTAAAGGAACTATACATTAACGATTGCCAAAGCATTGATCCGAAGCTTATTCTGCCGGCTTTAATCAAGCTTGAAAACTTGGAAGTACTCTCCCTTGCTGGTTTTCCTTTGCTAAGGGATCGGATTGTGAGGGACTTCGTTACGGCTAGAGGGAAGAATCTGAAGCAGCTATTTTTGGCCGATTGCGGGTTTGTCTTCATTTTCTCTGGTTTTATCTTCTATTCTGTCATCTGTACTTTCCGTAATTGGTATCCGTGATTTGATGCAGAAAATTAACGGACTCGTCGATGAAAGCCATTTCAGAAAACTGTCCTGTTTTAGGTGTGCTTGACCTGGCTAACTTATGCAAGCTGACAGATTCTTCTCTCAACTATCTTGCTAATGGTTGTCAAGCCATGGAGACATTGACTCTTTGTCGCAATTCTTTCAGGCAAGTCTTGATTGTCTATGTTATCTGTTATGTTGATTCAACTTCTTAGTTTTTATGCTTTCTGTCTCTTTGTTGTCATGTGCGAGTTCCACGATGTTGGTAGATTGTTCTTCTTTCTGCATTTTGATGAAATAGAATCGTTAACGCATGAAAGATGTCTGTTCATTAGCCAAACATTTCGGTGTCTCTATTTTGTTTTGTCTAAAGTTAATAGACATTCCTTCCTCCTATACAGCGATGAAGCCGTAGCTGCATTTCTAGAAACCGCGGGGAGTTGTCTGAGGGAACTATCGCTGAATAACGTTAGGAAGGTAACGTTAGTCGCACATTTCGCAACCACCTCTATGGTGCACTTGATGGTTCTTACAACAGTTAAGTATGTGTTTTGTTTACAGGTTGGTCACAACACCGGCTTATCGCTTGCGAAACACTCGAGAAAGCTCAACACTTTAGATCTGTCCTGGTGCAGAGAAATGACAGACAATGCATTGGGCTACATTGTTGATAACTGTTTAACAATGAAGATTCTTAAACTCTTTGGATGCACTCAGGTACTAAAATCATCATCTGAAAATACCTTTCCTTGCAAATGAAACCTGATACTTATCTTTTATCTCTCGGGTTTTTTACTTTTTCTGTGATTGCAGATCACAAAAGTGTTTCTTGACGGTTACTCGAATCCTAATGTCAAAATCATTGGTCTGAAGATGTCGCCTGTCTTTGACCATCTAAAGGTACCAGATCATCTGGAGGTTCAGTGACCTGCTTGATACAAGGAGTGATGAACTGTAGTAGACTTGGTTTTTGTTGCCTCATTGATTATTTTTTGTGAGGTACGGGTAAAGTATGTAAAGAACAATACATGGAACGAGGTTCAGATGTTTTGTAAGTCATCTACTTCAATATAATATTATATGGTGTATCTAAATGCTCATCTAATTCTACACAGATCAGAAGTATTAAGGCGAGGGAAGATAATAATCCACACTTAAGACAGTCAATTTCTATTGACTGAAGATGAAAATAACTTATCTATAATTGCATTGACAGAGACATGGAAAGCAGGTGGTATACTTGTTATCTTTGTAGAACAACATATGTACCTCACTGTGGACTCCATAAATAGCCACCACAAGCCTTCTCGGTGTAGATCGCTATTCTTTCTTTCTCACCCGTTTCCAAAAAATAAGGGTGGAGCATGAACCGAGTTTTTACAATGAAGGCTCTACGTTGTAAACCGGAGTAAGTATGTATCACCTTCTGCAGGTTGTGGCGTTTCGACAATCTATGTCAGATAGCAAAAGATTGCATCAGCCGTTAAGACTTTGGCAGAACAATCTGTTTATCATTCATACTAGAAATGAAAAGGTTTTTACCTCAAAACCCGTCTTCTCGTATAGTTCCTGTGCAACTACGTTGTTTCTGTGTACATGGACGTAAACTTCTTCCACTCCTGCAATTATAATTGAGAATTGAACTTATTTTTTGAAATCTGTTGAAGTAACTAATGGTGATAAGAGACTGTTTTTTCTTTAACCAATTATTTACCACTGGATCTGGCTGATTCGATTGCGAAACATAACATGTTGCAAGCAATGCCCTGGCGGCGTGCAGACTTGGCAACACATAGATTAGCAATGTAACCATACCTACTAGATCCTTCTCTGTTAATACTGCAGAACAGTTGAGATTTTACCCTTTCCTGCACTAATCAAACATGTTGCTATATTAGGAAACTGACTGATGTAGCCTACACCTGGGAGGGAAGCGAATCCACAAGAAGGAACTATACCCCGGGAAAGGTCTCTCCTTGCAAGAAAACTCGGATGCTCAAATCAAGTGTCCCGACCACACTTTTTATCACTGTACGTTTGATGTTCTTCTCATCCTTCTTTACCTGATTATTCAGAGCCAATACACTAATGACAATGTTAGGGTACGAACACACTTCAATATGCCTTTACTTTTCAAACACAATGAAAGGGAACACAAGCATACAATCAAATAAACAAGAGGTGGGTCTCAGAGGGAACTGGAACCAGACAACAATTGCCAAAAATATCATACCGCAACGATACAGGAACATTTTTGCCCATTCAGCCCTTTGCATCTCCTCTTTATGGCATTGAACTCCTGGACCATTCCAATAATAACTAAGAAATCAGGCAACAAAACTCTTTTCTTCACTGAAGAAAAGATTAAAAATGGAATAAAATCGATGTCGGCCTCTACCTGCTCTGCATATTTCCTTTTAAAGTTATCAACATACCTGTGTTTACAAATGACGGGCATTAATCAGACATGCCCAATATCTAGGCTCACACCAAAACTATTACTATACTATCTCCCATAGCAAATGTATTGAAACTTGGAAGGACCAGGCAATCCTGATCAAATTACTCGAAGAATCAAAAACAATTTTCCCACAAGTCACCAATCCACAAGTCACCAATGGGAAACAACTTCACTAACTATACTCACACTAAACAGTATATGCTCTACTCGTAAAAACTATAATATAAAAAGAATGTCCTGTCTTAGCTTACCGTTCATGGGAGCGATGTTCCCAATGACTCTCTGCACGCAGCCATGCTGCTGTCTGTTAAAAAAACGGTAAGAACTAGATGACATTTTTCAGCCAACATGAAAGTGATTTCTAAATTTAGTTGGGGAATGAAAAACACTAATCACCGTTATACCCAGTATTCTTCATCAAGCACGGCTTCTCGCGCCACAAATTTTCCGAATTCGAATCTATTTCCCTCACCAATATCAGGCTCTGCAGGCTGCAAACGATCGAATCTCAAATCGTTTTGCCTCATTTTATCAACTTGAGGAATCGATAGCGGTCTTGAGATCTGCAGAGATAACTCATCCTTTTTCGCTGTATCGGAGGATCCCGAATCCATAGTTCTGCTCATTCTTCAAGAAAAAAACCCCAATCAAGTCATCAACTTCAAAAATTAAATCATGAACGAAATCGTCAAGATGAAGAAAGAAGATTGACTTACATCCTCCAAGAAGGGGAGATTCTCCGGAATCTCTGCCTGCAGTTTCGCGATCCATCGTGAATGAAGCTAAACAACTCAGTCCGATGGATCGAAATCGTCGACATCGCCGTCAATTTCGTTCTCCAGAAAACCACTGAAAATTGCTCCGTATCACAATCAGCAGACGCAGAGAAACCCTAACAGTGATTTTCCTCCCCTCCCTCTCTCTGTTTGATTCCCCAGAAAAATGTTTTCAACGAAGAGGAGAGAGAAGAAAACCAGCGTGGAAAAAGTTGGATAAGTAAATGGATAATGAAGAAGATGGATAAGGGTGCCATGGTAATTTCACGTGGCAGAAATTTTATCTTTTATGGAATTATTTCCGTCTATAAAATAAATATAACTTTCCCTACTATTCGCATGGTCACATCGGAGGGTAAGAATCTTGCAACGTGTCATAATATTAAAGGTAGATCAGAGATATCGTTATTGTAGGCTCCCTAACTGTCTTTCCCTCCTTTGATTTTCAGAAAACAAAAACCAACAAATAAATATTATTATAAGTTTATGTTGACAATCCAATTCGTAAAAAAAAAAATTCTCGTATCTAAAATATGAATACAATTAGGTTTCGGATTTGTAGATCAAATTGATTATAGGGTTATAGGTCGAACAATTTAATTATTAATATAATTCTTTTATTATGAATTTTGATTTGAAGTTGATGTTTTTTCTAAACCAATATCGATAATGCGAAACTTCCGCAAATGGTCTATATCAAATTGGATTTCATGATAATTATTTGATATGGTTGGAGACCCCTTTTGGTTCTTATTAATGACTATCTTTTTACTGTTTGTCCTCGTTCTTCTTTGTATAATTAATGAATAATTATAGATATTTATATGTCTTAATTTTTATGGATAAATTTATAATTAATTAACATTTAATTTATTATTTAATAATTTTATATTTACTGTTAATATACTTAGAAACATTAACTTTCAACATCAATTTCACTCTACAAGTCAAATCGAATTGGTTCATATATAAATTTTTGTATTTAAAATATAATTTTAGAAGGTTTGGATCAATTTATTTAGTTTTCCCTTTAGTTAATGTTTCATTTCTCATCATTTTTCAAAAATAACAAAAACAAATTGCACTTAATTTTGCTACAACTCTCTATATCTTACCGTTTTCGGTATTAAAAATACCGTTTCTCTTAAAAAAGCTGTTTTACAATTTTCAAACATAAATAATATGACATTTTTATTTTGATTTCGTGAACCGATTCAAACACATTTAAAAATATGTATAAATTGTAGCAGTCTTAAATGCGCGTTTTTTCGGAGGTCTCATTCGATATTATTATTATTATTATTATTATTATTATTATTATTATTATTATTATTATTATTATTATTTACTAAGAATATAGAGATGTTTTTCTCTTTTCCCTTTGCAAAAAAATCTCTCTTTTTCTAATTTTTTAATTCATCAATTGATAATTTTTATAAGATTTATAAAAATTCATGATAAATATTTTGTATTTGAATTTTTTTTGTTTATTGTTGTAGTCAATAACATGTATATAAATCATAATTTTGTAAATGTACTCTTAAAAATTGATTCCAAAATAACTAAATAATAAATTATATACAAAACAATATACGAATTTATTATTTTTTTAATTCATCAATTGATAATTTTTATAAGATTTACAAAGATTCATGATAAATATTTTGTATTTGATTTTTTTTGTTTATTGTTTTATTCAGTGAAATGTATATGAATCATAATTATGTAAATCTACTCCTAAACATTTATTCCAAAATAGCTAAATAATAAAATATATACAAAACAATATAAAAAATTATGTAATTCGGTGAAAATGCGTATCATTCACCTTAATTTTTAATTTAGAAAAGAATTTTAATTTGTTTTAAAGAAAGATTGTTCTTTCTATTATGTTATGCCAATGGTTTTTTACCACAACTTTCTCCATTAAATAATACATAAGTAACCTCCATAAAATCTTTTTGTACCATAAAAAAATAAATGACATGATCATCCAACTGAATACCAACGATCCAATTCATATAACGTTTATCAGTTATTATGTTTATAAGGAACGAGCAACTTCATCTTCTCCATGGTCATTGGTGCTCTTGACAACAATAACTGATGATTCTCTTCCTCGAGTAGTTCAAGTTGTGTGAGTTACGGTGGCGACGATGATTTAGAGGGTGAATAAATTTTAGATGAAAAAGGCCTTGAGGGTATTTCAAGGAACATGCACATACCGATGAAGATTTTGGAAAAACAAAAACCGGTTGATTTGAAGACGATATTCTCCAATAATGTTGAAATTTGTGTCACATTTATCGGGATGGGGTTTTGGTGGAGCATAAAGTAGAAATGGTTTCAACCTAGGAAGATGATGATGGAGTTTTGGTTGATTCTGTTGAATATGAAAAGAAAGGAGCTACACAGAAGAAAAAGGAAGAAGAAGAAATGAGTTGAACACATGTTTTTATTTTATTACAATTATTTTCTTTTATAAAGTGTCAAAATATTGAATTGATATGAATTTTTTATTATTCATATATATATATATATTCAATTTTCTTATAATTAATTAATTATATGAATTTTTATATAAAAATAAAAACCTTATTAGAAAATTGAAACTAATTTATCAACATAAAAGAAAGTTCATATTGTTAATATATATATAACAACATCATTTCATGACATCTTTTATAATTTAAGGCAAAACTAGAATGGACTGTAATCATATTTACAAAATTTGAATTTTTTAACCAATTTGATTTATTTGTATTTATTATATCTATATAATATTGTAATGAATAAATTTAAAAAATTCATTTTCTTAATTAAAAAATAATAAATGTATTAAGTAAATTTAAATTTGATCGAATTTATGAATTATAACAATAACAAATACTTTTGTTATAATTATATAAAATTGTGAATGTCTTATGAATTGTTATATTGAATTTATGATTCTTTTATAAAGGGTCATATTGAATTTATGGTTTTTTAAATTGAAGAGTGATATTTATTTAACCATTAATTTCAATACACAACTTACGAACTCCAAAACTCTTATTATTTTCTCATACTCTTGTCATTCTCTCATATTCAAGTTCTAGATAAATTTTCTATCATTTTCTCCATTAGATATAACATTTATAAATATATTTATAATATGATATATCATATATATATATCATATATTATGTATATACATATCATATATCATATTATTAACATATATATATATATATATATGTACCTTATATATACAAACATATTTATAATATGTATATGTATATTAGCGAGCATAGTATTATTATTAATTAATTTTCAACACGGTATCAACACAATCGCTTTTAACAAACTAAAAAATAAAAACCATATATTTCACACCGTAAAAAGATTATACAGTAAAAAAAATTACGACGTAAAAAAATTACCATAAAAGTTTTTCTTTAAATTTATTTATTTTATTTTCAATCAATTTTAGTTTCAATTTGAACTCGGTTTAGAATATATATATATGAACATCATGTACCAAACACCGCACATCATGGACTACATATCAGACATATTGGACTAAATAACATGGACTGAAATTCAGATATTATGGATTAAATACAATACATCATGGACTAAACATCAAATATTATGGAATAAATAAAAAAATACATTTTTATATTATATAATTTTATCGACTTGACTACCAGATAATATCTTAATACCTCTATATTTATCTTTTATTTATTTTTTCTATAAAGGAGGTCATGCCACCTAACTATTTATTTTATATCATTTATTTATATAATTTAATTTTATCTATTAATTTAATTTTTAATTTATTATTTTTATTAACATATTTATTTTTATATCATATTCTATATATTATAATGATAATGAATAACTTGAATTTTATTTTTGAATGAAGTTATCATGTCGACCCTAGTGAATCTCAAAATCGTGGCACTTGATGCCTCTGTGAAAAATTATATGACATGAGCATTTGATGTGAAAATGCATCTAAAAGGCAAAAAGCTCATTGCCACTATTGATAAAAATAATAATTCAGAGGATGAAAAAACAAAAGCCATAATATTTTTACACCATCATATTGCCGATGGATTCAAGAATGAATATCGAACAAAGAAGATCCCATAGATTTGTGGGATTTTGATCACAAAAAATATGTGATCCTCCCAAAGGCAAAGAATAACTGGCTGAATTTGAGATTCCAGGATTACAAATCCATGGATGAATATCATTCTGCGATGTTCAAAATAATCTCCAGAATGAAGGTATGTGAAGAAAAGATAAGTGATTACGATAAGTTAGAGATGACATTATCTACATTCCATGCTGATAATGTCATTTTACAACAACAATATCGCGCAAAAGATTTCAAAACCTATCGCGAGTTGTTGTAGCTTCTCCTCGTTACAGAACAACTAAACCAACTATTAATGAAAAATCATCATGTTTGTCCTAGTGGTTCTACACCGTTCTATGAAACGAACGTGACTTCATCGAATTATAACCCCTGTCAAGGTCGTGGACGTAGATATATATGTGGTCGTGGACGAGGCCATGGACGTGGTCATGGTCGTGTCATGGATATAGTAGAGGCCGAAGCATTCCACCAAACAATTTTCATAATGGAGATAATAAAAGGAAGGATCATCGAATGACTGACAATGAAAATGTGACTAAAAAGAGAAAACATACAATATGTTATCGGTGCAGTATGAGTGGACATTGGCCTCAAGTGTGTCGTACACCGAGATATTTTGTTGATTTATACCAACAGTCACAAAAAGATAAAGGCAAAAATGTTCAAACGAAATTTATCTGTGATGATCTCGATGATTTCCTTGATGACGATAAGGGTGTAATGCATCTCGACATCGCAAATTTCGTGGACCACAATGATAATGAATGATTTTGACATGTATTTTTCTTTTTTGCATTTTTAAGCTTTAGATTGTTATTTTAATTTCAAATTTAATTTTGTTTTGGTGTTTAATTTAAGTTTTATCTCTTATTAAAGTATTTTGTTAAATTTTTGTACATTATATGCAACAATTATTTTCATATATTTCAGGTTCATCACTATATTTATCAGATCAAAGTAACATAAAAATATTACGATCAAATATCAGCAATGGATATATATATATATATATATATATAGTGGATTGTGCTACAACGCACATAATATGAAAAGATAAAAAGTATTTCTCCAAGATGAGAATACATGAATCTAGTGTCAATACGATATCTGGAAGTGCAAAAATAATTGAGGGATGTGGAGAAGCAAATTTTATAATGTTCGGAGGGACAAAATTTATTATACAAGATGCATTATTCTCTCCACAATCTCAAAGAAATTTATTGAGTTTCGAAGATACTCGCCAAAATAGATATCATATTGAAATAATGAATGATGAAAATTATGAATATCTTTATATGACGACAATGGTTTTTAGAAAAAACATATTGTGGAAAAATTACCAGCTTTATCATCTGTATTATATTTCACAAAGATAAGAATGGTTGAATCATATGTCACCTTCAACCAAAAGTATAAAGATGTGTTTAAGATTTGACATGACCAACTGGGTCACCCTGGTTCAATAATGATGCGAAGAATCGTTGAAAACTCTAATGGCCATCCATTAAAAAATGAGAAGATATTTCAATCTCATGAGATCATATGTACTGATTGTTCTCAAGGAAATTTGATAATAAGATCATCATCGGTCAAAGTTGGGCATGAATCACCATTGTTTTTAGAACGAATACATGGAGATATATGTGGACCAATTCATCCACAAAGTGTACCATTTCGATACTTTATGGTATTGATCGATGCTTCAAGCAGATGGTCACATGTTTGTCTATTATCAGCCCGTAATGTTGTGTTTGCGAGGTTTCTTGCTCAAATAAAAAAATTACTAGCTCAATTCCCCGATTACCTTATTAAGAAAGTGCGACTTGATTACACTGGTGAATTCACTTCCCAAGCTTTCAATGATTATTGTACATTGATTGGAATTGAGATTGAACATCTCGTACCACATGTTCATACATAAAATGGTATGGTCGAGTCGTTAATTAAACATCTCCAACTCATTGCTCGACCATTACTAATGAGAATAAAACTCCCAGTTTCTGATTGGGGACATACCATTTTACATGCTGCAACATTAATTCAAATAAGGCCAAGTGCTTATCATAAGTATTCTCCATTGCAATTAGAAAATGGTTAGGAATCAAATATATCTCATCTTCGAGTATTTGGTTGTGCGGTATATGTTCCGATTACTCTTTCGCAATAGACAAAAATGGGCCCACAACGAAGATTGAGAATTTATATTGGATATAATTCACCATTCATCATTGGATATCTTGAACCCCAAACAGGTGACATGTTCACGACCAATTTTGCTGATTTTCATTTTAATGAGAATGAATTCCCAACGATAGGAAGTGGAATAAAACAAGTCTCACAAGTTTTAACATGAAAAACACAATCATTGTTATATCTTGATCCTCCTACAAAAAATAAAATTTGGAAGTGCAAAAGATCATACATTTGCATAATATTACAAATCAACTTCCAGATGGGTTCAATGATACATCATGAGTTACAAAATCATATATATCGACTGAAAATGCACCTACTCGTATAGAAATACCAAAAGATCATGCGAGTGAAAGAATTTTAGATGAGTCTACAGCACGGTTAAAGAGTCGAAGACCACTTGGTTCTAAAGATAAAAATCCTTGAAAAAAGAAAGAAGTTTGATAAAAATATTGGTTCTCAAATTATAGAGAACATCTCAAAAGAAACAAACGATGAAGATTATCTTTAAAATAAAAGTTATGGAAATAATCATGAGCATACATAGAATAATGAGATTTCTATTAACTATATCTATCATGAAAAGATTATAAGAGATGAACAATGATGGAATAGTCTCATTCTCTATATCAAAATAAATTTAAAATGATAATGAAGATCCAAAATCAATGTCAGTGTCTGAATGTAAAAAAAAGACATGACTGGATAAAATGGAAAGAAACTATGCAAATAGAGTTAGACTAATTGAATAAAAGAAAATTATTTGGATCTATCATTTAAACTCCTAATGGTGTTAAACCAGTTAGATGCAAATGGGTTTTTGTGGGAAAAAGAAATGAAAATAATAAGGTTACAAGATATAAGGCACGTCTTATCGTACAAGGTTTTTTTCCAGAGACTCGAAATTGATTATGAGGAAACATATTCCACTTTTATGGATGCATTCACATTTAGATACTTGATGAGTTTAACTGCATCCAAAAATTTAGATATGTACCTTATGGATGTGATTGCGGCATATCTATATATGGATTTTTGGATAATGATATCTACATGAAAATCTCTCAAGAATTAGGAATGCCAAAAACATCAAACTCAAAGCCTAAAGAAATGTGTGCAATCAAATTGCAACATTCTTTATATGGGTTGAAATAATCTAGACGTATGTGATACAATCGTCTAAGTGAATATCTATTAAAAAGGGATTTATGAATAATCCTATTGGTCCTTGTGTATTTATTCAGAAAACAACAAGTGGATTTGATTGTAGGTCTTTATGTTGATGATATGAATATAATTGGGACCTTAAAGGAGATTGAAAATGCTCGAAATTATCTAAAGGAGGAATTTGAAATAAAAGACCTTGAACAAACAAAGTTTTGTCTTGGTTTACAGATAGAGCATCTAAAGAATGATATATTCGTACATCAGTCGAATTATACAAAGAGAGTTTTAAAACGCTTTAACATAGATAAAACAAATCCATTAAGCACTCCAATAGTATATAGATTTTTGAATTGTGAAAAGGATCCATTTCGTCCTTGTGAAGAAAATGAAGATATACTTGGACTAGAAGTACCATATGAGTGCAATAGGGGGTCTCTTGTTTCTAGCAAATCACACTCGTCCTAATATAGCATTTGATACTAATTTCTTGTCACGATATAGTTATTCCTCTACGCATCGTCATTGTATAGGGATTAAACATGTATTTCGATACTTACAAAGGATGAATGATCTAGGATTATTTTATCCTGGATATTCTAAACATGAGTTGATTGGTTTTGCAGATGCAGGCTATTCATCAGATCCTCATAAAGTCAGATCACAAACTGGATATGTTTTAACAATTGGAGGTACATCGATATCATATCGCTCTCAAACATTAGTTGCAATATCTTAAAATCATGCCGTCATTGCACTTCATGAAGCAACTAGAGAATGTATGTGGCTCAGGGCTATAACCCGACATATACAAAAAACATATGGATTATCGACTAACATCAATCCAACAATATTATATGAAGATAATGCATAATGCATCATGTTATAATAAAATTTCTAACATAAGTTTTATTATATATGTACCTAGTAAATCAGTTTCTAAGACACCTTATGAACCGTGGACATGCAAGAAGCCTAGTTTAAGACATCTTCACATTTAGAGCTGTCAAGCCGAACACTACAAAACAACACGTTTTTTTCAATGGACGGATCAACGAATCCTTCCGTTGATGAAAATTTCTAATGGATGCCAACGGAAAAACTAAAACGATCAATGAGCTAATATCCGTTAGAATCCGTTGAGATTAGCAAAGGACTTCCAACGGACTATATCCATTGTCAGTGTCCGTTGAAAGGTCGTTACAAACCCCAAAAAGTGACCAACGGATGCCCATTACAATTTCCAACAGGTGCCCATTACAATTTGCAACGGACGCCCATTGAAATTGTGAATTTCGAGGTTGCCGTTAGGATATTTCAACATGTCTTTCCAACGGGCATCCGTTGCAATTTTTAACAGTGTCCGTTGAAATTCCTAATGGATGTCCGTTGAAAAAGACACTATTTAATGATCAAAATCAAGGCTTCTACCACCAAGCTATCAACAAAAAAATATATTTAAAAAAATGTCATCTTCTTCAAATAGAGATATATATAGATCGAGAGAGTGGATGTACAGATGAAAAGATTCCGTAACCGATGAAATTACTCAAGAATTCTTACACGGATTGGAGTAGTTCATGAGTTTTGCATCGGATCAACCTTTGTGTCAAGAACGCGTGAGAATGTTATGTCCCTGCAAAAGATGCAAAAATATAAAGTATCGAATTCAAGAAATTGTTCGCAAAAATCTTTACAAGGTGGGATTCGTAGAGAATTTCGAAATTTGGTTACTTCACGGTGAAAATTATGGTGTTAGAGATATTGTGCAAGAAGCACACGAAATAGAAAGAAATGAAGAAGTTGTTTATGAAGCATCGACGAATAATCCATCTGTGGAAATGGTGTGAGATGCTTTTTCTGGAGTTGTTCATGATAAACAATCGACGAAGAGATGTCGAACATTGAGGCACGCCATTTTTTAACCTATTGGATTCGGTGAAACAACCTATATATGAAGGTTGTCGTGAAGGTCAGTCTCGTTTATCTTTGTCATCAAGATTGATGAGTATAAAAACATACTATAATGTTGCTGAAAATTCTATGGATTCATTTTGCAAGACCATGCATGATTATTTACTGGAACAAATTAGGCCCCAAGACATACTACAAAACAAAGAATATTTTGAAAGATCTGGGAATGCCACATGAGAAAATTGATGTTTGTAGAAACAATTGCATGTTGTTTTGGGGAAATGATAAAGACTTGTTGGAATGCAAGTTTTGTGGTGCAAGCAGATTTCAACCAAAAAAACCATCTTCACGTAAATATGTATCATACAAAAATGTTCTATATGCCTGTAGCAAACATGTTGAGAAGGTTATTTGAATAAAAAACCCGTTGTGGCAATGAGATGGCACGCAGAACACTGATGGGTGAGAGGGTAATGCATGGTAAGGCTTGGAAAGATTTCAAAGAAATATTTCCTGAGTCCGCGTATGAAATGATAAATTTTTATCTTTGTCTGTACACCGATGGTTTCAGTCCATATGGACAATCTGGAAGTCAATATTCTTTATGGTCGGTGATATTGTCTCCTTATAATTTTTTCTCCCAATATGTGTTTGAAAAGAGAAGTAATATTTCTGACGTTACTGATTCCAGGACCAGAACGTCCGAATAAAAGTTTTGATGTGTTTTTGCAGCCATTGATTCATGAATTAAGATATTTGTGGAATGATGAAATTCTTGATGATGACGTCAATATGAAGCAAAACTTCACATCGAAGAAGTCTTGTTGTGGCCAATTAGTGATTTTCCTGCCTATGGAATGTTATCTGGATGGAGTACGCACGGGAGATTGGCATGCCCCTATTGTATGGAGGACACAAATTCATTTCGACTAGTACATGTGAAGAAACTATGTTGGTTTGATTGTCATAGAAGATTTCTTCCTCGTGGATATGTTTCAGAAAAGATAAAAAAACATTTTTGAAAGAACGTGGTACAACAAGAAGAGGCACCGTGCATGCAAATCGGAACACAAATCCTTTACAAACGATTAAACACAATGGAAGATTTACAAGAATCGATAGAATGCGATGGAGATCGTGGTCATAAAAAACTAAAAGGCCAAGGTGAATGGCATAACTGGTATAAACGTAGTATCTTTTGGGAACTACCATATTGGAAATCACTGATATTACATCATAATTTGGATGTTATGCATATTGAAAAGAACTTTTTCGATAACATCATCAACACTATTTTGAATGTGACGAAAAAAAGGATAATATACAATCAAGAAAAGATTTGAAGACAATATGTCGAAGATCTGAGTTGGAGTTACGAGATGGAAGGACACCTATCCCAGTATTCAGATTGTCTGGGCCGACAAAAACCACATTATTAAGGTGGTTAAAAGAAGACATTAGTTTCTAGATGGATATGCATCGAACATTGGTCGGTGTGTTGATATTGTTGGTTCACGGCTGATCGGGATGAAAAGTCATGATTGTCACATTTTCATGCAACGACTCATTCCAATTGCATTTGTCGAGCTATTACCGCGAAATGTTCACGATGTGCTATACGAAATGAGCATATGTTCCAGAAATTTAAAAAGGGATGACTTGGAATTAATGAAAAGCAATATCTCTGAAGTATTATAATCATTGTAAAAAGTTTTTCCGCCTCCTTCTTCGACGTCATGGAATATTTGCCAATACATTTACCAGATGAGGCAATACTCGGTGGGCCAGTTCAATTTAGATGGATGTATCCTTTTGAAAGGTTTTATTTTCATCTGAAGAAAAAAGTAAAAAACAAAGCAGCGGAGAATGATATATTGTTAAACAATACTTGTTAGAAGAAATAACATATTTCAGCACATTTTATTTCGATTCTCATATTCCAACAAAACAAAAACGTTCAACGGAAGATCACACAAATTATCTTTATCAATATAATCCGCAATTTGACATGATTCCAGAGATATCTACACATATTGGATGTACATGAGGTAAATCCGAAGAATATTGGCTAACACAAGAGGAGTATAATCACATCTACAATATATATTACTAAATTATGAAGAGCTATTACCTTTCGAAAGGTACATAACAATCAAAATCGATATTATAAACAAAAATATATATTTATAAATATATGTGCTAACGTTCTTTCATTACAGGATATTTGATGAAGAAGTTATGGGTACATATCCTCATCTAAATGCAGATGAACTCACAGAACTTCAACTTCAACATTATGGGTCGTGGTTGAGAGATTATATAAGTAAACGTATATTCGTACATTTTATATATGTAAAAATAAAATGTTAGTATGTTATATTCATTTGTTGTTTATTGTGTAGGTCAAATCTTCTGATAGGAGACATCATATATGGTTAAAAGACTTGGCTAATGGTCCTGCACAAAATATTATGTGTTGACCAATTATGTTTACTCGTGGATAGAAGCACATATAATAACAACGTTTACGTTAATAGTGAAATAGAGGGTTATAATTTCTACAACATTTTTAACCAAATCCTACAGGTTAAATATCGTTGTATTGAAGGTAATGTTTTTAGATGTAATTGGTTCAATCCAACCGTAGGACGTGGTACATGAAAAAATCGATGGGGAGGAATTGATATCAATCCAGCACGACAATATTGTAAGTATGATCCATTCATTACAATAGATCAAGTAGACCAAGTATGTTACGTGCAATATCCAACAACATTGAAACTTCGAAGAGAGGATAGGTGGGTCGTTGTAAAGATTAAGCCGTGAGGAGTTATAAGCACAGATGAAAAAGAAGATCCATTGCAAACCGATCATCCGAAACCAATACGATTAATTGATACAGAAGTCGAAAATGGCGATGAATTCAATGAGCAAATGAAGGAAGACTCGCCAATCGAAGAATCTACCGAAGAAGTATGTAGTTGTAATGTATAATTTTTTTGTAATTTATTTTATATTGAACTAAATATATTCAAATATCAAAGGGAAAGCAATGAAATTCACAACGGAAACCCGTTGAAACATTGAATTCGATCAACAGTTTTTCAGGTAGTTTCGACGAGCATCCTACCGTCTCGATCATTGATCCTAAACATCCTGATGGGACGTTATGGTAAGAGAGTAATTATATAATTTAGATTGTATTTATTTATAAATATGATCTAATAATTTGATTTTCACTTGCAGGTTTGATGTGGATGATGTTCTGAAACATACAAACAACATCATCATCCAAGGATCTCAACGAGATCGTTTGTACTATTCCTGGCAAGTGACGCTAGAAGTCATACGCCCACCAATGGTGGTGTACATTCATCGTAAGTAAAATCATATATATACATTTTAATTTTTATATTGATATATAATTTAGTAACTAATTTATCTTAATTTAATTTTGCAGCGCGCATATAGATGGCGAATAAAGGATACGTCGCGCATCTACACTGCTTGGATGCGCGACATGGAAGCAAAGTTGCGCTGGATGATGAACAATGTCAAGCGCAACTATTACAAGAAGAATATCAAACCAATCTGGGCAATGGAGGAGGTGTTCAACCAACTCGTCCAACACTAGGAGTCCGAGGACTTCAAGGCCAAGAGCGAGAAGGCCAAAAAATGTCGGTATGACGAAAAAGGTCCCGGAGATGGACCGCATTGCTATACTTTGGGTTCCAAGTCATTCCCGAAACGAAGAAAATAACTGGTATAATTTATTTCACTATATTATTTAAATATTATTATTATATAACTATAATGTTACAGATGTAGGACGAGAACCGACTCTTCTTGAGCTGGTTGTAGAAACCCATGTCAAGAAAAAGTCCATCGTCGGGGAAGAGAGCGACGAACCAGAACTCGTCGACCCTCAGGCAGAACGGACCGTGAAAGATGTGACAGATAAGATCACACAACAATCACAAGCGTGTGGTTCAACTCCCGACGATCTCAGTCCTCTACAAAAGGACAAAATTTATT
This sequence comes from Gynandropsis gynandra, assembly GCA_036759665.1. Lineage (NCBI taxonomy): Eukaryota > Viridiplantae > Streptophyta > Magnoliopsida > Brassicales > Cleomaceae > Gynandropsis > Gynandropsis gynandra. The sequence goes on along the minus strand of CM071865.1, from coordinate 14,955,552 downwards.
TGGAGGTAAATAATAAAAAAATTGTTTATGATTAAATATTTTAATAAAATATTTTTTTAACGATACTAACTTTAACGTGTTTACTTTTGTAGTCAGTTAGACCGTATAAGGGGCGTTTATACGGTCTCGATGCGCTTGAAAAGGATATCGTCGAGGAAGTGACGACGGTACCACCCGTGGATCAAGAGACTTACACGCAAGAACGACGTATCGAGCATCTAGAAACCACACTTCGTACAACACAAGATGCTCGTCAAAAAACTCGTGCGAAGATGCGTCACATGGAAAGCATCATCGAGTTGCTAACCGGTCGATCGTATGAACCATCAAGAATGACGGGGGAAACAACGCCGCGACAATATCCGGTAATCGACTGTGATGCAACACCTTCACGAGGTGTTGAAGATCACATGGATGACGACGACACACCTAATTTAGATGATCTGTAAAATTATTTATGTTTTAAATTTATGAAAAACTTTAATATTAATTAATACTTTTATCTTTTTTAAATTTTCTCTTTTACTTTTTTTTTTTATTTTTTTCAGTACATATTTCAATGAATGCCTGCTGATCTTTTTTAAAAATTCCAACGGACATCCGTTGAAAACAATATTCCGCCATTTTACAACGGATGTATGTTGCCAGCCAGCTCCCGCCAAACTGGCAACGGTCTTCTATTTGTGCGAATTATTTCATGCCAGTTTATTGCCATCAGACCTGTAACAGATATCCATTACAATGCTCGTTACAATTCTCGTAACGATCATCCGTTGCTATTTTCCTAACAGGCATCCATTGCCCCTTCCAACAGAAATTTCCGTTGCTAGTCCTTTAACATATTTTCAATGGATTTTTTTCCGTTGCACACCCGTTACAAATCGCAACGGATCTGGAGATGTTGGGAATTGTTCGTTGCAATCCGTTGGAAATCACTGTTTCAATGGAATTTTGGCGATTTCCAACAGATCTGTCCAATGGAAATGGCCTGTTTTTTCTAGTGGAAGCGAGGATATATAATCCACATGAAAATAAATTGGATTCCATGATTATTAGTGTTTTTTTTATTGGATATCTAGAGAGGTTGAAAGGGTATCGATTTTATTATCCCTACCATAAAACGAGAATCGTAGAGTCTTGAAATTCTTGCTTCATTGAAAATGGAAATATCCGTGAGAGTGTGGAAGCACGTAATGTAATGATAAAAGAGTCATTGATGGACCAAAATCCATCAAGTGACCCACCTCAAGTTGGTTTTCTTGTTATTGTATCACAACCAAAAGGTATGGATATGGAACAACAACAAATAGAGTCTCATAACCCAATTATGAATGCCATTATTCAAGAAAATGAGAAAAATGTTCAAGTAAATGAACAAGTGCAACTTCAAGAAGGAATAGCTTTGAGGAGGTCTACTAGAGATAGAAGACCAGCTATTTCAAATGATTATATGTGTTATGCACTTGAACATGAAAATGACTTGAGCATGAATGATGTTCCAATCTCTTTTGAACAAGCCATTAACAGTAGAAATTCTGAAAAATGGTTGATGGCCATGAAAGAAAAGTTGAAATTTATGGATGACAAGAATATTTGGGAAATAATGAAATTATTGAATGATTTTAAAAGAGTTGACTGTAAATGGATCCTTTAGGCTAAGCGACACTCTAAGGGTAATGTCGAGAGGTATAAACCTAGACTTATTGCCAAAGGTTACATTTAAAAGAATGGTATTGACCGCAAAGAGACTTTTTCCTGGTTTCTAGAAAGGACTCTTTCAAGGATTGTCATGGATTTGGTGGCACACTTTGATCTTGAGCTTCACCAAATGGATGTTAAAATGACCTTTCTCAATGGAGATTTAAAAAAAGAGGTATATATGGATCAACCTCAAGGTTTTAAGACCACAAGTAGAAGCAATCTGGTATGTAAGTTGAAGAAATCAATCTATGGATTAAAAAAAGCTTCTCGACAATGGTACTTGAAGTTCATTGATATTGTATTTTCATATGGATTTGTAGAAATGACCGTTGATTGTAGGAAGCAAGTTTATAATCCTTGTATTTAGATGATATTCTTCTCACCGTCAATGATCGTGGTTTATTACATGATGTTTAAGATTATCTTTCTAGTAACTTTGAGATGAAAGATATGGGGGAGGTTTCCTATGTGATCGAAATAGAAATATTTCGAGACAAATCACAAGTAATTTTAGGATTATGTCAAAAGGCTTACATCAACAAAGGTTTAGAAAAGTTTAAAATGGAATCATATTCATCTACTCTGGTTCCCATACATAAAGGGGATCGTTTCAGTCTATCCAGTGTCTTGAGAATGACTAAGAGCGTGAGGAAATGGATGATATTCTTTATGCCTCTTTAGTTTGAAGTTTGATGTATGCTCACACTTGTACTAGATATGATATAATTTTGCGGTTGGTATGTTGGATCGTTACCAATCAAATATCGGGCTACTAGAGAGATGCAAAGAAATATTTAAGATATCTACAAGGCACTAAGAATCATATGCTCACATATAGAAGAACTAGCAATCTTGAGATTGTTGGTTACTCAGACTAGACTATGTCAGATGTTCGCATATCTGAAAATTGACAGTTGGTTATTTGTTCCTTATAATTAAGAGAACTATTTTAAAAGAGAAGTGGTAAGTAGTTTGTTATTGCTACTTCCACTATGGAGGCCGGATTTGTAGTATGCTTTGAAGCTACAGTTCAATCGTTGTGGCTGCAAAATTTTGTTTATGGTTTAGGAATCGTTGGTATCATTGCTAAATCAATGAACATATATTGTGATAATGTGGTAGCCGTATTCTTCTCGAAGAACGATAGATACTCCAAGGGTACTAAGCATATGGAAGTAAAATATCTATCGGTCAAATAAGAAATGCAAAATCAAAGTGTTCAAATTGTGCATATCGACACCAATGATATGATCGCGGATCCATTGACTAAAGGACTAGCTCCAAAGATATTTCTTGACCATGTTAGTAAAATGGGAGTAGTCGCGAAGTCGTTGTATTGCTGATGATTATACATGTATGAATATAAGTCTTGCACATTGAAGTTTATTTGAACTCTAGATATCAATGTAAGTTTTTGAGTTAGCTTATCTATGAATCATATTTCTGATGTGCGTTACCTACTCCGCAAGTGCACGTGACGTGTGTAGTACTCTAGGTGTCAATTCACAGGGACTACGCAACACGAACAAAGATCAAACTAGAATCAAACTTGCTATGATGGAATAATGGTTGTGATATGCAATAATGAAAATGCAATGAACCTAGGAGTTCTTGACATATGAGATAAACATTCTAGGATACGGTTTCACCACATAGCTTCCGAAACCGACTATCGCTCTATCTAATCATGCATTCCTTATTAAGATATCTAAGGCGGACGATCATAATGTAATTCCTACCCTCTCTCAAGGCATATATATGAACGTAGTTCAACTGAGTTATCCCCTACTTTCATGGTTGACACCCCAACTTAACCCCATACGATCCATGATTCATGCGATAACCCTTAACCGTTACTATCCTACTTTCGTGACCTAGTCTCGGTTGTTCTAAGCCTGATCTTCTAGGACTAGAATTCTCTTTTCGGTCCTTCTCCTAATCCCTAACACATGCATCTACTTGGCCTTCGTAAATACAAGACATTCAACGCTAAAAAAATAATAGATTAGCAAAATAGGAAATGCATTCAAAGAATAAATCGAAGAGGTTCTGCGAAAGCCATGGGCTAATCCCTTATCCCATAACAAGACAACTACTTACTCAGTCATGAGTTCAGAATCAAACAACATAAATGAAATAGAATGTCTAAGGAGCATAGAAATCAAACAAGGTGTCGTCCCGGCTCGATCTTCTATCTCCTTGCGTGTCTCCCGTCAAGAGGGCTCTCTCCAATGATGGATAGGCTCAGATCTACCCTCCTAGGATTCCCCTTCGTGTTTTTCTCCTTCTCAACTCAATATGGGGTCCCTTTTAAAACAAAATTTCTGTTGGAGAACTTCAAGGGAGGTTGTTGCGGACACGACCCGCGCGGGCTTGGTAGCTAATCCGTGCGGGCTCCCTAAGTCTTCTGATGTGCGAAATATCAAGAAATAAAAATGCCTAATATCCACTTACCGCAAGAGTACGGATCGGTGTAATAAAAGGGTCGAACTCTGGGGACTAATGCAACCTAAGCTAAGAATACGACTGTACTAAGACGGTTTGAATTGATGATGGTGTGATATGAATTCCTAAAACACTAAAGTAGATCGTGACAATGATGGGGAGATGCGGAAGGATTGATAATTAAGAACACTATGGGTTTTGGGTTATCTGGATTTGCAAGGATGTAACAACCAAAGGATCATAGACTTATCGGACTATCTTGATAACGGGGAATTCATGCTCGTAATAAGGAATGGTTCTTCCGAATCCTAAACCTCCTAACCACAACAACATGCAATCCTACCTTCCAACAGTGATTAACTCGTGATTACGGTAGCGTTAAATGCGCAATCCTAATTCCTAAGTGGATTAACCGACCGGTCAGATTCTCATTAATCAAGCTTAATATACAATCAACTGTTCCGGATTCATGATCTAACCTTCCAACTAAACACAAATTCCTAGATTACTGAGCAGTCAACATTAGTATAAGACAATTACGATGTTGATTGTAAAACCGAATTTCAAAAAAGTTTTGATAAGTCTAAGCATTAACGCATAATATCAAACATCCATTACAAATCCGATAATCCCTAAACCCATAGCTGAAAATCTACTCACTCATAGAATCTACTATAAAACAAGAGAGTTAAACCCTAGACATGATAAAGGATAAAAAATATGATTCCTCGATCTTCCCTATCTTGGTACCGGAGTCCGGATTGTTGTCTCTCTTCTTCTCCAGCGTCTCTAGAGTTTTCCTTGTGTTTTTCAATCTCCTCTCAGCCCCTAGCCACCGTCTCCTTCCAGATCGTCCCCTTCTCTTTCTAATTCGTATTTGAAATTCAAAACAGGTTGTTGCTGAAAGGGCGGCATCCGTTGTAAACTGTAATGGGTATCCGTTGGAAAGTGTAATGGATGCCCGTTGAAATTATTAATTTCGAGGATTATCGGTGGAATAATTTCACATGAACTTGCAACGAGCTTCCGTTGAGGTTTCCAACGAATGCCCGTTGCAAATAACACTATTTAATAATAACTATCAAGTTTCTACCATCAAACCATCAACAACAAATACGTTTTCAACAAAATATCGTCTTCTTCAAATAGAGATATATAGATCGAGAGAGTAGATGTATAGAAGAAAATATCCTATAACCGAAGAGATTACGCAAGATTCTTACAATGATTGGAGCAATTCATGATTTTGGCATCGATGCAACCTTTGTGTCAAGAACGCAGGACAATGTTATGTCCATGCAAAAGATGCAAAAACATGAAATATCGAAGTCAAAAAATTGTTTGCAAACATCTTTAAAAGGTGGGTTTCATTGAGAATTACGAAACTTGGTTATTTTACGGCAAAAATTTCGGCATTAGAGATATTGTGCAAGAAGCATAGGTAGAAAGAAATGAAGACGTTATTTGATCGAAAAAAACCGATGCGACAATGAGATGGCACGCAAAACACTCGATGGTTGAAGGTATAATGCAACATCTATCGGATGGTAAGGCTTGGAAAGATTTCAATGAAATATTTCCTGTGTTCGCGTATGAAACGAAAATCTTTTATCTTTGCCTATGCACCGATGGTTTTAGTCCATATGGAAAATCTAGAAGTCAATATTCTCTGTGGCTGGTGATTTAATCTGCGTATAATTTGCCTCCCGATATGTAAGAGAGATAATGTTTCTGACGTTGCTGATTCCATGACCAGACCATCCGAAGAAAAATTGCGATGTCTTTTTAATTCATGAATTAAGGCATTTGTGGAACGAAGGAATTCTTGCTTATGACGTTAGTACGAAGCAAAATTTTACATTGAAAGCGGTTTTGTTGTGGACAATTAGCGACTTTTCTGTTTATGGAATGTTATCTGGATGGAGCACACATGGGAGATTAGCATGTCCATAGTGTTTGGAGGATACAGATTCATTTTGACTAGTACATGGTAAGAGACCATGTTGGTTTGATAGTCTTCCTCGTGGACATTCTTTCCGGAAAGATAAAAAACATTTTCGTGAGAACGTGGTACAAAAAGAAGAGGCACCGTTCATGAAACCGGAACATAAATCCTTTACGAAAGATTGAACACAATGAGCGATGTTATCGTAAACCAAAAGGCCAAGGTGAATGGCATAACTGGTATAAACATAGTATCTTTTGGAAACTACCATATTGGACATCATTGATATTACGTCATAATTTAAATGTTATGCATATCAAAAAGAACTTTTTCGATAACATCGTCAATACTTTTTGAATATGGAGGATAAAACTAAGGATAATATACAATCAAGAAAAGATTTGAAGACGATATGTCGGCGATCTGAGTTGGAATTAAGAGATGGAAGGTCACCTGTCCCAGTATTCAGATTGTCTGGTCCGGCGAAAACGACATTATTAAAGTGGTTAAAAGAATACGTTAAGTTTCCAGATGGATATGCATCGAACATTGCTCGGTGTGTGGATATTATTGGTTTGAGGCTGATCGGGTTGAAAAGTCACGATTGTCACGTTTTCATGTAACGACTCATTCTAATTGCATTTGTTGAGCTCTTACCACAAAATGTTCACGATGTGCTATGCAGAATTAACATATTTTTCAGAGATAATGTTCAAAAAATTTAAAAAGGGATGACTTGGAATTAATGAAAAACAATATCTCTGAAGTATTATGTTCATTGGAAAAAGTTTTTCCTCCTTCATTCTTCGATGTCATGGAACATTTGCCAATACATTTGCCAGATGAGGCAATACTTGGTGGACCAGTTCAATTCAGATGGATATATCCTTTCGAAAGGGTTTTTCTTTCATTTAAAAAAAATGCAAAATACAAAGCAGCAATTGAAAGATCTATTGTCAAACAATACTTTTTGGAAGAAATCATACATTTCAACACATTTTATTCGATTCGTACATTGAGACGAAAGAACGACGTGCAACAGATGATCACACAAACTATCTGTATCAATATAATCCGCAGTTTGGCACAATTCCTAAGATGTTTACACCGATTGGATGTACAGGAGGTAAATTCGAGGAATATTGGTTAAAACCAGAGGAGTATAATCATGTCCACACATATATATTACTAAATTGTCAAGAGTTATTATCGTTCGAAAGGTACAAAACAATATTCAAACTTTTAAATATATATGTATATATATACAATATTATCGTATTTTCATTATACATGATATCTGATGAAGAATTAATTGGTACATATTCTTATCTAACTCACATACATGAAAGTTCAACATTATGGTTTGTGGTTGAGAGATTACGTAAGTAGTCGTGTGCACATCTATTCAAATTAATTGCGTTTATTATAAAGTATTCATTCATTTTTTATGTTATACATGTGAAATGTTCTGATGAAAGGCTTCCAACGTGGTTAAAAGATTTGGCTAATGGTCCTGCACAAAATGTTATGTGTTGGCCAATTTTGTTAACTCGCGGCTACACGTTCCACACGTACAAAGACGAAAAACATAGAAGCACATACAATTATGGCGTTTGCGTAAACAATGAAGAGAGGGTGATAACTTCTAGGGGATTTTACACAAAATCCTACAAGTGGAATATCTCGATCTCGTTGGATTGAAGGTAATGCTTTTTAAATGTCAGTGGTTCAATCCAATTGTCAGACGTTGAATACAAAAAAATGATGGGGAGGAATTGACATCAATCCCACACGAAAATATGCTAAGTATGATCCATTCATTACAATAGATCAAGCAGATCAAGTATGTTATGTGCAATATCAAACGACATTGAAACATCGAATAGAGGAGTGGTGGTCGTAGTAAAGATCAAATCACGAGGAATTATAAACTTAGATGAAAAAGAAGATCCGTTGCAACCCGATCATCTGCATCTGATTCGTTAAATTGATACAGACAATCGTAAGAACATTCTCGCAAGAACTGATATAGAAGGAGAGTTTATATGCGATTATGAAGACGTTGTACCGCAAGATACAGAAGATGAAAATGGCGATGAATTCAATGAACAATCGAAGGAAGACTCGCCAATCGATGAATCTACTGAAGAAGATATGTAAATACAATAATGTGTAATGTAAATGATGTGTAATGTAATTGATGTGTAAATACAATCGAAGAATCTCCAACCGAACAATCGAAATAAAAATACAATAATGTGTAATGTAGATGATGTGTAAATACAATCGAAGAATCTCTAATCGAACAATCGAAATGTAAATACATTCGAAGAATGTATAAATGATGTGTAATGTTTTTAGAACTTCATATGATCTAGTATTAACAGGCATCCGTTGGAAATGTTAACGGATGTCCGCTGGAATACGAAATCGCCTTCGACACTTAGAAATTTTTTAAGTTTTCCATAACTGCAACGGACAACCGTTGAAAATTTGTAACGAATGCCCGTTGCAGCTATTCTAACGGGCATCCGTTAGAAGTGGGTAACGGATGACCGTTAAAAGCTTTGTAACGGGTTAATACTGCTAACGTGCATCCGTTACAAATTACCAATGGATGCCCGTTAAAAAGTCTGTAACGGTCATCCGTTATAATTTTCAACGGATGCCCGTTAGAAAGTGTCATCATTCCTATCTAGTGTACGATTATTTCCAATGGGCATCGTTGTAAATTGTAACAGATGCCCTTTACACTGGGAGACAAACAGTCGTTTTGCCGTTCGTTGCCTCGAGAAGATGCATTTCCAACGGGTATCCGTTGGAAATTGTAACAGATGCCCGTTGGAGAAACAGAACGTCGCTTCACTTAATTGTGTCCGTTGGAAATTTCTGCATATATACTGTTGAATAGTTTCATTTTCAACACAAATCAAAACTTCAAATCTTCTCAAACACTTCCTCTCAGACACAACAATCACACTTATAATAACTAAACACAAAATGAGGGCTAGGCATTTCATAGCTTCGAGAGGTATATTGGTGGGTTCGACGGGAGCCCTTCCACCGCCTCCACCGCCACCATATCAGCCTCCTTCACCAATATCGACACTGTCGATATTTGATGAAGATGACGATATGGTGGATATCGATTCCTTAATCGATAATTTCGACGGGCTTCCCATCCTTCCAATTATCGATCCTGATCGTCCTCTCGGGATGCTATGGTAAAATTTTAAATTATGCACTTATATTGTTGTTAATTATAAATGTTATCTAAATATTTCACTTTCATGTGCAGGTTTGATATGGATGACGTTCTAAAATATACGAACAACAATATCATTCAAGGGTCCTTACAGGATCAACTCTATTATTCCTGGCAAGTTACTCCAGAGGTTATACGCCGCCGATGGTTGTATACTTTCATCGTAAGTTTCTATATTATAAAATTTTTATTTAAAATAATTAATTATATATGTTATAAAACTAATTTATTATAATTTATTTTGCAGCAATCATACAGATGGCAGAAAAAAGGATACGTCGCGCTTCTACACGGTTTGGATGCGCGACATGCAAGCCCGCATGCACTTGATGATGAACAACGCCAAACGCAACTACTACACCAAGAATCACAAACCGACATGGGAAACGGAAGAGGTCTTCAATCAAATCGTCTAACATTGGGAGTCTGAGGACTTCAAGGCCAAGAGCGAGAAGACAAAAAATATCGGTACGACGAGAAGATTTGCGTAGATGGTCCGCATCGTCATACTTCGGGATCAAAATCATTCCCAAAGAGAATGCAAGAATTGGTAAATTTCTTATAGATATTCTTTAAATTTATTGTTTTTTCAATATTTATATAGTTATATTTATGTTATATAACAGATGCAATGAATAGGAAGAGAATCAACTCTTCTTGTGATGGTAATGGAGACCCACGCCAAGAAGAAACCGATTGTCGGGGAAGAGAGTGACGAACCTGAACTCGTCGATCCTCGAGCCGAAAGGACCATGAAAGCTGTGACGGATAAGATTACACGACAATCACAAGCTTGTGGTTCAACTCCCGATGAGCTCACTCCTTTACAGAAGGATAAAATTTATTTGGAGGTAAACATTTATTATTTATATTTCAATTCGTAAATAAAATATTTTCTAACAATCCTAACTCTAAATTTGTTTATTTGTAGTCGATTAGACCATTTATACGGTCTCGATGCACTGCGAAAGGATATCGCCGAGGACGCCATGACGGTACCTCTCGTGGTTCAAGAGAGCTACACGCATCAACGCCGTATCGAGGATCTCGAAGCACAACTTCGAGAAACTCGAGCATAGATATGGCACATGGAGAGCGTCATAGAATTGATATCCGGCCGGGTGGGGGAAACAACACCGCATTAAGAACCGGTTATCGATTCAGATGCAACGCCTTCACAAGGTGCTGGTGACCACGGTGATGACATCGGCCTCAAAAATTTAGATTAAATGTAATAAAATTAGGTTTTAATTTTATGTAAAACTTTTAATATATTAATTAAGGTATTTGAAATGTGTTTTTCATTTTTAAATTTTATTGTATTTTATTTTATTTTTTAAAACTTTCCAACAGATTCCTGTTAGAATTTGCAACAGGCATCCATTGGACTCCAAATTTTCCGCCAAATGGTAATGGATGCCTGTTGCCATTTCCCACCAATTTGTAACGGATGCCCGTTGCCATTTTCTGCCACTTTGCAACGGATCTCCGTTGCAAAATTTCAATTCCTGCTCATGTTTTGTTCTAACGGAAGGGCAACGGATATCCGTTACAAAGTGGTAATGGGCATCCAATATAATTTTGTAATGAGTATCCGTTGCAAGTTTGTAACGAGCATCCGTTGCACACATTGTAACGGGCATCCGTTACAATCTACCAACGGAGTGATCCGTTGCCCGTCGGTTGCAAGTTTGCAACGGATATAATCCGTTGTAACTCCGTTGGGAATCACAACAGATCTCGACTTGTAACGAGCGATTCTCAACGGGCGCGGATCCGTTGTCGTCCGTTGGGAATCGCTTGTTATTTAGTGTGAATTCAATTAATTTTTTAATATAACTTGCTTTATGTACATATTGAAATTAAGTTTTAAAAATCTAACTACTCTTTTATATAATAATTATATATTTGTATATATATCAGTTCCCGCTTAACATATAAATTTATATTCATTAATATATATACAAATATATAATTATTATATATATATACATACATATGAATATATTATATATTGTATAATGTCTTTGTTGTAATATGTAAAATAAATAAAATTGAAAAAAAGGATGAAAATAATATTACAAGTGAAGTTACGAATTATCAAATTTAAAATATTTAGAACTCTTTTAAATTAAATATTCTAACTTGCGACACAACTCGTTTTTTGGTAAACAAAAGACGAGTGAAACTGGAGCGATTCATTTTCACTATCATTCCAATCTATCGTAAATCACGATCCGACTTAACATATAATCTCAAACTATTTCGATCGAACTGAGATTTGTGAAATGACTGAGTTAGAAGGATTAGCTCGACTTAGCTGAGTCTATGTAAAGATTCTGCCAAGTGCGTCTCAAAAGTCATCTCGACTGAATTCTTGTTCGATTCACTTACGTCGCATCAACCACATGCAAATCCGCCGTATACGCTAGCTTTGGACAAGTGTTTCTCCACCTACATTTGAACCCTGAAAAAATTTCCGCCAAAAATGCCGAAACTTTGGTGCAGTTGCAAGCTTCAAAACTTTCTTTTGCTACTCTTATGAGAAAATATTGAAGATAAGAGCGTTACATGCATTGCTTGAATATGACGAGTACAAACACGAGGGAAATAGAGCAATGAAATTTGCAAGGTAGTTTCCGGCGGGAATCTGTCATATGAACATGTTCTTGAAGCACATCTTTCAGAAATCGCTTTGTTTCGCTCATAAACACCAAGAGATTGAGTATTACTTTCTGTCTGCACGAATCTGCAACGTTTTCTCTTTTCTGGGCTGTCATCGTTTTTGCTTATATAATCGATCCTTCAGACATGGTCATAACCTGGCAAGCCAAGAGTGTAGACTACCTGAAATCATCCATAAAAAAGCCTTTTAAAGCTGTTGAAAATTTGTGTACATGTAGCCCCTCAATGATGAAGGATTGACAGTGAAAAAGAAGCAAGCATGACAAGCAAGAAGAACTCCGAAACAAGACAATCACAAAACTCGAATGGGACTTGAAACCAGTCGACGTACGAATCAAAGATAGATGCAGATATACAAGTATCTGTACCTTCGTAGGATTGGTTGGATTGGTTTAGATGTTTAAAAATAATTCGAACTGGTCAAAATCACTTCAACTCTGTCCAAAGATGCCTGTAATCGTCCCGAGTCCATGTTGAATAATGGTTCATCAGTCCCCAGAGCCCTGTTGCATTTAATATCATCACCATTAGCCATTTAAGGGATCAGATTCATGGAGACAAGCAACAGGAACCTTTACATCGAGCACAATGAATATGTCGCACTACATAAATCGTCGATGTACAGGTTCATAGCTTTCACTAGTTGTGCTGGGGAAAATATTTGATTTAAGGAGATAAATGACTTGCCCGTTAATCTCGGGAAGTACATAATCAGCTCTCCATCCGAACCGAAAATCAACACCAGGACACAAACCGAGAGTTGTCTTGTTTCGGATCCGGGACACACCATCTCCACCCAAACATGTGGTGAGCTTCCATTTCCAACCAGTTGCATTCATCTGAAAATTATGGCCAACACCAACCTGCAGTCATAGAAATGCTCAGCTATCAGCAACGAGATAAAACGCCCTAACGAATCACAAGATTTGTAACGGTTAACATCGACCCATGTAGGATAGAACAAAAAGGCTCAAGATTGATATCCAAGCCCAAACCTGAAGATTCAGAAATCTGGTGAGGGGAATCTTCTTTGATAGAATGCGAACATCTTGGCAAAGTGGCTCGTATACGAACTTCCACCTCCTTTCTGGGGATAGAGGCTTCAGAACAAGCTTTGCGTGATAATCGTTAGTCGGTGCATTATAGAACTGAAAATCAAAGGGGCCAGTCACTTCAGTGTCACACTTACAGAACCTGTCTATGATATTCTAAGTAAAAATACAGATATATACACAGGGAGAGTGTAAGCCTAAACAAAGACCAGGATGAATCAAAAGGGAGAACAGTTCTCTATAAGCTCGAATTGTATACATGTATACACACACACACACATATCGAGTAGCTGATAAACTTAAGACTTCAAAATCAGAATTACATTGAAATAACATCTTTTGGAAGAAGTTTCGGACTCTGTTCACTAACTATCAACGGCATTCAATGATTCCCCAGATGAAGATTGAATCAAACACCATGCTCCAATTCAATAACCCATTCTCCATGAAGGACTAGAATTGCAATCGATTTAAGAACTTTAGCTAGTTTGTGACTCGGAAACGTTTCGGATTGCATAACCCCGAAGAACCAGAAGCATAAACCCTACTGATACTCAGCATTAAAGAACCTCAAAATCGGCGAACTGAGAAAAAAAACAGACGAGAGACAGATAGAGAGAAAGAGAGAGAGTACCTCGAGATTGACACCGACGCGAAGCCCTTCAAGCTCCTTGCGAAATTTGACGAATAACTCCGACGGCATCAGATTGACGTTGTAAAGCTCGTCCCATGACGGTGGCTCTTCCGGCTGGAGATTCGCCGGCTCCATCGCCGACCACAGTTGAAACAATCGAAGTTCGGAGATAACCGATTCGCAAAGAGTATCTCCGAGAAATCGAAAAGGATTCACAGAATTTGTGGTCGAATAGGGTTGAAATTGATGAGAGTGTTACTGAGCAAAAAAAATGTCACTATATAGAGACAAATGAATAGGGGTAACTTCAAAAATATGCTAAAACACTTCAAAAATACGTTTCCGTAAAAGGAAATATTTCTAACGTTGATATTCCCAAAATATCTCTACGACTTTACGATCCAGTTTGATCCAGCGACCCAGTTTGACCCTGCGACCCTTGTCTCTCTTCGACCCTTGTTCCTCTGCGACCCTTGATCCTCTGCGACCCTTGGACCCCTGCGACCCTTATCCCTCTTCGACCTTTGTTCCTCTGCGACTCTTGGACCCCTGCGACCCTTGTCCCTCT
>CM071865.1:14898129-14931247 GCA_036759665.1 Gynandropsis gynandra | reverse complement strand
TGATTGTGTTATTTTTATATCCTTATAAAAATTCATATCATACGTTACTTGCATGATATCATTCGATAATAACAAAATAACATTTTCATAAAATATGTTCGGTTTATTTTTTATACTTTCTGAATCTAGAAAATCATAAGAATAAGTTTTTTTGTACAACTTTATATTTTAATTGTATTGATTTAATATTATAATTAATTGGATGAAATCGACACTTTTTCTTGGATTGTGTTGTGTTCTTCTTTATCATTGACGAAGTTGAATTTTTTCTATCTCTTCAATGATATCATGAACATTAATTTTTTTCTTCATTCCAAATGTTTTCTTTAATACATATATATATATATATATAATTTTAAATACTTATAATTGTAGTTTCTTAAAATTAAAATTTAAATTTTTTTTTCAAGATAACTAATTTTAAATAATATATATAAACTCAACAATATTTATAATAATTATTTTGTTAAAGTTTACGAATTTATTGAATTTTATTTCGAATAAATATATAAAAATTTTATATTTTTAAAATACTTATTAATTTACTAATTTTTATTTATTTACTTGTATAATAACTAAAATATCCTCTGATTTAATATAAATATTTTGTGTTTCTTTAAAATATTAATTTTACTAATAAATAATTAATTTTAAGTAATTTATGAATGATAATTAATATAGAATAAAAACAAAAAATTACTTTGATGATGTGGAAGTTTGAGAAAAGAGAATGTATAAAAAATCAATATTTGTTAATTATTATTTTGTTCAAGTTTAATAATTTAATAAATTTTATTTCAAATAAATATATTTTATTTATTTATACTAAATTTTATTTAAAATAAATATATAACATTTTTTGTTGTTTATTAATTTTTAGTTTTTTTATTTATTTACATTTATAATAACTAAAATATTCTCTAAATTAATATAAATATTTTGTGTTTCTTTAAAATATTAATATTACTAATATATAATTCATTTAAAGTAATTTATGAATGGTAATTAACGTAAAATAAAAACAAAAAAATAACTTTGATTATGTGGAAGTTTGAAAGAAGAGAATACTTGAGAATTCTTTAAATTGTTGAACTTTTAATATATAGATTTAAATTTATTAAAATAAGTTAAACTTATTTTTCAAGATAACTAATTTTAAATAATATATAAAAATAAAATAAATATTTATAATAATTATTTTGTTAAATTTTATAAATTTACTGAATTTTATTTCAAATTAATATATAAACATTTTATATTTTTAAATTATTTATTAATTTACTAGTTTTTTATTTATTTAGATGTATAATTTTACTAATATATAATTAATTTTAAGTAATTTATGAATGGTAATTAATATAGAATAAAAAAACAAAAAATTACTTTGATGATGTGGAAGTTTGAGAAAAGAGAATGCATAAAAAATCAATATTTATTAGTTATTATTTTATTTAAGTTTAATAATTTACTAAATTTTATTTCAAATAAATCTATTTATTTATTTATTTATACTAAATTTTATTTCAAATAAATATATAACATTTTTTGTTGTTTATTATTTATTAATTTTAAATTTTTTTATTTATTTACATATATAATAACTAAAATATTATCTAAATTAATATAAATAGTTTGTGTTTCATTAAAATGTTAATATTACTAATATATAATTCACTTAAAGTAATTTATGAATGGTAAGTAATGTAAAATAAAAAAACAAAAAAATACTTTGATGATGTAGAAGCTTGAGAGAAGAGAATGAATAAAAAGCCTCCAAATTGTTGAACTTTTAATATATAGATTTGCAGTTTAATCCCCACACCTAAATTTATTATACATTTGTCTACACGCGCACACACACACACACACACACACACACATATATATATATTTATACTTATAAAATGAATGTTATAATTACGTTAATAATTGTTTTATTTACAATTTGATCCTTAACTTTGTTATATATTTATCTATATATTTAAAAAATTATCTTTTTTGTATTTAAGAATATAAATAGTTCGGATAATTGAGCGTACTATTTGTATTTTTCGAATATCCGATTGCTATTTAATATTTGTATTCGATCCTTCGGATATTTGAATTTTTGGTTCAGATATAGATCGAATATGGATGAAATACGAATATTTTGAATATTTTGTCCACCATTACATACACCATTAACAAAAAGAAATCTCATACTATCATTCTTTTTTTCTCTCTTCTGATAAATTTTATTTTTATTTTTTATGTATTTTTATATAAAGATATTCTATATATTAATATAATATATATTAGATCATACTCGCATGAAACGAGGATTACGTTTTAACATTTGGTAGTGATATGTATCAGAAGAGAGAGGTGCGATATGTCTGAACGGAACATGGAGACAATTTTCATTTATTATGATAAAACATAACATCTTCATATATTCGAATTTTTTTTGTACACAACGTTTACAATTTTGGTAGTGTATTTGTTGTTTTCGTCAAGAATTAATATCTTAAATTCGTCAATGTTTTTAGTTTGAAAAATAACAATATATTAATTGACCATGATTAAAATATGGTTTTGGCAAGTATAAGTCAACATTAGCTAGACTTTACCATTGACTTTTATTTATGGTCATTTCGAAGTAAGTTGCTATTAGAAATTGTTTTCATTTAAACGAAATGACAAAGCCATATTGTTTGGTATAAATGATCATCTCGGGATGAATACTTTGTTCCCTGCATTGGTTCTTGTCATAAAGCTCCCTTCAATTATATTTTTCCTAGATGTGTTATCTGAAGTAATGTGCCATAAGCCTAGAGATTGGTCGATATTTCGTAATAGCATGAATAGTGTGTCAAATTTTAAACGTAAGCAATGGTGAGGTACCCCTGCAGTTTTAATTGCATTCAAGAATTTAGCATTTTATGCTTCGTGCATATCATTTGCATTGTCATTGGAAGAACAAATTGTATCAGAGCTTAAGTATTTTGTGGCACTACCCGATATTTTTTCAAGTAAGTAGGTGTTAACTTGATCAACTATGTCATTCGTAGGGCACAAAATTGCTATCTCTTTGAAATAAAAAATAGGTAATTGTAAATTGCAATACACATGTTGTGTAATTGCATGTACACGGTCTGAACCCCTTGTTATTTATAAGTCAGTTGGAGTATCTATTAAACATTGTCCATCGTTAGGCTCAGAAAGATTACCATTATCTAATTTCAAAACCCAATCCGAAAACTCAGTCATGGCAGAGTAATTTGCTCGGTTCACATTTATTTCTAAGCACATGATTGTCGTTAGTTTTAAGGCACGAAAATGTTTCCGTAGGTTCAAAAAGTTTATTGTTTCTCTATCTGTGTCATCCCTACCATCTCCGGGCACAACATGTAATATTTGTCGAAAATCACCTCTGATGACAATAGTTTTATCATCGAATGGTTTTTCCTTGAATTGTGGGTCTGTAGAGTACATGATATCCTTTAGTGTTTTGTTCAGTGCTTCTAGACAATGTCTACGAACCATGGGTGCCTCATCCCATATGATAAGTTTTGTGTTTTTATTGAGTTCAACTAAGTATATCCAAAGTTTTCTAAAACATGTAGACTCTTTTAGTCACATCAATTGGGATGGTAAAACGTGAATGACTAGTCTTTTCTCCTTGTAGTAAAAGAGATGCAATGCCACTGGATACTACGTTAAGAACAATATGTACAAGTGATCTAATTGATGCAGATAGAGTTTTCTAGATGAAAGTTTTTCTAGAACCACTATAGTCATAAACAAAGAATGTTGAGTTCTTATTGTTGTAAACGACAGAAACAATTTCGCTGTAATTTTCTAGGTTTTTAGATGTCGTTTACGAGAGTAATTTAGTGTGTTCTTCTATAATTTCTATGATATCAAAAGCAAGCTCTTTTCACATCAATCTGTTTATATTAGTGCAATTAATTGCTTTGATTAGGAGTGGCATGGACAGATATTGTTTCAAAGATCTATTTGTTTCTAATGAGTAGTTTTTACTATTGTAGAGAGCAATGTTATGAATTTGTTCACTCGTCATTGTCAGGTCTTCAAAAAGTATAATTGGTAATTGGTTAGTGTATTCCATTCGAATGTAGTATATTTTAGAGGTATGATTATTTTACCTAGTACTTTGTAGATCACATCATTTGCGAGGTGTCGCCATATAGCAGACCACATGGTTTGTAGAGATGCTAAGCATTCTCTTGATAAGAACAAAATAAACAATAAGCGTAGATACGATGGGATGCCCATAGACTAGCTTCCTCAATCGCGTCATCTAGTAAGCCTAACGGGTAATATGCTTCTTTGAATGTTGGATGAATGATTTTGTTAATAGTTCTAAGGTGTTTGAAGGATATCAGCCTTGCCATTTTGTTTAATAGCATACGCATGTAATATACTTCTCCTTAATTTGGAGCAGTGTAATGTAATCGACCATATACGAATCCACGTTGTCATGAGTTCTAGCTTTTTGTATGTGTATTCCAGACGAATTTTGTTGGAAAATCAATATATGTAAGCTGGCGGGCATCATTGAATTTGGAGTTGCATTTAATCCATTAAGTAAACATTGTAGATTTTGTTGTTGTGTTTTCAACAAGTCCTGAACTAGCTGCTGCTTGTGAAGTATGGAAGGAGGTATATATAATAGAGGGTTGGGTGAAGGGGTAAGCTGATTAAGTCATTCAATGAGGTCTGATCCGAAGGAAGTAAGTACTCACCCTCAAAGTAGCTAGCAGGCTCAGTATAGAAAGGAAATGTGAATCTTGTAAGTCAATACAAAATCTCTTCTATAAGGTGAGAAATCCATTTCAATGTTGGATTAAAAAGCATGAAAATAGGCGCGAGATGTACCTTGTGGGGGGACGAAGGATAGGGCTCCGCTGTAACTGTCAACGACTGGCATGAGTAGCTTATCTTTATTCATTGAGATTCGACGTAGAGACACCAAGAACGTCCTTTGCAGAGCTCGTCAGCCAGGAAAGGCTGCTCTAGTGGCTGACATCCCTGTAAAGGATCGGCTTCAAACAAGTTATTTAAATCGCTCTATAAAAAAAGAATAGGATAGATAGAATGCATATAAAATGAATAGAAAATGCTAGGTCCCACGCTTTCTGGGTTAGATTTTCCGGTCGAAATACGGAAAAACTACATTCAATTCTCGATGGAAACGGAGTTTTGCGAATTCTCTCCGGAACTGGAGTAATTTCTTCTGATCTTCTTCTTTCTTACTGAGCTCTTTGGAGTTGAGTGAATATTGTTTTTCTTCAATATCGGTAAACATGTCATTTTGCTAAAAGACAACCTGTTATTTTCTTAGAAGATGGAAAATCAGTATTTCTATTGGAATGCTTCAGTAAAGAATATCAAATTTGAATATTCTTTGATATGCTTTTCATCCAGAGACATGTCGCAGTTGAAATAGTTTTTAATTTCATGAACATGCTTGATAGTTATCATCGGAGAAGCTGTTGTAATAGATATTGTTATTAAGTCTAGGCTTTTATTGATGTATTTAAAAAAGTATTTGATAGCTTCGGTTTGATTGCACCACTCAAATTTTATAAGGGCTCTATATTTTAGTAGTAGAGTTCGATTATAAGGTACAATGTAATAATTTTCCAATTTGATACCGACTTTAATGATGACTTTGTCGTTGTTATATCGTATGTAAAGTGGGTATCCTTTGTTATCGATGAATACTACTACGTTATATGGATGTCAAAATATTTTACTGCATCGACCTCTTTCTGTACATGGTGATGTTCTATTTGCTAATGTGCATGGGCCATGGACTAGTGTCTCTTAGATTTCTTGATATATTAAAGAATATGTTTCTTTTTCTAGTATTTCGATGGTGATAATGGAATTGATGTGAGGAGCTGTGGACATCTTAGATGTTTTATTTATAAAAAAAATAGTATGTGAGCATGTGGAAGGTCTCTTTTCTTGAATTCAATTGTGTACACATCTACAATAAGTATCACTTGAGTGTAACAACAAAAGAAAGTTATAAAATTGATTAATGTTGCCTTACTTGTCGAAACGCTGTCAAATATATTATCTTTCTTTAATCTAATATCAGGTTGTCAATTAAACATTCATGGTAGAATGTTTGGCTGATCTTCTGTCAAGGAATTACTTTTAGCGAAGTGTCATTACATTTTAGACCATTTAGGATTACAGGTGAAGGTTACGAATAGATCAAGATAGTCTAATTTTTGGAATAATATTATAGCATCTAAATAGTTTATTTTCATATAACGTGAACTGCCTATTAAACAAGATGGTAAGATAACTCGATTTCCAATCAAAGTTGTGTCGTTGTTCCCAGCTCTGATGGTTGGTTGTATTGTTTCGTATTCTTCAGATCTAAGCAAGCTTTGATTGCTTCGAAGGTACGCTATTCTTTCGGATTCTACTGAGCAAAAACCATCAACTACAAATTGTTGATAAAGTCTACCGAGTTAAGGATTTGGTTGGTCGTTCTTGCAATTGGTAAACCATAAATTCTTGAATCGTTAGACGTGTTTAGGCTTTGTATCTTTACAATTTTTTATCAGTAATTCTAAATTTGTATGATATACATCTTCTCTATAAAGGAATAAAAGTGGATATTGAATGGGTTAGTGATGTATGAGATCTTGCATCCGTCACAAGTTGCACAAGGACAAACAACGGTGGATAAGGTAAAGGAGTTCTGGGATGTATTTGAACAATTGGATGTGAAACGATAGCTAAAGAACCCTCAAAGACACTTAAAAACTCTTAAGAAAGATTACAAGAGGTCCCTACAATGAGAGGAGGCCGAGAGGAGCATCGGGCAATGTTGGGCTAGTGTAGATTTTTGCTCAGCCAAAAATAAAAAACGTTCGACCTAAGCATTTTCTCTGGTCCATTTTTCTTTAGTTTTTTTGTTTAGTGTTAAGACTTATGTGGTTCTCGACCGAACGATTTTACCGGTTTTTTTTAAGTTACCTTAATTTATTCTATTTTTTATTATTGTTTGGTCCCTATAAGTACAAGACTCATTATATGACATTTAAATTAAGTTATGATGATTTAAGAGTGTTTGTTCTTTGCTAATCCTAGAGATTTAGCTACTGAAATCT
Source organism: Gynandropsis gynandra (assembly GCA_036759665.1). Taxonomy (NCBI): domain Eukaryota; kingdom Viridiplantae; phylum Streptophyta; class Magnoliopsida; order Brassicales; family Cleomaceae; genus Gynandropsis; species Gynandropsis gynandra. Next base: position 14,924,108 of record CM071865.1, on the reverse strand, counting down.
TGAAAAGATTTTGAGTTGTTCACCGACTTATCAACACTAGATCACAAGTGTTATGGCATCGATTGCTGAGTTTTAGGTTCTCTAATTTGGTTGTAGTCACGATTTAGGACGTTCTTTCTTCAAGAAGAAAAGTTCTAGGTTCTACTATTGAATTCCCAGTGGATTTCATTCTAATTCTATCCTTATAATAATAGAACGCCGATCTAGAATCACATCAGTAATTATACAAGGTGAAGTCACTTATGCGCAAGAAAATATAGTTGTGCTTTTCAATATGATGTCTCGACGCTAAATTGAATTGTAAGTCTCCAACTAATAAAGTTGTGACTCTATTCCTATTAGTTAGTTGGAGTTCTTGCTACTATAATGCCTAGTCTATTATCAAGGGAGTTATCTGACATCAAACTGTTGTTGCATGTGTAAACATTTTAACATAATAAGGATTACATTTTTCAAGTATTTTCTTTAGCCCAATAATCAATTCCAGTCTAAGAGTTTGTTGGTGCAGGATAGTACGACCATTTTATCTATGAGTTACATGAAATAAAAGTTAATGAGAGGTTAAGGGGTGGATTTTAATTTATATGTTTGGCGGTAATTTGAAAAACTTGAGAGCAATAAGTCGGTTTTCTGCTTCATGTTTTGTGTCATGTATGTACAGCTGGGTAAAATTAGCTTGGTCTCCTTTAGCGGGTAAGAAACTTCCAATTCGGTCGAAATTTTCACCATGTATTTTGACTATTTATGGGGCTTTGGTGGTATTGATAGAAGTATCAATTTTCTGCCCATTGATACGAATGTGAACATTGTGTTATATGCTCGTATGTTTTTCTGGAGAATAGATCGATGTTGGGTAGTTAGCAACATGGCATTTGGTTTAAATTTTAGAATGATGTGGCATTTGTATGAAACGTAATTTATAAAGTATTTTTATATGGATCATAATGTACAAAGTAAATGTGGCATAACTAATTTATTATGTCATGGCTTCAGAGAAACCAAGTGCATTTAATCCCTTTTCTTTATGGTATTTTGAGTGCTTGGATTATCTTACAGCAAGTGCAAGCGTATTTAATCCAAGAGTAGGTCCGAGAAAAGTTTCAAAAATCGGGATGTGTGGAGGAGATTGGTGGCTATAAATTATTTCACACGTGATACAGTAGAAAGCATTGCTCATAATTAAAAAAAGACTAATAGGAGCAATGCATCGGATTTGCCGTGATTAGAGTCGTATTTACAAATTCAAATATTGTTAGGCATCATGAATATTATGTAATATTTATATATACGTATTTGACAAGTCTTACATATGTGTATTTGGCAAGTCTTCTACCTAGATTTAAATTCCTGTTGTATATATATCAATATCAATGCATTGCCGTCGATACACGAGCGGCTTTCACAAATTGTAGCTTCTGTGCACTTAGTTTTGTCATGGTATCAGAGTGGAAGATCCAATTTTCGCTTTGATTCTCTTGCGGCTCTGCATTGTTTCTCTCGCGGATCTGCCTTGCTCTGTTTCTGTGCTTTGAAACAGAGGATTTTGCTTAGTTCGGCCACTGAACTTTGCTCTTGTTTCGTTCTTCGAACGCCGACATGACCAATCCTACTCTGCCCAAATCTGGAACCGGGGAATCTGTTGTTCAACGGAGAACGATTTCTCCTTATGACCTAAGTTCGGGGGACAATCCCGGTATCATTATTGTTCAAACCCAATTGAAGGGGGAGACCAATTATGATGAATGGGCAAAGGACATCAGAATGGCATTACGGTCGAGGAAGAAGTTTGGTTTCGTCGAACGGCTCTCTTCCACGTCCCGAGGATACTTTGGTTCGGGTATTCTTGGCTGTCGCCGCTGCTCGTCGATGGGAACTACATCAAATGGATGTTCAGAATGCTTTTCTTCATGGTGATCTTACCGAAGAGGTCTACATGCGTCTTCCTCCGGGTTTTCATTCCTCCAATTCTTCCGATGTTTGTCGTCTTCGGAAATCATTATACGGCTTGAAACAGGTACCTCGGTGTTGGTTCGACAAATTGACCACCGCACTCAAGGCATATGGTTTCCGTCAATCGTACTCTGACTACTCTCTATTTTCGTTCTCCAAGGCCGGCGTGTGTCTTCATGTGCTGGTCTATGTCGATGATCTCATCATCTCCGGTAACTCATCTGATGCCATCACTCGTTTCAAGACTTATCTAAGCACTTGTTTTCATATAAAGGATCTAGGCGCGCTCAAATATTTTCTCGGGATTGAAGTTGCTCGTAATTCTGAAGGCATCTACCTATGTCAGCGGAAATACACATTAGATATCATTTCGGAAGTCGGACTTCTAGGGTGTAAGCCGGCCTCACGTCCCTTTGGAGCAAAATCACTGACTGGAACTGTCATCCGAGCGCTTGCTATCAGATCCTTCCCGCTATCGTCGTCTTGTTGGACGTCTTGTATATCTCACAGTCACTCGGCCGGATCTTACGTATGATGTTCACCTTCTCTCTCAGTTCATGAATAATCCAACCAAGGAACACTACGAGGCAGCTCTTCGTGTCGTCCGGTATCTGAAAGGTACAGCTGGCCAGGGTATTTTATTGCGGTCTGATTGCGATCTTCAGCTCTACGGCTGGTGTGACGCCGACTGGTCTGGATGTCCTGTTTCACGGAATTCTTTAACCAGCTGGTTTGTTCAGTTAGACACTTCTCCGATCTCGTGGAAAACAAAGAAACAACAAACTCTATCTCGGTCGTCTGCGGAATCCGAGTACAGAGCAATGGCCGCGGTCACTTGTGAACTTATCTGGCTTAAGGCTCTTCTCAAATGCTTAGGCATTTCTTCTCAAGTTGGGCATTCACAATCTCCATGCTCCAACTTAAGGGGGGTATTAGGCATCATGAATATTATGTAATATTTACATATACGTATTTGGCAAGTCTTACATATGTGTATTTGGCAAGTCTTCTACCTAGGTTTAAATTCCTGTTGTATATATATCAATATCAATGCATTGTCGTCGACACACTAGCGGCTTTCACAAATTGTAGCTTCTATGCACTTAGTTTTGTCAAATATATTCACAACAAACCCTGTTGCCTGCGCGATGGTGATATTCCAACTGAAACTTGTGGTCGACGGGAAGATACTGTTATGTACAGTTTAACCAAAAAACACTTTTCATTATGCTGAAGGATTGTCATGCTGATCAGGATTCACTTTCGATGTTATGCATCGTTGTTTTTACTTTGGGTGATGACGATGAAGTCTATAGGTGACTTTGAACATCGTCGATAGGATGTTTTCAGATGAGTAGTTGGAAGAACCTATTTTGACCTCAAATCCCATAGGGCTTTGTGGATGGGAGGGTTAAGGACAACAATGGTCTGCTTATAGGTAGATAATATAAACTGTTTATTGTAATACCTTAGATGTTATTTCTTGGAGGATTGATACATTCTTTGTCAACTTGTTAAAGCGAATGAAAATTTGAGGTAACTTTGAAGTCAAAGAAGGTGTAATGAATACATTGAATAGGCACCTGTAATTTTGCATCTATAGCGTTTTTGGAGGACAAACATCAGGGTTTGGGGCCTATCAAGCAAGTTCAGATTTAGCATAAGACTCGATAGAACTAATCATCGGAATGCAACGTACCAATACAAACCTTCGAGGTCTCCTTATAGTTGATATGAACCTTTCTGCACGATTTATACCACCTTTTTATGGAAGAGTAGTAACACCACATCACATCAAATGTTTCATTTGCAACCATAACATAAACTCGATACATATAGAATCAGCAACCGAACTTAGTAATGATGTGTTGTGAATGTAATATGAGTAATTTTGAATATGACAAATGTGTCCTTACTTTAGCTATGGTGTTTCTATGAAGGCCTTACAATAGTCGCAATAATATTTTTTACAGCTAGGGCAATAGCTCTCACTGGTGATGACATTGCCCTTTCAAGAGCAAACTTTACACAAGAGATAGTACCAACTGTGCATGGGTAGTACCTGATGGTAGTCGTAATGCATGTGATGGACCACACAAGAAAATTAAAAATTTCTATGTTAAAGCAACAAACATTTGCACCCAACATATATAGTTCGGAAGTTTAAGGACATACCTCGGTTAGGTGGTAAAGGTCAAATAACGTTTGCAATTGAAATGCTCTCCAGAAATTGATCGAGTCTCCAACATTCGTTCATGGACCTAGTGTAGTAATTTATTTTGGAACTTCAAGAAAACTGCGAGAGACCGTAAAGAGTAGGGACAGAAGCAAATGTAAGTATATGAAGGTATGATATTAGTTACATGTTAATGTGATAGAAAAAGATATGAATATTGTTATGATAAGTTGTCCCACATCGGCTAGGACATAAACTTTGGGATTAGTTAGACCCAACTCATATTTGACATGGTATCAGAGCGGTGATCGAGTCTCGGAAATTTTTTTATCGATTTTGTTTCTTTTGAAATTTATTCTCTTTCAAAAGTTGTTTTTCGATAAAAAAAATTATAATATCTCTTTGTTATTTTGATTCCCTTTGTTTACTCGGATTTCTCGTCATGGACTCGGCCAAAAGCATCTCAATCTCGTTCAATAGAAACAACTATTCTATTTGGAAGAAGATTGCTAAGGCCAATCTTGGCATGCGAGGTCTTTGGGGTTTCGTGACAGAATCGGATGTAAACCCGGTAGATTCAAGTACCGGATTAGAAAAATGGGAATAAACTAAACTCACTGCCTTGGTTATTTTACAAAATTCCCTCGAATCTCATATACTTCGTACATATGGGCACATAGAGTCTCCTAAGGAGCTTTAGGACGAGCTGAAACAAGTTTTTGGCAATGAATCCAATCTTAGCCGTGTGTATGAGATAAAGAAAGGTCTTAATAATCTAAGACAAGAGGGAAAGCCTTTTAACCAGGCTTTGGGTGATTTTAAAGAATTATGGTCAGAACTCGAAACTTTAAGGCCTCATACCCTGTGGAAATTGCTCAAAGAGCAAACCATGATCAAGTCTTTAGCCTTTTATTCTCCCTTGACGACAAATACAACAACCTTATTCATCATATACTTCGCCAAAACATATTTCCGTCGTTTAACGAAGTTTGTATGATGATTAAAAGGGAGGAAGGGGGAAACCGTATCTTTAAAGGAATGATCGAGGAAGCTAATATCTCCAAAAGGACCTCTAGAAACGCCACAGCGATCAAGCCTTTCAAAAAACAGTTCTCTTATGAGTATTGCAAAAAGAAAGATCATACAAAGGATCGTTGTTGGATTCTTCACCCCCATTTGTAGAGCATAACAGTCAAGGTAAGGCTAATATGGCCTCTGAGTCTGAGTTTGTCTCCAAGGCAGACCTCGAGGGGTTTTTCAAAATGATTCTGGCTGGGAATCAAATAAACAAAGCCGATGATGAAGGAGGTAAAATAATCTCTGCTTTCTCTGCTTTTTGAAACCATATTATACTAGATTCTAGAGCTACAAATCATATGATTAAAACTCATGACTTGTTTAAAGATATAAAACCTCATTGTGGCTTTGTTTCTATTGCGACCGGGGAGAGTGTTCCAATTAAAACAACTGGAAAACTTATGCTTCTCGGTCATGATACAAGGGCTCACTTCATTCCAAAATTTTCTAATAATTTTATCTGTGTACAAAAGCTTGCAAAAGACCTTAATTGTCATGTTTGTTTCAATTCTAACTCTTTTTGGATACATGATATTAAAGCAAACAAGTAATTGGAAAAGTAAAGCTCCTCAATGGTCTTTATGTTCTCGAGTCTATGTCTTGTGATCCAGAGTCCGTGTTTCTATCAAAATCAAAATTTAATAAAGTTTCTAAGTGGCATGCAAGACTTGGACACCCTCATAGTAAAGTTCTTAGTATCATTTTTCCCGATCTTAAAGATAAACATGAAATGTGTGAAGCTTTCATCTTAGGAAAGCACATAAAACAAGTATTTTCAAACTCTGTTTCGGTTTATAAAAACTGTTTTGAGCTGATTCAATCAGATGTTTGGACAGTTCCATGTGTTTCTCGTGATCAAAAGCAATATTAACCTTCATTAATGAGAAATCAAAGTTTACATGGCTTTATACTCTCTCGTCTAAAAGTAGTGTTTATGATGTATTTGTGAAATTTCATAAGCATGTTTTAACTCAATATGATGCTAAAGTAAAATGTCTAAGGACTGACAATGGTGGAGAGTATACTAGTCTTCAGTTTCGCAGGTACCTTGAAAAACAAGGCATTACACACGAGACCTCTGTCCTTATACTCCGCAACAAAACGGAGTGGCCGAGAGGAAGAATATACACCTAATGGAAGTCTCGAGAACTATCATGTTCGATCGAAATGTTCCTAAAAGGTTTTGGTCCGATGCGGTCATGATCGCATGTCACATCATTAATAGAATTCAAACAAAGGTTCTAAAGGACAAATAACCTTATGAGGTATTAAACTCTATAAAACCTGATCTTGAGCATTTTAGAATTTTTGGTTGTGTGTGTTTCGCTCTTGTTCCTGACTCACAGCGAAACAAGTTGTAACCAAGGAGCACTAAAACCAGCACTGAGGCCGAGTACCGAGCTATGGCAAATACAACATGTGAGCTCATTTGGATCCGAGCTCTCCTCAAAGATCTTCGTCTCGAACCTTCACAAGCCACGATGCTTCATTGCGACAATCAGACGGCAATACACATTGCATCCAACTCGGTATACCACGAACGAACAAAACATATTGAAGTTGACTGTCATTTTGTTCGAGAGAATCTCGAAGCTGGCGTCATTGAATTCGCATACACAAGAAGCGCATATTAGTTGGCCGATGTCTTCACCAAAGCCACAAGTGAAAAAGTCTACAACGATCTCCATTATCGGATCGGCCTCATTGATATTTTTAGTCCCGAGGCATCGCATTCAAGCTTAGTCAATCGTCCCTCGAGCTCATAAGCTGTTGTACTCTTTTTCCTTGTCGGGTTTTTTTCCCAATTGGGTTTTCCTCGAAAAGGTTTTAATGAGGCTTCACTTATGTTGCTTTAAAACACCTAAGCTTGAGGGGAAATCTTAAGAAGAAAGGCCGCATCCCGCTCTTTTTTCGCGTCCCGAGCCGCGTCTCGTTCTTTTCCGCGTCCTGGGTCGCGTCTCGCGTCCTGCATCGCGTCTCGTTCTTCTCAGTGTCCCGGGCTGCGTCCTGCATCGCGTCTCGAGCCGCGTCCCGCTCTTCTCCATGTCCTGAGCCACGTCCCGCTCTTCTTCGCATCCCGAGCCACGTCTCGTTCTTCTCCATGTCTTGGGCCGTGTCTCGGGTCCTGCATCGCATCTCGAGCCGCGTCTTGAGTCGTGTCCCGCATCCTGCGTCCCGCGACCTGCGACCTAATCAAGCCTATTTATGACCTCCGTTGTCTCCAATGCCTTGTTGACCGCTCCAGCTCATGCATGTTACATCCAAACTTGTGCCTTGCATGTGAACTTGTATTTTTCTTGTTTTCACCCTTTCTACTTGTATAAATAGGTACCTTTAGTTCTAATGAAATACATAAGAGAATACTTATTCTTATTCTCTCTCATTCTCTCGATCTTTTGCTCGCTCTTAGTCTTTCTTTCTTGCTTCTGTTGTTTCATCTTTGTTCTATAAATTCTACAAATGCAAGTAAAATTTGGAAGCCATTCAATTCCTTAAACTGCATGATTGGAGGGAAAGCTTAATCAATGAATATCTTGCTAGAATATTGAATATTCTGCAATGTTCATTGAGTTGTGAATTATGATAATATAAAAGAGGTTAGATTCGATCAAAGCATGCAAGATAAACATGTAATTCATTTGATACATTATTTATGGTCAATGTTTGTTCCCAACTCGTATATAACATATGTTATCAATGAATTATATTATCTTCCCAAGGGCAAAATTTGAAGAGTTGGCATATGACGACCAATGGACCTTTTACGTGGTTGTGAACACATTCATACATATCGTAAGCAAAGATGTCCCATAAAGTACACTCCAAGAGGTTATCACTGTACTGGAACAATCGAAAGTTGGAAAATATTAAACGCTAAGATTAGATTACTTGGGATCTTGGAGCTCGAAAGTGAGAATCCTTACAGATTGGTCATTGTAGTTTGTAGTCTCAAGCTGTCAATCCGAAATAACTTCCCCAATACAATCTATTTCATTTGCAAATGCCAGTCATGGTGTAATTAAGCTAGACAAAATTTAATTGAAACACCCCAAGTTTTTTTAATGAGATATGAGATGACAGACCTATGATTATGTCCTCATTTAAGGAACCCGAAAGGATAGCCTCGAATTGAGCAAAATCGAAATATTTATCAAAGTTGGGTAGATCTTTGCACTATCATACAATTGTAGTGGGATTGAAACATAATTTGAATTTACAAGAGTAAGGTCGATTGTCTCCATAATTTCGCGGGACGGTAAAATTGAGAATAATACAATAACAACATTCAATTAGATAGCATCGATGGCGATACCAAAAAGATGATATGATAGAGCACTACATGTGGTTACCCTGAGGAAAGACATTAACAAATTGTGCCATGTTAGCAAATATGGAAGAAGCTATGTCGCATTCAAATAAGTATTTAGATGCGGACAATTACAAGTTTTGTTTATGCAACATGGCATTGTAAAAACATGTAAACATTATTCATTCATCACATATGACCATTTTTCAACTGGCGTTATTGTTGGATGTGGATAGAGAATATCCATGTACAGACAATGCAAACTAAGATTTTGTAAGATATTTCCTTAGAAGGAATATGGTATAACTATGTGTCAATAATGAGTAATAAGAAATTCGAAGTATATGTCAAATTTTGAGGAGGTTGTTTGTAGATCGAATTATCTATGTAGTTACATGTGGTGAATTATGGCGGTAGTTCTCAAGATATAAATATCAGTAACGATTAGAGGATTTCATATGAATAAATAGTTAAGTTGTGGATGGAGGTACACGTATGATTGAAAGGGACCTAAGGTGGCAAGGCAAGGGTGGGATGATGGACCAAATGCATTTGGAGTTAAAATTGTCGAGAGATGTACCCGGTGATAACGATTGACGATATCCTTTGGACTTCGATAACATTTACAGTCAAAGTTTAATGTGTCGAATGAGGTTTAGCAAAAATTTTCCATGGTGATGGATATGTCGTCATGCACTGTAACCTGCTAACACGTGTTAAGAAGGTTCAGAAATTCAAGAGAGTACCTTGACATAGGTTGAGGGATGATCATTACGCCTAGGCTATTGCAATTGTTTTGGATAATCTCTAGGAGATAGAATAAGGATTAAGCTGGTGAAAGAAGGAGAGACAAAAGGAATTGCATGCACCGCAATGTGGAACAATTGCTGAAGCATCGTGAGAGGAAGCCTGGAAAAGATAAGAAGACATTGGAAGAGGATACGACGACAGATGAGGCAAACAACAACATAAGAAGGGACGCATGATCTTTGGATATACCACCCTAATAACACCTAATTATTCATAGTATTTTCATCATTTCTATGTTTAGTTTTAATTACGATTCTTGGACTTTACCGATTCATTGAGTATATTTGAGTACTTCTTCTATCACTTTGTACGTTTTGCAGGGAATGAAGACATATTAAGCAAACACGAGTGATTACGGCGAGTGCACCTGAAAATATGACCAGGTCATCAAGATGTGATATGAGCACAGCCAAGATGAATAGATGTGATGAAAACATGTAGCACGGCCGAGCATCACCTTGTGCACGATCGAGCTGAAGAGGTAACCAAGCTGCACGACCGAGCTACATCACAAGCACGATCGGGTTGGAGGTAAGCAAAGCAGCACGGCCGGACACTATCCAATGCACGATCGCTCAGCAACCAAAACCACATGCACGACCGGGCATCCCCATAAGCATGATCGAGCAGGAGTTTCATGCAGCACGGTCAGTCTTCACACATGCACAACCAGGCTAGAGGCTTCACACACGCACGACCGAACACGAGCTGAAGCACGACCAGGGAGAAAAGGACCAAGGTGTACGGCCGGAAATCAGAACCAGCACGACTGGGTTGGAGGAGACAAACAGCTGCACGGTCGGGCTGAGACCAGTGCACGACCGGGCTGGAAGTTTAGGCAAAATGCACGACCAGGCTTCAACACTTGCATGATCGGGCTCTAGACACAGAATGACACCCGTAACTTAAGCACGGCCCGGGCTTGCTCCATGCTCGGGTGGGCACCTCTAGGAAGACAACAACACCGTCGGGCATTCATAGGAGCACGATTGGGCTTTAATGTCAACAACCAAAGCAAATCACATGGACATCATTTGAACGGATGTGGATTTAAAAGAAACCAGAAGGGAGAAGCCAAAAACAGACTGGAAAGGAGAAGAGAACAAGGAGATGGATAGACCAGAGGAGAGAAGAGAAGAGAGAGCACGAGTTGAAGAAGGAGGCCGAAGGATTCGTCCGAGGCCACGCTCGGAGGATAGGGAAGATGAATTTTGTGTTTGTTATGATTTCCGAGTAGTAGTTCTCTTTATCACGGGTTAGGGATGCTATGTAATGGACAGTTTGGTTCTTAATGCTTGATTTTGGTTTTGTTCATTCGTTTGGTTTGACAGGTTGTAGTTGTTCTTAATGTGTTCTTACTTTGTTGATTTCATGTTTGAATGAGAATAGATCCATTCAGTGAGATTAGACATGTTTGAATGAAATTAGAGATTCATCTAGGCATCTAGAGAGTTAGGCTTGACTCACGGAATTAGCCTTTGAATGAATTAGATTAATGAGAATCTAGCGATCGGTTGGTCTATTTAGGAACGGTAGAGCTCCCATTATTCGTCATGCGTTAGGATATAACTTTACTGCATCAAGAGGTGAGTACATTTATATTCTAGATAGTGGATTTAGGCATCGAGATAGTCACTTCCGTCAATAGAGGTTGAGTTTCCATTGTTTCCGATAGTAGAGGTTAGAGTTCCCCATTGTACTTCATGCATCTAGACGTTCTGTGCTGCATCGAGAGATGAGTGACGTTGATTCCCTGGGTAGAGGATTTAGGCATCGAGATAGTCATTTCCGATAGTTGAGGTAGAACTCCCTACTCGTTCTTCATGCATCTAGATGTTCCGCACTGCATCAAGAGATGAGTGTCGTTGATTCCCTAGGTAGTGGATTAGATTTAGGTTATCCATCGATTGATAGAAACCGATTTGATTTTCTATAGAAACGTCCATTGCATGTTTCGGTATTCCCGAATCCCGTGGTACTCTATCTTGTTTTGAGTCTAGCTTTGTCATCCTTTATTATCTTTACTTTCTAGTTTCATAACCATATATTGATCGATCTTCTTCTCGTGAATTATTAGTTCTAACGCTACACTCAGTCCCCAGAGTTCGACTCTGATACTACACGAACAGTATATTTGCGGTAGAGTGGTCTAGGAAATTTAAAACTTGATTTCTTCACCATCACACACGAATGTGAAACCGTAGGAAGCATGGGATAAAAAAAATATAAGCAACGGATGGACGAGCTCGAGCCCATGGCTGGGATGATTAGAGTTCCATGTGCCCATTTTATAAGCCTATTAGGGACATTTTAAGAGCTGAAGAACACCAACGATAGGGAGATCGATAGTAGGCCAGAGAAACACGTACATGAACTGAGTATGGGTGCAGACAGTTCGTCTGATTTTGAACAAATTTAATCAACTCCGATGCCGAACCTTCAGCAACTCCTCAACCAGGGTACTCAGATGTGTGCGGTAGACATTATCTACCATGAGGTAGAGAAGACAAGCCGAGAGTAGGTCGAGGATAGGGGGTTAGGAAGCTGTAGAGCAACATCGAAAGATAAATGCAAGTTTTGGTTGGTAGGCCATTCTGAGAAGAACAAAGGCGGGAGCGGAGATCGAGCAAGTTTTGGTTGGTAGGTCATTCTGAGAAGAACAAAGGCGGGAGCGGAGATCGAGCGGGGAAACATCAACCCTAACTGTGGGGTAGATGGTAAATTGCCAATTTTCTTGCTGCATCGGTAACCGTTGTCGGAAAAGAGGGTTTCATTCTGAGATGACTAAAGGTAAATTTTTTGTCTTAAATTTTAATCACAATTGATCTTCTTTTTTATAATAATAATGTAAATCCTAAAATATCATTCCTTGCTTTTAAATTCAGCGATTTCATTGTTAGATAATAAAATATTTTGATCGTTTCATATATTATTATCGTTTTTATTATTTATTAATATTCTCACATGTTATACATACTTGTGTAAAATGTGTGTACAACTAAAAATATGAATCGAGTTGTACACAACGTGTTAACTTAATAATAATAATAATATTGATATTAGATTTTATTATTATTATTATCATAAAATTTATTAATATTATTATATTTTTAAATATATATTATTAATAATTTAGGTTGTATAATAAGATATATTATATTATATAAAAATGTTCATATTATTATTATTATTATTATTATTATTATTATTATTATTATTATTATTATTATTATTATTATTATTATTATTATTATTATTATTATTATTATTATTATTATTATTATTATTATTATTATTATTATTATTATTATTATTATTATTATACACATGTTGTGTACAACTAATAATAATAATGCTTTTGTACATACATTTTACTAACACGTTGTACACATTTGTATACAACATGTGTAGCAACGCAAAAGATAGAGAAGAAAGTACTACATCAATAAGTCTGAAAGAACATACCTAAGCGCAAAAACGAAAAACACATAAAATAAGAAAATGGGTCCATGAAACAAGAAATAGAAAAAGAAAGAAAATGAAAAAGGAATAATGGTGGCCTATAAATAAAATAATTTGAATACTGATAAATTTGGGTTGTACTTTGGTTAAATATCAAAATGTTGGGTTGAACTTGTAACAAACCATTATAATTGTTTACAAAAAATGACCCATTATAATTGTTTATAGCAACAAACCATTTATTGTATGGTGAACATGTATTTTGGACATAAATCTCATTATATGCATTGTCTATCTTAGTTTATGGTTGATGATTAAGAATTATGACAATCGAATTATTAATTCTTATTTGATACAAATATGGAATAACATATTACCTTAGCTATTACCTAAGGCTCAACCCAAAAATCAAAGGTACAACTAGGACACAACCCGATTTTATAAAATGTGATTCAATATTTTTAGAAATTGAATGTAGATTGAACATCCTTATAACATATTTATCATCTTAAACAATTAACGAATATATTTGAGTCCCATAACTACAATTTCAAGGGGTTTAAAAATGCGTGTAGTACATGTTGTACGCACACGTTGTACACACATATCGAATGAATATTATTTACCCATTTTGTACAACGTTCGTGGTAGCATATAGCACGAACATTGTACACAACGTGTGTGCACAAAGTTCGTGCTAGCACTTACCACGAACGTTCTGTACAATGTTTGTGGTACAATTTACCACGAACATTGTGTACAATGTTCGTCCTAGCACTTAGCACGAACGATGTACACAACGTGTTTACAATATTTGTGGTAGCACTTACCATGAACGGTGTGTACAACTCGTGTGTACAACGTTTGTACTAGAACTTAGCATAAAATTTGTACGCAACGTGTGTACAATATTTGTGGTAGCACTATCACGAACGTTGTGCACAATATATGTGTACAACGTTCGTGCTAGCATTTAGCATCAACGTTTTACACAACGTGTGTGTATAATGTTCGTGATAACACTAACCATAAACGTTAAGTACAACGTGTGTGTAAAAACGTTCGTGCTAGCATTTACCACGAATATTCTGTACAATGTGTGTGCTATAACTTACCACGAACGTTGCATATAACGTGTGTGCAACCCAAAGTAACAACAACAACAACAACAATAATAATCTAACGATTAAAATCTACAATGATATTAATAATACCAATAACGATTAAAAGATTTCATCAAGTTCAAGGAATGGAATACTGAAACATGTTTCATAAAATAACAATAAATTGAAATGACAAATTGATGTTGATAGAACCTGTTGGGGGCAAAACCGAAACACAAGTGTTGTTCCATTGAAGACTAGTTTGAATGTGAGGGAACATCCCTCACTTTTTCCATTTTCATGTAAAAAAGATCTCAAACCTCCTCTGATGCAAGCGCTACCACGACTCAATAGCCTAAAAAATCTAACGACCATGAGCTTCTTTGATTGTTCATTAGAATTATCTTACATTTTCTATCGATCAAATCGTTCAACCTCGCAAAGCCTATTACAAGGTTCAGCACCATCACATATGGTACATCAATAAACATGAGTAGTAATCGAATAAAGAACCAAAGTGATATATGATGAAGCAGTTTGTAGTCATTTACCACTGCATCTATGGCTAGATTAGAATGCACGACATATGTCGTAAAATAAGTCTGATCAGAAGATGACCCTATTTCTGCTTCTGCATTTAATGATGATGATGAATATTGTAGATGACACCAATCGGATTCGAAACCAGTTACGTGAAAAACCATGTTATTTTCGTGATGAATAAATATAAAAGTATAATTTTTCCATATGTTGGTGAATCCAGAGACGTCAACCTTCACTTCCCACGTTTTGTTAGACACACACTACAAAAAAGACAGACGAATATCAATGGACAGGACAACGAATCCATCTGTTGATATTATTTGCAACGGATTGCAACGAATTTTAGGAAATTATCAATGACTCAAAGTCTATTGAAATCCGTTGGAGTTGCCAACAGATGATCAACATATAATATCCGTTGCAAACTTTCTCATGCATCCGTTGAAAGCCCGTTGAAAACTGACATGTTAATCCAACGAATGCCCGTTAAATGAGCAGCAAGTATCCCTTAGTAGTTACAATGGATGCCCGGTTGGAAAGTTAAGAATTTCGAGACTACCGGTGGAATAATCCAAGGTTGTATTTCAACGGTCATCCATTGGTACTTCCAACAGGTATACGTTGGAATATCCACCATTTATACATCAAACTCGAACTCTTTATCCTCAAGACATCAATACAAAATAAATTTTCAAACAATGTTATCTTTTTCAAATAGGGATATATATAGTTTGAGAGAGTGTATGTATAGAAGAAAAGCTCCCGTAATCAACGAATTTACTCAATAATTCTTACACATATTGGAGTATTTCATGAGTTTTACGTCGATGCAACCTTTGTGTCAAGAACGTGAGACAATGTTCTGTCCCTGCAAAAGATGCAAAAACATGAAGTATCAAAGTTAAGAAATTATTTGCAAACACCTTTACAAGGTAAGTTTCATAAAGAATTACGAAATTTGGTTATTTCACAATGAAAGTTGAGGTATTAGAGATAATGTGCTTGAAGCACAAGAAATGGAAAGAAATGAAGAAGTTATTTATGAAACATTGATGACCAATCCATATGTGGAAATGGTGTAAGATAAATCAATATGTGGAAACGGTTTCAGATGCTTTTTTTGGCCATGAAGTTGTTGCCGGACAATAATGCACACGATTTTTCAACCTATTGAATTCGGCGAAACAACCTATATTTGAAGGTTGTCGTGAAGATCAGTCTCGTTTATCTTTGTCATCAAGATTGATGAGTATAAAAACAGACTACAATGTAGCTAAAAATTGCATGGTTTTATTTTGTAAAACCATGCGTGAATATTTAGCGGGAAATAATCAAGCTCTCGAGATATATTACGAAATAAATAATAATACACACGAAGATTGTCGTAAAGGTCAGTCTTGTTTATCTTTATCATCAAGATTGATGGTATAAAAATAGACTACAATGTAGCTAAAAATTTCATGGATTCATTTTGAAAACCATGCATGAATATTTATTGGGAAATAATCAAGCTCCCGAGATATATTACGAAACAAATAATAATGCACATGATTTAACCTATTCGATTCAGCGAAACAACCTATATATGAAGGTTATCGTGAAGGTCAATCTCATTTATTTTTGTCATCAAGATTGATGAGTATAAAAACAGACTACAATGTTGCTAAAAATTGCATTGATTCATTTTATAAAACCATGCGTGAATATTTATCAGGAAATAATCAAGCTCCCGAGATATATTATGAAAAAAATAATAATGCACATGATTTTTAAACCTATTGGATTCGGCAAAACACCATATATATGAAGATTGTCGTGAAGGTCAGTCTCATTTATCTTTGTCATCAAGATTGATGAGTATAAAAACAGACTACAATATAGCTAAAAATTGTATAGATTCATTTTGTAAAACCATGCGTGAATTTTTACCGAGAAATAATCAAATTCTCGAGATATATTATGAAATGAATAATAATGCATAAGATTTGTGAATACCACATGAGAAAATTGATGTTTGTAGAAATATTTGCATGTTGTTTTGGGGAGAAGATAAAGACCTGTTCACTACAAGAAAATCAGGTTTTAGGGACTGAAAAATCAGTCCTTAATCCGTCCCTAACAGGGTTAGGGACGGATTAGGGACGACCACCGGTAGTTCCCAATCGCGCGACTCCAAATGCTATCCATCCCCAATCCGTTCCTAATTAGGGACGGAAATTTCAGTCCCCAATCCGTCCCCAATTAGGGACGGAATAAGTAGTCCCCAAACAGTCCCTGGATTCGGGACGATTTGTTTTTGGTCTCTAAAATTTGGAGACGGACCACTGAATCCGTCTCCGAATTTGGAGACGGCAATTTTTTTTTGCCGTCCCTAATTTTTTTTAAAAATAAAAAAATAAAATTTAAAAATAAAAAAAATAAAATTTAAAAAAGTTATTTTACATTAAAAGATAAATATTAGTATATAAAAAATTACAAACCATACATATAACCAAAATTTTTAATCCTAAACCGTTTCGATTAGTCGTGGTCGGAATCACTGCTCTGAACTGCATCCCAATCGATGTTAGGCATTTGCGCTTTCATCATGCGCAAAAGCTTTTCCATTCACCTATCTGATCGTTCAGCATGCTTTCTTGATAGTTCAGCCTCCTTTAGTGCTTGTTCAACGCGCCTGTCGGATTCTTGGAACCTTTCGGATATTTGATGTCGGAGCTTGTAATCTGATACTTTTTCTTTATCTTTAGATGAAGTTGAATGTTTTGAGGCTATTGCTCCAAGTCCGAACATACGACCTTTGTATGACGTAACTTGCTGTAAAACAAATATCGAGAATTAATAACATTTATAAATAGTGAAATTAGATCATAGTAGAATGTTAATTTAATGAAATAAAAAAGACATAGTTTAATGAAATGTTAATTTTATGTAAATGCATAAAAATTGAATAAAGCTTACCAGATCTTCGTATACTTCCGCAAAAGGACGAGATCCTGCCGTGTGTACGCTTATCCCGTATCCTGCTCTATCAAAACGCCGGGATTTACTTGCTCGCTCGCTCTTTGCCTTAAATTCTGGGGAATCCCAATATGTGCACATCTGATCTCAAATATCTTCCGCCATCCAGTTGGGTCTTCCTTTTGTATACGGGTTTGCGTGACATTTACCTACGATAGACTTGAGACGCAAAGCCGCATTTCTTTCAAATTCGGACTTTACTAGTCCGGTAAGGGCGGGATTCCAATAAAATTTTTGCTGCAATATTAATAAGCTTATTATAATTAAATTGAATTTAAATTACTTGATAAAATTAAAAATTGTTTAAAACATACCACAAATGATTTCCACCATCGTTGCTTAATATCTGGATCGGTATGTGTCCAATTGTAACACAGCCGATCATAATCAGCTGTTATGTGACGATTAAGTTGATTAAAGCCAAACCTACAAATCACAATGACAGATAAATTAACATTTAGTTAACTATTTATAATTGAGATTTGAAATTGAGTATACGTACCATAGTCTGCCGCTTTTTCGATCTGGGTCTATAAGAGGAAGCTTTCGTCACTCTTCATTGCTAAAATTTCTTCCACTGTTGGTTCCTCGTATATATGTGGATCGTGATGCTGTACTTGATCTGGTGGTGGTTGCATTTGCGGATAATACGACATATATTGCCCCGATTGTGTCGATCCAGTGTTTCGAAAGAAATTTGGATTTATGTGGATCTGATGCTGTACTTGATCTGGTGGTGGTTGCATTTGTGGATAATATGACATATATTGCCCCGATTGTGTCGATCCAGTGTTTCATAAGAAATTTGGATTCATGTAGTCATCAAACCCTGAATGGAATGTCGGGAATGAGATGAAAGTTTACCACTTTCCTCGGACTGAAGGCGGTTTCTCGTTTTACCGCCTCTTCCAACGCGGCGCAACATACTGAAATGTGAAATTAAAATATTACGACATTCTAAATTTCAACGTACATTTCTAAAATTCGCAACTTCTAACATCAACACATAAATAAACAGCTAAATTTATTGAACCCATTTCCACATTTTTTGTTCTAAATTTCAACGATGAATCCTAACATCTACTCTAATTTCAAAGATGTTAGATTCTAAATTTCAACTCTAATTTCCGACATTCTAAATTTCAACGATGAATCCTAACATCTACTCTAGTCCGACAAATCCGACAACAAGACCCATTTGAATGAAATCCTAACAAATGCGACAAATCCTACTCTAATCCGACAAATCCTAACAAATCCGACAACAGACGAAAACGCGGCGGACGGCGAGAGAAGCGAACGCGGCGGCGACGGAGGAGGAAGGGAACGCGGCGGCGACGCGTTAGGAAGGGGATGGATTCGAGCATGAGGAGGAAGGGGATGGATTCGAGCGAGAATTTATAATAATTTAGGGACGGGGGATAAAATCCGTCTCCAATTGGAGACGGGTGGATAAATAACATCCGTCTCCAATTGGGAACGGCTCATCCGTCCCTAATTGGGGACGGTTCAACCTTCTATTCCCAATTCCGGGATCGGTGATTGATCGGGACAATTGACCAGGACCGGGATCGGGACGATTGACCGGGACCGGGATTGGGACGATTGACCGGGGACCGGGCCCGAGACGATAGAACGGGATTGGGACGATAGATCGGGACGATAATCATCAAAAAACGTATAATCATTGAGAAACAATTCGTAAACATATAATCATTAAGAAAATAGAAACAATCATTAAAAAGTATATAAAAACAATCCGTAAACGTTTTAACATGATTCATCATCAGAGTCACACAATTCTTCCGTCGAATCTTCTGTATCTGATTCAAATTCCACATCTTCTTTTTCTTCTATATCTTCATGAAGATCATCTTCATTTCTTTCGATTTCCTCCATTTCACCGTGCGTAAGTTCTTCAAAGCGTACATCATAAATAGCAATAATCTTGGTCATTTGTTGTTGCATTGGAAATTGTTATTGTTCTGTGTTGTCGATAAATTTGCCCATCGGAAGTATCTTCATTGCGACACGCCAACCTGAAGATCTTCTAATATGCAGATAGGAAACGTAACAAACTTGATCAGCTTGTGACGCAAGAATAAAAGGCTCGTATTTTGCATATCTTCGTGTGGAGTTAACTTCTACAACGCCTAGTTTGTTTACTCTTGTTCCGCGACCGATTATTGGATCGAACCAATCACATCGAAATAACATCACTTTTAAACCGACATAACCTACAAAAAATATCAAAATATGAGTCAATATTCAAAATGACATATGTGGTAAGGATAACATTGTTTTAAACTTGTTTTCTATACCTGGATATTCCAATTGCAAAATTTCCTTTAAAATCCCATAAAAATCTGGTTCATCGACCGATGCACAATAGCTTTCACCTTTCACACATACACCGTAATTCATCGTCGACTTCAATTTTCCATGATCGTAAGTGTGAAAATTATAACCACGTGTAAAATACATAGGCCAACTCATAACTTTCACAATCGGTCCTTTGACAAGATCTCGTAGCCACAACGGGTGATTGCCCATCTCAACCTGCATTACATGTACAAACTTAAATACAGCGTCATAATATTATAAAAGTTATTTATGTAAAATTTCATTACTTACATATTGTCTGATCCATGTAGAGAAATCTTTTTCTTTAAGTTCTTGGAGTTGAGAATCATCAATGTTCGTATATGTATTCTTCAATATATCCTCAATCCTGTATAAAAAAGAAACAAAATTCTACAAATATTACAAAAATAAACAAAATTGTCATTGTGATAACCATAGTTAATTATGAGATTTTACCTTTCAAAAGGCTGTAGACATTCGCAGTTCAATAAAACATATGTATGTGCGATATGAAGATCTCGTTGTGATAACCATATATCTTTCGCCTTACCAGCAGCTCGACCAATTCCGCAAAATATGTCCGGAACATCTGGTACTGGATATGAATACGCCCCACCATCAAAATATCTGTCTGGATTTCTACTCCGCGTTTGAACATGTGGCTCGAAGTAGTATGAAGTAAAGAACGATATTTCCTCATTGACGTATTGTTCAACAATTGAACCCTCCGGTCGAGCTTTTTGTTTGGATTGTTCCACAATTGAACCCTCGGGTCGAGCTTTTTGTTTGGTTTTTTTCTTCATATGAAACATAAATCGCTCGAACGGATACATCCAACGAAATTGAACTGGACCTCCTAGTGCGGCTTCGTGTGGTAAATGAACTGTCAAGTACTCCATAATATCGAAGAATGTTGGTGGAAAAATCTTCTCCAAGTTACATAGTATAGTAACTATGTTATTTTGCAGTCGACGAACTACATCCATACTCAGATTTCTCGAACATAAATCTCGGAAGAATAGGCCAATACCTATAACATTAAAGTATTATTAGTGTATTTAACAAATATTCACATTACATATTAATATAAAATCAACCACATACCTCCAATTGCTTCATGTGCATGTTTGTCCATCAATTCAGAAAAACATATCGGAAGAAGTCTTTGCATGAATACATGACAATCGTGACTTTTCATCCCTAATAACTTTCCTCCTTGAATGTCAACGCACCTTCCAATGTTAGACGCATAGCCATCGGGGAATTTCACATCTTCTTTCAACCACTTCAACAATTTATATTTCGTTTCATTTGACAATCTGAATATCGGGACTGGCGCTTTACCATCGTCACTTATATGTAACTCCCTTCATGAGCAATATTCTTCTAGATCCTTGTGTGATTTAATATTGTCTTTCGTCTTCCCCGTGGCATTCAGTACTGTATTGATGATGTTATCGAAAAAATTCTTCTTTATGTGCATCACATCAAGATTATGTCGAAGTTTCAGATTTTTCCAATACGGCAAATCCCAAAATATGCTCTTCTTGTACCAGTTATGAGTAATTCCATAACCACCAATTCTTGGATGATTGTTCCCTCCGCAATCTATACTCCTCGAAATACCCAAAGTAAGAAGTCGTTCATACAAAATCTCTTCGCCGGTCAAAACTGGAGGAGGAGATTTTCGCACAACTACATTCCTTTTAAAATTTCTCTTGTTGCGCCGTAATGCATCATCAACAGGAAGAAAACGACGATGACAATCAAACCAACTCGTCTTTCTTCCATGTTTCAACTGAAAAGCATCTGTTTCCTCCATGCAATATGGAAAAGCCAATCGACCATGCGTTGTCCATCCAGATAACATACTATAAGCTGGAAAATCACTTATTGTCCACATGAGAGCACCTCGTAACATAAAATTTTGTTTCCTCGAGACATCGTACGCTTGAACTCCATTCCATAATTCTTTTAATTCTTCAATAAGTGGTTGAAGAAATATATCCAAACTTCTTTTCGGATGATTAGGCCCGGGAATCATTATTGTTAACAACAAAAATTCTCGTTTCATGCACATATCCGATTGTAAGTTGTAAGGTGTCACTATAACTGGCCACAATGAATAATTCTTTCCAGACATCCCAAATGGATTAAAACCATCGGTACAGAGGCCTACATAGACATTCCGACTCTCAGCCGCAAAATTGGGATATACCTTGTTAAAGTGTTTCCACGCCTCACCATCTGAGGGATGACACATCTCCCCTTCACGACTTGAATGCTCAGCATGCCATCTCATGTCGCTTGCGGTCTCCACAGATTGATACAATCTTTTTAATCTGTCTGTAATTGGTAAGTACCACATACGACGATATGGAACCGATTTTCCATTCTTTGTTAAATAAAACCGATCTTTTCCACAAAATAGACAATTACTCATCTCCGATGTCTCTCTCCAAAAAATCATGCAATTTTCTTGACAAACATCAATCTTTTGATATGGAAATAAACCCAAAGATCGCATCATCTTCTTTGTCTCATAATAGGAGTCTATTGCATTATTATCTTCTGGCAAATAATCTCTTACTAATTGCAATATCGATTCCATGCAATTCTCAGACAAATTATTTTCAGTCTTCATCAAACGTGCAGACAGAGATAACTGTGATAACCACTCCTACAACCATCATAAAGTGGATTCCTAGTACTTTCTAGCATTTCAAAAAAACTTTTTGCTTCTTCATTCGGATCTTCTTCAATATTTTCGTTTCTTTCACGGAATACATTTTGCACCATTTCCACATAAGGGTTCATTTCTACATCTTGAGAAGACTCAAATTCATCATGATGTATAGTGCCCCTACTAAAGTTTTCCACAACATTACTAGGTCGTGGTGTAAATTTTTCTCCACGACATAACCACATGAAATAATTCGGGGTAAATCATCTTAAATAAAGATGTTTCCAAACGTTCTCTCATTAACAAATTTTTCATTCTTGCATTTGACGCATGGACAAACCAACGTACCCGTTTCGTTGTAAACTTGTTGATTCGTCGCCATTGTCATAAACTGTGTGACGCCTTCTATAAACTCTTTCGAAACGCTTTGAGATTCTGGATCAATTCTTCTGTACATCCATTGTCTAGAATTGAAAATGTTCGATCATGATGAAGATGCCATATATCGCAAACACTATAGAAGATATGGGGTGAAAAATATAAGAGTTTCTTATGAAAAACGGATCAATGGTTGAGGGGTTAAATAGATTATTTATACACGAATTAGGAACGGATTAGGAACGGATTAGGAACGGATTAGGAACGGATTAGGAACGGATTAGGAACGGATTAGGGACTAAGAGATTAATTTTCCGAAAAATCGTCCCGAAACCGTCCCTAAAACGGTTTTTAAAGTCTTAAATTTAGGGACGGTCCCAAATCTGTCTCCAAATTTGGAGACGGATGACCTCCCCGTCTCCAAATTTGGAGACGGATGACCTGCCGTCTCCAATTTAGGGACGACTTACTATTCCATCCCTAATTGGTCCGCATTTAGAAACGGATTAGGCACGACTCTTCTGTACCCAAATTTGGGGACAGATTAGGGACGGATTTCATTTTCCGTCCCTAATCCGTGTATAATCCATTCCTAAATTTAGGGACGGAAATGTCGGTCGCCAAATTCCGTCCCTAATCTTGAATTTTCTAGTAGTGGTTAGAATGTAAATTTTGCGGTGTAAATAGATTTTGTCCGAAAAACCCATCTTCACGAAAAGATGTACCATACAAAAAGATTCTATATGCCTGTAGCAAATAGTTGAAAAGATTATATGAATAAAAAAATTGCAACAATGAGATGACAAGTAGAACACTAGATGGACAAAGGGATAATGCAACATCCATCGGATGGTAAGGCTTGGAATTTCAATGAAATATTTCTTGAGTTCGTGTATGAAATGAGAAATGTTTATATTTGTTTTTGCATCGATGGATTTAGTCCATATGGACAATCTGAAAGTCAATATTTTTTGTGATCAGTGATTTTGTCTCCGTATAATTCTCCTCCCTACATGTGTCTAAAAAGAGAAGTAATATTTTTGATGTTGCTGATTCTAGGACCAAAACATCCGAAGAAAAGTTCTGATATTTTTTGTAGCCCTTAATTCATGAATTAAGAGATTTCTGGAATAATAGAATTTTGCTTATGACGTAAGTACGAAACAAAAGTTCACATTGAAAGCGGTCTTGTTGTTGACAAGTAGCGACTTCCCTACCTTTGAAATGTTATCTTGATGAAGCACATATGTCCATATCGTATGGATGATACAGATTCATTTCGCCTAATACATGGGAAGAAACCATGTTGGTTTGACTATCATAGAAGATTTCTTTCCCGTGGATATATATTCAGAAAGGATAAAACAATATTTTTGAAATAATGTGGTATAAAAAGAGGACTTTCAATCGAGATTACCGTATTTATGGTTAATTGATGATGTTTTTTTGCGAATTCTTATAACGTGGATGATGGGTTCTACATGGTATATCTCCATGATCTTGATGGAGATTTTGTCCCTTGTATGTCGATGCATCAGATCCTTAGGACGATGAATATGCCTACTTTTGAGTTAGACTAGCTTTAAAGATTGGAGACGACTTCTCGCGATAAATCTGTGTTAGCAAGAAATCCGTTAAGCTGCAAACATCATGCTGCAAATTTCATCAACTTATTATATTTGTGTTTGATTTAAGGGTTCGATGTATCACCTTTTTCCTCACGTTTTGCTTGTCAAGTTCCTACTGTATAGTCACTCATCTTTTTCCTTTCTAGCAAATTAGTTCAAATCTAATGAACTGTAGTCTATATTCATTAGCTGTATTTGGTTAGGAGTTGTTTCAATAACTCGTTAATATATTGTCTTTGTTACTCTGCTTTTTTTTAAATTGAAAGTGTTATCAGATTTCTAATCGCTATACAAGGATCAAATTTACGACTTCCAACCTCTAATAAAAAAAAATCGAGATTCGGTTATTAATAAAGAGATCATATTATGTTAGTTTTTGTTCAATAGTTTGATCAACTAATTTTAACAACTTCAATAAAAAACGATGTCGCAAAACTATCGATATGGGATGGACTTGCAATGCAGCTTCCGACCAATATCAATAAAATGATTGTCAAGGAAATTGTCATGGTCGTCACCGACGTTATTCCCAAAATGATTATTGGTATTTAGAAGAAAAAAATACAACTTAACATTTATATTAGTTAATGTTTACTGTGATTTCATGCCATAACGTGTTATTTCTTTTTAAATCTATGACTCGTGTGCTTTAACATGCGACCATCATACTCTACAAATATCTACATCAATCAAAATCTAAAGATAATCAAAAAATTCTGATAAAAATAAGTTTTTCAATCACAAAATATAGATTACTCGCATTAATAGTTTCTATATCATAATCTAATTCCAAATAATTTTTTAAATTAAACATATACGGATTGAATAATCATGAAGAATATGTATAACCAAAATATACGATCACATTTTCTATTACATTCATTTTTTTATTTTTGAGATATTATTGACAAATCAAACTTTTTCATTGCACTACATCTATATAAAATATAAAATTATTATTCGATCAATTATATTCAATATAATTAATTTTTTTGAAAAAAATTCAACTCAATCCTTTATTATAATGTATTTTAATCAATTCCACCAAACACACGGCTTATCGTCTCACTTCGCCAAAAAAAAAGGTTCCACACGAACTCTCGTTCTGTTGTGTGATGGTAGGACCAATAGAGGATTGGCTCCGGGTCTAGATAGGGTCAAATCCGCAGGGGTCATGCAGGGAAACACCCGCATGAGTAGCGGGGGACGAAGCAGAAGCGATAATGTCAACTTGAGTAACACAAATATTGGTGAGAATCATGCCCTGAAAAGGGGTAACTTCAAAAATACCCTCCTAGGGCTAAAACACTTCAAAAATACCCTTCCCGAAAAAGAAAATATTTCTAACTTCAAAAGTACCCGTATAAATGTTGATATTCCCAAAATATCCCGGCGACTTTACGACCCAATTCGACCCAGCGTCCCAGTTTGACCCTGCGACCCTTGTCCCTCTGCGACCCTTGTTCCTCTGCGACCCTTG
>CM071865.1:14851759-14896017 GCA_036759665.1 Gynandropsis gynandra | reverse complement strand
TTATTTTTCGGATTTAATAATTATTTTGGGGAAGGGTATTTTTGAAGTGATTTAGCCATTTGAAGGTATTTCTGATATTCCGCCCCCTGAAAACCACTGCATAAATAAATTTATTTTTTATATAAAATAAATAAAACAACCAATTCAATTAAAAAAAAACACCCACAACTTCCAAATCTATACTAATTATTTTAAGAAATACGAATCATCGGATATTAAAATTTTCCATTATCAACGTGTTTCTTAACCATATCGGATAAATGTTTTTATAATATAACTAGAACCGAAACGGTTTAATCTCGATGACCAACTAAACCGGTTCGAGAGGCCTGGAACCTTGAAGAAACAGCTCGAAGTAAAAGCCTAAAACCCTCCCAGTCACCGAGTTCCAGAAGAAACCCTGAGAGAAAAACAGAGCTTGACTTCATCACCCTTCGAGACTTTTTGGTCCCAGAATGGCCAAAATCGAGAGCTTAGAAGATTTCGTAAAGGTACATGGCGTACTATTGGCGGCGTCAGGGTTGCCGGAGAAGCTCTACGGTCGGCTCTTCGAGAAGCTCTCGTCGGAGACATTCGACGGTGGCGCTCACTTTCAGATCGAGCTCTGTGAGGATGGTCGTCAACGGCGGCTTGTCCTCACTTCACATTCCATGCCCGAGGAGTCCGACGTCTTCCTCGTCGATCATGCCTGGACTTTTCGCCTTCCTGATGCCTACAAGCAGGTGGGCATTTAAGCGGCGGTCTTACTCGTAGTGCTTGCTCGTCTGAATCCTATATTTCTGTGAATTTTGGGGAGAAATGGATTTCTTTTCATTTCATTGCAGTGCTTTGATGGATTTAGTAGTAGCTTGACATTTCTGCAAGTGGTTCGGAATTGATTTTTTTTTTCAAATTTATATTAATATTTGATCATATTCTGCAAATTGATCAAGTGGAACTGATGATATATCCAAATACCAAATGGTATGGCATCAATGTATGTAATTTACAGATGGAAAAAATTTTAAGCTTTTTAATGACTAGTTTGGTACAATATGCCAGTGTATTTCAGAACTTGACGGGTCAAAAAGTTGAAAACAGGAACTAGGATGGTTGCCTAAGTGCAAATAACAAATTTCGGATTTTTCTGAGGATATGTTTTTTGTTTATGTTCCTTCTGCATCATATTGGATCAAAGAGTATGGATTCATCCAGAATATTTGTTATTGGCATTTCAGCTTCAGGAAGTTCCGGGTTTAGCTGAGAGGATGGCTTCCTTGATGTGTGTGGACACTGATTCGGATGATAATGCTGAAGAAACTGTTGGTGAGGAGAAACTTGGCATTGATCAGATCCTCGAGACTGAAATTCGTTATGCAGCAGAGAAAGGATATGATTCCGTCAAATGGTTGGAGTTGGAAGGTCTTGACATAGATGATGACACATTGGTGTCTCTAAACTTGGCTAGTAAATTTCAGGCACGCCTTAAGATTTTTCTGCCTTTTTACATTGATGATTATTTTGTGCCTTATTTTAACTTGGATATCAAATGTTTCTATTCCAGTACAACTATATTTTCATATTTGTGTAATCCATGTTTGATTCTGGCTCAGTAAAGAATATACATTGGTATTATAGGGAGTTACTGAAGCTTTGTTGATGTTTTTTCTGCCCCTTTGTCGATAGGATTTAGTGGCGCTTAGTCTTTTCGGGAACAAAATTGAGTGTATGGAGGTGGTTGTGCAAGAAGTTACAAAATTTAAGCATCTGAAGGCTCTATGGCTGAATGACAATCCTGTTCTTCAGAAGAGGTGAGGATATTGATGAGAAACTTGAGGCTCGTGGAGTTACCTTAAGGGATTTCTCATATATTTATATGTTTTCAGTGACAGTCAAATGGCTGATGCAATATTGCAAGGCTGTCCGGAGTTGGAAATCTACAACTCACGCTTTACTCCTAATTACGGATTGTGGGCACTTGGTTTCTCTGCAGATGTCTTTTCAAAGGATAATCCTGGCTGTGGTCAGCAGGATCAACCCTTGGGTGATGTCACTTCACTTGACCTTTCGAACCGGTCTATTCGCAATCTGGTCAATAAGGTTGATTTTCTCACCCTTATTCGTTACGACCACAGGGCCCTCTCTCTGAGAAAGGATTTGTATGCAGAGTATAACCATTGTAGAGCTTATCTTTTGTAATGTTGGAATATAAAGCTCTTTGCAGTTTTTTTGTTTTATTCTACTAAATTCCTGTTTTTTTCTACTGTTTGTTTCTTCTTTCTGCAGGCATTCACTCCACATGAATTGCCTCTATTGTCTCATTTAAATATTCGTGGAAATCCATTAGACGAGACTTCAGTTGAAGAACTGTTTGAAGTTTTGAAGCATTTTCCGACATTGTCTTCTTTAGAGGTAGATGTTGGAAGCTGCACTTTTGGATTCTGATACAAATTAAGGGTAATAAATAACATTCACTAAAATATATCTGCAGGTTGACATACCTGGACCTCTTGGAAATAGTGCCATAGATATACTTGAATCTCTGCCAAAGCTTTCTCTCTTAAATGGTGTTGATATAGCTAAAATCTTGGAAAATGAGAAGCATGTAGTTGACTCAATGCTCCAACCTCGCTTTCCTGAGTGGAATTCCGAGGATACTCTTGCTGATCGTGTTCTCAACGCAATGTGGTTATATGTGTTGAATTATCGTCTTGCAGATGAGGAGAAGATAGATGAAACTTCATTATGGTATGCAGTGTGTTTTATTTGCTTTACTTGTTACACTTATGTGTCTCTGGCGTTTACTGTTTTAATAATATTGCCCATTTTTCTGGGACATAAAATTGGAGTTGTGAGTATAAATGTACTAAGATCAAATGACGAACCCAATTGAGTGGCGATGATACTCGTAGAGTTTTCCTGCAGGTATGTAATGGATGAGTTAGGTTCAGCTTTGCGGCATAGTGACGAACCCAATTTCAGGGTGGCTCCTTTTCTTTTCATGCCTTGTGGAGACTTAGAATCTGCTGTTAGGTATCCCTTTTTCTCTCGCATTACCTGCTCCACATATAAACATGTATTTCATTATTCCATTGCAATATCTATGCCCTTTGTGGTAAATGTTTGACTTTATGTGATGTAGTCTTGAAGTTTACAGCCCCGTAACATGGATTCATATCAATTTTTCACAGCTTTTATTCCTTGTTCCTCACGTATGTATGTGCTCGGTTTTGGTTTTTGTTCTTCCAGCTTTTCACTGTTGTGGCCTATTAGAAATACATATAAAGATGATGAGTGCACTCGTGATTTCCTATGCGGTATTGGGGAGGAAAAACAACGTTCTGCCAGACTTACAGCTTGGTTTCACACTCCTGAGAACTATTTTATTCATGTACAGCTCTGATATTCCAGTTTTAGCTTACTTTATTCTTTGCTTGCTAAATTTTCTTTCTACTAACATGTTATTTACACATTGGTCATTTAGGAGTTTGAGAAATACCAACAGAAACTGCAGTCACAACCTTCCAGGTCTCTCCCGGTGAAGCCACCAGTTACACGAAGCATACGCAACAATGACGGGTCTCCTTTGCGGGTATACACTGATGTACCTCAAGTTGAAGAATTCTTGACTCGCCGCGAATTCGTTATCAGTATGTATTTTGGTCCATTTATCATGTCCTTATACATTGCATAGCTTTTCATGAACCACATACATGATAAAAACTCTGGAGAAATCCTTTTTGGATCTATAAACAATGTGATAGTTGAAGTTCCCTTCATATTCGATGATTTTGTTAGAAGCTCTTGTCTACAACTGAAATGAATTCCAAGAAAAGAACGTATTTATTTTGTATCATATGATATGAATTAGGGTTCTTTATTGTTCATGGGTGTAAGCTCTGTGTGTTTGCAGCTAATGAACCGAAGGATGCAGACATTATATGGACGAGTATGCAGGTGGATGAAGAGACGAAAAAGGCTGTGGGCATAACAGATAGCCAATACATAAATCAGTTTCCATTCGAAGCTTGCCTTGTTATGAAGCATCATCTTGCAGAGACCATTCAAAAGGTAAATTCATCATATTATACAGTGAGAATGTCTATAATAATCAGTCAGATTGTGAAGTTCTCATATTTCCTAATAGTTAACTGAATTAGTTTTCCATGTTTTGCTTATCTAGGCATATGGATCTCCAAAATGGCTGCAGCCTACTTATAATCTTGAAACACAGTTATCTGAGTTTATCGGGGATTATTCTGTACGGAAACGAGATGGACTGAACAATTTGTGGATCTTAAAACCATGGAATATGGCACGGACAATTGACACGAGCATAACTGACAATTTATCTGCTATTATTCGTATGATGGAAACTGGTCCTAAGATCTGCCAGAAGTACATTGAGCACCCTGCTTTGTTTGAGAAGAAGAAGTTCGATATACGATACATTGTTCTACTACGGAGTATTGACCCGCTGGAGATTTTCTTGGCAGATGTTTTCTGGGTATGTTCCATTGATCGAGTCACAGTTTTAATTCGTTTTATTCGACAATTAGTTTATGACTAACCTTGTTTGATTTTTCAGGTCAGATTATCTAACAACCCGTACTCATTGGAAAAACACAGCTTCTTTGAATATGAGACGCATTTTACTGTCATGGTATTATACTCGAGAGCAATTTTACCACGCCATTATTCAGTTCTGACTACGATACCAATACCCTTTGCAAAAACTCACGTTTCCCTTTTGCGTGTCAATTTCTTTTGTGCTGTAGAACTATGGTCGGAGGTTAAATCACAAACCTACAGCAGAGTTTGTGAGGGAGTTTGAAAAAGAACATAACAGTAAGTCTTCCATCTTGTATGTCTCCAAATCATTGCATATGACATCTTGTAATGACCATATAATTCTTCTGTGTGTAGTTAAATGGTCAGATATCCATGAGAAAGTACGAAAAATGATACGGGCAGTGTTTGAAGCGGCTGCTCTCGTTCATCCAGAGATGCAATCGTCGAATTCTAGGGCCATGTATGGTGTAGATGTAATGCTCGACGACTCTTTGGAACCAAAAATATTAGAGGTTTGTCTCGGAGCCCGCCTCAAATCAATCTTTCTTGCTTATCTAAAACTATATATTATATAACCTGTCAGCTGATTATTCCATTGATGGTTGGTTGTCTTCTTGACAGATTACATACTGTCCTGACTGTATGAGAGCTTGCAAATACGATAATGAAGCAATATGTGGAAGAGGAGGAATAATCAAAG
Source organism: Gynandropsis gynandra (assembly GCA_036759665.1). NCBI lineage: Eukaryota > Viridiplantae > Streptophyta > Magnoliopsida > Brassicales > Cleomaceae > Gynandropsis > Gynandropsis gynandra. The sequence continues at coordinate 14,890,766 of CM071865.1, read as the reverse complement.
GTCAAGATTTCTTCAACTTTGTGTTTGGTTGTCTCTTCTTAGACGAGACGGCTCATGTTAATCCTTTGTGACTTCTTTTAACATTAAGTTCACCTCTTGTTTCATGTCTCTGCTTTGGAATCTTTGTCTGAGTTTTTCTGTGATTTTGCTGAGGTAAATGCAAATCTTGCCTTCGTTAGTATGTTGTTTGTCTACTGAAATGCCAATTTCTTGTTTAATTTCAATTGATTTCATGGTTATGTTTCAAATGCTTTTTCTTAGAGGTGGTCCAAATCGAATCGAATAATAGTATTTTGGTTAGATTCAAATACATTAATCGGTATGAGTGTTGGAATAGTGGTCCGTTTCGGTTTGTTTATAATTAATTGGTTATTTTAAAAGTTTAAAAATTTAGATAAATGAGATTATTTAAGTGAATGTCTATTTTATATGCATTAGATTAATTTAAGATTAAATATTAAATGTTATATTTTATTTTGTTAATATTGATTTTAAATTTTTTAAATTTATTTATTTATAATTTATAGAATTAAAATTAAATAAATTAATAATAAAGGAAAAGTTGCCTATAACATTTTATCTTTTTATGTTTTATGTTAATTTCTCCAAATATTCGATACATCTGATTATCTCCTCATCATGTTACAAGAATTATCATATTTTTTCTTCAACTTTGTCAATTTTAGTCAATTCTCACTCGATTATATAAATCGTATAAATCTGTTAATCCGTCTGATTTCGATCTAATTTTATCTAAATTCGATCTGTCTCTACCCAATTCAATACCGATTTTGATCCGAATTTAATCCGATTTCGATTTGGATTTTAATCCGATTTCACCTAATTTTAACTCGATTTCACCCAATTTTAATCTGATTTCGCTATATTTTAACGTGATTTTCATCCAATGTCATTGAATTTTACCCTGATTTTACTCAATTTCAACCCAATTTTAATCCAGTTTCACCGAATTTCAATCTCATTTCACTCAATTTTAATTCAACTTCACTCAATTGTAACACGATTTCACCCAATTTCACCGAATTTCAACTCGATTTCACTGAGTTAAAATTGAGTGAAATCGAGTTAGAATTGGGTGAAACTAGATGAAATCAAATTAAAATTAGGTGAAATCGCGATGAAATTCGATGAAATAGGGTGAAATCGAGAAAAATTGATAAAATTTGGTGAAATCGAGTTAAAATTTGATGAAATTGGGTTAAATTAAGTGAAATCGAGTTGAAATTCAGAACAATTGGATGAAATCGAGTTAAAATTCAATAAATCGGGCGAAATTAGGTTAAAATTCGATGAAATTAGATCAAAATTGAGGGAAATCAAGTTAAAATGGATGAAATTGGGTTGAAATTCGGTAAAATTGGGTGAAATCGAGTTAATATTTGATAAAATTGTGTGAAAATGAGTTAAAATCAGGTTGAAATCAGTGAAATTGTGTGGAATCGAGTTAAAATTAGGTTAGATTGAGTTAAAATTCGGTGAAATTTGGTTATAATTGGGTGAATCGAGTTAGAATTGGATGAAACCGGGTTAAAATTGCGTGAAATTGAGTTAAATTGGTGAAATCGAGTTCAATTCGGTGAATTTAGGTGAAATCGGGTTAAAATTGGGTGAAATCGAGTTGAAGTTCTTTGAAATTGGGTGAAATCGAGATAAAATTAGATGAAATCGGGTTGAAATTTGGTGAAACTGAGTGAAATCGAATTAAAATTCGGCTAAAATTGGTGAAGTCGAGTTAAAATCGAATGAAATTGGGTTGAAATTCGGTGAAATCGAGTCAAAATTCGAGTTAAAATTCGGATCAAATTCGGATATTTGAATTAGATCGAAACCGTATCGAATTAAGTTTGAAATCGGATAGATTGACAAAGTGGAAGGAGAAATTGGATCGAATGTGTTTGGATAATTTATGAAAAAATTGGTTTAAAGGAGAGACACAATGAAAATATTATAGGTATTTTTATCTCATAATAACCAAAATCCATTAGAATTATGACTGACAATTTTTTTTATAGCTATAACCAAGGGGAATCAATTTACAACCATAAAAAAAAATTTAATTATTGTTTAAATATTTTTAATCAAAATTTTAAAAAATCATGAAAAATTAGGGGTGTTAATAGGGTTGGCCTAGTCCAATCCAACTCAACCCATCATGGGCTGGATTATTTTTAGCTTAGTCTAGCTTAGCCCATATTTAAAATGGGTTGAGATTTTTCAACCCAGTCCAGACCACTAAAAACTGTGGGTTATATGGATTAACCCGTGGGTTGAATTTTTTGTTTACAATTGTATAATAATAAATTAATAAAAAGGTCAAAATAATCATAAATAATTAAAACAATATCTAAAATTTTAAATAAAAATATCTAAATACGTTAAAAATGTTCAAATATAAAAATAATTCATAAAAGAATAGAGAAAATCCAAATAAAAGTTTAAAATTCTAAATAAAAACATTTTGTCTTCATTCTTTATGTTCTTCATTATTCATACCTATAAAAAAATACATAATATTAAACAAAATTATAAACAAAAAATAGATATATTTGAATTATATTAACTTCTTCGTTATCTTTAAAACCATGCATCCAAGAACGAGAACAAAGTAAAGCTTGTACATTTTCAGGGAGAAGTCGACTTCTTTATTTATTCAAAATCCGAGAACCAATACTAAAAGATGATTCAGAAGCAACAGCAGTTATAGGAATGCTTAGCACATCACAAGCCAAATACGCCGACTCACGGTATCGAAGTCGATTATCCTTCGAATAGCCCAAGACATCCAAATTGGGATAATCCGACATTCTCAATTTCTCTTCATCCAAATAGATATCCAAAAGTGATTTACATTCTTCTTCATTTGCCTCAAAAATATCATCAAATTCATATATAGAAATATTATAATAATAATAACTCCAAATCAAATAAATAAATTATATTCAAAAATATAAATATTAAATTTAAAATACAAACAAAGTAGAAGACTTACTTCAAGACTACCCCAAATGTTGGTTTTGTTGGCTTGCAATAAAAAGTTGAGAAGAAGATGCGACGTTACTATCACTTCCTAAAGAATCGAACTTGTTTTGATATGCTTTGAAAAGCAAAACCATATTCATCTTCACATGCTCTAACTTGTATTTGGAAATGTTTGCATCAATCTTGTTCACAACATTGTTTCATGAAATGAAATAACACCCATGGCTAGTATGTCGCTGTATTTCTCCCAATATTTGTTGAACTTCTCAAGCATACTACAAGTCATATTCTTGATAAGAACATCATTACTTTTCGTATTTTCCTTTATCAAACACTCGATCTTCCAAACTTGTCCATAATATAAATTTGAAGTTGAATAACTTGAACCCGACATCAATGTGGTGATCATTTCAAAAGGCATCAACAAATCACATATCGTATCCGTCCTAGCTCATTCTTCACTTGAAGGACAAAATTTGTAACATTTATCAACCACTTTGAACATATTAAAAGCTCGTTGATACTTACGAGCCTTTTTAATCATCAGAAATGTAGAATTCCATCTAGTAACCACATCCATTGACAAAACAACTCCTTTTCCGCAACCTTCTAATTCTACACATCTCTCAAAAGCAATCATCCTTGATTGTAAACCCTTGATATACTTCACGCTATCTCTTATCGTAGTCACGACATCACCAAACACATTTAAACCATCTTTCACAATCAGGTTTAAAATCTGTGCACAACATCTGACATGTAGAAATTTACCATCACACAACAAATTATTGTCCAAACAAAGTCGTTCTCTCAAAATCTCTTGTAAAACATCATTAGCGGATACATTAATTATCTAATTGTAATGGTGAACACCTTGTTCTCTATTCTCCAATCTTTCAAAAACTCAAGAATCTTAGTAGTCATGGCTTCACCACTGTGTGGATGATATAAGTGAAAGACAATACCTTACTATTAAGTTTCCACTCTTCATTCACATAATGTGTCGTTAAACATATGAAACCTTCACCATTGATACTTATCCAACAATCAGAAGTCAAAGATTTTCTACTAAGAATTCTGTCCAACTCAAACTTAACCCTTGCCTTATTTGTTTCAAAATGCTCCAAGGCACGAGATTTTTCAGTATGCCAACTATGAAGTTTATAACTCGGATTCAAATATGCAGCAAAATCTCTAAACTCCTCATACTCAATAAAGCCAAATGGGAGATCACGTGCGATGATTATTTGGTAAATTTCTCCTCAGTAATTTTCTGATCAAACTTTTTCGATTGCAATTTTTCTTCAACATCTCTAAACATTATACCCATACTCTTAAACAATGGCTTTCTTCTTAGGACACTTGTTTCTTAAATGACGATCTAAAGTCGTAGTTCCATGTATCGATGTATTTTGTGTATATTTTTGTTTGCAATGGATGCGCTCAACATGATTCTCATCTATCCTAGTAAAATATTTCAATACTTAAGAATTAAGTTTCTTCTTCCTTTTACGAGTAAGACTTACATCTATTTCATCGTTACATGCTTCAATATTCTCGTTCAATGCCAATACTAGTTCTGCCATAGCGCGACGCCATTCATCCGAATCCGATGTCGAAGAAACCATCTACAACAATAGAATAACCAAATTTAATTTTATGACAAACAAAGAAGAACCCACGACAAACAATAGACAAAATAATAGAAAAACATGTCTCAGTCGAGAACAACTCTCTCTCCGGTTGGATGGAACTCTTCCGCCGCTGAATCAGTCATCTCTGATGACCTTCAACATCTCCGGAAACAAACTTACTGGAGCTGTGCCGGTGACACAAACTCTGTCGCGGATTGACGCTTCAACATCTCCGGCGAAATCATCAACCGAACATGTGTTTTGCATTCCCCGTTCTTCGGTTCGCCGAACTCCACGTTTTCATCGTCGCAAGCGCCGCACTGACAACGCGCGTAGAGTCAGGATGGTGGAGCGGTGGTTCTTCCGCCAGCAGCACCAGTGACGGACGCAGAACATAGGATTTTGGAAATCTAAATCGAGGCAAACACTCACCGAAGAATTCGCACTCGGCGGCAGAGGAGGAAGAACGACAGCAACAGAGGAGACGAACGGTAGCAACGGCGAAAGGAAGAATGGCAGCAAAAGAGGGAGGAAGGAGATGAACAATCAAAAAAGAAAGACCGTGTTGAAATTTTAGTTAATAAAATATATTATATTATTTGTTTTAGAAAAAAATAATAATAAAAATATTATAAATATATTTTTATTATATATATAAATTAGATATTATATATTTGGGTATAATGTTTAGCTAGTTTTTATATATGTATGGGTATATATAATATATATGAAATCTATTTTAAATTCTGATCTACAGATTGATCCGTAGTCTATATAGTTTGACTAAAATTTTAATCCAACCCATGAACCCATTTTATATATAGATTAAAAAAAATTGAATCCAATTCGCACTTCTACGAATAGGGTTTGGATCAATCCGTAGTTTGACGAACCATCTAGCACCCCTATGAAAAATCTATATCCGTTAAAACCAAACCAAAACTCAATTTCTCTCTAAAATGTCTCAGCTTTGGGATTCAAGAGATGAAACAAAGCCAAAGCTTTTACTTCGAAAGCCTGTACGAACAGCAACAGAGATTTTACCGTGGAATTTTACATCATAAACTCCTGACCTTAAAAAACAAGAATGAGACACATGCCTGTCCTGTCCATGGTGGATTTACATTTGAAACACGCCTGTCCTGTCCATGGTGGATTTACATTTGAAACATGCCCATCCTGTCCTGTCCTGTCCATGGTGGATTTACAGTGGTAAAAAAGGCTAAAGAAAGTGTAACATTAGCTACTTCTTTTGAGTAACTATATCTCTTCATGATCTTTAGCTCGACTTTGCTCATTTGTCGCATGCATTTGGTTTCTACGGGCGGCTGCAAGTTCCTTCTGTAACTCTGCGCTCGACATCCGCTCCACCTCCAACGCTCGCTCAAGCTACATTCGATGGATTTTGTTATTGAACGAACAGGAATTAGGGAAACAGGAGAGATTGAAAAGGGGTTATCAAGAGGAATACTACATTTGCTGCCCGCATGCTCCATTCACTCAAAATCGCCCTCAGCCTTTCATTCTCTTCGATGTACTGCACAGGTAAGGGCATGGAGAAGGAAAAAATAAGAATATAAATGGAATCTTGGATAAATTTGAGACCGAAATCCCCGGCAAAAGGCACAAAGACTCAACTGTCATTTTCTTTTTAACTTGTGTCAATCGTTGAAAAATATAGATCTAGATTTTATTTCCCAAAAATTCCTCAACTTCAAATTTTGTCCAGTACCATCATTCAACGTCAGCAATCGAAAACGACGCTAAATTTACCGTTAGCCTGTCGTGACATCAGGGTGTTTTGGAAAAAAATTGAAAGTTGGGGATTTTCAAAACAACAAAACCTTTTTTCTTTTTGCGCAACGACACGAATTTAGGGGTTTTTTTCGGTAAAGAAAATGTCAGTTGAGTAATTTATAGGCTTACCTGGTTATTGGCACTGCAGACACGTTGTACCTCTACTTCTCGTTCAGCTATCAAAGAGCGAGCAAGACGCAGCTCGGACTGGAGCTGATTCATCTGCAATGAAGTTTAAGCAACTTTATGGTACATACATTCATACAAACATCGCATGAAATAGTTTGGAATTGTGGTCCATTATAAAGAAAACACCTTGAAAACAAATTCTAGCATTACCTCAGCCGAAAGCGTCCTGAGCTCCTGATCACGAGCAGCTAAAAGATGGGCAAGATCGACCTGGAAAGTACAGCAAACATCATACGATTACGATATGCTGCACGCATATGGATTGTAATAGACTCTATCTAATGTGGGGCTTATAAGGACTCTTATGCACACACCCTCTTCTATAAGCTAGCTTCTGGCACGAGTTCTACCTCGGTGGTTCTTCTAAGGTTAATCCTTTTGTTATCAGAAAGAATAAGTGCCAAGAAGTGTTAATTGTTCGTAAACTAGTGAGCGAAGATGAAGCAAATCCTCACCTGAGGAGTGCTCCCATCATCAGATTGTTCATATTTGCTCAATTTCTCTTGCAAAGAGAGAATCTATGCAGGCAACAAAGATCATCACAGCAGAATAAGAGGAGATATCAGAGCAGCTCCCAACACAACCATGGCAAAACAGAAGCAAGCAGTGTAGGCAAAAATGTATCAAAAACATATTTGTACACATGCTATGTATCATATATTCGGAACAACGTATACCTCCTCACTCAGAAAATGGAGGTTTTCACGCTGATATTGTAACAACGCCATTTGCTGATCAGAGAGTCGACCTTCGTAATACCTGTCACACCGAGAAAGAAAGCAGCAATTTTATCATTATGCACTGCAACTATGATCTAGAGTCGGGTCATAATTCTCTTGATTTATCTCAGATACCGAAAGGATTATGAAGAGGCTACCTCAAACCTTCCATTGAACTCGACGGTTGAAGTGGAGAATATAATGACTTCAAAACATCTGGCTGCGAGTTAACCGAGTTGTATTGGTGAACATAACCTGAGATAAGCATATATGAATCCCAAAATTCAGAACATAAATAAAATTTCCAGGCTACAAGACTGAAAATAGCCCATCATATCAAAATCAATCAGAAGTATCTTTTGTTAGAAATCAATGGTTATGGAATCTTCAAGGATCCGATATGAATGAAAGCTAGATTAAGGACGTAAACGTTTGTTCAACAAAAGTTGATGTACATTTATATATTCGCAATGATTTATCAAATAAGTAACTCACCAACATATATACTCATGAAGAAACCAGCACATATTGCTTCGACCAACATAATGATTCTGCAAGTTCATCAATGAATAGGAATTCACAAAGAATCTTAATCCTCTGGATCAACAAAAGCCGTCATTGGTTATGGAATCTTCAATGACGTGGTATCAGGTTGTTCTTCGGAAATAATTGGAAGTTGAGGATTTTCTACACAATAAAAAACTAGAACAGTCTTTTTTGCAACGACACGAATTTTATTGTTTTTTGGCAAAAAAAAAAAACCTCTGAATCAACAAAAGTTGTTGCGGAAAAGACATAGATCTAGTATTGCAACGACACAAAGAATCTTAATCTTCCAGAAAAAAACAAAAAGTCGTTAGTGCTTATATTCTATCGCGGCATATAATGACAGAAGAATCAAACAGAGTTGTGGGCATGTTTTGTTGGGTTGCACGAGATAATGAAAAGGTGCAGAAAAACTCCTAAAGAGATGGACTACACTATATTGTTTCATTCTCGAATAAGAGCAATTTCTAAACAGTTTCCCTCCATAAGAATGAATTATTAAGCCTTGAACAAGTAGATTACATGCGACAGGAAGCGTACCTCTGCAAAGTAGTAAGAGAAAGAAAGCGGATTTCGGCCTCCCAAACTATCACAAGAAGCATTGCAGCAGTCCCTTGCATTGCCACAAAGGTATAAAAATTAATCACAAAGATATAATATCTCCCAAGAGACCAAAAAAATCGATAAAAAAACTGAGTGTAGGAAAGAAATCGAACAGATAATATACAAAAAGAGCTAAAACGTTAAAAGGTTTGGTAACAATTCTCTCATCCTGCTGTATCTTAATTAACAACTCTTGGTTCTAAAATGAAGGAAGAACCATAAACCAAATCTGATTCTTCTCGTTCTCATGAATTTTGAAGTTTTGTGAACATCTTGAAAGTGTACAATGAAGGGGAAAGAACAAAAACAAAAGAAAAGTAAAATTCACATAGTTGGGCAGACACCGTATGCAGTGATCGCGAATGGCAGACGAACAACATGTTTCAACTTTTGGCTGAAACTGTAATAACCCTGAAAAACATTGCATGTGCTCAGAGATTCTTTAGACTAAGAGGAATGCGATCTCGCAAGTATAAAACTGGTCGTAGTATCCCAAATCTTAATCCTAAGAATAATAAGCAAATTGGGCAAATCCCAGCGACTACAGACGTTGTACCTGTAGCCTTATTTTCCGGACTTGAAAAACAAAATATTGTTGAAAGACACCTGAAACAGGGGAGATAAAGCCCAAAATCTAAAAACTATTATGCATTGAAGACACAGAGAGATCAATGGCCATTGAAAGAAAGAAAAGATACTAACATGAATACATACTCATATGCATCACATTTCGTGTTTAGAGGATAGATCATTTTCAAGATCAAGGTTCAAGAGGAAGATCATTCGTCATACGAGTACTTTTTGTATCCTAAGTATACTCCTATACAACAAAACTATACTACGAAAAAATATAGTATTTGCCATGACGAACAATGCTTGGCGAGAGAAATTCGAAGAATTGGATACCCGTGACAATTAAAAGCGCTACATCGCAGCAGCAGAGCAAAGAAGGGATCAACTGTCTCACGGGACGAAATATCCAAGGAGCTGCTGCAGCTAAACTAGCATAACCTGCCTAATATGTACCAAAAGTATCAGAGGTAACTAAATCGCTGTATATGTAATGTAATGATCTTAGAACCGCACGATTTCATCAAAGATGAGCACTTGCCAATAAAACCATATAAATATAACTTCCAACAAGACTTCTAGATTTTCGATGACCGAACAAAGGAGCTTCGTGCAATATGTCAAGGAACCTACAAGAACAATGCAAGCTTTAGCAATTCACTCCCCAGAGATTTATCAATTACAGGTTGGATGGAGAAACAAGCCTATGAATATACTAAATCACATTCCGAAAACTTTATCACCCATTTGCTAAAGAATGTAAATATACATAGTTAATAGAATTTCTTAACAAAATACAATGGAAAAACAATTACAAAAAGACCAAATTGGATGAGATTTAGCTTAGTGGGAGTAGTAAACAGAAACATCTGTGCAGGGAAGAACCATGTTTTTCACAAGAAACAAATGAAAAACATTTTGTAGATCATCACTTAGTGACTAAAAGCGCATATATTTACATGGAATTGACAAACCAGAATAACGAATCTACGAGCAAATTGCAGGAACGTAAACGTCAATTCATCAAAATTCTACGAGAAACCCACATCGAAATCAAGCTTAAAAATCCAAAGGATCAAACGAAAAGGATCAAAATTGGGAGAAAATATGGAAAATAAAATTGGAAAAAGTGGGCATCTTTCAAGAAGCTTCGACATACAAAGCGTTCTCTTCCTCGGTCATTGGATTGGAGGATGAAGCTCGTCTCTCTGCCGACATTTTCAAAGCACAAATTTCCTCGCTTTCCTCTTTGTGTCTCTCTCGTGGCTTCTTCTTTCTCTTCCAATATATTTACAGATTTTTTTTGAGAAATAAAATATTAGTTTCTTGATTTAAGATGACATCAAATCTGAAAATTTGATCCAAAGCGCATCAAGAAGGCCACGAAAGTCTCAATTTTAAAAAAAAAATGGTAAACAAGATCCAATTTCATTATTGAAAAAAAGTATAATAATACACATATTTTGTTGTATTATGAAATAATTATTATCTGAATGTCTTTTTTTTAGATTCTAAACTCTTCGTATTTTGTTCATCATTAATCCTATGTGATTATGACAATTCTATCTATTTATCTATATTGTTTTGTCTCTTCATCTATCCTTGTAAGCCTATAAATAGATGCAACTTCATTTGTAAATGTACACTTGAGAATCATTCTTCAATAAGAATTATCTCCTCCTCTCTCCTGCCCTCTTCTCTTAATATTGTTCTATTTCTTTTATAATACGTTATCAGCACGAAGCTCTGTTTTTCTTTCAATCTTTCGAGGTTTTTTTTCTCTTAATCATTACAATTTTTTTATATATTTCAATATTATAGTAAGATCGAAATAACTAAGTATGCTCTACACTCGCCATTTATATGGATCTTGTGTATCAGAAAAGTTATAATTTGATCTGATATTTTTCAAATCGTTTACATTTTTTTTTCTTCATATAGCATCAACATGTCAAACCTTGTGAAACTAGAGTTTGAGGCTCTCGACATATCCGGCAAAAACTATTTGTCATGGGTGTTAGATGCGGAAATACATTTGGATGCAAAAGGTCTCAAAGAGACCATTGGTGTTCCGAATAAATCTTCGAATCAAGATAAGGCAAAAGCCATGATATTTCTCCGTCATCATCTTCATGACGGATTGAAAATTGAATACCTCACGGTTAAAGATCCTGCAGATCTTTGGAAATCATTAAAAGAGAGGTATGATCATCAAAAAACCGTGATCCTTCCAAAAGCTCGTTATAATTGGATGCACCTACGTTTCCAAGATTTCAAAACTGTGAGCGAGTATAACTCGGCAATATTTCGAATCAGTTCACAAATGAAACTATGTGGTGAAACCATCACTGATTCTGATATGATGGAAAAAACGTTATCTACGTTTCATGCATCTAATGTGCTCTTGCAACAACAATATCGTGAAAAGGGTTTCCAAAAATATGGAGATCTAATCTCTTGTCTCCTTGTTGCTGAGCAAAATAACGAGTTATTGATGAAAAATCATGAATCCCGTCCCACTGGGTCTGCTCCATTACCTGAAGCTAATGTGGTAGCATTTAACAATTATCGTGGTCGTGGCCGTGGCCGTGGCCGTGGGCGCGGGCTTGACCGAGGTCGTGGACGTGGATATAGAGGAGGTAGAGGTTTTTTCCGCGGTGGACCAAGCAATTACAATACTAAAAAGGAATTCCGAGGAAATAACGAAGGAGGCAAGAATAAGAAAGAAAGTATTTGTCACCGATGTGGGATGCATGGACATTGGTCGCGTACTTGTCGTACTCCTAGACATTTTGTGAATCTCTACCAAGAGTCATTGAAGAAAGGAGAAAATGATGTTGAAGCTAATTTCGTTGAAGCTAAATTCGTTGACGATGACTCCAACAAGTTTGTGGAAGGCATTGATGATCTGATGTCCCTTGATGTTGCCGATTTCCTTATCCATCCTGAAGATGGAAGTGCTCAGAATTGATCAAGAAGTTTAATTTTTTTATTTATTTCAATATTATGAATTATGTTTCTTTTCTAAGTAATGTTGGTTTTATTTTAGTTCTCTTTATTTGAATAAAGTTTATGCAATAATATATGTTTCTTTTATTTTATGTCTATTTATTCATATTTTTTATTATATAGATTTTGGAATATGAATCAATTGAAGATCCAAGATAAAGATTTATGTCTCGCAGACAGTGCTACTACACATACCATTCTAAAAGAAAAGAAATATTTTTCAAACTTAAGAAATGATAAAGCATATGTCAATACCATATCAGGATGTGCAAAAATTGTTGAGGGCTCCGGAAGAGCAATTTTTGCGATGCCAAATGGCACAAAGTTTATCATTTACAATGCCTTGTACTCTCCAAAGTCTTCAAGAAATTTGTTAAGTTTCAAGGATATTCGTATTAATGGATATCACATTGAAACTATGAATGAAAAAGGCATTGAGTATCTTTGTATTACCTCAACTATAATGGGTAAAAGGTGTGTGTTAGAAAAGTTACATGCTTTATCATCTGGTTTATATTACACATCTATTGAGATGATTGAAGCATATAATACAGTAAACCCGAAGTTTACTGATGTTGTAAATCATTTCAAAGTTTGGCACGACCGGTTAGGCCATCCCGGTTCAACGATGATGCGAAAAATTATTGAAAATTCATGTGGTCATTCATTGAAAAACCAGAAGATTTTTCAATCCAATGAATTTTCTTGTGTTGATTGCTCAAAGGGAAAACTAATAACAAGACCCTCTTCAGCAAAAATAAGAAATGAATCATTATCATTTCTAGAAAGAATTCACGGTGATATATGTGGCCCGATTCATCCACCGTGTGGATCATTTCGATATTTCATGGTATTAATTGATGCTTCAACAAGATGGTCACACGTGTGCTTATTATCATCTCGTAATTTGGCTTTTGCGAGATTACTTGCACAAATAATACGATTACGGGCACATTTTCCTGATCATCCGATTAAAACAATTCGTCTTGATAATGCCGGTGAATTCATGTCTCAGTCTTTTGTGACTTATTGTATGTCGATTGGTATACGAGTAGAACATCCTGTAGCATATGTTCATACTCAAAATGGTCTAGCAGAATCATTTATAAAACGAATTCAATGGATTGCAAGACCAATACTTATGAAATCCAATCTTCCCATTTGGGCTTGGGGTCATGCTGTTTTACATGCAGCACAACTTATACGCATTCGGCCAACTAGTTATCATGATAATTCCCCTTTGCAATTGGTTTATGGTCAGGAACCAAATATTTCTCATTTGAGGATTTTCGGATGTGCGGTATATGTCCCAATTAATCCACCACAACGAACAAAAATGGGACCTCAAAGGAGAATGGGAATATATGTTGGGTATGAATCTCCGTCAATAATAAAATATATTGAACCAATGACTGGAGATATTTTCACTGCAAGATTTGCAGATTGTCATTTTGATGAATCATTATTCCCAACATTAGGGGAAAGTAACAAACATTTGGAGAAAGAGATATCATGGAATGTATCATCACTGACAAATTTAGATCCTCGAACAAAAGAAAGTGATTTAGAAGTTCAAAGGATAATCCATTTACAAGGTATTGCGAATCAATTGCCAGACGCATTCGCTGACCCAAAAAAAAAGTCACAAAATCTCATATTCCAGCTGTGAATGCTCCAATTAAAATACATGTCCCAGAAGGACAACCTATAATTGCTAGTGAGTCTAAGGTGCGCATGAAGCGTGGTAGACCACTTGGTTCCAAAGATAAACTTCCTCGAAAAAGAAAAGGAGCAACTAATCTTGATGGTCAAAATGATGACGTATCTCCAGAAGAGATCATTGATATGGTTAATGATGAAAGTAATCAGGTACCTGAAACCAATGAAAATGAAGAGATCTCAATTAACTACATCAATACAGGAAGAAGATGGAACCGAAAAGAAATAATTGTCGACAATATTTTTGTTGAAAATATAGCGCGCGATATAATAAATGAAAACGAGGATCATGAACCTACCTCTATAGAGGAATGTAGAAATAGAAATGATTGGCCAATGTGGAAAGAGGCAATCAAGTCTGAATTAGACTCTATTAAAAGGAGAGGAGTTTTTGGACCAATTGTCCAAACACCAGAAGGAATCAAACCAATTGGAAATAAATGGGTATTTCTACGAAAGAAAAATGAACAAAATGAGATCATTAGATATAAAGCAAGACTTGTTGCTCAAGGTTTTACCCAAATTCCTGGTGTTGATTATGAACAAACATATTCGCCTGTGGTGGATGCAATAACGCTTCGATACTTGATAAGTCTGGCAATGACCGAAAGACTTGAAATGCGCCTCATGGATGTGGTCACGGCTTATTTGTATGGCTCGTTAGACCATGATATATATATGAAAATCCCTGATGGATTTAAAATGCCAGAAGCATGTAATAATTCTCGAGAAATATACTCTGTTAAATTAAACAAAGCGTTGTATGGGCTAAAACAATCTGGACGGATGTGGTATAATCGTCTTAGTGAATATTTGATAAAAGAAGGATATAAAAATGATCCTATATGCCCATGTGTATTCATAAAAGGATCAAAATCAAAGTTTGTTATAATTGCGGTTTATGTTGATGATTTAAATGTGATTGGAACTCCTGAAGAGTTATCACAAGCTATGCAATGCTTAAAGAAAGAGTTTGAGATGAAAGACCTTGGAAAAACAAAATTTTGTTTAGGTCTTCAAATTGAGCATCTGGAAGATGGAATATTTTTGCATCAATCATCCTATATAGAAAAAGTACTTAAAAGGTTTTACATGGATAAAGCGCACCCTTTAAGTACTCCTATGGTAGTAAGGTCATTAGACATTAATAAAGATGTCTTTAGACCACGTGAGGAAAATGAAGAATTACTTGGTCCTGAAGTACCATATCTTAGTGCTATTGGAGCACTAATGTATCTTGCTAATAATACACGTCCTGATATATCTTTTGCAATAAGTTTATTGGCAAGATATAGTTCCTCGCCAACTCGAAGACACTGGAATGGTATAAAACATATCTTTAGATATCTTCGAGGGACCACAGATATGGGCTTATATTATAATAACTTATCAAAACCAAATTTAGTTGGTTATGCAGATGCTGGATATTTGTCAGATCCTCATAAAGCCCGATCTCAATCTGGGTATGTATTTACTTGTGGGGGAACCGCAATTTCATGGCGTTCTATAAAACAAACATTGGTAGCCACTTCAACAAATCATGCAGAGTTATTAGCTATTCATGAGGCAAGTCGTGAATGCGTTTGGTTGAGATCATTATCTCAATATATTAGGGAGTCATGTGGTCTCCCAATTGATAAAAATATCCCTACAATATTGTTTGAGGATAATACTGCATGCATAGCTCAATTAAAGGATGGTTACATTAAGGGTGACAAAACAAAACATATTTCACCTAAATTTTTCTTTACCCATGATCTTCAACAAAATGGTGAGATAGATGTTCAACAAATAAAGTCTAGTGAGAATCCAGCTGATTTATTCACTAAGGCATTACCTTCGAGATCATTTGAGAAGATGGTTTCTTTAATTGGAATGCGTCGTTTGAAAGATATAAAATAATGATCTTATCAGGGGGAGAAAAGATATGTGTTGCACTCTTTTTCCCTTTTACTAAGTTTTTCCTATTAGGTTTTCTTAATAAAGGTTTTTAACGAGGCAACATATCTATTCCATATCATTAAGGATATGTATTCTTTACTAGGGTTTTTCTCTACGGGTTTTACCTAGTAAATTTTTAATAAAGCATATTCCAATTACTCAATAGACATTCAAGGGGTTTTATTATGAAATAATTATTATCTGAATGTCTTTTGAGATTCTAAACTCTTCGTATTTTGTCCATCATTAATCCTATGTGATTATGACAATTCTATCTATTTATCTATATTGTTTTGTCTCTTCATCTATCCTTGTAAGCCTATAAATAGAGGCAACTTCATTTGTAAATGTACACTTGAGAATCATTCTTCAATAAGAATTATCTCCTCCTCTCTCCTGCCCTCTTCTCTTAATATTGTTCTATTTCTTTTATAATATGTTGTACTTTTCTAAAATATATATATATACTAACATAGTTATATAAAATAGTTAAAAAAACTGCACTATACTACAACACATTTTACTACTATATTATGATATTATTTATTTTGTAATACACAATTATATATATATATATCATAATATAATGGTCAAATATGTTGTAGTATAATAAAGTTTTTTATCCCATAAAAATATACCGACATAGTAAAATAAATTAGTTTAAAATAATCTTTATTATATTACAAGTTACAACATATTTTATCATTTTATTATGATATTATTTATTTAGTAATACACCATTTTATTTCTATGACTTATTTATATAGAAAAAATAACCTAGTAAAAATATATATAATGTTAATTTAAAACTTTTTATTCATTATATCCCATCGCGTAAGAGATTATAAAAATAAAATGTCTTTCCTATAACATAAACATACTAACAATAGCAATTTAAAATAGTTAAAAAATATTTCATGATACTTGGAACGTATGTTACCATTTTATTACGATATTATTTATTTAGTAATACACCATATTATATATATATATATATATCTTATATGTATATATTTATCTTATATATAAAAAAATTAACCTAATAAAAAATATATAATGTTCATATAAAACTTTTAACTCATTCTATCCATAATTTAAATGTAACATATAACATATATGTTATAAAATAAAATGATGTTTATATTTTATACTAATTTTAAATTTTTTTGAATATTAATTGAATTTTATAGTTAGAGTTGAGATGTTATTAATATTAGTTAAATTCATGATATTTATTTGCTATCTCTCGAAATTTTTGCCAACAAATATTTCCTGTTATGAAATTTTCATTTTCAATTACTGGAATGTTTTAAAAGCTTTTTTTTATCATCAGTCACTTCTTTTTAAAGTCTCGTGAGTTTGATCCTAAACCCTAAACCTTATGATCCGAACCTCCTTCACCTCCACCATTGCCCTTCTCCATACGCATTCTCACCGGCCTTTGCATAACAATGCCAGAGAGGTGATTTGTTGCCCTGAATCCTGGTTCGTCAAGGTCGTTTGTACTCTGTTTTTATACAGACTTCCCGATTCTGATGGTTCTTTCTGTTTCCTGAGCAAGAACTTGAATCCTTTCATCGGGTTCGAGGTCGTGAAGAAATTGGACAATCCGGAATTGGGTTTTCGGTTTTGGGAGTTTAGTACGTTTAAGCTGAATGTTTGCCATTCGTTTTGGACTTATAATATGCTCACTAGATCTCTCTGCAACGCGGGTCTTCATGATTTGGCGAGGAAGGTGCTCGAGTATATGAGAAGTGATGGGATTCCACCCGATAGTCGATTGTTAGGGTTTCTGGTTTCGTCATTTGCCGAAAAGGGTAAGCTTGATTTCGCAACGACATTGCTTATTCAGTCTTTTGAGGTTGAAAAGACTTCGTATGTAGTGAACCGTCTGCTGAATACGTTGGTGAGGTTGAATCGGGTGGAGGCTGCGGTTATGTTATATGAAGAACATCTAATTTCTCATTCGTATGTTGATACTTGGACTTTCAACATTCTGATGCGAGGTTTGTGTCAAATTGGGAAAGTTGACAAAGCAATAGAGCTTTTGGGTGAAATGAGAAGTTTTGGTTGTGATCCTGATACTTCCACTTATAATACCTTCATCCAGGAATTGTGTAGGAGTGATGACATAAACAGAGCAAAAGATATGTTTAACCTAGTTAAGTCGAGAACTGATTGCTCTCCAAATGTCGTTACTTATACCTTGATGATGTCGGGATACTGTAAAGTTGGAAAGATGCGAGAAGCAGTTCTTCTGCTTGCTGAAATGGTTAATTTGGGAATAATCCCAAGCAGTATAACTTTCAATGTTCTTATAAATGGTTATGTGAAAGCTGGTGAATTGCCTTCTGCGGAATGCCTTCGTGGAAAAATGATTGTTTTTGGTTGTTACCCGGATGTTGTGACCTTCACTTCGTTGATTGATGGATATTGTCGAGCAGGACAAGCGAACCATGGGTTGAAACTTTTAGGCGAAATGAGTGCCAAAGGATTGGTCCCTAATGTTTATACATATTCCATTCTTATCAATGCACTTTGTAAATGGAATAGGTTACGGGAAGCTCGTGAACTTTTGAAGGAGCTAGCTCGTAGGAACATTGTCGCAAAACCATTTATGTACAACCCCGTCATCGATGGATTTTGTAAATCTGGTAACATCAACGAGGCAAATATGATTGTGGAGGAGATGGAGAAAAGGAAATGCGACCCGGATAAAGTTACATTTACTATTCTCATAATTGGGCATTGCATGAAGGGTAAAATGTTTGAAGCAATCAGTATTTTCCACAAAATGCTATCAATAGGCTGCCTGCCTGATAAGCTTACGGTGAATTGTTTGGTGTCTTGCCTTCTTAAGGCAGGGATGGCTACGGATGCCTTTCAGCTTATGCAAATAGCTACGAAAACCCTAAGTTAAGGTGATAGCACATTGATAGATATGGGGAGGCAGGTTATATAAGTCCTACAAAGAGTAGGAGTATTTGGGAACCTTGTATTATTCTTGTATAACCTTATTCTCCATTATTTAAGGAAAAGTGTTGAAGGGAAGAGGTAGATAGCAATTGGGTGGTTTTTGGATTTGGGAAGAAAGAAGATCCTGCAGAAATATTCCTTCGTTTTATACGATATTGACTTTTATCGGGTAATTTCTTTTTGCTTTGTTCATAACGTATATGTGGCAGACCTACCTGTGACTGCTTGAGAGAATATTTTTTCCATGTAACGTGAAGCTCCTGTAAATTGACGGGACCTGTTCGTAGCCTACAGATTGATCTTTGTAAAGTATCCAAAACTGAAACAAAATCGGTGTCTTTTTTGTGATGCAAAATTATTTTAATTTGTAGAAGATAGCCTGTTTGAGGATGTTACATGTCTTCACCTGTAACATGTTAATGCCACTTCTTTTTCAGGTTTCTCCGGGTTTTTGCAGCTCAGACCACAGAAAATATGGTCAAAGATCATCGGTAAATACCCGAGTATTGTATCGAGACTCGACTAGGCGATATATTGAAAGCAGAAATGTGGCGGAGAAAAAGGGTCTTTTGGAGTTCTCACAGGCTCATTTGTGTACGAAATGTTTGAGCCAGAGTGTCTGCCTCCCTTGAAAGCAATGATTTTGCACATACTCTCTTTAGGTTTAGGGTTTAATCGAAAGAAAGATGATACAGGATCAGCATCCAGAGACTGTATGTTTTATGTCCCTTCTACAGGAAGATTATTGATGTGAAGTAGAATTATAAGCCATGTTTATTAGGGGTAGTCAAGTTATCTGCATAGTCTTGGATTAAAGATTGAATCATAATATTTGCAGTTAGGAATTCAGATTTTGATTTATTGTGCTATTCTTGCGTATTATCTTATTCATAAAAGTCATGTCCAGAAAATGGTAATTAAGTAGCCAACAATGCCCCACCCTTATTGTTAATCACAAAACTCAAACATGGAAAAGAACATTTGTAAGTCTAGGGGACAATCGCACAATGTGATTCTTCATCACAGAAACAATAATACTTTCATAATCAAATAGCTTAATGACAATGGAACGCTTTAGTCTCTATACGAAGAAGAAAGGAAATCAAAATAAAACAAAACTTGAAAAAAGAAAGCACTAAGCAAAACTTAGTTGTCGGCTTTGGGAATGTTGAGGTCTGTGAAAACAGGGCTATCAACTCCAACACCCATTGCGTTCAAACCATTATCGACGTAGATGGTTGCACCCGTTATGGCAGATGCTAGCGGTGACGCTAAGAACGCTGCCGCGTTTCCGACTTCATCTACATCGTTCATAAACATATCAACGGATGTTTTCAGCTCGTAAAATACGCAAAATATATATATATATAAAGAGAAAACTAACCTGCGGTCAGCGTTTTCTGAATAGGTGCATTGGCGTATGAATACTCAATCATGGTGTCTATGAAGCCGATTGCCTTTGCTGCTCGACTTCCCAATGGACCTGAAAATCCGTTTTTTTATCTCACCATCATCATCAAAACTAAATCTACAATAAATCCAATGTTCCAATAAAGGATAAACTAAATCTAAGATGGACGCCAAGACCGCCTAGATGATCGTCTAAAAGGAATGGCTAGAGAAAATTGGGGTTAAGAGTAACAGATGATATACCAGCAGAGATGGTGTTGACCCGAATGTTGTGTTTCCTTCCAGCTTCGAAAGCGAGTACCTTTGTTGAATACATATTTGGATTATTCGATACAAACAGCATTAAACAATGGATGAAAATGGCGGACAACGAACGAAACTCACTCGGGTATCACTCTCTAAAGCAGCCTTGGCAGAACTCATGCCGCCACCATACCTGCATAGAAGGAGCTGTCTGTAATCTCACGAGGAACAAAACTTCATTGTTGATA
Organism: Gynandropsis gynandra; assembly: GCA_036759665.1. Lineage (NCBI taxonomy): Eukaryota > Viridiplantae > Streptophyta > Magnoliopsida > Brassicales > Cleomaceae > Gynandropsis > Gynandropsis gynandra. The sequence goes on along the minus strand of CM071865.1, from coordinate 14,870,162 downwards.
AGGAATGCCACATTATAAACATACCCAGGAATAATCCTTTCAGAGGCAATGTATGTAAGAGATACAGAAGCCCCTCCTGGATCATCAACAGGAGAAAACAAAGTAGAAACATGTAATAAAGGAAAAAAGAGATGACGAAAATGAATCCGCTAGGGGAAAAAGTTACTTACCGGGGTTCATAATCGGCACAAAATGCTTGAGCAGTGAGACAAAAGAGTAACTCGAAGCGGACAAAGCAGCAAGATACCCTTTCCTCGATGTCTCCAAAAGAGGTTTGCTAACCTGAAGATTAAGTTTACCTGTGAGGAACCTCGAGCAAATATACTTTACCAAAACATCATTAAAACGCCGAAATTCTATCTTTACCTCTGGCCCGTTTGCAAGGGAGTGCACAAGAATGTCGATGCTTCCAAAATCTTGTTTCACACATTCAGCAACTTCCTGCAACACCAGTGACATGTAGCTTTACAATTTAAGATGACGGTTGATTTTCATTCGTTGTCTATTAGAGCATTCTTTTCAAAGGATACTCAGATTCTCAAACTCGTAAACACTTGCAGCAATGAGCTCAGAATGTAAAATCCGAGGATAAGTTTTCGTTATCCTTGCATGTCTATACCTGTACTGTCCAGTTTGCTGATCCTGCATAACGCTTATTCTTTTTTATCTGGACAAATTAATCGTCAAAATGGAAGTGAGAGGTAATCTAAATATATATTAACTAAGCACAATGGAGACAAAGATAAACAATTTCAGCTTACATCTTCAGGCACATCATCGGGGTTATCAAACACAGCATCCAAAGGATAAACCTTTGTGATTTCCATCAATGACCCATTTGGCAACCTGAAGAAGAAGGATCATGAACAAGACTACCGGATAAGAAGGATGATGAGCAAACATTCCATGTATAAATTTTGCATGGTTACAATCATCTTAAACAAACTGCGAGGCCTTACACGCGTGACTGATCAAATTTTCCACGTCTCAAACTTGTCTCAAAAATGTTAAGGGCCTAATTGGTGGCTCAAAGGTTAGAAGTATAACAATCGAGAAAACATAAAAGCAGATAGAATAAAAAAGGATCAAGAGAAGGAAACTCGAGGAATAAGACTTGCTTACAGGAACCCATGTTCCAACTAATATCTCAGCTCCGGCAGCAGCAAGAGACTTTGCTATGGCCCAACCATATCCATTATCATCAGCTATACCCGCAATGAAAGCCCTTTTCCCTGCATAACTTTTCCTTTTCAGTTCAGCCAATCATAATATTTCTGGCCAGAAATTATGTTGATCACTGGTGGAATATATATGCAAATGGCCATGTCCACATGTGTAAAACCACATATGGCATTTGCTTGTTACCAAAGTTCTAAAAAGCGCTAGACCCTAGTCGGGCACTGATGAATTAGACGATGTCTAGGCAGACTATGCAGTATATATAGAAAATAAAGAATAACATATATATATATATATATACCAGTAAAGATTATTACTTTTTAAATGATCATAATTTTCTATATTACTCAAAAGAATTAATAATATTACATTAATATAAAAATAAGATAAAATTATAAATCTATAATTGTGCCCTGAAACTTTCTTTTTTACAAGACTTGCCCATTAATTGAAAGAATATATTCAATTCAGATAAAAGCTTAAATTTGTTTCGATGGTCTTAAAATACGCTTAGACCGTCTAAATGAACGTCTGAACCTCCTAAAAGGCCACCTACACGGGCTAGATCGATGCCTAGACCGCTTAATGTCCGTCGAGAGCCTAGACCGCTTAATGTCCGTCGAGAGCCTAGACCTAGAATAAACGCCTAGAGAAAATCGGGGCGCCTAGCTCCTAGACCGATTTTTAGAACGGTGGTTATTAGCCTTGAAAGTATTATGCTTTAACCTCCATTTAATATGGAAAATTTCCTTCAATTGTGTGAACTAACCTTTTCCAACCATTTATAAAAAGTTACTCCGGAACTGATCACAAACCCAAAACAGGAAATCTATACAACAGCAATGTGGCGATACTAACCTCTCAGATCAATTGGCAACCCAGAGGAAGCCGTAGTTTCACTGGATTCAGACACAGCCTTTGTGACAAACGTAATGGGTTTCCCCGGAGTTGATGCAAGACTCTGCTTTCTCAAAGGTGCAAGGTTCGATAAATGGCAAGCACTACTGAGTCTATCACATGAAGTAGCTTTCAGATTGAGACCGAAACTGTTACTTCCGGCCTTAAAAGCTTTACGGGAAGAAGTAAAGCATGGCCTTGTTGCAGTAATTTGCATGCTTGAAGCTGCTGCTGTGGCCGCCATTCTCACAAATTTCCTGATTTTGTAGCAAGAAGTGAAAAGTCTCATATGACATAAGGGTAACATCCAAAACTATTAAAGGACTATTAAAGAAACCGAAGTACAATTTTGATTTCACTTGCATAACAATCTTGATATATTCAGTACCGCAATGCGACGGAAATGATACAAAGACCATCACAAATTAATGGAACTTGCATTGCATGATTTTTCACAAAAGATCAACCCTATATATAATCCATGTTACATTTTCTCATCCCGAGAAAAAAACAACTATTCCAGAGTCAGATAAAGCCAAAGCTAATACATTTGAAAGCGAAACCCATTTCGCATTTCAACAGAGACGAAGCAGACATTGCCAAGAATCACGTAAGTTAGAGTGGATCTTCAGAGTCCCGTGAATGGCCAATCTAAAAAAAGAGAAGAGAAATAAACCCTACATTTGCAGAACGACATCAAAACGAAGAAGTGCGATCACGAGAGAGAGGGAGCTTCCTACAATACGAAACTCATCTACATTTTCCTTATCAAATATCGATTACACTGAGAAAATCGCTAAAACCATGAGCATTTGCCCAATAAACATCGATTACACAAGATTAATGAAACCAGGTTACATAGAGACAGCACACTCATTCATCAAACATACACAAAGGGAGAGAGAGAGAGAGAGAGAGAGAGAGAGAGAGAGAGAGACCTATAGGAGCCGGAGAAAGCCAACGTGAGGAGACAGGCAGAGACGATAGAAACTAAGTGTTTGGGGAAGAGATTTGGAAGAAGAGATTCGATGAGATCGAGGTGTAAGCGCTCGAAGACTGCTATGATTTTTTTGTTTTGGTTTGATTTGGTTTGGTTGGCAGTTGAACGGCACCGTGCATAAATGTCGGGTCGGCTTGTATCAAGAGACTCGGATCGACCCGGATAGACCCGGCCCGTGAATATGATGGGCCATGAAAATATTTCTTATCAACAAGAAAAGGGAAAAACGTAATAGCTCAACTTTTAAATCCTTTTCGTATTAATTTGTGTAGGAAAAAAAACAATTACTAAGATATAAAAAAACATCTCTTGTAATGTGTAAAATATTTTGTTTTGTTTTGCGTGTATAAAAATAAAAATCCCAAAAAACTATATTTTAATTTTTTTTAGTTTAGTTTATTGTTTCTAATAAAATTCATTATTTATAATATAAAATTCTAATCGAACTATCTAATAAATTTATTTTTGTATTTTTATATTGATTTAAAATACCCACAAATATGTTTGGGATTCACAGATTTTTTATGATTGAATTTTAATATATTCACAAAATCGATATGGTTATATGCCCTTCAAGATTTATTAAATAATTTAATTGCAATGATATATGCATATAATAAGGAATGCATTTTCCATTTGTATATTATTTATGGAATTTATTATTTTACTTACTTTACGATAATTAAAATAAAATACATTACAAATGTGGATGAAGCACTCACGCTCCCACGAAATGATGGTTTTTAAGTATCATTAACACATTAAACTTTTAGTCTTTGGTAGTTCATCTTCTTTTAACTTTTAATATATATATATATATATATATATATAGAATATTCACTAAACAATTCCTATGGTATTCCACCTAAAAGAATCTTTTAAAAAACTTGAAAAATTTCAGTCCATTTCAATTTGCATTTAGTTCGTAAAACGAATTGACTCGTGAATTAAGTAATTTAATTTAAAAAATTAAAAAAATCGTTAATTATCAAATTAAATAAAATAAAATATAAAAATATTAATTTGAATACAAAGTTATTATGAAAATATTAATTTGAATATAAAGTTATAAAATATGTAAGAAAATGTCAAAAATATAAACATTTTAAATTTGATCATTTGTAATTTCACTCCTAACATTCTTTTCATCTATTTTTTCGTAGTAACGATCTCCTTGAAAATCTATATAACAAAACAAATATATATATATTAACAAAATAAAAATCTAGTTTTTATTTCATATATAAATCAAATGATTGTGTTTTCTAGTTCGTGAATTGACTTGTCTAAATTCTAACTCGGTTTACCAATTCGTTTTTCAAACAAATTTAAAATTTAACTCAGCTCATTAAATCTGAATTAGAACTAACCTCCGAAACATTAACTCATTTTCCATTCTATTATTGACCAAAATATTCAAACCCTTTTTTGACCTATTTACCTCATGCCTATTTTATTACCTACAATTATTTTATATAACATGTATTTATGTTTAAATAATAATTAATTCAAAATTTTATGTATCTTTTAGACATGGAAAAATGAATGCTAAGTTTTGAATCCATGGACTTTTGTTTAAAATATAAGTAGATTGAAAATTAAACAAATTTATTTTGATAGGTCCGAAAATCTTGAACTATATATACGTATGTATTTTGTATTCAACATGTTTGGTGAAAATCCAAAGAAGAAATAAGGCAGTAGTAGTTGTTGTTGTGTTGTTGGATTTGTTCAAGCCTTAATTTTTCACATCTATTAAAATTTTGGTCTATTTATTTTATTTTAAATTAGTCTTAAACATTAAGTTCAAAATCAACTCTTCACATAAATTTAAATATAAAGATATATATATATATATATATATACATTTTCAAAACTCTAATAACTTGTTATTTGTATTACGTAATTTTATTCATATTATGAATCAGTGTATTTGAGGTGGCTTGTTTATATATATTTGATGTCGCTTGTTTAAATACACTGTCATGGTATTAAATGAATGAATTGTAAAAAAAGTTTACTTAAATAAAGATAAAATAACATGCATCATACAAAGAATCTGTTAGCCACAATAGTTCAATTTATAATTTAAACTAACAAAAAATATATTCATCTTATATTTGAATATTTATGGGAATAGAGTATTTATATTACTCGAATTTCGGATAAGAGGTAATACACCCCGTCAACAAAAATAAGTTTTACTAGAAATACATTATCATGTAATATATTTAGATGGTATTAGTTTCGAAGATTGATTAAACGCGATTTATCCGCGGCTTGGGACCAATGATTTTACTCTATTTTCAAATAATTTTGGAACGAACTTCTATTCATGATATTTTTTTTTTCCTTTTCTGGATGCAGAGGCAAATCCTTCTTTTATTTTTCTAATTAATACAAAATAACGCGGTGGTTTATTCCACACTGAATTATGCATGGCCTAAGTTGTGCAAAATTGGACGATATCAACCCTACAAAATGCTAAATTCTAATGAGATTCAAATCCATTCATATCACAATATCGAAAAGTATTATATTATGAACTCATTTGATTCAAGGCCGATTCCGATTTTTTTAATAAAAAGTTAGATATTTTAAATAATTCATGACACATCCAAAAAAAATTGCAATTTCCAAACGAAATTTTTATAAAGATTATGGACGGTTAGAAAAATCCGTGTGTATTCCTTCCGCAAATTTTCAACAGAAAAAACGTCTGGAATCCGTCCGTAGTTACAAACGAATTCAGAATGAGATAGCGACCCATATGGGTTGCAAACATACGTTGCGTTCGTCCAAAAATTTTGGATGACCAGGACATTCGTCTGGAAATTTTTGAAAAATCATGGACTTATTTAAACCGATCGTTCGTAATTTAGAACGATTTACAAGCGGATCGTAAAAATATCAATCTATCTTTAGTCGATCCGGAAATTATTTATATAAACCACTCATACCTATATTCATTTCACATACAAAATTATCAAACATTTCACCATATCATCTTATTTTTTTATTACAATGGTATCATTGTCCGAGATTCGTATCCCTACAACCATCAAAGAATAAAGTGTTGTAAAACAGATCTAAGAGCAAGTGCCAAAAGGTAGGAACGTACAATCGAGGGTATACACCATGAGAGAATATCAAGAAAAAATTGAGGACTAAGAAACATGATCGATAATCATGGGAGACCTACATATTCATAGGTTTTTCGACAATGGTGTCCGCATAATTTCGTGAAACTATCGATGGCTAATGAATCAACTGTTAATTCTGGAAATCCAACAAAGTATGTTTCAAGTACATACTCTAGAAGGTCGAAATTTAGACTCTTCAGAAGTTCTCAATGGATGAGGTATATGTAGTCATAAAGGAGAAGCTAATCCAGTCTTTAGTATTAGTTGTACCATAACCAAGAGTTTGAAATTATGCATAGTATATACAGATGCATAAAAGACGGGGTTTTAGGCTACTTATGCAAGAAGATAATGGATTGTTTATTTATCAATACAATGCATAAGCATGAAGAAAATTAGATAGCTCATGACTTAGTAAACACATATATGGTCCTTGTGTTAAAGATTTGAAGGGTATATCTTTATGGAGAGAAGGTACAGATTTTTCACAGACCACATAAGTCTAAAGTACATATTCACGTAGCTATAGTTGAATTTACATCAGAGAAAATGGATGGAGTTTGTTGCAGATTACGAGGTAGACATCACATACCATCCAGAGAAAGAAAATATTGTTGCAGATGTGTTTAGCCACAAGAGAGTTGAGGTTGCACCTATGCAAGAGTTCAGTAATTTGATTAGTCAAATAAATGTGTTTAAGATAGTGATAATGAAGATCGAGTCACACAATATCTGGTTGTAAGTAGTAAACCAAGCAATTATACCGAATAGAATTCAAGTAACATAACTATCTGATGATGTTGTAGAAGATTCATCATAATCAGTAGAACCCAAGATACAAGTTATATCAGGTCTTAGAAGGTATTCTGATAATGATTAGTGATAAAGAATATGTGTGTCAAAATATGTAAGGATTAGATATTATATTCTTAACAAAGCTCACCAATTTAATCGAGGGTCAACAAAATTGGATTGAGATGTTTGTCAACTTTATCAATGGCCAGAGATGAGAAAGGGTATCACTTGACGGGTAGCAAAGTGTTTGGCGTGTCAATGAATAAAAGGAAAGCAACAAGTACCAGATGAAAAATTGAAAAGTTTGTTAATTCCCAAATGGAAGAGGGATCACATCAGCATGGATTTCATTATGATTCTTTCAAGAATGCATAGTGGCAAGGGATACAATTTCGATGGTTTTGTATACTAAAGAAATTGACTTTTTAATTTTGGTAAATGAGACTTTTGGTATGAGTGATCTACCTAGACTTTATGTTGTGTGGATTATGAAATTCATGGGGTTACATCCAACATTATGTTAGATTAGGGTGGAAGATTCACACTACAAAAAACTTGTTGTTTCCAACGGACGGGGCAATGGATCCGTCCGTTGGAAAGAAATAGCAACGGATTGTATGTGTGAATACTTTCAACGGGCGCGGATCCGTTACAATCCGTCACCAATTTCAACGGAGGTTCAACGGATAAATTCCATTGCCATATCCGTTGCAATCTGTCACATTTTTTAATGGATTGGTAACGGATACAATCCGCTGGCAATTTCCGTTGGAAGCCCGTTAGAAGCCGGGGAAAAAAATTCAACGGTCATCCGTTGCAAATTGTAACGGATGTCCGTTAACAACTGCAACAGGTGCCTGTTGAGATAGTTAATTTCGAGGTGCACCGGTCGAAATAAAATTCACGTGAACTTGCAAAGGGCATTCGTTGCAATTGCCAACGGATGTCCGTTGGAAATTTCACTATTTATGTCGAAACCAAAGATTGTATCCATTGTTGAATCCAAAACGACTTTCATAAATTGTCTCACCACCGAGAACCGGTAAAGGATTCCCGATGGTGAGCCAGTTTATGAGGGTGTTTTGGCTTCGACAATGGACACAAAGATGTTGGTTTTGGCGACGGAGGTAGCCGGCGGAGAGGATCTGAGTCGAGTTCAACACTTTGCCTCTGAGTTGAAGCCATTGCCTAAATTTTTTTCTTTTTTTGTTTATTGTTACCATATGTTAATAGTGTGATTGAAAGAGATATTAATGAAATTATGTTTAAAAGGAAAAATAATGTAAGGAAATAAAAGTTTTGAAATTAATTTTTGATTATATATTTCGAATCATTTCAGTTTTTGCTCACCGCTTGAGTTCGACATGAAATCAGTTCCAATTACATCATCAAAATCATCATTCTTAAAACCTTCAATATTATAATATGCAAAAATAACGTATTGTAACGGATATGTAAGCACTTTCAACGGGTACAAATCCGTTGGAAAGGTTTTCCAACGGGCATCTGGTGGAAATTGCAATGGATGCCCGTTACAATTGGCAACGGATGCCCGTTGAAATTGTTAATTCCGAGGTTCATCGGTTTAAATAAATTCACGTGAACCTGCAACGGGCATCCGTTGCAATTTCCAACGGATGTCCATAGGAAAGTTCACTATTTAGATCAATACCAAAGATTGCATCAAACCATCAATAACAAACATATTTTCAACAAAATGTCGTCTTCTTGAAATTGAGATATATATAGATCGAGGGAGTGGATGTATAGAAGAAAAGATTCTATAATCGATGTAACCTTTATGTCAAGAACGCGAGACAATGTTGTGCCCATGCAAAAGATGCAAAAACATGAAGTATCGAAGTCAAGAAATTGTTTGCAAACATCTTTATAAGGTGGGTTTCTTTGAAAATTACGAAATTTGATTTTTTCACGGCGAAAATTGTGGTGTTAGAGATAGTGTGCAAGATGCACAAGTAGAAAGAAATGAAGAAGTTATTTATGAAGCACCAACGACCAATCCATATGTGGAAATGGTGTCAGATGCTTTTCCTAGAGTTGTTAATGAACAAACATATGAAGAGATGCCGAACATCTATGCACGTCGATTCTTCAACCTATTAGATTCAGCAAAACAACCTATATATGAAGGTTGTCGTGAAGGTTAGTCTCGCTTATCTTTTTCTTCAAGATTGATGAGTATTAAAACAGACTACAATGTGGCTGAAAATTGCATGGATTAATTTTGCAAAACAATACGGGAATATTTACTGGAAAATAATCAAGCTCCTCAAACATACTACGAAACAAAGAATGTGTGAAAAGATTTGGGAATGTTACATGATAAAATTGATGTTTGTAGAAACAGTTGCATGTTGTTTTGGAGAAATGATAAAGACTTGTTGGAATGCAAGTTTTGCGGTGCAAGCAGATTTCGGCCTAAAAAACCATCGTCACGTAAATATGTACCATACAAGAAAATGTTCTATTTGCCTGGTTGAAACAGGTTGAGAAGGTTATATGAATAAAAAAAACCGTTGCGACAATGAGATGGCACGCAGAACACTCAACGACCGAAGGTATAATGCAACATCCATCGAATGGTAAGGTTTGGAAAGATTTCAATGAAATATTTCCCGAGTTCGCGTATGAAATGAGAAACGTTTATCTTTGCCTGTGCACAGATGGTTTTAGTCCATATGGATAATCTAGAAGTTAATATTCTTTGTGGCCGATGATTTTATCTTCCTAAAATTTTCCTCCCGAGATGTGAACAGAGGTAATATTTCTGATGTTGCTGATTCCAGGACCAGAACATCCGAAGAAAAGTTTCGATGTCTTTTTGCAGCCCTTAATTCATGAATTAAGATAGTTTTAGAATGAACGAATCCTTGCTTATGACGTCAATACTAAGCAAAATTTCACATTGAAAGCGGTCTTGTTGTGGGCAATTAGCGGTTTTCCTGCCTATGGAATGTTATCTGGATAGAAGACGCACGGAAGATTGACATGTTCATATTGTATGGAGGATACAGATTCATTTCGACTAGTACATGGTAAGAAACCATGTTGGATTGATTGTCATAGAAGATTTCTTCTCAGAAAGATAAAAAAACATTTTCAGAAAAACGTGGTACAAAAAGTAGAGGCACCGTGCATGCAAACCGGAATACAAATCCTTTACGAAAGATTGAGCACGATGGGTGGTTTACAAGAATCGGTAGAATACGGTGGAGATCGTGGGCATCGTAAACCAAAAGGTCAAGGTGAATGGCATAACTGGTATAAACGTAGTATCTTTTGGGAACTACCATACTAGAATCATTGATATTACGTTGTAATTTAGATGTTATGCATATCAAAAAGAACTTTTTCGATAACATCATCAATAATGATTTGAATGTGGCGGGTAAAACTAAGGATAATATACAATCAAGAAAAGATTTGAAGTCAATATACCGACGACTTGAATTGGAATTAAGAGATGAAAGGTCACCTGTCCCGGTATTCAGATTGTCTAGTCTGACGAAAACGGTATTATTAAAATGGTTAAAAGAGGACGTTAAGTTTCCCGACAGATATATAGAACATTGCTCGGTGTGTGGATATTGTTAGTTCGAGGCTGATCGGATTGAAAAGTCACGATTGTCATGTTTTCATGCAGCGACTCATTCCAATTGCATTTGTTGAGCTCTTACCACGGAATGTTCATGATGTGCTATGCAGAATCAGCACATGATGTGTAGTAATATAGATGATGTATAATCGAACAATCGAAATGTTAATACAATCGAACAATTTATATAAACGATGTTTAATATATTAGAAATTAGAATTATTTAATGCCAGCGGACATCCATTGGAAATATTAACGGATGCCTGTTGAAACACAAATTGCTCCCAACACTTATAAAAAAATTTCTAAGTTTTCCACATTTCTAACGGGCATCCGTTAAAATTTCCAATGGACACCCGTTACAAATATTCCAACGAGCATCCGTTGGAACCTGTAACCGTCGAAACAATTTTAACGGGCATCTGTTGGCGAATTGTAACGGATGCCCGTTAGACCTTTGTAACGGCCGTCCATTACAAATTTCCAACGGATGCTCGTTGGAAGTGTAATGATGCCTACCTTAGACTGCAGAATTTCCAACAGGTATCCGTTGGAAAGTGTAATGGATGCCCGTTGCAAAGGGAGACGAGTCGCCATTTCGCCGTCTGTTGCCTCAGTAATACACATTTCCAACGGGCATCCATTGGAACTCTCAACGGATTCCCGTTGAAAATGAAGAATGTCACGTCAATTACTGCGTCCGTTGAGATGACGTATTTTCCAACGGGCGTCCGTTGGAATTCCCAACAGATGCCCGTTGGAAAGTTTTGTATATATAAACTCGTTGAACAGTTTCATTTTCAACACAAATCACAATCTCAAAATCCTCTCAAAGGGATGAGCCTTCAGCTTGGTCGTGCTTCAAAGGGATGCCCAGTCGTGCTTTGGTTGTTCTTCTACCCGACCATGCTTTAAAGGGTGCCCAGTCGTGCTACATGTTCCTTGAGCTCGATCGTGCTATGTGGGATGCCCGGTCGTGCTATGTGTTCAACTTGGGTGATTGGTCAGGCAAGGAGTGATGCTCAGTCGTGCTATGTGTTCTACACTCCAATCTATTCGGTCGTGTTGCAATAATATTGCTTGGTCGTGCTCCTTTCACACCTTGGTCACTTTGGTCAGGTTTTCGGGTAGAATTTATTCGTAATTACTCGTGGTTTCTTCACATGTCTTCGTTTCCTACACAACACACAAAGTAATAGAAGAAGTCCTCAAATATACTCAATAAGTCGGTAAAGTCCAAGAATCGTAATCAAAACTAAACCTCGGAATGATGAAAATACTATGACGGATTACGTGTTATCATTATCGTATAAAGCTATATACGAAAACGTGTTGCACACCCTTGTGTTGGACTAAGGTGGAGGAACAATCTATTTACAGTTAAGAGTATAGAAGAAACTGTAGAAAGTTGAGAATTGTTAAGATGAAAATGAAGATGACTTGGGATTGTAATAAGAGTTGTTCTGACTAGAAAATAAAGGATTTTGAGTTAAATATCGAATCTATGGTATCTCTGCAGGTTTAAATGAGGCGAGGGATGCATGATGTGATCTAGGTATACAAGTTATCACCACTATTCATAGGTCCATTTAAAGTTATAAAACAGATTAGAGTGGCCGCCTATCAGTTAGAGTTACCATCATCATTAGATGGGACACATGATGTGTTTCATGTATAGCTATTTTGGAAACATCTATTAATATCTTAGAAAAATACTCATAGAACCACAAATAAATTTGAAAAATGATTTGATGTATAAAGAGCATTCAATGGATTATTAAGTGAAAAGTTAGGGTGTAAGTAAATTCTATTGATAAACGTCGTGTGGGAACATCATAGAACGGAAGGAACGATATGGAAATTAGAGGAGAAGATACGAGATGAGTATCTAGAGTTGTTTGAAGCCGAGTAGTATGTTTTTTCTATTCATTAAATACAAATGTTGGCGTAAGAATCATCAGCATAAAATTCGAGGACGAAATCTATTGTAGAGGGGGGGGGGGAATCGCAAAGCTCAAGCCCAACTACATAATTATATATATGTATATATAATTTGTATTAGAGTATTAAATAAAGAAAGAAAAGAGAAGGCACTCGCTTGTTTCTATCGAAGGTGAGAAGAAAAACGAAGAGAAATATGAGGAGGAAGAAAAAAAATAAATTGAAGAAGATTCGCTAATTTGTCACCATGTTCTTCGAGGATTATTTCTAATTTAGATTATGGTAAATCTCTAGACATATTTTTGTGATTATTTCCATAATTTAAAGATTTATATTATGGATATTGATGGATATTGATTGAATGGATCTGTAATAGGAAAAAATCGATTTGTATTGTTGTTGGTAATATCACCATGAATCGTCAAGCCATCATAGAAAGTTAATGTGATGATTTTTCCCATCAAAAAATTTGGTTTGTGGTTGACTATGGAGAAATTATTATGTTTAAAACGATGTATAATCGTGGTAGAAATTTAGAAAAATCATAATGTGAGAATTGAGACGTTATAAATGAAAAATCGACTAAAGCCGAAAATCGTCGAATAATGATTGATTATATATATATATATATATGAGTTTTTTGGTGAAACTAAATTGGTTAGAGATGATCTAGAAAAGTGACGTTTGACCAAGTGTTGGGGTTAGAGGACGTTGATATTTTAAGTTTCAGTACTAGGATCGAGTGAACATATTGTCTAGTGTGCTCGATCGAGTATTTTATACTCGAACCTTCGGAAAAATGTGTATACGAGTGTGTCGGTGAGAGTTATCATGTGAGGAATATCGGATCTATGCATTAGTACTATGACACTTGGATCAGGGGCGATGTCATACCATGCTACCTTTTGAGAGATAGAAGCGTTGTATTTATGATCAGTGGATCTGTTGGTATCGTACCGTGCTAGGGTTGTGATAACCTTCCGAGAGACAAAGCATTGTATTTCTGATCAGTGGATATGTCGGCGTCGTGTCGTGTTAGGTTTTGGTAACCTTTCGAGCGATGTAACGTTGTATTTAGTGTGATGAGTGGATCTGTCAGCGTCATCCCGTATTGGAGTTGTGGTAATTTTCGAGCGACGCATCGCTATTTTGTACTGATGGTTGGGGTACGTTATGACCTTGCGAGATCGTTAATTTGATGGGATCTTTTTTACTTTGCGATCATATGCCCAAGCTAGAATCTTGTGGATTCGGTGAGTTATGATTCGGTGTGGTACTGGTCTTAGACTTATTATACTCAGTCAATTTGGGTAAAGTTATTTGTGTGTATGTAGTGTGATATGAATAATTGTACGTTACACAGTCGAGAATAGAAGAACACGTGGCATGGAGTGCGTGCACGTATTGATCTCACTCGGTACGTCTTCATACTAACCCCTTTGTGGATTTTTGTGGTAGGGTAGGTTGAACAAGATCAATGAGGTTGAGCAGTAGAAAAACCCACAACATATCAATTACAGAGGCGTGTAACAGATCTCGATAAACTTTATTATACATTTCGTATTTATCTTGAGTATGATTTTATTTGTTTTATTCTATTATATGGGTCAAAGCATTTTAATTTGAAATAAAAGTACTTATTTTATTCTACAAAATGTGTTTGAGCGATGACATGTGTAGCCACCTCTTGGAGGTGATGGTGGACACTCCTAGTCTTGAAACTGTTCCGAGATTATGGTGTTACATAATGTATCTACCCTATGCCTTACATCCTTATGAGATTGGGTAAGAAAATACAAAATATACGAGAAAATATTGTATCCAAAACATGTAACTTTTCAACCAATTAAATATCAATACGTCATCATCACGTAACACATCTTATCTTCTTACAATACATTTATCTCTTGTTATAATCTAAAGAGTCAATTAAATGTCGTCATATCATCACCATGTAATACAACATTTTACCTTCATTATCGTAAACATCTGTAAATGCAGACAAATTATGGGCAGCCATTAGGCTCGTCTGCATTTGGACGAATTATGAATGATGTTTACGGACGGAAGTGGCATTCGGAATCCGTGTTTTTGTAACAGTGATATATATTAATAATAAAAATGTATTATCAATCTGATTTATATTGTTCTTTTCTCAATTATCTAGTACTCTCGTTATACAAATACATATAAATTTTCAATAATACATATAGATTTTACTGGATATTTACTAAATTACTTTTTAGCATTATTATTTTCACATTGTTCTCGGTATTTCTTTGGAATACTTAGATAACTTGGTATTTACGTGACTATTGTGGAGATTTTTTTACAAGTAGAAATTTGGCACATAATTGTCTAGGTTTAGGTATTCGCTATATGTATATCGAGGATACTGTCAAATTATTACAATGGAATATATTATATCGAGACACCTTACCGTCGTCTAAAATATAATGGTAGTAGTTATTTACGTAACTAACAAAAAATACTTCATAGGGTTTTTAGGTATCTATATTCAAAGATTTTGACTTTAGCTTTTTTTTCTAAGTGTAAATTCAACAAAATTACATGCGAACAAACAAACAAAAAAAGCGGCAATATGAATATACTTTTTTGTGCCAAAATATCTAAATTTTGCAAGTTAATCGTGCATCATAATCATTTCTACATACTTTTCCCGTAGCTAAAATAATGGACCAATTTTACACACAATAATATATATATATATATTATTGTGTGTAAATATATATATATATATTGTGTGTGTCGCAACATGTATATATGTATGCATGACTTCATATGTACATATCCATCAAGATATATACTTATATGTAACATATACACATATATATATATGTATATACACAAATAGATGTTTCATCCATCTTTTCACTTCTTACTATAGAATACGCTTTACAAAAAGCAAACAAATTTATTTAAAACTCAAACTTATTCGGTTATATACTGGTTTATAATTTTTATGTTAATATATATAATTTTATTACCAACTATATATTTCTTCAACTTATTCTAGAATTTATACATTATATTCTAATGTATTATATTCTAATGTATCATATTAAATTTATAGATTATAGCAAAATAATATATTTAATTATATGCATATGAAATGAAAGGGTATAATACAATATATTTCGTATTTTTAGATCGATTTATTAATAATAAATTCAAAAATGAGATTTGAGAAAGAAAAAAGATAGAGAGACCAAATGCCCTAGACTATGATCAGGTGGGGCCTATTTGGTGGGACAGAAGTAGATGTTATGTCAACTCCATGAAAGAATCTCTCTAGATTAAATAAATTAATAAATAAATAAATAAATGTGTTTCTTCTTCGGACACGAACAAGTCGCCGTCGTGGACAACGCGGTTTATGATATCCTCACCCCATTTCTCACTCCTTTTTCTTATCCAAAATAAATACAAAAACTACATATATAAAAAAATATATATGCAATTTTCTAGAAGCTTTATAAATTTGTTTATTGCATTTCTACCAAACTTTAAATATACATATTGGTGTTTCAATAGTTTTAGGTTTTTTATATAAATTCATATAATTTATTTATAAACTAAATATCTTTATTTGAAATCGTTTTAAAAATATGTGGTTTAAAATAAAGTTTAAAAAGTAACCTGATGTATGTATTAGATGAAATAGGGTAAATTTATAATATATATTTATTAAAATTCGTAAATAATATTTACAAATTTTATAAAAATTATATATTTTTTCATACACTAGTTGTTTTCTTAATTTGTCTAAACCATCAGTTAACTATTTTTCTTGGACAAGAAGACATACCATTCTGGAAAGTTTCCTTTAATTACATATTTTCCTTTGTAATATTCCATCCCAGTGATATCAAATCTCTTATTTTCTTCGTGAAAATGACGGCTCTTTTTTGTGCAACGATTTTGATTATTAACCGATTAATCACGTGTAAAACTAATTATTTATGTTCAAACATTTGATCACTCCTATAATTGATTCCAATAATTTTAAAGATTTGATAATCAAATTAACAAATATAGTCAATTATACAACAACAATATGACAATCTAAAATATGTTAATTTAATTGATAATAAAAGATATATAATATTTCATTTGGTCTCAAGTTTGAATTAACTAAATTTTTTTAAAATGTAATTAACTATAAAACCCAAAAATTATCTTTGAAAAAAACAAAATTAATTGCATTAACACTTAAGCGTAATAATCCAATGGATGAAACAAAAATCTTATATATGTTATTGAGTTTTGATTACAAACGTGGAATACCGGATGTTTAGAATACTTATATTTTTACATTAGATTTGAGATATCTAACGATTATTATTTAATTTTTATAAAAAAGAATTAAATGATTAAATGAATAATGTTAGTAGGACGGATCAAATTTGTTTTGATCGTTTGTTTTTAATTAATTTTCTGTTGAATATTTTCTTTAAACGTTCTGTACATTCGGTATTGGAAAATTATGCTCAACTGATTGTATTCAAAGGTTTGCATCTGAATATGATTATATGAATGATCACTTTGATCATCCGATGGATATAGAACAAAGCATCCACATTTAATTTTTAAGTTTTTAAACTTTTGAAAAATATAAAATAAAATCGATAGAAAATAAATTTAAAGATTTTATGATCATTAAATCCGTTATTCATAAAAATTTCGATTTTAACATACTGCTAAATTGTATGTATCGATTAAAATTTTATTCGGTACTTTTGCATTCTCTGTTGTTAAGAATTTATCATTTTAAAATATTTATTTTCTGTTAAAAATTTATACATTAAAAAATTAATTAGTTCTAAATAACATATATCTCCCGTTAAAAACTTGAACCCATATTTGAAAATAAATTTTGGCATAATCTTACCCGAATTTGATTAGTTTGAATTTCAGTAAAAATAATCGTTAAATTACCAAAAAAAATATGGATAACCGAAATTCTGTGAGTATTAATTAAGTTTTTTTCAAGAATTATAATTTTTAACGAATATAAAGCCAGTTATTCTATTAAACTTGTTCAAACCGAGATAGGTTTTCCGTACAAAATGAATAAAATAATTTTTACATACGTAATTTTCAGAACTATATTGAGTTTTATTTACCATTATTAATTAATTCCACCCAAGTGGGCAATTGTATAATTGTATTGACCCGTGAGATAACTTTTCCAGCTTGTAGGCACTACATCGGGAGGAAAATTACAAAATAAATTTTAAAAGATGTATTAATTGGGTATTGGAATTTTATTTTATACACCAAATTCCACAAAATTAAGAAGAATCCATAATACTTAAATGCTTAATTATGTACATAAAAACAACACAAAAGTCAACATGGATTATCTACATATATTAATTAACTAACCAACTCATTTTAATGTTTTTTTGTAGTTAGATTTATTTTCTTAAATTATTTTACTTCATTAAATCCCTCGTAACTGTGAAAATAGAATGAATTCGTCTCTCGTATTATTAGCTCTAAGCCTGTTTAAATAGTAATTACAGAACATAACAAACCCTAGAAAATATAGGTCATAACATAATTACATAATCAACCCTAATACGCCCCTTCAAGTTGGAGCATGAAAATCTCGAATGCCCAACTTGGAACGCAAATAAAGAAAAGGATTCTGTCCCAACGCCTTGGTGAAGATATCGGCAACCTGTTCTGACGAACGAACATGAGATGTCTGAATGGTGCCGTCCTGAACTGCGTCGCGAATGAAATGACAATCTATCTCAATGTGTTTCGTACGCTCATGAAACACAGAATTTGCAGCAATATGCA
>CM071865.1:14793867-14849246 GCA_036759665.1 Gynandropsis gynandra | reverse complement strand
CCTTATTCTTAGTCTGTTTAGAAATGCCAAAAACTGTAGGCAAAAAATCCAAAACCTTATCAGACGGATGTCCAAGCCGATGATGCCACAAATCTCGAGAAACCACTGAACTAGCATGAAAAGATGTAGGTCCAACTATTCCCCGAAGCTTGTAAACCCCATCGCATTCTTCACCCGCTCCAATCAGGGTCCTCGCGATACGATCCTGAATCACACAAAAGCGATTTGTAAATGTCACAATGCAATCATTACTTTGTAGCAAACGCGATATGGATATCAAATTGCAAGTAAGTAAAGGCACATAAAGCACATGATGAAGATAAAACGAGCTGCTAAGCAATACATCACCTGTGTGCGTAGCCATAGTGCAATCACCATTAGGCAAACCAATAGGACAGGGAGTAATCGACGAAACATTGACTAAGGAATGTAAATTTCCTGTCAAATGATGAGATGCTCCTGAATCCAAAATATATTCAGTGTAATCTGTCTTACCAGACTGAGTATCATCAGACCCATATGGTTTCAGCTTGAGCAATGACAGCAAGGTAGACCACTGCTCGTCATTGAAACCTGGCATAGCACTGCGATCAAGATCATGATTGGACTTCAATTCCGGGGCTGCGTCCACAACACGAGCTGCATTCGCGCGTCCAGTACCCGCCCCTTCCGACGGCGGCTGTGCGACAGCCGGCTGGACAGCGGCAACACCTGGCTGAACGTCGACAACACCTGGCTGGAAAGCCATGGGACCGATTACGCGCGCGGAAGAATAAAAACGGTAGATCTGTGAACGCAGTAAAAAAAACGCACTGGAACGCGCGCAGTAGAACACTGGAAACACAGGTCTGTGGCTGGAAACGCAGGGAACGCGCGTGACAGGAGGGACGCGCGTGACAGAGAGCAGCGACGCGATCGGAGAGAAGCGCGACCGGAGAGACGCGACCGGAAGGATGCGCGACCGGAGACGCAGCGACACCGGCAGCGCGAATCGAGCAGAATCGAGCGTGAGATCTGCGAGCAGAATCGAGTAGAAACTGGGCTGGGCGCGCGACGCCGGCAGAAACTCGACCCGACGGGCACTCGACGCGGCGGGCACTCGACGCGGCAGAAACTCGACGCGACCGAAACTCGACGCAGCAGATCCGCATTTCCCGAATCTGAGAACAGACGCACAGCAGAAACAACGCGCACGAAGAAGAGAGAGGCGCGGGACTGACGGCGCAAGACTGACGGCGCGGCGAACGGAGCAGACAGCGGCCCGGCGAACGGAGCAGAGAACGACGCGGTTAACGACGCGAGACTGATGGCGCGGCGAAAACTGGACGCAGCTCGCACAACAAACGCTGCGGCGGCGGCGGCAGAATAAAACGCGACGGCGGCGGCGAATAAACGCAGCGGCGGTCGGAAAATTGAAACGAAGGCGGCTGTTAAAAGCGGCGGCGATCGGAAAAATTAAAAAAACGTTTTGACGGCTCAGGCTCTGATACCATGAAAAAATAGAATGAATTCGTCTCTCGTATTATTAGCTCTAAGCCTGTTTAAATAGTAATTACAGAACATAACAAACTCGAAAAATTATAGGTCATAACATAATTACATAATTAACCCTAATAATAACATTTGTTATTAGATAGATAAGTATTCATTTATCAATGAAAATCTTTAGTTTGGAAGATTTAATTCTCTTTCCAATTAGTTTTTGCAAAGTTCAACTCAACATTTCATGTTGAATATCCCACTATTAAAGAAATGGTCAACTCTTTTATAATATAAAATCAAATTTAAGACATATATAGAAAGCAATAGTCTATGCAAATTTTATTAAGGATTCATAATGTCATATGTGATTTTTATATCATTAAGTTCTCGTAATGTATAATTTTATACCAATTGAAACATATAGTTCATGTTTAAATAAGATTTATCCCATTAGTAAATGAAAAAATTTAATAATCATATATAATAAGCGAGAGGAGCAAGCGCGTCATTTTTCTTCCTTTGAACCACCCACTACTGCAGACTAATGACTGATTAATCGAATGATATTATACTAATGACCACATAATATGATGTGTTCTAATTAAATATACAGTGAACCGTTCAAAACATAGATAATTATATTATATAATCAACATATTATATACGCGTGCATGTACGTACGTGCGCGTGACTGTATATATATATACACACACAATAAGTTGGAAAATAGAAAATTCTATGGCAAAAGAAGTTGCAACCCTCTTTCTATCAATTATTTATTTTTCAAATCACTTTTTTTTAAAAAAATACAATTTAATTTATTTTATTTCGGGGAACATTAAGTCATATAGATTGGTTGGTGAATTTGAATATAAACAATATAATTGATAAATTAATTTAATTAGTGAAAGAATTCTTCCTTTACATCTGGAATTCTGTATGTTAAAAAATATATTTAGATTAATGAACTCTAAAAAATATAATGAACTCTAAAGTCTGAAAATTTTATCCGAATATATAAAATATATACATAATAATCATATTAGAAATTCCTAAACTCCAAATTATATACTAATATTATTATTTTTTATCTGTATCTAATACTATTATACCCATATATTTTTGGATTTTAAAATATACTTTTATGTTATGATATTATATAATTTTTTAAATGTAAAAGTTATTGATATAATTATATAGTATATATATATACAAATGATTAAAACTAATAATATTAATACATATTTTTTTTTCAGAAATTTAGAACTATTTTAAAGATTTTCGGTTTTTCTTTTCCTATATTATATTATTATATATAAAGTTCTTCGTCTCACCCATCTTCACGTCCTTTAAAAAGAAGCATCTCTCGTTTCCAAACACAAAACCAAAGGAAAAACAACAAGACAATACAAGAAGAGTCATCATCAACAGAGACTCTCTCAGAAGCTCACAAAAAAAAAGCATCAATGGCGGTGAAGAAAATATCTTGGAGATCGTTTGTATCTGGGTGTTTCCAAGATCAAAACTTTTCTCCGAATAAGCCCAAGAAAGAGGTGATGAAGAAACATAAATCTTTTCAGAGATTGTCGATTCTGGACATAAGCAACCCTAGTTCAACGACCTTGTCTGAGGATCTTTCAATCTCTCTCGCTGGTTCAGATCTCCACGTTTTCACTCTTGCAGAGCTCAAAGTTATCACTCAGACCTTTTCCTCTAGTAATTTCCTCGGCGAAGGTGGATTCGGACAAGTTCATAAGGGATTCATCGACGATAAACTCAGACCGGGTCTCAAGGCTCAGCCTGTTGCTGTCAAAAATCTCGATCTTGATGGTCTTCAGGGTCACAGAGAATGGCTGGTTCGTATATTGATTTCACGATTCTTCGATCCTGTTGTTGTCATAAACTTGAGTTGATCTTTTGATTCGTTGGTGGGTTTTTTCAGACAGAAGTCATATTTCTGGGACAGTTGAAGCATCCGAATCTGGTGAAGTTGATTGGATATTGCTGTGAAGAAGAACACAGACTCCTTGTCTATGAGTTCATGCCTCGTGGAAGTTTAGAGAATCAGCTCTTTAGAAGTGAGTTCTCATTGTCAATTTCCTAAGCATTGATTTTATTTTGATTTATTTATTTATAAATTTGACAATTTATATCATTTCAAAGAACTATATAAAAAGGGTCTGATTTGAATTGATGTTATAATTTTCAGGATATTCGGTTTCTTTGCCATGGACTACGAGGATGAAGATCGCACACGGAGCTGCAAAGGGTCTTCAATTTCTTCACGAAGCTGAGAAACCCGTCATTTATCGTGATTTCAAGGCCTCCAACATCTTATTAGACTCGGTAATTAGACAGTCAATCACTCTAAGAATATTATCAAATGGAGAATTGAGTTTTTTTAAAAATTAAATATATATAAATATATAATTCACGTAAAATAACATAATATAATAATTAAATCCTAATTAATATTTATCTATAACGAGTTTTTGCGCGGTTTTTTTTTCATAAACAATCATCCAAATTGATTAGAATTGGTTTGCAACACCGTGTTGACCAATGTCCTCTCACAAGTTGTGGTAAAATGTTGTTGCTAAAAAAGTTTATCTAATTTGGTTTGGCAGGACTATACGGCCAAACTGTCCGACTTTGGACTAGCCAAAGATGGACCCGAAGGCGATGATACGCACGTGTCGACCCGAGTCATGGGAACACAAGGCTACGCAGCCCCCGAATACATCATGACGGGTCACTTAACCGCAAGAAGCGACGTGTACAGTTTCGGAGTCGTCTTACTCGAACTCTTAACCGGTCGTAGATCGGTGGACAAAAAACGTTCTCAACGAGAACAAAATCTAGTCGATTGGGCTCGACCAATGCTTAACGACCCGAGAAAACTAACGAGAATCATGGATCCGAGGCTTGAAGGTCAGTATTCGGAGACCGGTGCTCGAAAGGCCGCGGCTTTGGCTTACCAATGCCTAAGCCACCGCCCCAAGCACAGACCTACGATGAGCACCGTCCTCGCCGTCCTCGACGACATAAAAGATTACAAAGATATTCCGATGGGACCATTCATTTTCACGGTACCCACCACGCCGGAGACCGGCGTTGGGGACGTAAAGGAGGAAGATAGTGGTCGAGGTGTTCAGAGAAAACACCGGTCGCCGGCGGAGAAGTCACCAGTAACTCGCCACCGATCTCCGGCAAAGTCTCCGGTGCATGACGGGAGGAGCCACCGGAGAAAATTGAGGAATGGGTTGAGTTCGCCGATCAGTGGTGAACGTTATTGAATTTCGTGGGTTCTTTTTTGTAAATCTTTTTTTTATGTAAATAACTTTTTGCTAATTTCATTATTTTGTTACAATGTTATGTCCGGTCTCTATTTTTATTTTCTTCATCACGGGAAACTTTGTTACAATGTTATAAATCACTATGCAATATATATATATATATATGCGATTTACATATAATTTATCCAATTTATATATAACATTATCAAATTTACATGTTATATTTATATTAACATGTTGAAATAAAAATATTATTATGAATGTCTATATAAATTAAATATTTATATCTTGTAATATTTTTAAAACTGTAACATGTTTTGTAAATTTCTTTTGTATTTATATTTTTCTGTAAATATGTATCATATTGTATCTGGTAAAATGTACAAATTCAATGAATACTTAAATAAATAATTATTTTTCCATCTCCTTATTTTGTTTAAATTATAGTTTTTATCATTTACTTTATAAATGATATTATTATAACACGTTATTTTTCTTCAATCAATTTTTTTTACAACCAATCTATGTAATCCATTTTTATACATCTATTAAACTTATTTTATATTTATAATAGATTATTAAGATCAATGTAATTAAGTATATTATACACTTACCATTTGATATGGATTTCATGTATTACAAAAGTTATAATTTGATCAAATATTTACAAAATTTCCAATTGCATATTTTTGTTTATAAACATATAGTTTTATCATTTCAAATTTCATTGAGAATAAATTTAAAGCTTTTGATATTACTGTCAAGAATTACTTGTCTTGAACATTGGATATAGAGATCTACATGAATGTTAAATGTCTTAAAGACATCGTCGATTGATAAGTTAAGTAAAATAATCAAATCAAAGATAAGAAAAAACTCATGATATTTCTGTGTCATCACTTTTATTATGATGGTTTAACAACTGAGTATCTCACATCATGTAGATCTTTGGAAGTTGATAAAAGAGAAATACGATAATAAAAGAATGTGTTTCTTTCTAAAGCTCACGGTTGGATGCACCTTTGTATTCAATCTTTTGAATATATTAGCGAGTACAAAATGATGACTATCTTTAAATTTATTACATATATATATATATCAACATACTAATGACTGTTTATTTAATTGTTTTTATTACATGATATTTGATGAAGAAGTAATGAGAACATATACTCATTTAAAAGCTGATGAACTTAACAAAATGAAAATTCAATATTATGTCTCGTGGTTGAGAGATTTTGTAAATATACATCTCTCCGTAGTTATTAATTAATTCTTATTTCCTAAAATAATATTTTATAATTAATACTTCATTGTTATATTATAAGTTCAGGGTTGCGGTGAGAGAAATCCTACGTGGTTGAGAAATTTGACTAACGGTCTTGCAAGAAATGTATTGTGCTGGCCAATTATGTTTACTTGAGGATACACCTTCTACACATATGAGCACGAAAAACATAAAATCACATACAATTATGACATTTACGTTAATTTTGAATTTGAGGATGATAATTTCTACGATACTTTGCACCACAATCATATAAGTCGGATATCTTGGTCTGGTTGAATTTAAGATAATGCTTTTCAAATGTCAGTGGTTTGACCCAACCATATGACGTGGTACATGAGCAAATCGATGAGGTGGAATTGACATCAACATATCATGACATTACATAAAGTATAATCAATTCATCACAACAAATCAAACCAATCGTGATATGATGGATATCGATGATTTGATCAATAGCTTCGATGAGAGTCAAATGTTCCTATCATCAATCCTGAGCGTCTCATTTATATATGTAGGTTGGACGTAAATGATGTCCTAAAACACAAGGACAACAATATCATCTAATGTTCCATTCAAGATCGATTATATTATTCCTGATAAGTGACATATAGGTTTTTCACCGTCGGTGGTGGTATACCTTCATTTAGGACTGGACAAATAGCGAATATCCGCAAATATCAGACTATTCCTATCCGTATTCGTATTCGTCGAATATTCGATTTTACTATTCGTATTCGTAAATTCGGATATTCGTAAATTCAGATATTCGTAAATGCGAATATCCGCAAATATTCGGATATTCGTCGGATATTTGTATCCATATCCAAATCAATTTTTTTAAAAATAATTAATAAAAAAATTCATATAAAAAATTGATAATTATCAAACATATTATCCATAAGTAGTATTGAAATTGCACAAATACACAAAAAATATATTATAAATAAACGAAACACTAATCACATCAATATCTCAATCATCTAAATTTAACTTTGTGGATGACTCCACTAGCATTGCCAATTCATCTAAAACAACATAACAAATTAGATTATCATATTAAATATCAAATACATTAAAATAAAACTAGAATAAAATATATACTTACGAAATTCTGTTCTTCGATATCCTACAATGCAATATGTTCATAACATTATCCATTCCATCTGGATTACGAATTCAACTTTGACAAATTAAAGCTTCAAATATATTAACAGTCATACAACTACGATACGGACTAATCACATGACCTTCCGTACTAATAGCCGACTCTGAAGCAACTGTAGATACCAAAATAGCAAAAAGATCTCTTGCTATCAAAGAATGAGTACTTAGAACTTGTAGTCTTCCACCATTGCAAAATATCTAAATTACCAACATCTTCTTCACATTGTTCAGATGAATATTTTTCCAATTCTGATTTCACAACCGCTACTCCTTGATTTTTGCGTTTCAAATAATCTTGAAACAACCAATAAAACGTTTGTAAAATACATTTGTAGTCCTCCAAATTTTAAGTATAGTAACTATTTGTTTATATATTTTATATTTGGTCTTAAAATAATATTAATAATGTTTTTTATTTATAATTTCATCCTTAAAATTAATTTTATTATATATATGTATATTAAATAAATTATCTATTTAATACTTACGGATACGAATAATTGCGAATAATTGAATATACTATTTGTATTTGTATTTTTATTTTTCGAATATCTAATTTCTTATGTTTGTATTTGTATTTGTTCCTTCGGATATTTGCATTTTCGGATCAAATATGGTTCGAATGCGAATCAGATACGAATACTTCGATTATTTTGCCCAACCCTATTCATTGTAAGGTTTTCATTTAGGTAAAATTTTAATTAATTATCATATTTATTTAATATATCAATTTGGTTTATTTTATTTTGTAGAGAGTTTATATATGGCTAAGAAGTACATGTCGCATGTCTATACCGTGTGGATGCACGATATGCATATATTGATGCGATTAATGATGAAGGCTAAGAGGAATTACTACAAAAATAATGCCTAATGGGGATAGGCAACAAACAAGGTTTTTACCTAACGTTCAATTGTTTTATAAAATAAAAAAAGACATTGTAGAAGATGTCACGATGGTACCCCACAATTAAGAAGACATATCCCCAAGAATGATGCATCGAGCAACTCGAGACCACGCTTCGAGAATACACGACGATAGTGTGTTATATGGATATCAATATAGAGTTGATGACTAGTCAATTGTATCAACCACCAACGCCTATATGACCAGTAGAGGACACAACATCGAAGCAAGAACCGAAATTTGATTCAGACGCGACCCATTTTGGAGTCAATGGAGGAGACGAAGAAGAAGAAGAAAATCATGGTTTAGATGATTTGTATGATATCGTATTTTTATTTGTACTATTTTGATTTAAAAAATTTATTTAAAGTATTATACATATATAAATTAACATTTTAAGTTTAAAAATTTTTTAATACATTTTTTATTTTTTTTAAATTTTACATTATATCACGAATGTTCGTTGATGATAAAATTATAATGTCAATGAGAACTCATTGAAACATTTTTAAATTTCCCTCTCAAAACTGCTACCCGCTAAATGTTTCTATGGATGCCCATTGATCGTTATTTAAAAATAGCAACAGAAGTCCGAGAGGGTTGCAACGAGCATCTGTTTCATGTTACAACGGTTGAATCTGTTACAATCCATCGATTTACTTGCAATATATATATATATATATATATATATTCATCGAAATTCGTCGATATCTTTTGAATGGATATCGACATTGAAACACCGTTGAAAATTGAAACGAATGGGTATTTTCAACAGTCAATTACCAATGACCCTGAATCCGTTTGAAAACCATTGAAAATTCTTGATATGAGCAGAAAGATGGTCATTTCCAACGGATTTGCCCGTTAGAAATGACATGTTTTTTGTAGTGAATGTGTTTACATAGTTTTGAAGTCATGAAGCATATGTTTGTTCTTTTAATGCATTTAGATCTTCGTCCATCAAATATGAATTATAACTTCTTGCATCATCGTAAAAAAATACTATACATATACACGAGTTAAATATGTTATATATATGTATATATAAGAATAGTTTTTGTACTTTACCTTTCATATTAACATAACTTCCCATAATTTAATAAAATATAAGTATGCACGTGATGAAGTTTCTAATCGGTTAGCAATATTTGTGTAACCTTCCTGCTCAACCATCCATTTGCATTACAAATTTTAAGAATATCGATAAACATTTCACCGTATTCAAATAGAGGATTTTATTTTTGATCCGCGATGTGTTCTTGAATTTTATGATAATTTGATAATCAAAATTGTATTTCATTTATTGTGTTATCTCTTAGTTAATGTATTGTACCACAATCGATCTCTTGGGTATAATTTTATTTTTAATATTCCTTTTAAGATGAAAAATGAATCATTTAAATGGATACATCCATCGAAACTGTACAAGACCATACAACTCAGCTTCATATGGATTATGTATCGTCAAATGCTCCATAACATCAAAAATCAAATAGAAAAGACCTTTTCCAAGGCATATAAGATGTGTAGAATGCTATCTTTCAAAACTCGTACTTCATTTACTTTTAATTTTTGCAAGCAAATATCTCTGAAAGAATAAGCTTACACCACCCGACGACTTGTGAACGGTTTTAGGAAGAAGTTCTACAAGTGGTATTGAAAGATGTCGTTGCATGAAAATATGACAATCATGAATTTTTATGTCTTGCAACTTTCCACCATTGTGATCCACACATCGAGCTATGTTTGACGCGTAATGATTCAAAATTTTAACATCTTCTTCCAATCGTTTAGCATTGCATTCACACTACAACGTTAATTCTAAAAAGGGTACAAGTGTTTTACCAGATCTAATTAGCTCAAGATCTTTTCGTGCACATAATAAAATTTTCTCTATATGTGTCATATCACAGTTATGACGAAGGAGGTGGTCCTACCAATAGATAAGATCCCAAATAAATTATTCATTTATACCATTTGGGTAATCTACAAATATGTCCCATTTACCATGCATATTGAATTTATAAATCATCTGTCATTTGTAATCCATCAATAGAATCTAATCGCTTAAATAATATCTCATCTCCCATCAATATACATGATACATGCTTTTCCGTTGTTTGATGTTTTGAAAATTTCTTTTATTTTATCTCAGTGGATGATCTAACACCAAAAATCGACAATGAAAATCAAACCAACACAATTTTCTATCGTGTTTTAGTATGAATGAATTTGTATAATCTATACAATATGGACACGAAAGATGTCCGTGTGTACTCCAACCCCACAACCCGTACACGAGAAAATTGCTTATTGTCCACATCAACACGAATTTCATGTTGATTTTTTCTTTGAAACATCACATATTTTAAAACCATATTTCTACTAATATTTCAACTCATTAATCACTGATTGCAAAAATATATCAAAGTTTTTTTCGGATGATTTTGACCAAGTATGAGAATACTAAAAAAAAGAATTCATTTTTCAAGCACAATTTTTGTGATAAGTTATATGGCCACACAATTACGAATCACAACAAATATTGTTGACCAGACGCACCATATGGAGCAAAGCCATCTATGCATATCACTAGGTAAACATTTTTTAGAAACAAATTCAGGATAATCCTGCGTTATGACATGTGTTGTACCGTATGTTTTCATTTGTATAATATCTTTAATTAGTCAATAATTACCATGTAGAACCTTCTTATTTTCTTTGAATTGTCCTTTTAGGATTAAACCTTTTAACCCCACAAAAACAAAAATTGAAAAGATTTATATCGTCTTTCCAAAAGATGAAGGAGTTAGTTACCCAAATAGCAATCTTTTCATGTTAACCGTCGTACGTGGAATTGTTAGAATGTACACACAATAAAAAATCCGACGGTTCGTGGGTAGATGCTAGGACAAAACAAATTCACGACGATGTTGATAACATGGCATTGCAACGAGTGTCCCAAATCCCGCCAAGAGAAGATGGGATGCAACCGACTCTTTCTCAAGAAGAATACAACGAGATGTATTTCGAGGTAAGTTTAATACATTTTTACAATAATTTTTTTATTAATAATTTAAATTAATTGTTAATATTTTTTGTAGCACGTAACGCCGTACAAAGGGCGTCTATTTGGTCTTGGAGGAATGTCATCAAAACATGCGAGTTCCTCCAAAGGCAAGAAAAAGGTCGCGAACGAGGAATTACAAAATACAATCTCGGAAATGAAAGCTCAACTAGAACAACAAAATTCACATGTCAGCGCTCTGCAAAGAGAAGTAGAACAATCAAGAAGAGAACGTGAGCAGTGGCTCAGGATGATGAAGGCACACATGCCTTCTATCAATTGGAATACGGCCGGAGACAACGATGCTAACGACGATAATGATTCCCAATTACCACATACTAATTTGTAAACGGATAATTTAAATATTATTGTATAAATGTTTTTATTTAATTTCAGTTTTTTTTTAAAAATTTTATATTTTATTTTTTTTACAAAAAAAAAATTCCGGACGGATGGCTGCCGTCCGGAAATTTCCCGACGGCGTGCCTCCGTCCGGAAACATTTTCGACGACTTTTTGCCGTCCGGAAATTTCCGGACGGCGGACCTCCGTCGGGAAATTTCCCGACGACAGATTTCCGTCCGGAAAGTTTTTTTTTAAAAAAATGGTTTGCGACGGCCGTGTTCCGTCGGGAAATTTCCCGACGGCTCGCCTCCGTCCGGAAATTTCTCGACGGCTCACCTCCGTCCGGAAATTTCCCGACGGAATTCCTCCGTCCGGAAATTTCCCGACGGCTCACCTCCGTCCGAAATTTTGCGACGGTTTTCGGACTAACTTTTACGTCCGAAATTGCGGACGGTTTGCGGACTGGAACTGATTGCCGACGCTCGTTTGCGGACGGCTCGTGCCAGTCCCTAATCAGTTCCGAAATACATTTCCGGACGGATTAGGGACTGATTCTTCAGTCCCTAATCCGTGAATTTCTTGTAGTGCGTCAATCATATTTTAACCATGCATATTAATCCGATAACCTAGAAAAACATCCTCAATCATATCCATATATTCATCATGATGAGTAGGATCAACATGAGAACTACTTTCAATTGTTATGAGAACATCCAACATAATGTGGAACCAAAAGAGGGTTACAGAAACGAGGAGCTAACTCAAGGGGCCGAGAGGATAGAACCTTCCCATGGCATACTCACATGTGGACGAGCAAGAAGCTTATAGAATAAGACAATCGAGCGAATGCGACATGGGAGAGTTTTTATCAAAAAGAGGATTTGAGCCCAACTCAAGGAAACTTTACCTCGGTTTTCTACATTGAGCCGAGCCTCGACTTGTAGACCTAGAACCAATGGGCTAGGGTCACACGGATAAAGAAAGACAGAAGAGAAAGATCTTTTTGTTATATTTACTAATGGCTAGAAGATCATCCTCAACGACTGGGAAATCGTCTAAGTTAATCTTACCCCATCGATCCTCTACTTTCCTCTTCCGAAGATTTCCAGTGGCTAGGAAATCTTCCTAATAGCTAGTAGATCAATATGTTATCCTTTATGTACACATTCCTTGTTTTAAAGTGAAACCTCTCCTATATAAAGGACTCCATCTAATTTGTAACGATGAATTGATTTTTGTTAAAAATTGTTTTGTTTTCTTGATCGTCATCAAGAACATGATGTCTTCAACTTGTTTTGTGAACAATTAAAGTCATATCCAAATATATCAAGATGCTTCTGCACTTCTTCTAGGGTCCTTTATTCCACCCTTATCACCCTATCAACTACCATAATCCTCTATCGACGGACGAGTTTTGAAGAGTATCCTTAGACCAATTACGAGATCCTCCACCATCAACCATCTTCATCTACCATCAATGAACAAATTCTTGAAGAATGCCCTTATGTGAGTCAAGAGATCCTCTTTGATTCGATGAATCATACTCGAGCGATCGAGATTGACAGATTTCCCATATGTCCTTATGTGAGTCATGGACCAAAGATACATTTCTTTCCATTTAAATTAATTTTATTATACTAATCGTTTCTTTGTTTTGTTTCTGTTTTAATAAAAAAGATAAGTAGGTTGAACATGGAGATAATTCTATACACAACAATCAACTGGATGCAATTATGCCAATAATTCAACAAATAGAGTTGAGAAGAAATCGTCTTGAAGAAGAATGAAGGCAAACTGAATATGATGCACCAAGGATTCATGAAAACGGTGTGAAATATGCAGAATAACAAATTCTCAAGCTATACAACGAGAACGTCGACAATAACATTGGCTTGATCTTGAGGAGGATGAAAAAGAGTTTCCCAAATGACCAAGGTGACGCCATATCATCCACAAGGATGAAGAGCCAGATGAGGAACCACCTTGGAAACAATGTCACAAACGCGATGATCACAATTTACAATTGAAACTATCAATTTTTGCTGGATGTGTTAACCTAGAAGCCTATCTCTACTAGAGAAGGCCAAGGGTCATTGTTTTTAGTGTTACATATAATGAAGCACGAAAAGGTGTAGTACATCGTGGGAAAACTCATGGATGGCACAATCACTTGGTGGGATCAAGAGGTAAGCACTCGACACCATACGAGACTTGAACAAGTTACAAAATAAAGAGAAATGAAAACCCTCATATGCACCACCACACTTCCATTGGGAATTACAACATAGACATATAATTTTTAACCAAGAAATTCAAGCTGTTGAACAATACTTTAATGAATTTGATCATCTTCATAATAAATAAGAAATTGATGAAGATGAAAAAACCGGGATGGTTCAATTGTTTCAATGGATTGAATGAACATATTGCTATAAAGAGGTAGAAAGACAACACTACCATGGTTTGAAAGGTATATTGCAATTTTTTATTCTAATTGAGAAAAAGATTAAGAGGAAGCAAGAGACAAGTCGAAAAAGGACACAACCCACATGATCGACCGGAACACCCTCAAGGATACTAGAGAAATCAAGAACGGGCTACCGGTCCAAGGGTAAAACTCTCGAGACATCAAAAGGATGCAAATGAGAAGGTAACAAGTTAATTCCTTCTAAATCAATTTTTACTCTTAAGCTAATATGTTTAATTGAGTAAGACATGTGGCACGAGGCTGCCCCAACCCTATTGTAATGATCCTTGCCGATTGCAGAGAATACAAGTCCATAAATAAGGAAGAATTTGATGAAGAAGAAGGTGACGAGATTGAGTATCCAAAAAGTGGTGAACTAATAGTGACAAGATGCATATTGAGCACGATGATCAACCCTCAAGAGAAAGCGCAACGCGAGACCATCTTCCACACAATATGTCTCATTAGGAATAGGATATATGGACTTATCATAGATAACAGTTCTTGTACTAACGTTGCAAGCGCCTATATGCTGAAAAAGCTAGGTTTGGAAATAGAGGAGCATCCTAACCAATATAAACTACAATAGCACAACAATAAAAAGAGAGCCCAAGATAACCGAGCCCTTCCACATAAGCAAGTACCATGAGGTGCTTTGCCAATTCGTACCAATGCAAGTAGCACATCCTACTAAGGCGGCCATGAGAATTCGATTGCGAGATAACGCATGATAGAAGGAAAAACTTTTATTATTTCATAAAAAATGTAAATTAACACTAGCACTTTTTAATCCTTCAAAAGTACATGATATGCAAGTGAAATTGAATTGTGAGGACAAACTAACTTTTATATTAAAGCTAGTGCAATTTGTAAGGCTTTAAGTAATCAAAGCCCGATATTAGTAATGTTCTATAAATATGTTTATAGAAAAAGGTACAACAGAGTATCCTTCAGAGATCACCAACATGTTGGAAAAATTTCGCGATTGATTTCCCGAGGAGATACCGGCCGGATTGCCACCAATACGATGCATTTGAACATCAAATCAACATTATCCGAGATCATCATTGCCAAATCGGCCAACATACCACATTAACCTCAAGGAGATGAAATAATTACAAAGAAAAGACCAAGAACTAATGGACAAAGACTACATTCGAGAAAGTCTGATTTCGTGCACTATTCCCGTACTACTTGTACCAAAAAAGGACGAGACTTGAAGGATGTGAATCGACTGTTGGGCAATCAATAACATCACAATTAAATACTGGCATCCCTTTCCATGGTTGGACAACATGATAGAAGATTTGAATGTGGTAACGATCTTCTCAAAGATCGATCCCAAGAGCGGATATCACCAAATCCTCATGCCAAAAGGCGATGAATGGAAGACGACCTTTAAAATGAAGTAACGATTATACTAATAGCTCGTCATGCCTTTCGCTTTCCTACGCTCCAAGTACCTTCATAAGGCACATGAACCATGTTCTCAGAGTCCACATTAGTAAAATTGCCATAGTTTATTTTGATGATATTCTTGTTTATAGTAAAATTCTTAGTAAACATATTGTACATCTTGAACAAATGCTAGAAATACTCTGAAATGAACAACTCTAAATAATCCTCAAGACGTATTCCTTTTGTACTGATCAGATTCTTTTCCGAGATTTTGTTGTAAGTTCACAAGGATTACGCGTAGATATGGACAAAATTAGGGCCATACAAGAATGATCCACACCGACCACTGTTGCACACCATAGCTGCAACCCTCATCGCGGTTATATAAAAAGATAAGGACTTCAAACAAGGATATATACAAGCTAAATTGTTTGAAGCACTTAAGGCAAGTCTATCCACCGCTTCTACCTTAGCATTGCCGAACTTTGTCAAGACGTTCAAAGTAGAGTGTGATGCCTCAGGGATAAGCATTAGAGATCAATCCTAGTTCAAGAATGATAACCTGTGGTTTATTTCAACGAGACGTTAAGTGGAGCCATACCGACCCCATGTACAATAAAGAACTCTACGCCCTTGTCTGAGCCTTAGAAACATGGTAGCACTACATGCTAGCAAATAAGTTCATCATCCACACAAATAATGAGACCCTCAAACATCTCAAGGGTCAGACCAATCTCAAGCAAAGACATGCCAAGTGGATGGAGTTCGTCGAGTCCTTTCTGTAATCAAGTATAAAAATGCAAAGAAAATGTGGTTGACGACGCATTATAATAGAGATACGCTCTCACTACTACCATGGAAGCTATAAACTTGGGGTTCAAATACCTCAAAGAGCTATATGAAAATGATCCAGAGCTTAGCAAGATATTCTAATTGTGCAAGGAAAGAGCTAGTGAACCTTTATACATACATGATGATGATATTTTCCACGATAGATGACTTTGCATTCTGCAAAGCTCAATGGGGGAATTGGTGCTTCAAGAAACACATGGAGGACCTTTCGTAGGACACTTTGGGGTGGAGAAGGCCTAGGACACCATAAATGAACATTTCTTTTTGTCATGCCTCAAGCACGTCCATCCC
Source organism: Gynandropsis gynandra (assembly GCA_036759665.1). Lineage (NCBI taxonomy): Eukaryota > Viridiplantae > Streptophyta > Magnoliopsida > Brassicales > Cleomaceae > Gynandropsis > Gynandropsis gynandra. Next base: position 14,832,687 of record CM071865.1, on the reverse strand, counting down.
ATGGTCTGTACCTTCCTTTATCCATCCTAATTCATCCATGGACTGAGTTGTCAATGGACTTTTTTCTATCTTTATTGTTGTTGACTGATTTCATAGATGGCGTACCTTGTACCATGCTCAAGACCAACAACACAACCAGTATTGAAAGTATTTTCTTCAAAGAGATCATACGCATCTACGCCCTAACCAAGACGATTACATCGCATCGAGACACAAAATTTATGAGTCAGTTTGTGTGTACACTTTGGCGAAAGCTAGAGACAAAGCTTGTGTTCTCCACGACGTGCTATCCATAGACCGACAATCAGATAGAGGTGGTAAACTGCACATTATAAGCACTACTAAGATCATCCAGTAGATGATACACAAATAAGTGGCTTGATTACCTACCACATGTCGAGTTCACCTACAACTGAACACAACACTGCCACAAAGCACTCACCTTTTGAGGTCATATCAATTATGTTACAACTATCAACAACATGTAACGTAAATTTTGTATGCCTATGACGTTAAAATAACATTGTATTTACATTGCTATTACTTACCAACGCGGATTTGCATTGGAAATAACATTTTTTTTTGCAGTGGTTGTACGCCCATGTGAGGATTTGCCGCTACTTAAAAACATTACAATGTATTTCCAACTACATATGCTAGATTAATTGATGAAAAGATTTTAATTGGTACATGCTTCAATCTTTTAAAACACACTGTAATGTTTACCTGTAGATTGTATGGGCAAAATAGCATAACATGGATGACGTCAACTACTTTTGTCATTGTGTGAAGTGTTTGTTGATCCAACTCCGAGATTGTAAGTATGTTATTACATATTTTAAATTGTGATGTCACTATTCTGAATCAAATAGTGTCATCAAGAACAAATTATATAATATAAAATTTCTCAACATCATTAAATATTATGGAGTTTCAAATCATTATTTAAAACTAAATTTAGAATTTCAGTCATGTTATTACAAAATCTCGATCAAACATTTACTTTATGTAATGGCATAAGATTGAAACTAATGCAACTAAACAACAATATAATCGAATGAAAACTCATGGAAGGCACCAATATAGGTGAAAATGTTTTTATACCTATACTACATCATATACCAACAAATTTGGTGTTACCAATTGATGCATCATCTAGGTGTAATATAAACATAGCATGTTTTACAATTTATACATGACTAGACATTCCAAAAGGATGCAGACTGTGTAGTACCAGGACCGAACATATGAACTAAGTAAGAATTAAACTAATAACCTATGAAAAATAGGGTCATTGAACTGTATAAAGTATTAGTGTGTCTAATATGAACAAGTAAAATAAACTACAACTACAATCATACACAATTTAACATGGTGCTTCTAGACTCGAGAATTTTTCTCACGTACATGAACTCGCTGAATATTTCGTACATATCTTTTTTATTCCTATCGAGGAATATAATCATTTCTCATGGATTTATCTGTCTCGCAATGCAAATCCTATTCTAGTATATAGATTATTGATGTTTGCGTCTAGTAACCTATACGCTGAATATTATTAATGAACCTACCTACTCTCCCTCTGCAAAGTCATATCCAACATCTAGACCACTACGCATTGACCTACATGTTAACCTAAATACCACTCGATATCCTCATTCCTAAACAAATTAACCTACCTATCGATATGATTATACATTTATATATAAAACATTTGATCTAGTCTAGCCTGCCGTCTCTTTTTGAACTAAACCATTTGACAATCAATTCATTGGATCTATTAACGAACTAAAAGATTAAAACATGCATTAAACCGTGAAGTAAAAATTGATAATTTCAATCATGAAGTTCATTAAGTTTGCATGCATAGACAAAACTCTAGCCTACTGCAAGGATCAAATCTATAAATCTACATCTTAAAACTAAATTATAATAATGAAAAAGTAAAAGAAAGGGCTTAGAATGCTCAGTCGATCTCTCTATCATTTTCCACCATGACCTCAACTTTAACTAGTACTTATTGATGATTCAGTTCTTCGATGTAGTCCGGATAGCTTTTTCGCTCTTTTGCACTGTCTTGGAGTATTAATCTCTAATCTGCTCAACCTCTTTTTAGATGTTCACTCTCGTCCTTCCCGTCCTCATTAATTCACAGAATTTTCCCCTTTAATAAAGAAACTTACCCCTACTTAAACACTTCAAAATTTATCCACTAAAGTGCTCGACCGAGCTAGCATGTGGTCGGATCGAGTAGTAGTTCTTTTGCGCTTTTCCCGTGTAAATATGAGCCAACTTTGATCATTTTGGATAGATCGATCGACCGAGCAAGAGATCGCTTGGGTCAAGCTTACACACTGATACATACGACACCTCTAATCGGATGAGCGCTCGACCGAGTTACAATCTGCTCGGGTTGAACGAATCCTCTGAAAGAATTTCATTTCAATGCAGCGATCTGCGTGAGTGACTCATCGGGAACATTTTGAGAATCCAAGTTCAATATGCTTGACCGAGAGTCATGACGCTCGGGCCACATTTTTCTACTGGTTCTTTGTTTCATGCTCTTTTTTTCAGAATATTGTCAAATTTCTTCAAAGTGTACTCTTTAACTGTATTACCTACAAAATCACAAAATGATCCATAAAAATAAGCTAAAAGAATGAAAATTAAATAAAAATATACTACAAATTATAGAGAAAAATTGGTGAGATCACTAATTCGTTTCTAAATAAAACAATTTGTGGTTATACTCTGCTTCATATAGATAATTCATAAAAGAAAAAAACAATGTTTAGGCAAAGTTGAAGTTTATTTATATCAATGTGTTTTTACTCATAAAAAATTTTTAAAATTTGTTTCGCGAGTTATAAACATAAATGGGTTGAAAATATTTATTCATGATGATGATAAAGAAATCAATATAAAAATAATTAATGTTTGATAGTATTCAACAATTCTTGACAACTAACATAATTACTTATATTAACTATATTAGCAATAGCATTTTGTTGATTTATTGTATATAAAAAGTGTTACTAAAAGTTCGAGTATAATATTTTAGTATCTCAATAAATTAATACAAAATTTATTTCACTCGCTAAACCGATTCACTAGGTTTCTGTTCGAAATAAAAAAAACCCATTGGATGAGGTTAAAATAAAAAATACGCTTGATATGCTATTAGTATTTCAATCCTACCTTTTCCTAAAAAAATTCAACTTCAATTTTACCGAAATATTGATATTCCCATATTACCTTTGTGACCAATACGACCTATGGGTGACCAATCCGGGTCTCGATCCGGGTTTCTCGGGTTTTGATTCGGATTCAGGTTCCTTGGGTTTATGAGAACTAGACCGAATTGAACCTGAATATTTTTCGGTATAGGTTATTTGGGTTTCGGTTCGGTTTCTGGTTATTCGGGTTGAACCCGAAATAATCAAAATTAAATTCGGGTATCCATGAAAACCCGAAATAAGCAGTGAACTAGAAATGATTTTTTTTGCGGTGCAGAGGGAGAAGAGAATGTAGGCTCGAACGGTGCAGAATAGAATGGAAGCTCGAGCGGCGAAGAAAGGATACGGTAGAATGGAGCAGAAATATCTTCAGGCGATGCAGATGGAGAAGAGAATGGAGGCTCAGGCGGGATGAGGGAGAGAAGAAGAGGATGGAATGAATGCAAAAATCTCGTCGAGCGGCAGGATGATGGAGAAGAGAATGGAGAGGCTCAGGCGATAGGATGGGGGAAGAGAATGGAGATGGAGAAGAGAATAGACAGGCTCGACGGTGGCAGGATGAGGGAGAAGAGAATTGAGAGGCTCTCGGCGGGGGGATGAGGAAGAAGAGAATGGAGAGGCTCTGCGACGGTGTGATGAGGGAGGAAAGAATGGAGGGGCTCGGGCGGGGGGATGAGGGAGAAGATAATGGAGAGGCTCGGCGACAGCGGGACGAGGGAGAAGTGGCGGGATGAAGTAGAAGAGAATTGAGAGAGAGTCTGTGTAGGTGTAGCGATAGAACAAAAAACACAAAACAAAATAAAACCAATTTTAATTCGGGTTATTTGGGTTCTTCGGGTTTAATCCGCATACGGATTGGACCGATCGGAACTCGAACAAGTTCTAGGTTTTGGACCCATATAGATTTTTAGGATAACCTGTTTAATAATGATCGGGGTTTTTCGAATCGATCTGGGTAGGTCTGATCCGCTTAATCCGAATTGGCCACCCTTAAAGCGACCCATGCGACCCATATGACACTTGTGACCTATGTGATCCTTACGATCCATGCGACCCTTGTAACCCAAGCGACCCTCGAAAATCGCTCGAAATCCTTAATCCTTGCTTTCGCTCAAAATTGCCTCTTGCTCATTGCTTCTTGTTCTCAACTTTAAACTCGCCCCTCGCTATTTACTCTCAACTTTGAAATATGTTTTGTTTCGACAAATGTAAAACCGTATGTTTTCACAAACAAAAAGTAAAAACACGTTTGTATTTTCTCTAATTATTTTCATTAGATTTTCGAAGATATACATGAATCAAAGAAATAATATATTTGATATTTTACCCATTGAATGCTATAATCAAAACAAATATAGTAAAATTGTTGTAAAAGTAAAGGACGAACAAGAGAAGTAGACAATAGAGTAAAAAGAAGAGATGAAAGGGAGAGTAATTCTTATTCAAGAGTGAATTTTTGTGTGTACAATACAAAAAAATACATCTATTTATAGGCTTACGTGGGAAGATCAAAGGACATGAATAAGAAGATAAAAATTGTATTTGTCATTGACATTAATGCAATACATTAATGTAGATTTATTGGTCAAAATTCACATTCATTATGTACAATTCATTTATAATACTCCCCTTGAATGTGTTTTTTAGTAGAGATCATATGCAACAAAATAATGTCTCCTTAAAAACCTTTACCAATAAAACCTAGTAGGAAAAACTTCGTAAAGAAAAAAGAGTGCAGCGAAATATTTTTCTCCCCTTAAGAAGATCATTACTTGAGATCTTTTAAACGACGCATTCCAATCATATAAGTCATCTTCTCAAATGCTTTTGTAGGAAGAGCTTTAGTGAATAAATCTGTCGGATTCTCATTTGATTTGCTTTGTTGAACATTTATCTCGCCCTCTTTTTGAAGATCATGAGTAAAGAAAAATTTGGGTGATATATGCTTTGTATTATCACCTTTGATGTAACCATCAGATAATTGGGCAATACACACAATATTATCTTCGAATAAAGTTGTGGGGATATGTTTATGAATTGGAAAACCACATGTTTGCGGAATATATCGAGATAAAGATCTCAACAAAACACATTCACGATCTGCCTCATAAATTGCAAGTATCTCTGCGTGATTTGATGAAGTTGCTACCAAAGTTTGTTTCATAGCATTTCTCAACACCAAAGAGCTTCAAACTTGAGTTTGATAAAGTTTGACATCGTAAACTATATAAAAATAAAAACTAAATTAAATACAATTAGATCAAGCTATAATGTTTCTGATACACAAGATCCATATAAATGTCGAGCGTAGAGCATACTTGGTTATAGAGATCTTAATATTGTAAATAAATATATATATATATACTATATACACTTATATATGATTGACATGATAAGAGAAAAAATTACCTTGATTTTTTTGTTAGAGTGTCGTGTTGATAACGTGTTGTAAAAGTAAAGAATGAACACGACGAGAAGTAGAAAATATAATAAAAGAAAAGATAAAATGAGGTGTAATTCTTATGAAAGAGTGAATTGTTGTGTGTACAATATAAAAAAATATATCTATTTATATATTTACATACATCAAATCAAATGACATAAATAAGACGATAAAAATTCAAATGATATGAATAAGAATAAGAAGATAATATTAAAAAGATAAAAAGGTCAAAATACATGTTTTTTTTCGAAATGACAAAATTTAAACCAATTTAAACCGAAACAAATAATGGCAATATATATAAGATTATTTTTTCATTCAGCGGGAGTTAAGCGACGGCAACAAAAATGGCGACGATGGATTCTGATGTCCTGATGGTTCCCGCCGGAGAAGGCTCTACCTCCGCCGCATCTGCCTTGCCGTCCTCTTCAACCAAGAAACCTAAACGATTCGAAATCAAGAAGTGGAACGCCGTCGCCCTCTGGGCCTGGGGTATGTTTCTCCGAAACCCTAAATCTCTTATCATATGCTGCGATGGTTCTGGTCTCTTTTCTCGTGCGTTACTATGGTTTAATCGGTGGATGATGTGAAATCGTGGCCTGATTTTTGTAGATATCGTCGTGGATAACTGTGCGATCTGCAGGAATCATATCATGGATCTATGTGAGTTTGTGATTTCCGTTCGTAGTTGTTAACTATATGTGTTTCTTGTTTTGTTCGAATGATTCAAAATCAAAGGAATGAAAATTTGCATATTGTACTGTTGTTCTGATCAGGCATCGAGTGTCAGGCGAATCAGGCAAGCGCCACGAGCGAAGAGTGTACTGTTGCTTGGGGTAAGGTTCTTCAAGTTTTGGCAATTTTGACAACTTTCTAATGATGGAACCTAAATTTGGAGGTTTCTCAATTAGTCATATCTTTTCCTCGACTTTCTTCCTTATGCCTTCCCACTGGTTCAGTTACTTGCTGAGTCGTGAGGTTTTCTCAACTCTCCACGAGTGATAAGTTTCATTTATATACTTTAGTCGAGTTTGTGCATGCTTTGTTGAAGTTAACTTGGCAATAAGATGACTAGTTTTCCATGAATATTGCTGTGCAATTTGCTGTCCTTTCCTACTCATTTCATAGGATAGTTCATGTAGCTTTGGTTCTGAAGACACTAGTTTATAGTTTATTGTTTTTCAAGATCCAACTTAAGGTCCAGTTAGGATTTGTACCTTTGTTTTTTAAGCTGTGTGAACTTGTTGGCCTGATACTTAGGGTGAAGTTTTCTGGATTAGTGATGCTTTTGGTTAAAAAAAAAAAATTCATATCAAAGGTTGGTGTACTCTGTGATATGCATCTGTGGCCTAATTCTTCTGACAAGAACCTGGCTTCTGGTTTGTTTATTACATCTCTTTATTAGCCCTGTTGTCGTCTTTGCTTTCTTAAAGACTAAAGAATCCTCATAGTCCACGCATTCATATTGCTTTGATCATCATGTATTTCCCCTTCCTAGTTTCAATTTTACTAATTTTCCCTTCACTGAACTTGATTGTTACAATGCTAAAGATTCATGTCATTTTTCATATGGTAGGGGTTTGCAACCATGCTTTTCATTTTCACTGCATCAGCCGTTGGCTCAAGACCCGTCAAGTTTGCCCCTTAGGTATGGTTAAGCTGATTCATCTTCTGTTGAGTTCCTCATTTACACAAAACAGGGATTTCCTGAGTATTTTTACAATGTGCCTTTTTTACAGATAACAGCGAGTGGGAGTTTCAGAAGTACGGGCATTAGTCACCCTGCCGTGAAGAAGGTATTGATTCTCTGGTCCTGTCACCATGATGTCAGCTTCAAAACACATTTGTTCGACTTTCTTTGCTCTTCTGAAAAAGAAACAACTGTGCTGTTAGCAAGGTTCATGAACTAGTTTATCTTATTCGAGTCTTGATTACATCTCTCCTGGGATCTGGATCGGCCTGCGAGTACAATAGGGCGTTCAAATCAGGAGGGATAAACAAGGAGCGATAATTCTGGACTGTGAATCTGAGACCATGTAAAAAGTAAGCGGGTATGTCGGTTTTGAGTATCTGTCTTGCAGTGTTACGACAATGAAAATGGAATGTGTGGGTGTGGTTTTCAAACGGTAGTTACAAAGGTACTCAAAGATCCGAGAGAGAGAGAGAGAGAGAGAGTAAAGAAAGAACATGTTTTCCCTAAGTTACTCTCTGGAGGGCTCGCCTTTAAAACTGAAACAAAAGACCTACAACTAAACGATCAGAGTGGGAAACATGAACTTGGTAAAGCCCACTTTATGATCTCTTTGAATCTGCGTTTGTGTTTATATCCGAGCTCGAAAATTTCTGACTGGAAATGTCTGGAAATGTGGGTGGATGGATTGGGTGGATTTTTCGGATTTGGTTCAGTTCGGTTCAACTTTTTATGGGTTTGGTTAGTTTCGGTTTGGCTGATGGAAAGTTATAACAAAGAGATGCTATTAGGTGGTCTTCGTTTGCTGTGGAAAGATGCCGGAGTAGCAAGTTTGAATAGCATGTCTAATCTAAGCGTTGCTACGTCATGCCTAGTAGTGTATGCTGATGATAAATTTGCGAGAATAATAATACATGAAAATTGACCAAATATGAATTAGCTTTGTTTTCTTGAGCAAATATGGCTTATAAAATTATATATAGAGGCTAATGCGTGTATATATATATATATTCGCGTTATACTTAAAAAGAATTTACATTTATTCTGCAAATAAAATTCATCGTTAAATATAACAAAACATTTAAATGATAAATATGTTGAAAGCAATTTTGTAATTGAAAGTTATATATTGAATAGTTTAATAAAAACGTTAACGAAATGTGTTACAACGTGGCTATTATTATTTATTAATTAATAAAAAAACTAATGTATAATTTCTTTCTTATTTCCAATAAAAGATAGATCACAATTTCATTTTATTAATGTATTAAATGTGGATGTTATTACATAATTTTCGACTGAAGATATAAGATAATTTAATTATAAAAAATGATACAATTATGGCATCATTTCATATTTAAAAGAAATCATTTGTTTTTTTGAATAGTTTTAAAAAATATTAAATATATTAGATATAAATTTCCAATTAATCTTAAAAGTATGCAAATCACTAACAGTTTAAATTAATGTAAGAGCTGAAAATAACAGTAAACCGCTTATTGAACCGTTCTAAAGGCATTGAATCCGAATGTCAAGAATTATGCATTCGATCGAAAACATACATCTATATGTTGATGTAACGTATATACATATAATATATTAAAAAAATACATACCAACGATAGATTGATCGTCTCTTTTTTGGCTTTCACGTTCATCCTGGTAATCTTCCATGATATATACTCACGGTTGTACAAGTCTACGTTTTGATGCATGCTCTTCAGGCTTTCTAGCTCTAAACTGTGGCATTAGACCCGCTGGTGGTGGTGGTGGTAGCCTCAGACAATCCCTTTGAAAATGATCCATACTGCCACAACAAAAATATATGTCTAATTGTCCTCGCCTTATAGTTCCTCCCATTTGTTGAAGGCACTCACAAAACTAGTGTTGTAAACTACCACATCGGAAGCATCCTACTCTGTTATCAAATCTTTGGCATGCCCCAACATGCGCACGTCCACAACGGTGACATGGGTACCTTGGTGTTGCTACGATAGGACGAGTCTGAAGTGTTTTCCAGTGATCTGATCTCCCCAAATCTGCTGGACAACCTGTTTCCTTTGGCATCCGAAGACTTCAAGATGCCCTCCTCGATGAGTCCCTTCTCTACCAACTGATCATTCTGAACTAGCTCACACAATAATCCATGCTTGATTATCTCAATCCTGCGTATGATTTCTGGTCGTAGTCCTTGCAAAAATTTATTGACCTTAAGAACTTCTGAAGTTATTGATTTGGATCCAAACCGTGATAACTCCAAATAAGTTTCATAATATTGAGCCATAGTACAGTCACCTTGTGTGAGCTGTAGAAATGCCAACTCCATCTCTTCATGAGCAGCGTGTGGTACATACTTCAACTCAAAAAGTTGTTTGAACTCAGCCCAAGAAAACATATGCTATGGAAGTTCTCTCTGAATCTCGTGCCACCATAACACTACTTCACCCTCAAAATAGTGGAGTGCAATATTCATCTTAAACTCTAATAGACATCTAGATGATCAAAAGTTCTGCTCTAATCGAAACATTCATTCCTCCGCCTTCATGGGAGGTACCGCACCGCCACGAAATGACTTTGTACCCCATTTAACCATGTGATCCATGACATAGAAATACTTTGACGTCTCCACATGCCTCTGTGATGAGGACATCGCAACAGAGCTCCACAAAACTGAATTAGACTAGGAATAAGTAGGAATAAGTGGAGGACGAGCTGAACTACAAGTTGGATGCAAAGAAGGACCAAAACCGAGCACAGTGGACCCATTATGAGAGCTAGAACCCGCAGATTGCAAACCGAGGTGCAAAACATGCTAGTGAGCGAATTTGGAGCCCAAACTAAAGTAAAGGAGGCTGGATTAGATCCAACCCATTCTAGGGCCTTAGTCCATGTAATTCAAGCCCATTTGAAGACTTGGACATCAATGAACTGAATTCAGTCTGAATTTGAAGAGTTCATTCAAAGAAGACATTTATAGCTTCTCTTTTTCATAGTTTAGCATTTATTTTGAACTGATTTCGAGATTGGAATCTCTTATGCTATTTTTGCTTAGGTTCTATGGATTGTGCATGAAAAATCCTTGGCTTCACTCTTGTATATATACCATTCTTTAGGTGAATGAAAAAAGACACAGATTTAAAAGTAAAAACTGAGAGGTTTCTCTTTAGTTCTCTTAGAACTAGTTTTCGAACTTGTGACGTTCGACCCGTGGAGTTAGTGTTTGGCTTATCAAGCGCTGCTTCCGCACAACGTTTGAGCGCTTTCGACCACCCTACATTCTATAACCAGTAACTATCGGGTCTAGGACGTTCTTGGGGACGTGGGCTTAGGTTCTTAGAGATAACGAGTTGTTATTTAGGTTTAGGGAACCAATCCATCGCCTAATAGGTTATCTTTCGATCTAGGATCATATCACTCTGATTAAACACTAGGGGAGGTGCTGGTGGTGGTGACAACGATACTTGGGGTGGAGCATGTGACTGTACTGGTGGTGGTGTCGGTGCCTGTAGTGGTACTTGTGGCGTCGTCGAACTCTCCTCTTGGTTATGTTGTCGAATTTTAACTAATAGCTCTCTCAACATTTCTCTCATGACATCTCTATCTATTCCACTTCGCGATCTTTGTCCTTATGATTGAGACTGCGTGCAGCTAATGGAATGAGAGCCTCCGCACATCCCACGACCAAGAGCCCTAATAACCATCCTTCTCGGTATTGTTTGCAACACAAATTAACTACTATTAGTTTACATAGCTCTAAACCCCACTAGACATTTCAAGGGCGAAATATCAGATATACCCTCATAGGGCTAAACCGTTTCAAAATACCCTTCCCTAAAATAATTATTTAATCGAAAAAATTGGAAAAAGACAAAATTTCCCTTAATTTTCGAACGTGAAAAATTCCACGTTCTGCAATTTTTCAACGTGAAAAACTGTCAAACCGTGTCAAAAACAAGAAAGAATAAGTGATTTCGAATTTGAGAGGGATCAATTTGAAGTTGGCAAGAAGGAAATGGCTAAAATCAGCCGCAACAGTGAAGAAGATAGCACGAGTCAATCTTCAATGGAGTCAATAAGTGTAAGTAGATCAATTTCTAGGGTTTTGCAAGTTGTCGAGTCGCAAAATGGTTTATTGATTTGAAATGGTGTGAGTGTCAGTGAGTCTATTGAGTCTTAGTGAGTCGGTTGAGTTGCAAGAGTCGGTTGTCTCAGTGAGTCAGTTTGGGTCGTAATGGTCGCTTGAGCGTCGCAAGGGTTCTAAGTGTCATTTGAGTCGGTTGTCTCAGTAAGTCACTTTGGGTCGCAATGGTCGCTTGAGCGTCGTAGGGGGTCTAATGGTCGTTTGAGTCGGTTGTCTCAATGAGTCGATTTGGGTCGCAATGGTCGCTTGAACGTCGTAGGGGGTCTAAGGGTCATTTGAGTCGGTTGTCTCAGTGAGTCGGTTTGGGTCGCAATGGTCGCTTGAGCGTTTGAGGGGGTCTAAAGGTCGTTTGAGTCGGTTGTCTCAGTGAGTCGATTTGGGTCGCAATGGTCGCTTGAGTCGCATGGTCTGTTGGGTCGCATTGGTTGGTTGAGTCGCATTTTTCGCTTGAGTCGCATGAGTCTCAGTGAGTCGGTTGAGTGTCGCCGAGGGTCCGAGGGTCGTTTGAGTCCAATGGGCCGGTTGAGTCGCATTGGTTGATTGAGTCGCTTGGGTCACTTGAATCGGTAGAAGTATAATGTATTCTTAATTAATTAGTCATTCTGCAGGTGGCGCCAAAGCCAGAGTTTGTGTATGAATTCAAGCACATGGACAAAATGCCAAAGATCACCACCAAGTGTTATCCTCACGAGACAATAACGAAATTGAGAGGAATCTTAGATGAATACGAGTTGCATTACTTCGAGAAGAGGTCACAATTTGAGCATTTATTCCATTTTCAATGTGACTCCACATTGACTAAGGTTCAAATGCCTATCCTCCTAAATCACTCTGTGATTGTCGGGACAAGAAGGAGTTATGGTTCGTCTTAAAAGGTATTCCCATCCGGTACTCTATAGTGGAGCACACACTAATTTCCGGATTGAAATGCAGACCATATCCCAAAAGATGGGAGTCCAAAAGGGGTGATACATTCAAGCGGAAGAATTTCGGCCGTGGAAAGGTGACCCCCGCACAAATCATTGGAAAGCTTGTGAAGGCGAAGAATGCCTAGGACCGGACGAGGTTGGCAACTTTGATGTTGTTGGCGTAAGTTATAGCTAACAAGCCTTCATCAGACAACTCTATCAGCCATCATCTCATTGACATGGTTGATGACTTGGAATTTTGTGAAGGCTTTCCATGGGGGCGTTACATATTCAAGAAGATTGTGGATACTTGCCGCAAGCACGTTAGCGGGGAATCACCGAAACCAAAATAGTATTGTGGCGGTTTCATGATCCCACTAATGGTAAATTTTATATATTATTCGAATAACTTAAATGTTTTCGTACTTTTTTCATTCTTATCATTTTTTTAATGTTTCAGTTACTTCCATTCGAAACCATCATTAATTTGGGAGGAACGGGATGGTATGTTCATGTTATGGATGCGGATCCATCATGCCCAAGAATGTGCAAGAAGATTGTTAAATCCAGTATTAACCTGAAGCATGTAGATGTGATAAGGCTGATCGGAGATTCTAAGGTAACAATTACATAAGGGTCACAAGGAAAACAAGGGTCACTCAGGGTAATAATGGTTATTTTTGTTTTTCAGGATATTCGAAGTATTCTTCGTGCTGAACACGAAGAGAAAGGTTTACTTTTTGATCTGGACGATTATGAGGGATGCCACGATCCCGATGTTCAGATATGGATGGAACATCTTCGTAGAAATCCGAAGGGTATTTGTTGGGAGGACATCCGTAAGAAATAATTGCTGATGCGAAAAGCAGTTCTTGGTGATAAAAAGAAGGGAAAGGGAAGGAGACTAAGAGGAAAAAGAGCGTGGACGAAAAAATGATAGAGATTGAAGACTCAAAGATGAAGGAAGGGTAGGTGTTGCTGAAGCTGATGAAGAGAGAGATGGCGATGTTGAAGTTGATGCTAAAGATGAAGCTAAAAGAGAAGGTGAGGATGAAGCTGAAGGAGAAGAAGCTACAGTCCGTCTGACACTGGAGCAGAAATTAATGAAGGAAATAAAGAAGTCAAAGAAAAGAATCATCAACACCATAAGAGATCTTCTAAGGGATGTCGGGTTTCATTTGCCTAATCCAAAAGCACAGGTAGCAAATTCAAAAGGTGCTGAAAAGGCAAAATCAAAATCTGTCGAGAAAGATGCGAGCACCGCAAACCAATCTTCTGACATTGTTTGAGATGATGATTTTGGATTCCTTCAAGGTCCATATCGAGTGTCAAGAAAAGAGCCAAGCCAAGAGCCGGTTGATGAATTCCTTCAACGTCCATATCCAGTGTCAAGAAAAGAGCCAAGCGAAGAGCCGATTGAGTTAGAGTCTGAAAATGACTCTAGAGATGGCTCAGAAGAGGATTTAGCAAACATTTCGAGATTAGTTAAAAATATCGCATCTGCCGCCACCATTCCTCTAACTAAATACATTTCCGGAGAGGTTACTGCAGTCGTTGCTCCTCATGAATTTCCACCAAGTAAGTAATAAATAGTGAAAAAGTTCATTTGAGTCAATTTCCATCGAGAGTCGGCATGGGTCGAAGGGTCGCAAAAGACGCATAAGTCTCATGGGTCGTATAATTCACACGGTCGTATAAGTCCAAGGGTCGCATATGTCGCACGGTCGTATAAGTCCCACAGGTCGCAAGGGTCGCATCCAATGAATGAAGTAATTTTATGCGGATGCTCCAATGGTTACGCTCGATGAAGTCATCGACGAGGAAACTACAATCGATCCTATTGAAGAGGCCCCCTCTAAGTATAAGGAGGTTTCTTCCGAGGAAACTACAGTCGGTCCTGTCGAAGAGGCCCCCTCTAAGGATAAGGAGGTTCCTGCCTAGGGAACTACACTGGATCCTGTCGAAGAGGCCCCCTCTAAGGATAAGGAGGTTCCTTCCGAGGATACTACAGTGGCTCCTATCGAAGAGGTCCCCTCTAAGGATAAGGAGGTTCCACCATGTAAGTACGGTCTTTTGAGTCACAAAGGTCGCATTGGTCATATGGGTCGAATGGGTCACAAAAGGTCGAATGGGTCAAATGGGTCACAAAAGGTTGCATAGGTCGTAGGTCTGTATAGGTTGCATAGGTCGTAGGGTCACATTGGTCGCCATATGTTTAATGAAGTATGCAGGTGCTGGACCTTTATCGAAGGAGTCTGCGGCATATGTTGAACCTCCGCCGGTACCTAAACGAATTTTAAGACCATGGAAGACATATGCTGAACCTCCGCCAGTGAAAAGAGCAAGAACAGTGCGAGGGAGAGGGCGAGGGAAAGATGTTGGTGGAGTGCAAGAACCCGAAAAGAAGGTTGTTCAAGAACCCAAAAAAAAGATGGTTCAAGAACCTGATAAAAAGGTGGATGAAGAACCTTCGTTCTGGTGGAAGCCCAAGGGATTTGAAAAGGGCTCGATAACCCGAGAACCTTCGTTCATTGACGCAAGCAGTGAAAGGTTGATTGCTCTAGATATGTTCCTGACGAAACCTGGACATGAGAGTTGGTGGAAATCTGATTTAAATACTCCCCGAGGCCAGGGTTTTGGGAGATTGTATTAAAGCCCGACGTATGGCTTGAAGATGATGTAAGTTTTTTTAAACCCGAAGTCACAGAGGTCATTTTGTGTCATATGTAATTATGTGTGTTAAACTTTTTTTATTTTTTGCAGCAATTGGAGGAGGCGTTGTTGATGCAGTATTATCGCATGAAGATATTCCCCGCGATATTTAAGAAACTTTACGTTTGTCTTGTTCTTTTCATGCAGATCCTCAAGCTGTGGTCGTACGAGAATATGGACACTTTGCCAGAATTTCTTAGTGATTGTTTAAATGGCAAGTATCCATTCAGAATTACGGAACCAATGAGTGATTTCGAAGGCTTTGTCTCGGTTCTAAGCATTCTACGTGCGAGAGTATATATATAGGATGTCATTGGGTAACCATCAAAGCGGATTTCAAAACCCAATGCATCATGGTATACGACTGTCAGCTGAACCTTAAGAAAACGCATATCGATCCGGTGATTGAAAATATAAGAAAAGCTATCCCTAAGATGTTCATTCTCGGAGGGTTTCCTTCTTTGACTTCAGGAGAAGATGAATGGAAATATGAGCATTATGAAGGTCTGACACAGAACAAAAGCGGGAATGACTGTGGTGTTTACTCCTACAAATTCGTAGAAGCCTCGGTAATGAAAGCACGTAATGATTTGCACTGCATTTGCGATGAAAATGTTCTTTTCATGCGTGAGAAGATTGCGGCTGAGGTATTTAGTAATGGAAAATGTATTCCTCCACCCTTAGATTAACTTGATATTTGGTACATTGTTATTTTTTAAATATTTGGTATATTTTTATTTTTAAATATTTGGTACATTGTTATTTTTTTAAAATTTCTTCATAATAATAAAAGGAGTCGCAGGGGTGAAAGGGTCGCAGGGTCAAGGGTCGAACGGGTACAATGGTCCGAGGGTCGCAGAGGTACAAGGGTCGTAGAGGTACAAGGGTCGCAGAGGTTCAAGGGTCGCAGTGATACAAGGGTCGCAGAGGTACAAAGGTCGTTTGACAATTTTACTCGTTCGACCCTTGACCCTTCGACCCTCGGACCCCTGCGATCCTTTTATCCCTGTGACCCTTGTATCTCTGGGACTCTTGTACCTATGCGACTCTCAGACCCCTTATTATTTATAAATACAATTATTTACAAATAATATGAATAATTTATTATTTTTTATTTACAAATACAATTATTTACAAATAATATGAATAATTTATTATTTTTTATTTACAAATACAATTATTTACAAATAATATGAATAATTTATTATTTATTATTTACAAATAATATGAATAATTTGTTATTTATTATTTACCAATACAATTATTTACAAATAATATGAATAATTTATTATTTATTATTTACAAATACAATTATTCACAAATAATATGAATCCGCGCGACCCATGTCCCTCATGACCCTTGTCCATCTGTGACCCTTGGACCCGTGTGACCCTTGGACCCCTGCAACCCTTGTCCCCTTTCGACCCTTGTTCATCCGCGACCCTTGTTACAATAATAGTAAATCCACAAAATAGCGATACTAACAATAGTACTTACTATTGAATAATTGTAAAAAAACTAAACAAATACAAACATGAAGTTCAAGTTCAAAAGAATGTTCTTGTTCAAAGGAGGTTTAGACCAATCAAAATACAATTGAAATCAAACTCTGTTATTGTTAGGCCCTCGTTGAGGGAAAAACTGAAGCATTGGTGTTGGTCCATCGGAATACAGTTCGACTTTGAGGGTACAACCATGGGTCAGTCTATGGTCTTGACAAAACTTTCTCCAACCCCTTCTGGTGGTAGCGCCACCACGTGCCACGAGCCTTAGATATGCGGTCCACAACATTCCGTATCCTTTCATCAAATATATCTTACATTGTCTATGGCAAAGACCTTTCGACCTTGCAAACCCTATCGGAAGTATCTGCGACATCCGTAGAAAGGAATAAAAATCGTGAAAATCCTTACCCAAGTCACGACATCACCCAAGTCCATATTGAGGTCACTTACCTTGCGTCTACGGCCAGATTCAAACGAGTGACTGGTACCACCGTGATCATCCTCTGAGTAGGAGTGGCGAAGGTGACGTGAAAGATCATGTCACCTTCGTGATGGAAAATTAAGTAATCCCCAACACATAAGTGTAGGCTGTTGGAGAAATATTTCCACCCATCAGTGATGCTGGAGCCATCCAACTTGACTTCCCATGTTCTGTTAGACCCATTCCATTTATGCGTTGTCGTGTTGTTGTCCCTCGTTTTCCTGTAAATATATTCATCGAAGAAGATCTTCTGGATGTCCTGTAACAAAAAACGAATAACAAAGTCAAATATGTACATTCTCTACATGTAACATACCGACAGATGAAGTTGATTACAATGTAGTTCTCCATATAGAGCGGAAAAATCTCTCTGAAAAAATGTGGGAAATGTGGCATTTTCGGGAAAATTTGATGGAAGATGTCGAGAGTTAGAGAGAGAGAGTATGTCGTTATTATAAAAAGAAAATTGATGGAACATGACACTAATATCGCCGTCAGATGGAATTCGAAAAGACATGACTGCAGAAGTACAAGGGTTGCAGACGTTAAGTTTTTTCAATTTTTTTCAAATTTGATGAAAAGTTCGGCCGGAATTTTGGTGACGGATTTTTCGGCGGGTCGCATGGGTCGCATATATGCGAAATCGACGAATTTACGCGTTAATAATGATAAAATGTCAAAAACCAACCAAAACAATACATTTACAACGTCAAACTAATTAATGCCAATTGAGGGTCGCATGGGTCGCACGGTCACGTATAAGGATCAATAAATGCGAAATCGACGAATTTACGAGTTTAGAATGATAAAATGTCAAAAACTAATCAAAACAATACATTTACAACGTCAAACTAATTAATGCCAATTGAGGGTCGCATGGGTCGCACGGTCACGTATAAGGATCAATAAATGCGAAATCGACGAATTTACGAGTTTAGAATGATAAAATGTCAAAAACTAATCAAAACAATACATTTACAACGTCAAACTAATTAATGCCAATTGAGGGTCGCATGGGTCGCATGATCACATATAGGCATCAATAGATGCGAAATCGACGAATTTACGGGTTTATAATGATAAAATGTCAAAATCAATCAAAACAATACATTTACAACGTCAAACGAATTAATACCAATTGAGGGTCGCATAGGTTGCACGGTCACATATAAGGATCAATAAATGCGAAATCGACGAATTTACGGGTTTATAATGATAAAATGTAAAAAAACCAATCAAAACAATACATTTACAAAGTCAATCAATGGTTAAAACAGATTATGACCCATGTGTCCCTAGTTGAGTTGTGTATAGCCAATGCATGTGCTTCAAAAGCGATAGTAGTGTTTTAAGAACTCGTCGGATGAGTTTGAAAAAATTTCAAAAAATATATTCAACGTTTTTTTCTCAAATGTCGATATTATTTATACTATTTTCTATATTGATTCTAAATAGACGTATACAACTCAAATATATCGATAATGGCATGGGTCGCATGGTCGCATATAAGGATCAATACATACGAAATCGACGAATTTACGGGTTATCAATGATAAGATGTATAAAAGCAATCAAAATAATACATTTACAACGTCAAACTAATTAATGCCAATTGAGGGTTGCATGGGTCGCATGCGCCAGATGGGTTCTAATTTAAACCAATTGAGGGTCGCATGGGTCGAATTATAATGAAGAATTTATCGAATTATAATGATTCTAAATTAGACATGGGTCGGAAGGGTCACATGGGTCGGAAGGGTCGCATTGGTCGCATGAGTGATATTTGTTTGCATGGGTCGAATTATAATGATGAAAGTCACAAAAGGTTTAATCAAAATAATAGAAATAATATAGCATTAAACAATTGAAGTCGGCGTTGTCTCACTTGTCACGTTCCAAACACTGTAAGGGATGCTGGCTTTTGAAGATGGGGTTTGTCTCGACGAAGAAGACAGGGGTTGTCTCGAAAAAAATGGGGTTTGTATCGACGAAGAAGACGGGGTTTTTCTCGACAAATATGGGGTTTGTCTCGATGAAGCAGACATGATTTGTCTCGACGAAGATGGGGTACTTCTCCGAGCCTCACCGGGTCCAGTATAACGATTCTCTTTAGGCCTCCCGCTTTGCCTTTTCTCAGCCAGCATAGGAGGTAGAATCGCAACTTCAGACAATTGAGGAGGAGTGTCCCAATCACTGCAATCAGGAACCGGATACAAGGTTTCTTGGTAAGCCGAACGCCATGTCTCCCGAAGGTTGTAGTTTGAACATAGTTTTGGTATCTTGTGACCTTTACCAACCTTATGTGCTGTCGCAATTGCATGACTGCATGGATACTTATCCATATCAAACATTTTGCATTCGCATGTTTTTTTGAAGACTCACTGTAAATCTTCTACCCATCTCATTTCTCACAGCATACTCATCACTCAGACTGTTCAATTCAATAACATCATACTTGGATACCTGTCCAAACCATTCATGTAACTTTTTCTCAACGTAAGGTGTTAACTTTTGAGAATCATCACCGATAGCTGCTTCCAACCTTTATCTATAGAACCATTCCATTTTCTTTCCCAAAAAAATATCTAAATGCCCTAGGATCGTAAATTTTTTTGACTTCTTCAACGTTGAATTTGTTGATTCAACGCAATTAGTGGTTAATAAGTTGTACCTTTTCCCC
The DNA here is from genome assembly GCA_036759665.1 of Gynandropsis gynandra. Taxonomy (NCBI): domain Eukaryota; kingdom Viridiplantae; phylum Streptophyta; class Magnoliopsida; order Brassicales; family Cleomaceae; genus Gynandropsis; species Gynandropsis gynandra. The sequence continues at coordinate 14,812,892 of CM071865.1, read as the reverse complement.
TTAAATTTGCATCTTGCCCACTTAACGGGATCAAGTTCCGCGTTCTCCAAATACTTTACAACATTAGGATACTTGCGCAAAGGTCACAAAGGTCAAAATGGCCACAAAGGTCACAACAGTTACAAGGGTGGTAGAGGAACAAAGGTCGCAGAGGGATACAAGGGTCGCAAGGGGGTGAAAGGGTCGTAAGGATACAAGGGTCGCAGGAGTACCAGGGTCGCAGGGGCACAAGGGTCGTAGGGGTACCAAGGTCGCAGGGGCACAAGGGTCGCAGGGGTTCAAGGGTGGCAGAGGTGCAAGGGTCGCAGAGGGTACAAGGGTCGAAGAGGTCACAAAAGTCACAAAAGTCATTTTTGTACCTGGCCTTCAAATCATTCAATAGCACTTCAAATTCGTTCTCCGTCTATGCTGCTGGACATTTGAAGAACATTTCCGCCACAGTATCACCTTTTGAAGTCTTTCTACCATGGCCTTTATTGACGTAACTCTTTATATTTTGCGATATATGACGCGCACAAAAACCATGATCAGCATTTTTATACACTTGTTTGACTGCTTTGATCAAGCTTTTATGGTGATCAGATGTCACAACGACATCACGTCCATTCGGTATCACCTCTTTAAATCTTGACATAAACCACGTCCATGATTCGTCCTTCTCTCTGTCGACTATTCCCCATGCAATAGGATATTGGTGATGTTCACCATTTTGCGCGGTCGCCACAATCAATGCTCCCTTGTACACTCCTGTCAGAAATGTCGCATCCACAGCAACCACTTTACGCATGTATTTCCATCCCTTTATATCCGCTCCGACAACCATAAAAAGGTATTTAAACCTTTTCCCATCAATGTCGAGCGGAAGATTTGTGACAGATGCAGGATTTATTTGTCTAAACATGTGCAACCACCCTGGAAGCCTCCTATAATGTTCAAAGTCATCACCACGAATCTCCTTTTGAGCATCGCATTTGCCTCTTAATGCCATTAAATACGATACATTGGCTCCGTATTTTTCTTTTACACGAGCCATCAATTCTTTTGCTGGAGGTGTTTCATAATTTCCGGCATATTCCTCTTTCAAATAATCATTATCCATTTGCACTGTACCCTTTGTAGCTTCGGTCCATTTAGATACAGGTGAACAGTTATGAATGGGATGGTGTGTTCTCACACTAAACCGTTTTGAATTCGAGATTGCTGCCACACATAATTTCCATTTACAACCACTTCCGGCAAACTTGCATCGTACTTCCCACAGCTTCATATCAGATCTCAATGTTGTATATCTAAACAAAGATTCGATTGAACCCTTCCTTAAAAATGCATGTACATCCTTCTTCCTATCAAACTCTTGCCCAATTTTACGACGCAATTCATCTTCGAACTCAAAGATATTATTTTCGATGTCTGCCTTCTCGTGAACTACCATTTCCAAGTTGTTCTCACCATCACCATACTATGTTGGCACATCAGAAGCAACTTTATTACTACCACAAACAACTTCATCAACTACCACATTCATGGCACACCACTATCTTCTCTTAACCCGCTTGTATGTTCAGTATCATAATTGATGTCGGTTAATCTCAAGTAATAATTTACCTAGACTAACGCTTCCGCAAGAATATGGATCGTATAGTACCAGGGTCGAACACAAGGAATTGATGCAACTCTAAAGCTAGTAACTAATGACTAAGACGTGTGAAATCAATGAGTGAATGGGAATGCAAATGCAAACTAAACTAAACTAATGAAAAAATTGACTCAACGACTAAACACCATAGGTATCGAGAGGTGCACAACGATACAACAAAGTTCTAAGAAGATCATTGGTCTTAGATACTATCACGAGTTCAGGGAATTCAAGCTCTTATATAGGAACTGACTGGCGTAGACTTGTCCACTATCTAGCATGCGTATACCAATATATTCTATTGCATATCTCACCTACTAGACGCATTAAGACCGCTATCCTAATCCCTAGATTCAATCAATCGACCTGGCGTAGATTCTAAATCGATTAAATCCTAAATCATTGCTAGATTCCAAAGTCTAATCCCCTGGCGTAGATTCATTAGACTTCTATAATCATCCATTCGAGTGACGTACAGGAATGAAAGCATTAAAAACAACCAATCAATCTGAAAACGATCGAATACCATACAAGAATGAAAGCATTAAACACAACCAATCAATCTGAAAAACGATCTAGTACCGAGTTTATTCATTCAAGTGGCGTACAAGAACAAAAGCGTTAAGAACCACCAAGCATTAAGAACAAGACTTCGTTACATATTGGCAATACTCTCTAACCCATGGCTGTAGATCTACTCGGACATGAACTCAGAAAACGAAACACAAAAGATAACTATATTCAACATTGATAAAGAATGAGATCCCTCCCTATTCATATACCGATGTCTGCAATAGCTCCTCCATGCTCCGGATCCCTCGTTCCGTCCTTCTCCCTCTTTCTATATGTCTCTAAGTGTGTCCTCTAATGTCCCCTCACGTTCCCCTTTTCAAGTGTGCTACGAATCCTAGCTTTAAAAGGTCTCTTTTCTCATTAATTGGCCGTTCTAAAATCAAGGAGTTTGTTGAGAAAAAGGTGGACCCGAGCGGGCACAATCTCTACCCGCTCGTGCAGTCCATTAGCCCGTGCGTGCATGACTTGAAACCTGGTCGGGCTAGCTTGCCCGATCGTGCATCCTTTGTGCCCGAGTCGGGCAAACTCTCTGCGAAATTCTAATCCAATTTGCAGCCCGATCGGGTGCACAAACACAACCCGAACGGGCACACTTCATGCCCGAGCATGTACACTATCAAATGTTGTTTCCGCTCCTTTCGCTCGATGCTTGAGTGTTTGATTTGCTTTCATGGCCTTGCACAAGTTGTACCTTGTCATTCAATCACGTTTTTGGGGTTGAATTTCCGTAATCACTCGTGTTTTGCTTCATGTCTTCGTTTCCTATACAAAACACGAAATGTAGATGAAGTCCTCGAATAAACTCGATAAATCGGTGAAATCTAAGAAATCTAATCAAAACTAGACCTAAGAATCATGTAAATACTACGACGGATTACGTGTTATCAAGAATTATCTGAATCCAAAATATTTATTGTTTCCGTTGGATTACTCCCAACTCTACTTTTGTTATTTGGACCTACAATAACAGTCATCATAATCTATAACACCTCGATCCTCACCTTCTTTAGCAATGCTTCCAAAAGCAGGAATTAGAGGCTCAATTTCCCTCTCAATTTCGATTTCACACTTCGACTTGCCGGTTCTTTCTCCACATTCAGCAGTGGTCGAATTCCTCTTATGCGATCGAACAGATAACAAATAAGATGCTTGTCATTCATTATATATGTCGGCTTCCTATTTTAACAAATATTGGGAAAATAGCTTAACTTCAACTTATTTGTATTATTTCCCACCATCATCTCTACGCATAACTCATTAATCAATTGCTAGTATGTCAGACTAACTGGAGGACATAAGAAAAAACTCTCTGGTTTTTCTGAACTCTACCAACCCATTCAGATTCTCCATTTAGGTTTTTTCCCATCTACCATCATACAAAAAGTAAATCAGTGTGATTTTCTCATCCAACGTATCTATTACACCTGTAACAAAAATATAAAAGAGAGGTAAATTCTGTGACACACTGCGACCGTGCGACTCGATGAGACTCTGTGACCCAGTGCGACCGTGCGACCCTTGTACCTCGGCGACCCTTATACCTCTGCGACCCTTGTACATCTGCGACCCTTGTACTTTTGCGACCCTTTGATCCCTCTGCGACCTTGTACCCCTTTGTGACCCTTGTACCCCTTTGTGACCCTTGTACCCCTCTGCCACCCTTGTTCCTCTGCAACCCTTGTACCCCTTTGTGACCCTTGTACCCATGCGACCCTTGGACCCCTGCGACCCTTTGAACCCTTTGTGATCCCTTTCCCATGCGATCCTTGGACCCCTTTGACCCTTTGACCCCTTTGCAACCCCTTTACCTCTGCGACCCTTGGACCCCTACGATGACCTTTGATCCCTTTGACCCCTCTGAGACTCTGTGATCCAGTGCGACCGTACGACTCTATGACCTAGTCACTAATTGCAATTATTTGACATTTCAATAAATATGACTCGTTTAGATTCATTTTCAATAAATGAGTCTTATGTTGACCCAATGCTTCATAACTCACAAAAGAAACAAGAAAGACACAGGAGAAACACGAAAAACTCACTATACATTCTTGGTTTTTTTGCGGTACGTGCTTAATTACAAGCTTCTTTGTTGACAAGAAACGATTTCAACCTATTGGCAGTGAATCTGATGCCGATTTCAAGCTACTCTCGCCGAATCTGTTGTGGTGTGGGAGAACAGTAATTTTCGCGCCATAGGAGAGAGAAAAATAGAGGTGCTCTGGAGGAGAGAGAAAATTATCGACAAGGGTAACATGGGATTATCAATATTTTAAGGGTAGGTTTGAAGTTGAAAAAAGTTGAAACTTTTTTTCAGGGTAGGGTATTTTTGAAGCACTTTAGCCCTACGAGGGTATTTTTGAAGTTCCCCCCGTTTCAAGACATGTGTGCTACAGTCTCGTGGCTTTATTAAGACATTTCGCAGAACATTTTGAAATCTAGTGAATGATAAATACGAATATGACAATTAGGGTCTGATATCAATTGATAAAAAATCCATCCCACAATAGATCGAAACCAATAACACAAAGGCCCATAGATCTCAAAAACTAGCTTATGGGTGAGGGTGATCATGTACTTATAAAATATCAATTAGTCCTATTTCTAAGCAATGTGGATCCTAAGAATAACCATCCGTTTAAACACTGATAAACATCCTCGTCAGCCCACTCTGATAGTCCACTCTGGCCTAACCCAGGTCTCCCCTTCCACCTTCCCTCACTCTCAAAATCTACAGATGTATTCACTTCCTCAAGCCATGTTCCTCTCCCAAACAGACCACAACACAAACCTCTCTTTGTTTCCCTCCCATTCCACCGACCCACCGCCTCAGAGTGCCTGTCGGTTCCTTAGCCCTAGCCCCTACAACGACAACATAGATCAAAAGGACAAATATGATGGAGATTCCATCATTAAAGTCACCTTTTTGGCAACGTTTTGTTGGTCAGCGTTGTTGGAGATTTTGCTGACGTAGGATATGTTTACAAGGACCAGATTAAATCCTTCCTAAATAAGTTCTACATTTTCATCAAAGGTGGGTTCTATAGTTTCAATGTTTTAAGAACCAATACACATTTGTTTCTCTATTTGGGTGTCACATTGTATTCTCTAACTCATCCTTTTTCTTCCTTTGTCTTCTCATCTCTTGAATGTTTACCTAGCATACACTACAAGAAAATTAAGATTTAGGGACTGAAGAATCCGTCTCTAAACCTGTTTAGGGAGGGATTAGGGACGGTCATAGGCAGTCCACAAATGAGCGTCGCCAAAAGTTTTTCATCTGTAATCAGTCCGCAATTAAGGACGAAAATTTCAGTCTGCACACGGTCCGTAACTGCCGACCACTCTGCCATCCACAACTGAACGAAAAAAATACAAATTTCGATATGCTGGAGAAATTACCGACGGGAGGCCCGTCGACATTTGTGGAGGCCCTTGGGCCGTCCACAAATTTGCGGACGGCATGGGTCGTCTCCAATATTTACGGACGGAAGGGTAGGTTGTCCGTAAAAATTGTAGACGGAAAGAGTCGTCCGCAATTTTAGGGACGACCTAGAAACCGTCCGCAATTTTTTTTCAAAATAAAAAAATAAAATTTAAATAAAATTCGATTAGATTAAATTATAAAAATTAGTACATAACAATAACTAAAAAGCATACATATGAGTAACATTTTTAATACTGATCCGTTGGAGGTATTTCTGAATCGTCGTGATCGGAATCATTGTTCTGAAATGCATCCCAATTGATGTTAGGCATTTGCAATTTCATCATGCGCATGAACTATTCCATTCGCCTTTCTGATCGTTCAGCTCGCGTTTGTGATGATTAACCTCCTTTATTGCTTGTTCAACGCGCCTTTCGGATTCTTGTTGCGCCTCGAACACTTTTGATAACGTATTTCGGAACTCGTACTCTGATACTTTTTCTTTACCCTTGGAGGAAGTTGAATGTTTACATTCATTTACGATAGACTTGAGACGAACTCCCGCAACCCTCAAAATTTGGACTTTACTAGTCCGGTAAGTTCGGGATTCCAATAAACATTTTGCTGAAATAATAAAAAGATTATTATATTCAAAATATAATTTGAATTACTTGATAAAACTAAAAATTGTTTAAAACATACCACAATTGATTTCCACCATCGTTCCTTAATTTCTTGATCGGTCTGCGTCCAATTGTAACAAGGCCGATCATAATCACCTTTCATCGTCTTTGTTATGTGACGAGAAAGTTGATCGAAACCAAACCTACAAATCAAAATTATGATAAATTGACATTTAATTAACTATTTATAATTGACATTTTGAACGTAAGTATACGTACCATAGTGTGCCGTCTCCACGAATAGGGTCTAAACGAGGAAGTTTACGCCATTCTTCATCCATTGATAAAATTTCTTCTACATTTGGTTCATCATGCATCTCAGGTTCGTGATGCATTAGTGGATCGACTGGTGGTTGGAATTATGGATAATAAGGCGTATATTGCGCCGACACACGCGACTGTAGGGGTCGATGGACGGCGACACGATGAGGAGGGAGATATTTTTAGAGGGAGAAAGCGATGGTCGAAAATGCCTAATTAGGGTTGCCGTCAGAATTTAAAGAAAAATTACGGACGGAGAGTCCAAAACCGTTCGGAAATGCAAACGGATGGGCCTCAGCCATTCCGCAATTGCGGAGGGGCTTTAGGTAGCCGTCTGCAATTGCGGAGGGTCGAGGCCCATCCGTCCGCATTTCCGGACAACCGCTACTCATTCGTTCGCATTTTCGGACGGTCGAGCCTCATCAATCCTCAATTCCGAGACATACTGTCGGGACGAGACGATATGCCGGGACGGAACGAGACGAACTGCCGGGACGGGATGGGATGGACAAACTGCCAGGACGGGACGGACGAACTGCCGGGATATCCGTAAACGTCTGACATGAATATCCGTAAATTTCTAACATGAATATCCGTAAACATTTAACAATTCATTAAGAAATAGAAACAATGCTTCGAATATTCGTAAGCCTCTAACATGAATATCTGTAAATTCTCAACACCGAATAAACTTATTTAACAATGCATTAAGAAAAGTTGAATATTCGTAAATGTTTTAACACGATTCATCATCTTCAGAGTCACACAATTGTTCCGTTGTCTCTTGTGTTTCTGTATCTAATTCAAATTCGTCTTCTTCTTTTTCTTCTATATCTTCATAAAGATCATCTTCATTTCTTTCGATTTCTTCCATTTCACCGTGTGTAAGTTCTTCAACACATACCTCGTCAATAGCAACAATCTCGGTCATTTTTTTGTTGACATTGAAAATTATTTGTTCTGTGTGTATTCGATAAATTTGCCCCTCAGAAGTATCTTCATTGCGATACGCCAACCTGAAGATTTTCTAATATGCGGATAGGAAACATAACAAACTTGATCGGCTTGTGACGCAAGAATAAAAGGCTCGTATTTTGCATATCTTCGTGTGGAGTTAAGTTCTACAACGCCTAGTTTGTTTACTCTTGTTCCGCGACCGATTATTGGATCGAACCAATCACATCGAAAAAATATCACTTTTAAACCGACATAACCTACAAAGAGTATTAAAATATGAGTCAATATAATCCAAAATGACATACGTGGTAAGGATAACATTGTTTTAATTTTTTTAATACCTGGATATTCCAATTGCAAAATTTCCTTCAAAATCCCATAAAAATCTGGTTCATCGGCCGATGCACCATAGCTTTCACCTTTTCACACATATACCATAGTTCATCATCGAATTCAATTTTCCGTGTTCGTAAGTGTGAAAATTGTAACCACGTGTAAAATACATAGGCCAACTCATAACTTTCACAATCGGTCATTTGACAAGATCTCATAGCCATAACGGGTGATTGCCCATCTCAACCTACAACACATGTAAAAACTTAAACACATCGTCGGAGTATTATAAAAGTTATTTATTTATATCTGTAAAATTTCATTACTTACATATTGTCTTATCCATGTGGAGAAATATTTTTCTTTAAGTTCTTGGAGTTGAGACTCATCAATGTTCGTATATGTATTCTTCAATATATCATCAAAAATCATGTATAAAAAGAAACACAAATTCTATAAATATTACAAAAAGAAAAAAATTCTCGTTGTGATAACCATAGTTATGGGATTTTAAATTTCAAAACGCTGTAGATATTCGCAGTTTAATAAAACATACGTATGTGCGATATGGAGATCTCGTTGTGATAACTATAGATCTTTCACCTTACCAGCAGATCGACCAATTCCATAAAATATATCCGGAACATCTGGTACTGGATATGAATACGCCACACCACCATCAAAACATCTGTCTAAATTTCTAGTCCGCGTTTGAACATGTGGCTCGAAGTAGTATGAAGTGAAGAACGATATTTCCTCATTCATGTATTGTTCCATGATTGAACCCTCCGGACGAGCTTTTTGTTTGGTTTTTTTCTTCAAATGAAACATAAATCGCTCGAATGGATACATCCAATGAAATTGAAGTGGACCTCCTAATGCGACTTCGTGCGGTAAATGAACTGTCAAATGCTCCATGACATCGAAGAATGTTGGTGGAAAAATCTTCTCCAAGTTACAAAGTATAGTTACTATGTTATTTTCCAATCAACGACCCACATCCATACTCAGATTTCTCGCACATAAATCTCGGAAGAATAGGTCAATACCTATACCATGAAAGTATTATTAGTATATTTAACAAATGTTATTAATACTATATATTAATAAAATCAACCACATACCTCCAATTGCTTCGTGTGCATGTTTGTCCATCAATTCAGAAAAATATATCGGAAGTAGTCTTTGCATGAATACATGACAATCGTGACTTTTCATCCTTAATAACTTTCCTCCTTGAATGTCCACGCACCTTCCAATGTTAGACACATAGCCATCGGGAAACATTCAGTACTGTATTGATGATGTTATCGAAAAAAATTTCTCTATGTACATGACATCAAGATTATGTCGAAGTTTCAGATTTTTCTAATACGACAAATCCCAAAATATGCTATTCTTGTACCAATTATGAGTAATTCCATAACCACAAATTCTCGGATAATTTTTCCCTCCGCAATCTATACTCCTAGAAATACCCAAAGCAAGAAGTCGTTCATACAAAATCTCTTCACCAGTCAAAACTGGAGGAGGAGATTTCCGCACAACTATAATCCTTTTGAATTTTCTCTTGTTGCGCCGTAATGCATCATCAACAGGAAGAAAACGACGATGACAATCAAACAACCTCGTCTTACATCCATGTTTCAACTGAAAAACATCTGTTTCCTCCATGCAATATGGACAAGCCAATCGACCATACGTTGTCCATCCAGATAACATACTATAAGCTGAAAAATCACCTATTGTCCACATAAGAGCACCTTGTAACATAAAATTTTGTCGCCTCGAGACATCGTACGCTTGAACTCCATTCCATAATTCTTTCAATTCTTCAATAAGTGGTTGAAGAAATATATCCAAACTTCTTTTCGGATGATTAGGCCCGGGAATCAATATTGTTAAGAACAAAAATTCCCTTTTAGTGCTTCCCTTCACTATAACTGGCCACAATGAATAATTCTTCCCCTACATCCCAAATGGATTAAAACCATCGGTACAAAGGCCTAAATAGACATTTCGACTCTCAGCTGCAAAATCAAGATATACCTTGTTAAAGTGTTTCCACGCCTCACCATCTGAGGGATGACACATCTCTCCTTCAGGACTTGAATGCTCAGCATACCATCTCATGTCGCTTGCGGTCTCCATATATTGATACAATCTTATTAATCTGTCTGTAATTCTCAAATACCACATACGACGATATGGAACCAATTTTCCATTATTTGTTAAATAAAACTAATCTTTTCCACAAAATCGACAATTACTCATATTCGATGTCTCTCTCCAAAAATTCATGCAATTGGCTTGACAACATCAATCTTTTGATATGCAAATAAACCTAAGATCTCATCATCTTCTTTGTCTCATAATAGGAGTCTACTGCATTATTATCTTCTGGCAAATAATCTCTTACTAATTGCAATATCGAATCCATGCAATTCTCAGACAAATTATTTTTAGTCTTCAAATTCATCAAAAGTGCAGACAAAGACAACTGTGATAAGCCACTTCTACAACCATCATAAAGTGGATGCTTAGCACTTTCTAGCATTTCAAAAAAATCTTTTGCTTCTTCATTCGGATCTTCTTCAATATTTTCGTTTCTTTCACCGAATACATTTTGCACCATTTCCACATAAGGGTTCATTTCTACATCTTGAGAAGTCTCAAACACTTCATGATGTACAATGCCCCTACTAAAGGTTTCCACAACATTACTAGGTCGTGGTGATAAATTCTCTCCATTACATAACCACATGAAATAATTCGGAGTAAAATCAGTTAAACAAAGATGCTTCCAAACAGTTCTCTCATTAACAAATTTTTCATTCTTGCATTTGACGCATGGACAAACCAACTTACCCGTTTCTTTGTAAACTTGTTGATTTGTCGCCATTGTCAATAACTGTGTGACGCCTTTATAAACTCCTTCGATACACCTTGAGTTCTTGGATCAATACTTCTGTACACCCATTGTCTAGAAACGAAAATATTCGATCTTGATGAAGATGCCATAATAATCGCAAACAATAAGAAGATATGTGGTGAAAGATATGAGATTTGTTTATGAAAAACGGATCAATGGTTCAGGGGTTAAATAGATAATTTATGGATGAATTACGGATGGATTACGGACTAAGAAAATAGTTGCCAGAGAGTCGTCCGAATCCGTCCCTAAATGGGTTTTTGACAGTCCCTGATTAGGGACGGCAACCGCACCGTCCGCAAATTTACGGACGGACGTATAGTCGTCCGTAAAATTCCAGTCGAAAGGAAGAGTAGTCCGCATATTTACGGACGAAAGGTTTCGCCATCCGAAAATTACGAACGCCTGTAGTCTACTGTCCCTAATCCGGGATGCCCTACTCATCTGTTTCTAATCCGTCCGTATTTGTTGACTAATTAGGGACGGTTCATCCGTACGCAAAATTTTGGACGGATTAGGGATGAATAATAAAATCCGTCCCTAATCTGTTTATAATTCGTCCCCAAATTTAGAGATGGAACTCGCAGTCCGCAAAATATGTTTGTTTCAAATCTATTTATTTTTATATTTATTTTATAAATATTAAAATGATATTATTTTAGAAAAAAAATTATTATTTTGCGTTTGTTCGATATAATTAGACGGAGATTTTTAAAATAATTGATATATATATATATATATATATATAAATTGGTAGTTCATAACATTATCTCCAATATTTGTAGACTACCATACACAACAACACCCAGATGCTTTTTTGTTATAATTGGAATTTTTATCTGTGTGATAGCTTCTGTAGTCGATACTTGACATAGTGTAATATAGAGGTGTTGTTCTCTTGAGTTGATGAATGAGGGAGTATTATTTCCAAATGATACTTCATCATATGCTTACAACTGTAAAAGTATGAAGTTTCTGTTTTATTGATTAGTTGACTGTATTGTGATCTGAAAATTCAGTTTTCTCAATGAAATGTAGGTCAGAATTTTCCTTAGTGACTGCATTTTATTATCTCTTTGTTATGTTCTTCTCTTATAGTTTAGGTCTTTGCTTGGATGCCATAAAAAATGCGGGAAATCTACTTTTAGCTCCGCTTACTTGAACTCATAGATTATTGACTCCTTAAGTTTGCCCATGTGCTAACTGAAAACAACCTGCTCTTCTGTACTGTGATTTCTTATTGTTTAAACGAATGTAGCTCAGTTTCAATCTAAACATTATAAATGTTTAGATCCATGTGACCATGTTTCCCTTAAAATTTTATGCTTGTATCGTGTTCGGTTTATTGAATGATTATGTTGAATCTTTCAGTGTCTGTAGAATGTGTTAGCATATGTAATCTAACAAAAGGAGATGGAAATGCAAGAAGCGATTGCAATGCGCTATCATGCGCTTGCAACACTTCCAGAGCATTGATTGGGTTTCTAGCGAGCACTCCTCATCTGCCTCTGTGTTCTTTGTATTCATATAATATATATGGAAGAAGGAAAAGAATGAGATCTTTAAGTATATTTTTTGGATTTTTTCCTCTGTCGAGATGCAAATGAGACTTTTATTCTTGCTATTAGTCGGATAGTCTATGCTAAGATAATTGTTTATACTAATTTTATTATGTTTTATTATGATTAATGTGTTTTGCCATTTTAAAATATTAATACAGAAATAAGCTTTTTTAAATAATATGATATTTTTTATTTAATATCCGGTTGCTTTGACATTTTCTTCAAACACCCACAAAATTTACGCTTATAGAAATTTGAAAATACTAAAAAAATTGACAAATAATAATTTATAATGTTTTCTAAACAATATGATTTGTAGGCCACATATATATATATGATGTACAAATTTCTTGTATGTTGGTCTGCTCTATAAAAATCTTGAAGTACTGCTTAACTTTCATCAGAAGATTTTAGTTTTATCAATTCAATCTTGGGGTTGTTGAACGGTTCATTTACAAAGTAACATCATTCTTTTCCTTTCTAATAAACTCATGTCTTGAAATAAACAAAGCAAATCTTGTACGAACTCGGTTACATCACTATAGCTATCGCCCAAGTTTAAACATTGGATTCAACCATATACTTTACATACTAATATTTAAAATTTATATAAAATGAACATTACAACATCAACTTGAACTACAACATCTATCAAAGCTATAACATACCATTTATTATTTTGTCATGTTTATAAAGCGTTACATAAAAAAAGTGTCATCCCGCGCATCGCGCGGGTACTTTTTCTAGTTAATATATAAAAAGTTCATAAATTTGGAGGCCTCTCATGCATTCTCTTCTCTCATGCTTCCACATCATCAAACTCTTTTTTTTATTCTACATTAATTACCATTCATAAATTACTTTAAATGAATTATATATTAGTAATATTAATATTTATAAAGAAACACAAAATATTTATACTAATTTATGGATATTTAAGTTATTATATATCTAAATAAATAAAAAATTAGTAATTTAGGATTTGACTGGTGGAAACATAAAATATTTATATTAAATTTAGAGGATATTTTAGTTGTTATACATATAAATATAAATATATATATACGATTAATATAAATTATAGTAAAAAGAGAGGAGATAAGGGAAAAATACGAGGATATTTTGGTAGTTTTATTCAGAACCTACCAAAATACAAACGTAATGCAATATAATTTCATATTTTAAAATCTATGTTTCGGTACGTTTTCGGGCGATTGCGACTCCACCGATCGGTTTTAATATCACTCGGAGTCGCCAAAAAACGCATATAAACAATGCAGAGGACATTTACATTTCGATGCGACTCAACCACTCAAGGCCTTACTAAATAATGAAAAAACAAAACATATTATATATTAATTTGAATTAAAATATAGTAAATTATTAAACTTCAACAAAATAATTATTAATAAATATTGATTTTTCCATTCTCTTTTTTTCTTAAGCTTTCACATTATGAAAATAATTTTTTTCTTTATTTTATTTAACTTATTTTAATAAATTTTAATTTTAAAAAACTACAATTACAAGTATTTAAAATTATATATATTATTCAAATTAAACATTTGGAATGAAAAAAAATAATTTCCATTATATCATTTACTATATCTAATTAATGTCAATCTATCTCTTATTTAATATATATTTTCTCTATAATTAAAACAAATAAATAAATAATATTTCATATATTAAATTGTTACAAAGAAAATGATCCATGAAAATTTAAAGTATATAAATAAAAGAAGATAATATAATAACTTATTTTAAATTTACATATAATTTTTAAATTCATCTTTATACAGTAAAATTTTATCCGCGCATTGTGTGGGTTATAACCTAGTTGTTTAAATAACTAAAGGTATATGTGTTTCTAATACTATCTACAATTCAATATCCACGTAGACTTTTGAGAATTAAAAACGTCTTTTTAGTTCCTTATTTTGAAGTAATTTAGAGAATTAAAAACGTCTTTTTACAATTCAATATCCACGTACAATTCAATCACTCTCTTAGGTTTTTGTTGAATTAATCACATGTAATAAAATATGTAATTATTTCAGAAAACATACTTGATTAATTTGGTTGAACTTTTTTATTGCAAGTCTTGAGAGGGATATTCTATCCATGTTGCACCTCTTTATCGTTTTTGAAAATTGTCTGATGGTCGCATCATTTAGCTTATGTTGTTCATTTTGATGGTTGTAGATGAACTTATAGAATGTTGTTATGTATCAAAATGTCATATTTTGATGCACTATGTTGATTACAGTGAATTACTTGGCTAATGCTTTAGCGTACAAAGTTTCAAGAGATTATATAATTCTGGTTTGGTGGATTTTCATTGTATAAACTGTCTAATTTCATATATAAGTCACATGAAAGAGATATGATCTCCTTGAAAAGTATGTTTGCTACTATACATCATGTTCTAGACTCGACTCTATCCACATTGTGTGGAGAGCTTGAAGTCTTTCTTTGGGCATCATGTTGATCTTAATAATGGTGAATCGCTCAAACAGACAAAAATTGGTTATTCGGGTTATCTACATCTTATTATTATGTTTCTCTTAACTATATTTAGTGTTCAATATACAAAAAATACTACTATCAACCTACAAAAATATATAAAAATGTGAAGAAAATCTTGACACGGGAGAATGGATATGTGGAGGAAAATGACTCTAAAGAGACAGAGTTTGAGAGCTAGTGAATGAATTCTACAACGACTATGAATCTTTCTATAACTGATACGATCATCTGAGTTGCGCGATCATGAAAAGAGTCCATAGAAACTCTTCTTCATCTAGCTTTGACTCATTCAAATGATTCTTCAAAGAAGAAGACTAAGATAAATTGGCAAGTTGGACAACGGCGAATGGTTTAAAGCAAGAAACTGAAACTAAAGGTGCAAATCGAGAATAGCTTGGTGTATTTTACTTCAAATTATTACATTAGACATTCTTTTTATTTTTTTCATTAATAGCTTTTACTCTCCAAGAATTGAAGACGTTCAAGCTAAAGCAGTGACATATGTTGAGAACAAGATAAAATATTCATTCTACTCTTTTCATCAAGAAAAATTCAAGTGATCACATTTGAGGAGTATATTTCAATTGCAACGAATGCAACTTTTAGAGATCTCATGAGATATAATTTAGATAATGTTATGTTGAGTTTGAAAGAAGACATAATTGTTGTGATTGATCTCTATATATGTATAAAAATTGTTTCGCTTTTTAATTTCATGCATCACATTTTTATTTGTTTAGTATTTATCAATTTTTCGATGTTTTGGATTCTCGAATCCTTTAATAAACCTCTTTTTTTCCATCAATTCTCAATATTTATTTGTCGACTTTCAACCTTCACCAACGTTTATGTTTCTCATGAATCCTTCAATGCCATTTTTTTCATCAATGTCGAGTCTTTATTTGTCGCAAATCAACAAATTTTGATTTCAATCATGAATTTCAGTTACTTCCAAATTCCACCATCCCTCCCTCTGAACCCCATTCGCCATTTTCACTTTCTCGAGCCATGTTCTTCTGGAAGCATAGAGAAAACCTCAATTATGAAAACATTTCCATCGTCATGGGTTTGAAGACCGAAGAGATAACCTGAAATTTTCAAAGAGTTTCAAATAGGAATCTACATAGAGAATAAGGTCAAATGCGTGGAGAAGAAGGGTCAAGAAAGCAATACATGTTTTCTTAAGAGCTACGAAATTCCACCGATACCTTACATTGGAGAATCTAGGGAGGCACCAAAGAAGATCGACCCTCTCCTTTTTCTTCTCTAACCTTTGCTACTCCTTTTTCTCCTTGGAAGTTCTCTAATCTTTGTTTGACTTCATATTTAGTATAGCAAATCTACATAGATAACGAGGGATGGATGGAGACTTATGGATCTAGATCATTTCAACAAGAGTTCGTTGGTGATCAATCCCTAATTTTTTTTATTAGGATTACAATCTCTATAACGTTTTCCTTTTCTATTTATAAAAGACTCCATCAGAAAGGCAGCTTTAATCTTTACCTCTTTATGGATTTTTTTATCGTCATCGCTGAAATCTTCGTCAATATCTAGTAATGAAAAATCCTCGACTTCTTCATTCAAGTTTGCGGCAAGTTTACGGTTTTTATTTTTGTTTGTGTAGATTTTTTTTTCTATAATCTTTTGCATTTTTTTAATTATACAAGCACTACAAAAAAACAGGCCATTTCCAACGGACATATCCGTTGGAAAAGGCCAAAAATCCGTTGGGAATGGCCTTTTGCAACGTACTGCAATGAATTTCAGTCCGTTGGGAATAGCGCGTTAGAAATTCGGATCCGTCACAATTCGCAACGGATGGGCGACGGATAAATTCCGTTGCAAAGTGGTGACGGATGTTCCAACGGACAAATCCGTTGCAACTATTGTAACGGATTTCAGTCTGTTACAGGCTTTAACGGACGTCCGTTGGAAAGGGAAATCGAAAAAGAGCGGGAATTGTAGGTTGCAACGGGCTTCCGTTGCAAATTGGCGGGAAGGAACAACGGACGTCCGTTGCTAATTGGTGGCAATGTGCAATGGACGCCCGTCACCGTTTGGCGGGAAAAAAATTCCAACGGAAGCCCGTTAGAAAATCTAACGGACGTCCGTTGGGATATTTGAAAAAAAAAATAAAAAAAATTAAAAAAACATTTAAAATTTAAAAGTTTAAATATTTTACAAAAACATTCTAAATTATACTACGCTACTAATTAACCTATTACATTTCAGCTAAATCTGCGGGGTCGATATCATCTCGACGTTCGCCGTCACCTCTAGAAGGTGTAGCATCTAAATCGGGACGCGGTTCTTGGTGCGATGTTGATCTCCTCCCTTGCCCCGACATGAGCTCGATCACGCTCTCCAAGTGCTGAACCTTGGCTTCGAGCTCTTCGATCCTCCGTTGTTGCGAGAAAGTCTCCTGCACAACGGGAGGTACCGAGGTGGCGTCTTCGACGATATTTTTCTACAACGCCCCGAGACCGTATAGACGTCCCTTATACGGTCTCACCGACTACAAAATAAACAAAATTAATGTTAGTTCTTTACACATTACGAAATTAATAACTATAAAATAAAATTAATATAAAAATATACCTCTAAATAAATTTTGTCCTTTTCTAAAGGACTTAGGTCGTCGGCGCTTGAACCGCAAGCTTGCGATTGCTGTGTGATCTTCTCTGTCACAGCTCGCACGGTTCGCTCCGCCCGTGGATCGACGAGTTCCGGTTCGCCGACCTCTTCTCCGACAACCGGCTTCTTCTTGGCCTGGGTTTCTAAAACCAGCTCAAGAAGAGTCGGCTCTCTTCCTATCCGTTGCATCTGCAATATAAAATAAATTTAGTTAGATTAATATTTTACATAACAAAAATACAAAAAAATAAGTTCATATTATCCCTAGCTGTTTCATTTTTTCTGGGAAGCATTTTTCCCCTCAACTACGGTTCAGTGGTCTTTCACAGGGAACTTTCTCACCGTAGCGAGCTTTTTCTGTTTTCCGTGTTCATACGTGTGGAATGTGTAGCCGCGAGTAAACAAGATTGGCCAACACATGACATTTCGTGCGGGACCATTAGCCAAATCTTTTAACCACGTAGGAAGTCTTTCATCAGAATTTTTCACCTGTATACGTATGGCACAAAATAAATTAATATTTTTATATGCAATTAATTTATATATATATGAGTACTTACGTAATCTCGAAACCATGAGCCATAATGTTGAACTTTCATGTCAGTGAGTTTATTTGCATTTAGATGAGGATATGTACCAAGCACTTCGTCGTCAAATATCCTGAATTATACGATTCGTTACATTTTACTATATATATATATAAAATATTGAAATTAATATGTACCATGTATACGTACCTTTCGAATAGTAGTAACTCTTGACAATTTAGTAGTATATATGTGTGGACGTGATTATATTCCTCTGGTGTTAACCAATATTCATCGGATTTACCTCCTGTACGTCCAATCGGTGTAAACATTTCAGGAATTGTGCCAAACAGCGGATTATATTGATACATATAGTTTGTGTGATCATCCGCTGCACGACGTTCTTTCGTTTGAATATGCGAGTCGAAATAAAATGAGCTGAAATATGTTATTTCTTCCAGCAAGTATTGTTTTGACAATAGATCCTTCGACCGCTGCTTTATTTTTTTGCTTTTTTCTTTAAATGAAAGAAAAATCTTTCGAAAGGATACATCCATCTGAATTGAACTGGACCACCGAGTATTGTCTCATCTGGTAAATGTATCGGCAAATGCTCCATGACATCGAAGAATGAAGGCGGAAAAACTTTTTCCAATGCACATAATACTTCAGAGATATTGTTTTTCATTTCTTCCAAGTCAGCACCTTTTAAATTCCTTGAACATATTTTTCATTAAAAATATGTTGATTCCGCATAACACATCGTGCACATTACGTGGTAACAGCTCAGCAAAAGCAATTGGAATGAGCCGCTGCATGAAAACGTGACAATCGTGACTTTTCAATCCAATCAGTCTCGACCCAACAATATCCACACACCGAGCAATGTTCGATGCATATCCATCGGGAAATTTAACGTCCTCTTTTAAACATTTTAATAATGCCGTTTTCGCCGGACCAGACAATCT
>CM071865.1:14742313-14782585 GCA_036759665.1 Gynandropsis gynandra | reverse complement strand
GGGACGGGTTCCTCGGGTTTCGGGTTGGGTTCGGGTTGTTCGGGTTCTGAAATATTGAACCCATAAAAACCCGAATTGTATTCGGGTTCGTTCGGGTTCCTCGGGTTCTTTGGATTCGTTCGGGTTCGTTCGATCGAATTCGAAAACATAATTTACAGAACAATTTACAGAAACCCCAATCGATCGAATTCGAAACCCTAATTTACAGAACAATTTACCCAACCCCAATCAAAACAGATTTACAGAAACCCCAATCGATCGAATTCGAAACCCTAATTTACATAACAATTTACAGAACATAGATTACCTCCGTTCTGATTGTGCGCCGATGAAGGGGCGACGACAAGACGGGAGGAGGGGCGACGACGAGACGGGAGGAGGGGCGACTACGGGAGGAGGGGCGAGAGATTGGGATAGAAGAGAAGAGAAGTCGCAGGGCATTACGGACGGAAAGTTTGGAAACAGTGTTAGGTTAGGGGAAAGAGGGAAAAAATTAGGGTTTGGGCGTTTTCGGGTTCCTCGGGTTCTCCCGAACCCAACCCGGACCGACCCGAACCCGTTCGGGTTCCAGAAACAGAACCCATATGGGTTTTAGACAAAACCCATTATCTTACGGGTTGGGTTTTTTTGGGTTGGGTCGGTCCGGGTCGGTCCGGGTAACCCGAAACGCCCACCCCTAGATGATGAGAGTTAGAGAGAGAGAGAGTGTCGTTATTCAAAAAAGGATGAGGGGAAGATGATGAGAGTTAGAGAGAGTGTATCGTTATTTGAAAAAAAGGAAATGGTTGGAATTCGAAAAGACATGACCCTGAAATCGAATCGGCGTCAGATGGAATTCAAAAAGACATAACTTTAGGGGGACAAGGGTCGTATAGCTACAAGGGTCGCAGAGATACAAGGGTCGCAGAGGGGTACAAGGGTTGTAGAAGGATACAAGGGTCGCAGAGGAGTACAAGGGTAGCATAGGTACAAGGGTCTCATTGAGGGACAAGGGTCACAAGGTACAGGGTCGCAGAGGGTACAAGGGTCGCAGGTTTTGCTTCTTGTGATACGAAAGAAATTTTAAAAATAATAAAAATAATTTATTATTTACAAATAATATGAATAATTTATTATTTACAATACAATTATTTACAAATAATTGACTCAAATTTCTGTGACCCTTCTCCATCTGCGACCCTTGTCTCTCGCGACCCTTGAACCTTTGCGAACCTTGTCCCTCGCGACCCTTGTCCATCTATGACCCTTTTCCATTTGTGACCCTTGGACCTCTGCGACCCTTGGTCCCCTGCGACCCTTGGACCTCTGCGACCCTTGGACCTCGCAACCCTTGGATCCGTGCGATCCTTGGACCTCTGCGACCCTTGGACCTCTGCCACCCTTGGAGCTATGCGACCCTTGAAGTTATGCGGCCCTTGGACCTCTGCGGCCCTTGGACCTCTACGACCCTTGGTCCCCTGCGACCCGTGGTTCTCTACAACCCTTGTCCCTTTGCGACCCTTGTCACAATAATAATAAATCTACAAAAACAGTAATACTAACAATAATACTTACTATTGGATAATTGTAAAAAACCATCCAAATACAAACATGAAATTCAATTTCAAAGGAATGTTCTTGTTCAAAGGAGGTTTAGAGCAATCAAAATACAACTGAAAACAAACATTGTTATTGTTAGGCCTTAGTTGAGGAAAAAACTGAAGTAGAGGTGTTGCTCCATTGGAATACATTTCGACATGGAGGGAACAACTCTGGGTCAGTCCATGGTCGAGACAAAATTTTCTCAAACCCGCTTTGATGGTAGCACCTTCACATGTCACGTGCCATAGATATGCCTCCCATGGTAGTCTGTAACCAATCATCAGATATATCTTACATCGTCTATGGTAAAGACCTCTCAACCTCGCAAACGCTATCGGAAGTGTCTGCGACATCACCCAAGTTACATCAGTAGAAAGGAGCAAAAATCGAATAAATGACCAAATTAAATATGATGAATCGGTTTGAGGTCACTTACCAATGCATCTACGGCCATATTTGAAAGAGTGACTGGTACCGTGAAAATCCTATGAGTAGGAAGAGCCTTGGTGATGGAAAAGACCATGTCACCTTCGTGACGGAAAAGTAAACAATCCCCAATACTTATGTTTAGGTCGTTGGAGAAATATTTCAACCAATCAGTGAATCTGAAGCCATCCAACTTGACTTCCCATGTTCCGTTTGACGCATTCGTTTTAAGCGTTGTCGTGTTGTTGTCCCCCATTTTCCTGTAAATATACTCATCGAAGAAGATCTTCGGGATGTCCTATAACAAAAAAAAAACGGAAAAACATAGTCAAATTTGTACATTTATTACATATAACATACAGACAGAGAGACAGATTAAGAAGATTACAATGTATTCTCCAGATAGCGTGGAAAAATCTCTCTGAAGAAATTAGGGAATATGGCATTTTCGAAAATAATTGATGGAAGATGAAGAGATTTAGAGAGAGAGAGAAATTGTGTCGTTATTAGAAAAAAGGAAACGGCTGGAATTCGAAAAGACATGACCCTGACTTCGAATCGTCGTTAGGTGGAGTCGAAAGACATGATCACACAGTTATATTTTTTCAAAGTTTGGTGAAAATTTCGGTGGGAATTTTGGTGAAAATGATAAAATGTCAAAAACCAATCAAAATTGAGGGTGACATGGGTTGCATATATGGATCAATGAATGGGTCACATAAATTGAGGCTCGCATTAGACGCATATATGCGAACTCGACGAATTTTACGGGTTTATAATGATAAAATGTCAAAAACAAATCAAAACAATACATTTACAACGTCAAACTAATTAATTTAAATTGAGGGTTGCATGGGTCGTATAGGTCGCATGGTCGCATATATTGATCAATATATGCGAACTCGACGAATTTACGAGTTTATAATGATAAAATGTCAAAAACCAATTAAAATAATACATTTACAACGTCGAACTAATTAATGCCAATTCAAGGTCACATGGGTCGCATGGAATGCATGGTCGCATATATTGATCAATAGATGCGAACTCGGCGAATTTACGGATTTATAATGATAAAATGACAAAAACAAATCAAAACAATACATTTACAACGTCAATCAATGGTTAAAACAGATAATGACCCAAGTATCCCTAGTTGAGTTGTGTATAACAATGCATGTGTTTCAAAAGTGATAGTAGTGTTTTAAGAACTCGTCGGATGAGTTTTAGAAAATTTTAAAAAATGAATTTAACATTTTGTTCAAATGTCGATATTATTTATATTATTGTCTATATTGATTCTAAATTAGACATATACAACTCAAATATATTGATAATGGCAACTGATATTGGAATGGTCGCATGGTCGCTTATATTGATCAATAGATGCGAACTCGACGAATTTACGAGTTTATAATGATAAAATGTCAAAAATCAATCAAAACAATACATTTACAAAGTCAAACTAATTAATGCCAATTGAGGGTCGCATGGGTCGCAAGGGTCGACCAAAGATTCAAAATCAAAACAATACATTTACAACGTCAATCAAAGACTCTGCAGGCATTCTATTTTTTTTTTTTGTTGAAAGTAAATTCGTATAGATGTGTCCCAAAGGCGGGAAATGTCAAGAACAGATACAATGGTCAGGCCTTCGGCATATATGGAATAACACGCAGGTCATCCAAGCTATGCCGTGACATACAACCTATGACAGACCAGTGAAACAAACGAAGATACAGACTCTGACGATGTCGCAGCTATACGAGCAGGGCACAGATCACCCCGAGCCTCATTAAAACCTCAATGTCGTAAAACCCAGTGGGCAAAACCAGTCATTGAGGGAAAAGAGTACCCATGCGACGCCTGACCATGCAAATAACATACAAGAACAAGGGACCAACGAACCAAAAGACATATACAACATGTAGCATAATAGCGTGATCCAATAGCGTGAACTAGAAACATGCCATCCGCATCGTTGAAACTCATGGGTTAACCTGAAGGGTCTCCATAGTAGCCGCAGTAAATCTATCCTGAAGTATGAGCATAATGTGACTGACAATCTGTGTGGAAACTACCTCGTGCGGAATGCGGTTGTTGTCGAAAACGCAGGCATTCCGAGCTCTCCAAATGTGGTAGACCGAGGCCGTGAGAGAGTAGACACGGGCCCGAGAGAGGTAGTCCTCTCGTCTAGCATGTTCCCTAATCCATACGTGTGCGCTCTGTAGAGTCGTGATGGATCGTGGGATGCAGAAGCGGTCGCATACCGGATTCCAGATGGAAGCGGTAAACTCGCACGAGAAGAAGAGGTGGTCGTGCGTCTCCATCCCCTGTCCACATAGCCTGCATATAGGATTGAGCTGTAAGTAATGGAGTCTGTCAAGAGTAGGTAGCTTACCAATTGTCGCCAGCCACAACAGGAAGGAGTGCTTCGGCGTACTATGAGCAGCCCACACTACTCTCGCCCAACTCACCACCTCCCTACGGGGTCGAATGTCTTCATAAGCCCTAGATACTCTGAACTTGCCCGTATCACTCCACTCCTCCAACGTGTCCTCAATGGTAGCCTCTCTCCCTTCGAGGTTGTTAATCGTGTCCCGAGCATGTAATATTGCCTTAATAAGAGGAGAGTCTCGTCGGTGGACTATCCATTCCAAGGGTCCTGTCCGTGTCAGGTATCTGTGATGTACCCACCGCACCCACAAGCTGTCCCGCTGGGTAATAATGTGATACAGGTTCTTCATCATGAAGCACTGGTTCCAAGAACTAAAATCCAGAAGTCCAATGCCCCCTTCTCTCCTAGGGATGCACAAATCTGCCCACTTCACCCTAGGATGCTTCCATAGGAAACCGCGGCATATGGATATGAGGCTGTGGAGGACTCCCTTTGGGATAGGAACCATGGATAGCTAGAAGCCCGCACTCCCCTGTAGTACTGACCCTATAAGTTCCCTCCTTCCCGCAAAAGAGATGGTCTTCTTAGCCCAACCAGTGAGGTAGACACTAATCTTATCTAGAAGGGGCTTGAAATGAATAGCTTTGAGACCCGCCGGACCTATCGGTATGCCCAGGTACCTGAACGGAAACACGCTTTCCCTGAA
The DNA here is from genome assembly GCA_036759665.1 of Gynandropsis gynandra. Classification (NCBI taxonomy): domain Eukaryota; kingdom Viridiplantae; phylum Streptophyta; class Magnoliopsida; order Brassicales; family Cleomaceae; genus Gynandropsis; species Gynandropsis gynandra. The sequence continues at coordinate 14,777,474 of CM071865.1, read as the reverse complement.
CCCCGAGGCTCTAATCAAGGCTTCTCGCTCTTCAACTGGTACAGAGGCCAGGAATATAGAGGATTTGCCCATGTTCACCTCAAGTCCAGACATAGCTCCAAACCTCTGCAGACACCTAAGGAGGACTCCCACCGACCCTGCGTCACCACGACAAAACATTACAATGTCGTCAGCAAATATAAGGTGCGTTAACCGGAGAGCCGGGCAATGTTGATGAAAGGAGAATGTGTCCATGTTCGTCTCCTTCTTGACCAGTCTCGAGAATATCTCCATGCAGATGACAAAGAGGAGGGGTGAAAGGGGATCCCCTTGTCTGAGTCCTCGCTTCCCTGGGAAGAAGCCATGAAGCGCCTTGTTGATCTTGACGGAGTAGGATGCTGACGAGATACATTCCATGACCCAGTTGACGAAAGTGGGAGGGGTCCCTAACTGGGTGAGCGCGAATCTTACGAACTCCCATGATATTGTGTCGTACGCCTTAGCCAAGTCCACGTTTAGAAAGCAGCGCTTGGTGTCCCGCTTTACCTCATATCTCCGCAGCAGTTCCTGCACCAGAAAAACGTTGTCCGCAAGGAGCCGGCCCTCCAAAAAGGCGCTTTGGGCCGGGTCAATCAGTGGACCAAGACACCGTGCTAAGCGCAGTGTCATGATCTTTGAAATAATCTTATACAAAACATTGCAACAGGAGATAAGGCGGAAATGCTCAACTCGTGAAGGCGACTCAACTTTGGGAATGACTGAGATGATGGTGTGGTTGAGCTGTCGCAGGAGCTTCCCGTTCGTGAAAAATTCCTTGATCGCCGCACACACCTCAGGTCCCGTCGTGTCCCACGTCGATTTGAAGAACTTGACAGAATAGCCATCCGGACCAGGTGATTTGTCATCACCCATCGACCAGAGGGCCTCGTTGATCTCGTTCACCGACACAGGGGACGTGAGAAGGTGGTTATCCGCATCCGAGAACCTGCTACCAAAAGCAAGTTCGCTTGGGTCCGGGAGCGTGATATTCACCGTAGATCCGAAGAGTCCCTTGTAGTAATCCACGAACTCAGCGACCACCTCGTCTATAGAATGAGTCCAATCGCCGTTCCGTCTAGTGATAGCCGCTATGTGATTCCGCCCGCCATTTACCTTCATCAAAGCATGAAAGTATTTAGTGCATTTATCGCTCTTAATCAGGTGATTAGATTTAGTGAGTTGGCTTAGAAAGCTCCCTTCGGCGTCATTGAGCCTCTTCGCCATAGCCTTGGCTTCCTCCATCCTGTGCCTCGCTTCCTGGGAGTCCGGATTGAGCCGACACTCCTCAAGGGCCCTTGTTAGGGCAATGTTCGCCTCAGTAGCCCGCGCTGAAATATGGTTGAACTCTTGTTGATTAAGGGCTCTAAGTGGCGCCTTAAGACCCTGGAGCAGCTTGGATACACGGAATTGGTACGTTCCTCTGACATTAACGTCCCACCCCTCCTTGACTATCTCCGCGAATCTCGGATGACCAGTCCACATGTTGAAGAATTTGAAGTATTTCCTCCCTGCGGCCTGTAACCTGCACAGAGAAATAAGTCCCGCCTTGTGGTCCGAGAGATGCCACTCGTCGAGGAAGTCAGTATCACAAGCAAACGGAGAGCTTGACCATGCATGATTAACCATTACACGGTCAAGTCTACTCCAAACAGTACCATTGGTCCAGGTCAAGGGGTTCGATGTCGAGCATGGTGCATCAACAAGACCATGGCGACGACAAGCATCAACCATATCCCTACACTCATACATCGACACCGGTGCATCATTGACCCTTTTCTCGGTACTCATAACAGAATTAAAGTCTCCTAATACAATCCAAGACATCGAATATGAATTCATTAGGTTATCTACATGATTCCATATTTGTCGCCTATCCACTACGCAATGCAACCCATATACGAAACAGATGCCAAAATGCACACTAGTAGTCCTACATGACGCTCTAAAGCCTATGTGTTGTTTGGACGAACTAATGACTTCTAAATCCACGAGATTGTTGTCCCACGTGATTAAAATGCGGCCGCGTGGGTCCAGCTCAAAGTTTGAAACAAACTCCCAGCCCGGCGCCATACGTCGCATCAAATTAGTCACATTGAGTCCTGCACATTTCGTTTCAAACACACCTACAATGCAAGCTTGGGTTTTCCGAATTACCTCCTTCAGGCCTCTTTGTTTCAGAGCGTGGCCGAGTCCTTGAATGTTCCACGATAGGATCTTCATAAAGGCAATTTGGATTTGCCCCTCCCTCCTCCATCTTTGGTGCCCTTGTGGCAAGGTTTCGATATCGTCGGCCATCGAGTTGCCATCAATCCTAGGACCACGGGCGGTGTTAGCTTCGTCCTATCCTTGTCACGACGCTTCTTTCTCTTTGCGTTGGATAAGGCCCGAACTGGAGTCCACTCCCCTTCTTCTTGGTCTCGTCCTCCTCTATCCTTGCATCTTCCGTTGGAGTCGTCGCCCCGCTTATCTCCTGACCGCTGCTACTCTCGTTGTCGGTATCTGTTGTCTCGGATTCACCACTATCACTTCCGTCATCTGTGGATTCCTCGTTATGATCCGGGTCCTCGGAGCTAACCATTTATGTTTCGTCGTCCTTGGTCTCACCCTCGCTCGTGTCCACTTGGATCGCGTCCTCATTCTTCTTTCCAAGCTTATTAGCGGGCACATTCGCGGGTGGTGTCTGGACCGAGCTGGATTTGGCCTCCTTCATCTTCATCTTTCTTGGTTCGGATGGGGCCATTGTCTTTGGTCTGTTCACCTCATCCAATTCTTTTTGTGCTACCGTCATACCTGTATTTGCATCTTCATCCGCCGGGTTGGCTTTGGGTGGCTGCCTCTTCTTCCTCGCCGGCTTGGATGTGGTCGATGTACTTGGCCTATTCATTTCTTCCGGCATCTTTTGTGCTGCCTTAGAATCAGCAATCGCATCTACCATCACCGAACTGGATTTGGGTGGCTGCTGCGTCGTCATTTCTAATGTGGTTGGGACAGCAACATTTGATTGGTTGGCCTCTTTCGCTTTCATTTGTATTACCTTAGGGCCCTCGCCCGTAGCATCTACCACTGGGCCAGCTCCTTTCATTGTCCCCTCCTTCGTCACACCGGATGTTTTCTTTGGTCTTTGTCCCATCAAGTCTTTCTTTTCTTTAAATGGGCATGTGCCATGCTCGTGTCCGAAGGAGCAACATGTGACACAGTACTTTGGCTCGTTTTCAATCAAAATGGAACATAGGAGTTCCTCCCCGTCATCAAACACCACAGGGATTTCACGAACGATTGGTGCTGCAAAGTTAATCTCCACAAGGCATCGAGCGTAAGTCTCCCTTCGTCGCCCCTCCGTTACTGGGTCGGTGAAAAATGGGGTACCTACATGGGATGTAAGCCGACCAAGAATATCTGCTGTCCAAAAATTCCTTGGGAGACCGAAGATTCTAATCCACAGTGGTACAGTGGCTTTATCTCGACGATTGAAGGCAAATTTTTCCGGTATGTTCTTAATCAATAAAGGTTTACCGTAAATAAAGTAGGGGCCTCCGCGAAGCACCTTATCCTTGTCTTCTTCGGATTCGAATTGGAAGAAGTACCACCCCTCTTCAACCCGATATTTGGATCTCACTCCCCACGATTTCATCATGGTGTTTATGAGTAGATGTCCTGGAGGGTAGCCAACATATTGACCTAACAGCGCCCATCCCCAAACCGATTGCTTCGGTAAACCTTCACTAACTTTGATAGTCTCTCGCGGGGACGTCGACTTAGTGTAGTGAAGTTTGCCGCCAACTCCTGAGTTCATGAAGATCTTATTCAAGCCTAGAGTCCATACATGTATCCGAGGTACTCCCGCGCTTTGCTTTTGACCATGTGTGATGTCCGTGCTGTTCCGTTCAATGGATTTGTGGTCCTCCTTAGCATCCACACCGGCGTTCTTCCTCTTTCCATTATCGTTCCCATTTCCAATTTTACTTCCACTCTTACTTCCCTTGTCATCCTTGGCCGCCGGTAAGTCTTTTTTCTCTACAGCACTTGTCGGAAGGGGCGGAAAATCAACTTGATAATCCGTCTCCCCCTCCGAGAAGACATCACCATCCATTGTTGCCATCTCCTCTTGCGCAATATCCAAGTCATGGGTGGCAGCATCACCTATCTCCCTATTGTTTGTGGGAGATTCCGTCGTCGTAGTAGGTAGGTTTGGTGTTCCTAAAACAGTCACTACATCCTTCATTTTACGTACAACCGAAGCACCCGCAACACTTGGACCTTCTTTGGTCGTAGATTTACTTGTGGGGCCGTCACGCACGAACTGACCGTTTGGGCCGCGGGGAGCACCGGAAGCTCCTTTTTTCACCATACCCGCTGATGTCCTTTGTCGCCTCAAAAACAGTATATTGCAGGTGTCGGTTTAACCAGATTAAGTCTGCGTTCTGGTCGAAATTGTTTGTCTATCTAAAGCTGCAATTCTGAAACTGAAACTGGACGTCTGAAACTGCAATTCTGAACCAGTGCCCCGCGCAACAACCCCGCAAAATCCAGCAGATCAAACGGCAGAAGTGAACTGCAGCAACGGGCAGAATCCAGCAACCAACCGCATAATCCAGCAATTCCAGTAATTCCAAAAAAAACGTGGTCTGTAATTCCAGAATCCAGTAATTCCAGCAACAACCCAGCAAACCCAGCAATTCCAGTAATTCCAGAATCCAGCACCCAACCCAGCAATTCCAGTACTTCTAGTAACAAAACCCAGCGATTCCAGTAATTCCAGTAATTCCAACAACAAACCCAGCAATTCCAGTAATTCGAGCAACAAACCCAGCAATTCCAGCAACAACCCAGCAATTCCAGTAATTCCAGAATCCAGCAACCAACCGTAGAATCTAGCAATTCACTACAGCAGCCAACCGCAAAATCCAGCAATTCCAATAAATCTCCGTCAAACCAGCCCTAGAATCCACCACTATCGACCACTATCGAAAACACTAATCCTTCATCTCCAACAGCCGACAACCCAGCAACCCAGAAGGCTTTCCGACCGTCGCGACTACCCAGGAGCACCAGAGGCGGTAGTCGCCGCCGGTGGAGTACCTCCCCTGGATAAGACTGCGGTTTGAGGAAAATCGAGCGACAACTCCTGTGCGATTCAGCACCTGCTTCCCACGCCCTCACCACGAACCACTACGCCGGAGGCCGTCGCCGGGATGTGGGATGAGACTGCCGGAGTATGCGTCGCCGGTAGGAAGCCGCCGCCAGAGCAAACCCTAGGTCTGCCACCGCCAGGAACTCTCACTCTAGAGAGAGTTTCTAGAGAGAGAAAAACCTAGAGAGAGAACACTACTGACTGACTCTGCATGCATTCTATTTCCACTTGAGAGATAGGTCATTAGCCGAGAGTTTTCGCCTGCCATGTACTTCGTCTTCCAACCTTCTGCTTTTTTCTTGTTTGGTATTGCGGTGCAGAGTTAACTCCTGCCATGTACTTTGTTTTCGAGTCATATTTCAAGAGTGATCCAACACCGTCACCTAAATCACCCCCGCAACTCATCAGTGAGTGCATAGAGACCGAGTTTTCCGATTACCAAGACCTTGATTCACGCATATACAGCACCATGCTCTGCGTTGACCAGGTCACTTGCGTCACGCAGGTCACAAAGGTCAAAAAGATTTTTCATAGAAATTGGGGTTAGATACGCATACTAAGAGAAGAAACATAGACGTTAACTTATAGATATGGGTCAGAAGGGTCACATGGGTCGGAAGGGTCACATGGGTCGGAAGACAGGAGGAGTCTGACAGCAAAACGACAAGTCGTATGGGTCGAATGAGGTCGCATGAGGTCCCATGAGTCGCATGGGTCGCATGAGCCGCATGAGTCATACATGGGTCATATGTGTCGCATGAGGTCGCATGGATCTGCTGAGTCACATAAGGGGTCATATTGGGTCGCATGAGTCGGATGGAGTCCGTAAACTTGATTCTAATTTAATCCCATTGAGGGTCGCACAAGGGGTCATATTGGGTTGCATGAGTTGGATAGTTTCCCGTTTAAACTTGATTCTAATTTAATCCGATTGAGGGTCTCACAAGGGGTCATATTGGGTCGCATGAGTTGGATTGTTTCTCGTTTAAACTTGATTCTATTGAGGGTCGACGATTTTATGGATTTCACGAAATTATGAACAATAGATGCAAAATATGATTATTTTCAACGTTTAAATACTGATTACATAAGGTCACAAAGGTTGCAAAGGTTACAAAAAATTACATAAGGTTACATAAGATCAGAAAGGCTACAAAAAATTGGAAAAACCATTCAAGAAAAAAAGGGAAAGAAAAAGGTTACATAAGGTCTCAAAGGTCACAAAGTAAAGAGAGTCGTGTGTGACCTTAGGTATCACGGATACAACACGATGTTTGAGTCTGCTGATTACCAAGACCTTATGTACTGCAGATACCGCACAATGTCATCCATCCACGTTGTAAGTACTTGTGCGTATTTGCATAGAGAACGAGTCCGATGATTACCAAGACCTTGAGTAAGAGATAGACAATACGATGTCATGCGTCCACCATGGGACCTTCGTGACGAAGGTCAGAAAGGTCACAAAGGTAACAAAGATTTAGAGAATTTATAGTTAGAGACTTAGACGAAGAGAGGAGAGAGATGGAATTCTCCCAATTCATTCTCATCTCCAATAGGTGTTATGGTGAGACTTAGAGAATTTGATGAACCTTTTAATATAAGGGTAACAGAGACGTGTCGCAATGGTCTTGAGTGTGGCATTGGTAAAATAAAAAGCATAGCTAGCACTAGAAAAACCAGTAGTCTTATATCAGTAGCCATTGGCATGATACTCCATGAAAAAGACTTTCACGATTAATACAACTTGTATTGGAAAAGCCAGTAGTCTGACATCGAAAAGACTAGTCGCAAGGGTCGTAACGGTCACATGGATCGAAAGGGCCGCAATGGTCGTAATGGTCGCAAGGGTCGTAATGATCGTAACGGTCCCAAGGGTCGCAATGGCCGCAAGGGTCGCATAGGTCAAAAGGTCGAAACGGTCGCAACGGTCGCAATGGTTGCAATGGTCACAATGCCCACAAGGGTCGCATGGGTCAAATTATAATGATGAAAGAAAGTCACAAAAGGTTAAATCAAAATAATACAAATAATATAATATTACACACTAACAAACTTTTTTTTAAGTCGGCGTTGTCTCGCTTGTCACGTTCCAGTGATGCTGGCATATGTAGATGGGGTTTGTCTCGATGAAGATGGGGTTTGTTTCGACGAAGATTGGGTTTGTCTCGACGAAGATGGAGTATCTTTCCGAGCCTCACTGGGTCCAAGATAACGATTCTCTTTAGGCCTCCCGCTTTGCCTTTTCTCAGCCAGCATAGGAGGTAGAACCGTAACTTCAGTATATTGAGAAGGAATGTCCCAGTCACTGCAATCATGAACCGGATACACGATATCTTGGTAAGCCAAACGCCATGTCTGCCGAAGGTAGTATGTTGAACATAGATCTGGTATCTTGTTACCTTTACCAACCTTATGTGCTGCTGCAATTGCGTGACTGCATGGATACTTATCCACATCAAACATTTTGTAGTCGCACGTTCTTTTTTAAAGACTCACTACAAATATTCTACCATCTCATTTCTTACCTAATACTCATCACTCAGACTGTTCAATTCAATAACATCATACTTGGATGTTTGTCCAAACCGTTCATATAACATTTTCTCAACGTAAGGTGTTAACTTTTAAGAATAATCACCGGTATTTGCTTCTAACCTATGCCTATTGAACCATCCCACTGTCTTTCTCAAACAAATATCTAAAAGTCTTAGGATCGTAAAAAAATTATTTCTTCAACGTTGAATTTATTGACTCGGTGCCATTAGTGGTTAATAAGTTGTACCTTTCCCTATGAAATTTTCTTATTGCCCACTTAACGAGATCAAGTTCCTCTTTCTCCAAATACTTTGCAACATTAGGATACCTGCACAAAGGTCACAAAGGTCAAAAATGGCCACAAAGGTCACAACAATCACAAGGGTGGCAGAGGTACAAGGGTTGCAGGGGTACAAGGGTCACAGAGGTAAGGGGTCGAAGAGGGGTACAAGGGTCGCAGGGGTAAGGGGGTCGCAAAGGGGTACAAGGTTCACAGAGGTACAAGGGTTAAAGGGGGTTAAAGGGTCGCAAGGGTACAATGGTCGAAGAGGCACAAGGGTCGCAGAGGTACAAGGGTCGCAGAGGTACAAGGGTCGCACAGGGGTACAAGGGTCGCAGAGACACAAGGGTCGCAGAGGTACAAGGGTCGCAGAGGTACAAGGGTCGTAGAGGTAAAAGGGTCGTAGAGGTACAAGGTTTGCAGAGGGGTACAAGGCTCGTAGAGGTACAAGGTTCATAGAGGTAGAAGGGTAGCAGAGGGGTACAAGGCTCGCAGAGGTGCAAGGGTCGCAGAGGTCATAACGGTCACAAAAGTCAGAAAAGTCACAAAAATCATTTTTGTACCTGACCTTCAATTATTTCAATAGCACTTTAAATTCGTTCACTATGTATGATGTTGCTCATTTCAAGAACAGTTCCGCCACAGTATCACCCTTTGAAGTCTTTCTACCATGCCCTTTATTGACGTAGCTCTTTATATTTTGCGATATATGATGTGCACAAAAACCATGATCAGCATTTTTATACACTTGTTTGACTGCTTAGATCAAGCTTTTATGGCGATCAGATATCACAACGACATCATGTCGTCCGGTATCACCTCTTTCAACCTTGACATAAACTACATCCATGATCCGTGCTTCTCTTGGTCGACTATTCCCCATGCAATAGGATATTGGTGTTGTTCACCATCTTGCACAGTCGCCACAATCAATGCTCCATTGTACACTCCTATCAGAAATGTTGCATCCACAATCAATGTTCCTTAATTCTACCAACCCATTCAGATTCTCTATTTAGGGTTTTTCACATTTACCATCATATAAAAAATAAATCAGTGTAATTTTTCATCCACCGAATCCATTACACCTGTAACAAAAACATAAAAAGAGGGTAAATTCTGTGATTGACTGCGATCGTGCGACTCGATGGGACTCTATGACCTAGTGCGATCGTGCGACCCTTATACCCCTACGACCCTTCGATCCCTCTGTGACCCTTGTACCCCTGCGACCCTTTGACCCCTCTACGACCCTTGTACCTCTGCGACCCTTGTACCCATGTGACCTTTTGACCCCTCTGCGACCCTTGTACCTCTACGACCCTTGTACCACTTTGCAACCCTTGTGCCTCTACGACCCTTGTACCTCTGTGACCCTTATACCTCTACGACCCTTTGACCCATTTGCGACCCCTTTACCTTTGCGACCCTTATACCCATACGACCCTTTGACCCCTGAAACCCTTTGACCCCTTTGCGACCCCTTTACCTCTGCGACCCTTGTACTCCTGTAACCCTTTGACCTTTGACCCCTCGATGAGACTTTGTGACCCAGTGCGACCGTGCGACTCTGTGACCTAGTGCAACAATGCGACCGTACAACTCTGTGACCCAGTGCGACCGTGCGACGCTGTGACCCAGTCACTCATTACGATCATTTGAAATTTCAATAAATATGACTCGTTTAGACTCGTTTTCAATAAACAAGTCTTATATTGACCCAGTGCAACAGTGCGACTACATCAATAAAAGACTCATTTTCGTAACTCACAAAAGAAATAAGAAAAACACAAGAGAAACACGAAAAACTCACTATACATACCTGGTTTTTCTGCGAAACGTGTTTAATTGTAAGCTTCTTTGTTGACAAAAAACGATTTCAACCTATTCGTAGTAAATCTGATGTCGATTTCAAACTAATCTCGTCGAATTTGTTGTGGTGTGGAAGAACAATAATTTTCGTACCACAGGAGAGAGAAAAATCGATATGCTCTAGAAGAGAAAGAAAAATTGTCGACCAATTAAAATACAAAAGTAATATAGAGTTATCAATATTTTAAAGATAGATTTAAAGTTGAATTTTTTTTTCAAGTAAAGGTATTTTGAAACACTTTAGCCTTATGAATATATTTTTGAAATTCCCCGTCTGAGATATAGCATTGTAGCTTAAATCCTAGCATATTCTCTTAGGTCATATCAAGCGGGTTAGTTAGCAATTAGACTATAGTGAATAAAACCATAATACTATCTGTCTTTACTTATTGAAGTTTATCAATTTTACGATGTATTACATTGTGATGGTGTTTTAAATAATTTGAATATTTAAATAACTATTTTATTATGTTTACAAAATTATTTTTATACAAACCTAAACACAAATTAGATTTGATTTAATATAATTCCTACAATATATTACTATATATATATATTCTTTGATACAGATACGAAATAATATTAATATTTTGATAACTGGAGTTTTATAATTTTAAAATGTATTTTATATAGTCCTATGGAAAATCGAAGGTAAAAAGATTGAGAATTTCAATTACAGAAATATTCATAAAAGTATTGAGATTAAAATCATTACATGGATATATATATATATATTAAATGATGTTTCGAGTCTAAAATAGAATATATTTTATATCTTTTGTTAATTAATTAAATAAACCTATTTTGAACAAGCATAAGAAAGTAGTTAAATGGGAGTCTTTACGTGAATCATGGCATTACATTTGTTTTAATATCTAAATCATGTGCGAAGGAACTTTGGTCGAGGAAAACAATAATGTATTTGGACCTACACTTATATAAAGTGATCCTATTTGATTAATGACAACATAACTATCATATGCTTGCCTCCACCACTCCCAAAACTGATAATTTTTGTCACTTATATAAAGTGATCCAATATGAATAATTAAGATATCATACATCATTGAATTATTCCTTTGTTCGTCACGAAACTGATAATTTTTATGGTCCACCAAATACTAGAACTATATCTTGAAAAGAATAACAAAACATGGAAAACATATATGGTGTATATAAAAATTAAGTTTTTTATTTAAAATAAAAATATATACGAAAAATAGTTAAAATAATATTGTCTAAATATTTGATCCAATCAATACAAATATTCTGAATCTCATATATATCGGATATTATATGACAAGTAGATTCATCCTTTTTTTCATGATTTTTTTAATACCTTATTACATAGCATAATATTTTTGAAATTTTTAATCAAATACATTTAACTCCTAGTCTAGATGAAAAATTATACTCGTGAAATTTTCAAATTAATTTCGATTTTTTTTTTAAAAATAAGAGAACAAATTACTATCCAAATGGCTTATCAATTTTACTAAAAAATATCAATATACGTCTAAAGTGCGAATGAGTAAAATCAGTTGCTTTATGGCTATTTTACATCTTACAATTAATTAGTATAACTTTGATAATTATGATATAATTAGGCTTTAATTGTTTTTAAAAATCACTTAAGTGGAAAGAGCACCGACGGTGGCATTTTCGTAAATTAAATCAAACGTGGCGCATATTTCGAATTTAAAATGCCCACGCACTCTTCTTCATCCATATTTATCCGCTCTTTTTTTGTTGTTGTTCTCTTTATTCTCTCATGGGTTCCTTCTCCGTTGCTCTCTGCTTCGCAGCTCTTCTTCTGCTCCGCACGGCTGCGGCGGCGGTGATGGGAGCCAGCAGACGGACATACATTGTCCGCATGAACCACGATGCGAAGCCCGAGTCCTTCTCCACTCACCATGAATGGTACTCTTCCCATATCCAGTCTCTCTCGTCCTCCTCGGAAGATGGGGTTTCATCTCTACTTTACACTTATACTTCTGCCTTTAATGGATTTGCCGCCGTTCTCGACCCGGATGAGGCAGATGCGCTCCGCCGATCCGACCCGGTTCTCGATGTGTTCGAAGAGACTGTGTACTCGCTTCACACGACTCGCTCTCCCGAGTTTCTGGGTCTGAACTCTAATTTAGAGTCGTGGGTAGGGCACAGTGTTCAGGATGTCAACCAGGCCTCAAATGGCGTTATCATTGGGGTTCTGGATACCGGAGTTTGGCCAGAATCTAGTAGTTTTGATGACTCCGGTATGCCGGAGATCCCGGCGACGTGGCGAGGGGAGTGTGAATCTGGTCCCGATTTCGACCCGAAATTGTGTAACAAGAAGTTAATCGGAGCTCGGAGCTTCTCAAAAGGGTTTCAAATGGCTTCCGGAGGCGAATTCTCAAACAAACGTGAATCTGTGTCCCCACGCGACGTCGACGGCCATGGAACCCACACCTCCTCTACCGCTGCCGGATCCGCCGTGAGTAACGCGAGCTTCCTCGGCTACGCCACCGGCACAGCGCGTGGGATGGCGCCTCGGGCGCGCGTCGCGACGTACAAGGTGTGTTGGAGCGCTGGGTGCTTCGGATCCGATATCCTCGCCGGCATGGACCGCGCAATCCTCGACGGCGTTGACGTCCTCTCCCTCTCACTCGGCGGTGGATCCACTCCGTACTACAGAGATACCATCGCAATCGGAGCTTTCTCTGCTATGGAAAAGGGCATCTTCGTCTCTTGCTCCGCCGGGAACAGCGGACCCACCAAGGCCTCTATCGCAAACGTGGCACCGTGGATAATGACCGTCGGTGCCGGAACTATAGACCGCGATTTCCCGGCTTACGCAGTCCTGGGTAATGGAGACCGGTTCACCGGGGTCTCCCTCTACAGCGGCGAAAGCTTGGGGACCACACCCCTGGCTCTTGTCTACAACAAAGGTAACAGCAGCTCGAGCAATCTGTGTCTCCCTGGTTCGCTGGACCCGACTCTCGTGCGCGGCAAGATCGTGGTCTGCGACAGGGGAGTGAACGCTCGTGTGGAGAAAGGAGCCGTCGTAAGAGACGCTGGAGGTGCCGGGATGATACTGGCTAACACAGCGGCGAGCGGCGAAGAACTTGTCGCTGACAGCCATCTGTTACCGGCGATGGCGGTCGGGAAGAAGACCGGAGATCTGTTAAGGGAGTTCGTGAATTCCGACAAGAACCCGACAGCGGTTCTGGTTTTTCAGGGAACAGTGCTCGGAGTTCGGCCGTCACCGGTTGTGGCGGCGTTCAGCTCGAGAGGACCGAACACAGTGACGCCACAGATCCTGAAGCCTGACGTCATCGGTCCCGGAGTCAACATCTTGGCCGGTTGGTCGGAGGCCGTTGGACCCACCGGTCTCGAGAAGGACACGAGAAGGACTCAGTTCAACATTATGTCAGGTACACTTTCAACGCTAGAATTCCTGGCATTTTTTATATTTGTTCTCTCCATCGTTGTATTAAAATCTAACACATTTAAGTTCTGGGTTACTTGTGCTCTCATGAAGTCAGCGAGATTCAGATGATTTCTGTGTTTTTAATCAAACACGTGAAAAGGGTCTCATCAAATGTCTCCATTGTTACTAAATTTAATATGAAGTTTCCAACTTTAAATTATTTTACTATATTAAACAAAGAATCTCTCGAAATCTAAGTTTCCAAATTCATAAACATGAAAAGGGTCTGCTCAATTGTCCATAAAAGTTGTATTCAATGTGAATTTGTTGACTTGAAACTATTACAATCTCACAAATTTAGTTTTACAAGTTACAAAACATGAGAATGTCTGGTGTGGAGGAACCCTAATGGATTCTGTATTGCTGTTCAATGAAGGTACTTCTATGTCATGCCCACACATCAGTGGCTTAGCTGCTCTCTTGAAAGCGGCGCACCCTGAATGGAGCCCAAGTGCCATCAAGTCCGCGCTCATGACCACGGCATACAATGTCGATAACTCCAACTCGCCTCTTCGTGACGCATCTGATAACAGCTTCTCGAACCCATGGACTCATGGATCGGGTCACGTTGACCCTCAAAAGGCCCTATCTCCGGGCCTTGTTTACGACATCTCAACTGAGGAATACATAAGATTTTTGTGTTCGTTGGATTACACGGTGGATCACATCCAGGCAATTGTTAAGCGATCAAGCCTCAATTGCTCAATGAAATTCTCTGACCCTGGTCAGCTGAACTACCCAAGTTTCTCGGTTTTGCTTGGGGACAAAAGGGTTGTTCGATACACAAGGGAACTGACCAATGTTGGTACACCTGGTTCAATCTATAAGGTGACGGTTGATGGGCCGGCTAGTGTAGTGGTAACGATCAAACCGACAAACCTCATGTTTAGAAGAGTGGGAGAGAAGAAAAGATATACAGTCACGTTCTCGGCCAAGAGGGGAGCGAGTGCAGCAACGACGGCTGAGTTCGGATCAATCACTTGGAGCAATTCACAGCATCAAGTGAGGGCTCCTGTGGCATTCTCGTGGACATAGTTGTGATGACACATTACACAAATTTAACATCTCTCGTGTGTTAGCCCAGTTTGGTTTTATAATGGCTTTGGTTATGTGACGTTTGGTTTCAAGATGGTTTCAAGATGGTCGGGTACATACATGAATATGTCTTTTTTTTATTATGAATGAGAATCTGATATTTGCTAAACGGTCTACATCAAATCTGATTTTTTCTTCGATTTTTAGTTTTCATCTGATTTTCTCTTCAATTATCAAGAATCTGTCTAAAAACTTCTCCATTAATCGATCCGATTTTGACCCGAATCCGATCCAATTTTTATCCGAATTTGACTCAATTTTGACCTAATTTTGACACCAATTTTGACTCCATTTTAACTCGAATTTTTTCTAAATTTTGATCAGATTTAATTTTAAATGTTAAATTTTAGTAAATTAGATGTGAATTTACTACACAATATAAATAATAAATTCTATTTTTTTGGTTAATTTCATCAAAATCAAATTAATTATTCGATTTAATTGATTTTGAATCTAAATTGAATACGGTTTTGTTAATTATATCAAAATTAAGATCGAATTAGTCACACTTAACTCACTCAACCCAATTTCAAGATCGAATTAATTAACCCGATTTAGGCACAAACAAGTAACTCAACCCAAATTTTACTTGAAATCAATTAAATGGTTCAATTAACTTGATTTGATCCGATTTTGATACAATTATTAAAATCGTACTCAATTTTGATTCGAAATTAATTAAATCATTATTAACTTGATTATGATGAAATTATCTAAAAAATTAATATTTATTTTTTATGTGTATAGTAAATTCACGTGTAATTTACTAAAATGTAACATTCAAAATTAAATTGGGTCAAAATTAAGTACAATTTTGGGTTAAAATCGAGTTGAAATGGGATCAAATTTGGGTAATTTTTAGATCAAATTTGAGTTAAAATTGGGTCGGGTTCGAGTCAAAATCTGGTCAAATCAATTAACTCGATTTGATCCGATTTTGATATAATAACAAAACCATACTCAATTTCGACTCGAAATCAATAAAATCGAATAATTAACTTGATTTTGATAAAATTATCCAAACAATTATCATTTATTGTGTACGTTCTGTAGTAAATTCACATCTAATTTACAAAAAAATAACATTTAAAATTATATCGGATAAAAATTAAGTTAAAAATAGAATTACAATCGAGTCAAAATTGGGTCAAATTAGAACACAAATTGGATCCATTCGGGTCAAAATTGGATCAGAATCATATCGGTTAACGGATAGACAGATTTCTAATAGTTGAAGAGAGAATGAAATGAAAACTAAAAATCGAGAGGGAAATTGGATAAGTGTCGAAGAAAAGGAGGAATAGAACTAAAATACTATTATTAGAAGAAAAGATAGATTGTCTTCCATATCATACTTTATATAAGAAGCTAATTCGTGTGAACAGTACCCGGGGGTGACGTGGCTCTGTCTGAGCCGTCCAGATCCGGCGTTTACGAGGTGTGTGGTTGGGATGGATCATGGCAGTCGCGGGTTGTAGACTCGACCCGCGATTTTTGGCCGTCCGATTGGCCTCATCTCTCTCATTTCTTTTAGCGTTTCATTTCAGTCGTCCGATGAACGGTTTTTTATTTCGGAATCGAGGGTCGGATTTTGTCACCGACACCTCTCTCCTATTTCCGCTTAGGGTTTCCCTTGTGCTTGGTATTGCCGATGCTTCAGTGTGGCTTTTTCGTGTTTGTTTGTGGTTCTCTCTGTTCTCTCTGTGTCTTGCTTTCCGATATATGTGTCGTCTATGTGTTCAGTTCTTTGTTCTGTGGTTTTCGTTTGTCTACTATGTTGGCATTTGGGTCACTTCGATTTATGGTGTTGTGGTTAGGGCTTCCAGTGTAGGCATTTTTGTTTAGGGTTCCGTGGAGGTAAAACGGTGTGTTGGGGTTTGGGTCCCCTCGATTTATGTTGTTGTCCTTAGGGTTTGTGGTGTGTTTCTTTCGTGTTTGTTTCTGGTTCTCTTTGTTTTCTCTGTGTCTTGCTTTCCGATCCGTCCGTCGTCTCTATGTTTAGTTCTTCGTTATGTGGTTTCCGTTCGCCCGCTGTGTTGGTGTTTGGGTCTCTTTGATTTATGGTGTTGTGGTCAGGGCTTTCCATGTTGGCGTTTTTGTTTAGGGTTCTGTTGAGGTAAAACAGTATGTTGGGGTTTGGGTCTCTTCGATTTATGCTGCTGTCGTTAGGGTTTTCGGTGTAGGAATTTTTGTTTAGGGTTCTTTTGAGATCAATGTATTTTTCGGTGTTGTTGCATGTCTCGATCTGTGATTTTCCCCTGTTGCTCTCGCCGTCGATTGTTGGCGTATCGGTTTAGTTCTTGCGACGGACTGGCGTATTTGTCGTCTTTCATCAGGTATCCGTTTTTTTAGGGATCTCTCTTAGGTTTCCTTTGTGCGGTGGTTAATTTTTAGGATAGGGTTTTGTTGGTTGTTTTCCGTCCTTTCACCGTCTTTTTGTTTCAGTTCTTGTGATCTGTGGTTGCATTGTTAGGGGTTTGGATATCGCGATTTGTTGTTCATGATTGTTCTCATTGTGTTGTGTATCGGTTTGTTTGGTTCACCATTGTTGTTTTTAGTTGTTGGTTATGCTAGTTTATATATTGTGTAGGATTGGTACACTTAATCCTCGTTTGCGTATGCGACTGTTGTTTTTGGATTCTTGATTGGGTTTTTCTTCACTGTTTGTTGATTCTTTAGATTAGGTTTAACGTATGTTGTATCATTGCTTTGCCTTTATTGATCAATTTCGATTGATTGGTCGTCGTTAAGCTTGCGTTTATTTTTTCATCTCTAGATTTATTTGGTGGTTGTTGTGTTTTAAGTGCAGTTCGAGATGAGGTTCATATTGATTGTTGTGTCTTAGGATGTTTGGTGCTTGCACATTAGACTTCATTTTGTGTATGTGTATATTGGTTTGTTACTGGTTTTGTGTTCATACTTTTCTATTGCAGATGAGGTTCATATTTTTCAATGCCTTATGTATGCATATTACATATCATTCCATGTATGTGTCTATTGATTTTTAATTGCTTTAGCATAGGTGATTGTTTCAGTGTTCGTTTTATGGTGTACCTTTATGTTGAGTATTTGTTTTCTTGTGGGTAATTTTGACGTGTACATAGGGTAACTGACGTGTCTTTAAATTTGATGATATTTACCTCTGAGTCAGTTGCTTTTACTATACAACTATGATGGCCTTCTACATTGTTAGTTACGTGGCTAATGGTAATGGTATTTTAAAATGAATCATCCAAATATTAATTTTTTCCTGTGAAAGTAAAAATTGGTGGCAATGATGTAAATGACGTGTCCATGCATGGTAATTTTCCTGTCTGAGTAGGCTTATTGTAATGTCCACGTGTGATGGTATCCTGCACGTTGTCAGCATATTTCATGGTATAAGTAAATAGTGGCATTCCCCGTGCATATTTGAGTGGTTAAGTGGTGTTTCAAAGCACAACATAAACAAAGTTTCTATAGTAAATTAGTTCATCAAATATGTATTGCCCTCTTATTGACATACGTCCTACACAAGAAATATCGTTCCGAATTCTGGTTCGCGTTGTCCGTGTGTGGCACTTTGATACTATCCCTGTTCCGAGGTCGACTTCGAACTGGGAAGTGGTCGTGTGTGATGAATGGGTACATTCTTGAGTGTCTTTTTCTACTGTTTGCTGGATGTTGTTTTTTTCGGTCCTTTTTTTGCATTCATTTATATCCGCTTCCGTAGGGTAGTCGTATGCAGTGTTTGGTTCGATCCAACTTTAGGTATCGTCATCAACGGTTCCTTGTGGACAGGGCCTGTTGTATAATAATGAACTTTAATGTCAGTCGTAGTTTCGGGGATTATAAAGCTTCAAATCTTCCATGTAAGATAATATTTACGTCCACTACAGTTGTAAGGCCTTGTGGGGATCTCAACAATTCCAACCAGTACTTTAAATTTGTCCCATACTCCGACATACTGTCGGGTGCTTTAGAAGAGTCAATTCTCATCGGTGAGTCGTTCTGTGTTTTTCAGTTCATGGTTGTTTTATATACGCAATATGTGGTTTTAACTCTTCTGTGTTACCAATTGTTAGATGTCATTGGTGAGGTCATTGCTGCTGGTGAGCTCGCCAATGTTACATATACAGAGCGAACAAGTCGGCGCTTAACAGTTCAACTTCGTGATGACAGGTATTTCCACTGTTTATTTGTTATCTATACTTCGATTATAAGGAGTTAGTTTTTTCGAGTTTACAATCAGTGTAAGTGGTGCAGTTCGAATGTTCTGGAATGTACCATGTGGGAAACATTTGCGTATCAAATGTACGATTATATTCGTGTGCATGAGAACAGTCCACTGATCGTCGTCTGTCAACTCTTTAAAATTCGGACGTGGGGAGGTACTTATTTCCTTTAATTACTGATTCGTTTATAGTTTTGTGTTATTTATTATTAAGTTAATTTTAAGGTGAGAATGTTTCTTTGCAGTGTATGATTGTTTTTCTGCCAACACGTGGAGTGCAATTACCGTCTTCGAACTCCTTATTAGCGTTTCAATTATATGACATTGTTTTGTCTGTGTTTGTGTACTTTTCAACGATGTAGTTTTAGGCTTTGCTTTTTGTTGTGTTTCTCGGGTTTTGTGACTGCCTTATGTGTGATGAATTTATGTTATGCGTAATGATACAATGTAATTTCAAAGGTTCTAATAATGTTTTCTTCGTACCATATTGACTTTACTTTTCCTCTCGCTTTACGGACGTTGTGCACGGCTAATATTAGATGAATTTATCTCCTTTGTTACCATACTATGCACTCTCAGAGGTTTAAATGATGTTCTTTCCATATCAGATTTAAGCTACTATGTTATTGTATTTTACTGATAGTTTTATTTAACGTATTTTCTGTTTCCCTCAACAGATCGGCGGACTATTCGTAATGTCCAGTTCTGGAGTAAACTGTTCGTTGATCAGAATCATGCATTGATAGCGGAGTACAAAACAAAGTATGTTTATCTACACTCATTATTGTTTACAGCGTTGCTACTACATCGTTTGTCTAGTAAATCCTTTGGAATTGATATTCGATAGATTTTTTATTTACACATTACTTATGATGCAGGTTTTCGTACGATGTGCTTCTTCAACCAAAGGGAATACACTTACTTTCTTTTCGTCCATAACCAAGCGAGTCTTTAGACTTTTGGAATGCTTTCATGGTAAAAACAATAGTGGATTTAGGAAAGGCCACTGAGGTACGTAATCACATAATCAACGACGCAACATATTATAGTACATATATTATTCTTTCACTGTTTTGTTCATGTGATTTTGTCTAACTTGTATCGTTCCAGCTTTGATAACTGAGCTGTTAGACATAGATGGATGGTATTACCTTGGTTGTAATACGTGTTCACGTAAAGTTAATGCTCTCGCGGATGAAATTTCAGCTCATGCCACATTGCGCCGGTTCTTCTGCAATTCATGTAAAACAACAACAGACAACCCTTTCCCAAAGTAAGTTTCCATTTAAAAAGAAAAAATTGTTCTCCTTCTAAGATGACACTCGCTGAATTTCTTATACCGTGCACCTAATTTGTGTTTTGATCTACAGATTTCGTGTATATGTCAAGGTTATTGACGACACCAGTGAAGCCATCTTCCTTATCTTTGACAAAAAAATTGTTCAGCTCCTCCGCAAATCCGCGCTGGACATAAAAAATGCAGAACCCGAGGTTCCATTGAATTAATTGTTATATAAAGTTCATATGTTTTACAATTTTTCCGATATTTAACCTACTTCATTATTAACGTTATATTATTTTCTTCTACTAGATATCTTCAGGCGAAATTCCTCTTCATTTAAGAGAACTGAAGAACCGGAATGTCTTTTCAAAATAATTGTCTATCCATTGCAACAAAGTCAACGACCATCGACGTCGTGCAGCTTGGGAAAAGGTGCCCTTCCTATATATCGAGTCAGTAGGCTTACAGATAATGATGGCATACTTCGGGCTATATCTACTAGGGTAATTGCCTTTCTCACGGTATTTGTCTCCATGTTTGTATTGGTTTTGGATTTGTCTCTTATACTAATTGGGTTATCCTATTTTTGCAGAACCCTTCTTTCGTCCCTTTCATACAGGTATATCATGGAGTCCAATTGTTTAGATACAGTATAATTCTATTAGATCGATTTCATCATACAAATGTCACAGTTAGTTACCATAACCTAATTTTTGTTATTGAATTCCATTTACGTTAGATCTCTCTGTATTATAGTTCTATGGGATCCGTCCCCAGCTCTCCTTCTAGCAGTCGTTCCTACGGCAAGCATCACGCTGATGACAGTGATACTCGATCGTCTCTTCAGTCAAGTACATCAAAGGTAAAATCAACGGCTCGTGATGTCAGTTCTTCGAAACGTCCAGAATAGAGGCTTCGCACGAAATCGCCTTACGTTGTTCAAATCGATGTGTAAAACATTTTCCTACTTTGTATCTATCAAGGCTCGGTTTCATGCATAATATATTTTGTCAGCTCACTTAGGTGGTCTTTTTTCTAAGGCTCAATAAATTTTGTTATGTGAATAACTTTGAGCTTAAAAAAATTATTATAATTAGCGATGAGTTTGTTTTGTCTCTGTACAGTGATTTTAAATTTTCTTAGTTTTGGACCAATGCATTTGTATGACTTATTACTATTGCAAATTATGAAACTTTCAGCGGATACGCATGTTAGCTGAATTGGCCAACAATCAACCACTGTACACAGGCACTGCTCTGGTTCAAACATAAAGTCTCATATAACTACTCCAACTGTTAATATCTCTTCCGGTGCGTATTTTAGGTTGTGTTATTGCAAAGACCATTCACAAAGCATATTTTCAATACTTTGTAATAATGCATTTCTTCATGTTTAATCATCCGAGGTATTTACCATCGCTATCTTATGCAGGTAATGCTTCGTATGTAGATGTTTGAGACCAATGCTTTTGTTGCGAATAATGTAATGCAAAATTGTGGTATGCTGAACGTTCAAATAAAAAAGACACTATTGATGATACAAAATTTAGCTTATGTTGCTCCAAAGGAAAAATATCATTACCGAAACTATCAGACCCGCCTAAATATTTAACGCGTCTTCTTCAAAAAGATCACAGATATCATAACCATTTAAAAAAAATATTCGTGCGTACGACATGATGTTTGCATTTACGTCAATGGGAGGTCATATTAATACTTCAGTAAATATTCATCAACAACCATATATTTTTAAGATACATGGCCAAAATTATCATAGAATTGGCAGTTTATTATCACATTTTGGAGAACCCGCAAAATTTACTCAATTATATATCCATGATACAGATAACGAGGTTATTAACAGAATAAATGCAATCAGGTAGATTACTGTTATTCCTTTATAGTTATGTTTTATTGTATATTGCAATACCTTCACTAAATCAAATTCTTTATTATATGTAGTAGCGGGCGAAATACCTCTGCGCAATTTGAAAACGGCTTATGCGAAGACATTGTAAAAAATATTCAACAAATGTTGGATCGGAATAACCCATTTGTTAAAATATTTCGAATGGCTTGTGATAGATTCGTATCATCTGATCAATTAGAATTGAAATTGTGTTTATTATAAGTACGCGTAAACAAAGATAAGTTATACAATTTGCCTGCATCATCTGTGGTGGCTGCATTGATTGTTGGAGATCTAGATGAACGATTAACCTCACGCGATATCATTCTACAAAAGCATAGTAACGAATATCTTAGAATAAGCGAACTGCATCCATCTTACCTTCATTTACAATATCCATTGTTATTCCCGTACGGCGAAGATGGTTATCATCTTGGTCTAAATTTACGAATGACTGCTTCATTATCTCAAAAACCGCGTTCACGAGTCAGTTTAAGAGAATTTATGGCATATCGTTTGCAGGAAAGAAATTTTGGATCTTCTAATATAATACACTCGGGAAGACTTTTCCAACAATTTTTTGTAGATGGTTTCTGCATGGTCGAATCAGAAAGAATTTCATATATACGAAACCATCAGAACAAATTACGTTGTGAACTTTACAAAAATATCGAAACAATTTCCCAATTGAATATTGTTTTGGCATCGGATATTGGAAAAAAAATAATACTGCCATCATCATTCAATGGTAGTTCTCGATATATGAAACAAAACTACTTAAACGCAATGGTTCTCTGTAAAAATTTGGGCTTCCCAGATTTATTTCTGACCTTTACATGTAATCCTAAATGGCATGAGTTACAATGAATTTTGCATCATTACAATGACGCATCAGAGAACAGACCAGATCTTTTGGTAAGGTTATTCAAAATAAAACTCGAACACTTACTAACAGATTTGAAACAAAACCAGTGCTTAGGAGAAATCAAAGCAGGTAATACTTGTGTCATTATAATGTACATAACTATATTTATATAGCATTCTAACAGTATGACTTCACGTTTTTTCTTCAGTTATCTATAAAATTGAATTTCAAAAGCGTGGTCTCCCTCATGCACATATTTTGCTCTTCCTTAATAGACGGTCAAAGTTACCTACATCAAGTGATATTGATTCAATAATATTTGCTGAGATTCCGGATAATGTTACAAATCACGCTCTCTATGTTGCAGTACAGGAAACGATGATACATGGACCATGTGGTTTAGCCAACAAATTCTCGCCCTGTATGGATAAAGGAAAATGTACAAAACGCTTTCCAAAGAGCTTCGCTGACTCAACGTATATTAATAATGAAGGATATTCTGTTTACAAAAGACCAGACAACGACAGATTTATAACAAAAAGCAAAATCAAATTGGATAATTGATATATCGTACCGTATACCCATACCTTCTTTTAAAATATAGAGCCCATATTAATATTGAATGGTGTAATCAAACAAAAGCAATCAAATATTTATTCAAATACATAAATAAAGGACATGATAAAGTAGCTATAACAATATAACAACGTCTGAAGAATTAGAGAGGAACAGATCATTGGATGAAATTAAAAACTATTACAGTTGTCGCTACATTTCAGGCTGTGAAGCTTGATGCAGAATATTCAGATTTGATATTCATTATAGAAGTATACCGGTTGAAACATTAAATTTCTATTTACCAGGTCAACAAAATATTGTGTTTGATGAAGAGGACGATTTATTGGATGTAACGCCGAATGAATTTATGCAACGAACGATTTTTACAGAATGGTTTAAGTGCAAAGCTTTGTTCTCAGAAGCTTGAGAACTGACATATTCCAATTTTTCCTTGAAATTTAAATGGAATAAAAAAACAGCGGATTCGGACATTACGTAAACGGGGCTTTGCATTTGGTAGACTATAGTATATTAATCCAAATGTTGGTAACCTTTACTATTTACGAATGTTATTAAATAAAACGGTTGGTCCGACTTCGTTTAAAGAAATCCGTACTGTTAATGGTTATTTACACGAACATTTAAAGACGCATGCAGAATGTTGGGACTTTTAGACGATGATTTAGAATATATCAACACAATAAAAGAAGCAAGTAATTTGGGCATCTCCAGCATATTTACGATTATTATTTGTGGTTTTGTTGACAATAGAATGTCTTTCGTGTCCTGAACATGTATGGTCAACAACATGGCAAGTTTTATCCGATGACATACTATATAGACGTAGACGTTTGCTCAAATTACCAGGTATAATAACATGCCACTATAGTTTACCGAAACAAGCTATACTATGTTATAAATACTTTATTGTGAAATTTCAGATTTAAGCATGTCTCCTGAAGATATCCATAACATAGCTCTCGGTGAAATAGATCAGATACTGCAGAAAAATAATAAATCCTTAAAACTATACCCTTCAATGCCTTTCCCTAAAGAAGTTAATAACTAGTCGTTATTAAACAGATTAATATATGAAGAAATATCTTATGATCAAGATAAACTAAAAACTGAATCGTTTTTCCTGAAATTGCAATTAACAGAAGAACAACATTCGGCGTTTAACGAAATTATAAAAGCAATTGATCAAAACACTGGACAAATATTCTTTTTATATGGCCACGGAGGAACGGGAAAAACTTTTTTGTGGAAAACGTTATCTATAACGATAAGATCTCGTGGAGAAATAGTTTCGAACGTTGCTTCCAGCGGTATTGCCTCGCTTCTGTTGGAAGGCGGTCGTACGACACATTCCCGTTTTGCAATACCTATTGACATTAATGAGAATTCAATTTGTAACATTAAATTAAACATAAATCTTGCAGAGCTTATAAAAAAACTCGGCTTATAATATGGGACGAAGCTCTGATGATTCGTAGATTTTGTTTTGAAGCTTTAGACAAAAGTGTTAAAGATATAAACCCTTTTTCGAAAAATAAACTTTTTGGTGGAAAAACAGTGGTCTTCGGAGGTGATTTCCGCCAGATTTTACCTGTTATTACTAAAGGAACTAGACATGACACTGTTCAAGCATGTTTAAATTCTTCTTATATTTGGAATCATTGTGGCGTACTAAAATTAACTCAAAACATGCGCTTACAAGCAAATGCTAATGCTTCAAATAAACACGATGTACAAACCTTCTCTGAATGGATATTACGATTGGGAGATGTCAATTTATGTGAACCTAATAATGGTGAATGTCTCATAGATACACTTGAAGAGTTGTTAATTACACAAACGTCAAATGCAATTGACAACACCGCAGCTCATGTATATCCAAATATCCGAACTGAATATAAAAGCCCTTCCTTTTTTCAAGAACGAGCAATCCTTTGTCCAACAAATGAGACTGTTGATGAGATAAATGATTTGTTATTACAAATATTACCAGGTCATTGTAAAGAATATTTCAGTTCAGACACAATATGTAAAACAGAACCGAATGATAATTCTATATGTGAATTGTATAGTACCGAATTTCTAAATAGTTTAAACACTTGGATTATGCAATGGAACGCGACTTCAGATAAATCAACTTGGAAACAACATTATAGAAGAAAAAATAATTACTGGAACGCATACAGGTGAAAAAGTATTTATACCTCGCCTTCTGTTAATTCCAACCAACACAACTTTGCCGTTTAACTTTAAACGAAATCAATTTCCAATTATGTTGTGTTTTGCAATGACGATCAACAAAAGCCAAGGGCAAAGCATTAACAGAGTTGGCATATACTTTATCAAAACCAGTGTTTAGCCATAGACAATTATACGTCGCAGTTTCTCGAGCAAAAACTAGAGAAGGATTAAAAATACTTACTTTAGATGAAAACGGGAGTTGTTTTAAGAAAACGACAAATGTCATGTACAAAGAAATTTTCAATATCGTGGAATGCTCTTGCACATGTAATTGTAAATGTTTGTTAGTTATGCATATTGTACTACAGATCATTTCACGTTTCAATTTTTTTTTAACTGTATTGGCTTATAACAAAGCACAATAGTTAATGATACTTACAGTATCAATGGTAAATCCACAAGGTGCTAACCGGAGATAACCGTTTTTTTTATGGAGAACTGTTTGCCATGTTCACTAAAAAGCTCATGCATTTATTAGTGTTACAAATTATCAGCGATACAAATTTAAGTACTCAGTTTTATGATCAGCGATACAAATTTAAGTACTCGGTTTTATGATCATCAGTGTAAACCGAAACGACTTACCTAACTGAACGAAACTCTATTTGGTACGTTCTTGGAACCGAAATCGAACCTAAACCAAACCAAAAGCCCAAGCAGATACCAAAATCTCCTCTAGGAAATAAATAAACCAAACCGTATGAGTAGTTGATTTGGATCCAACCATAATTTATTTGACAGGATTAAACCAAACTAAACCAACCCAAACTGAAGGAAAAGATTGTCATCGACCGTTTTGTTCCCCAAACCGAATGAATCGAACTTGAACCTAAGCGGATACTGAAACCTCATCTAAAAATAAAAAGCTTTCACATAAAATCCAAACCAAAATAAATTCAGACGGAATGAGTAGTTGTTCGATTTCGTACATAATTTTGTTTGACAGGATTAAACCATACCAAACCAAACCGATCTGAACCAAAGGAAAAGATTGTCATGAACCGTTTCACATACTATTCTCTTAATATAGTCATAAACCATTGGTCTAAGGGTTAATGAGATTTTGCAGCCCAGCCACAACAATCGGAATGTGAATAAACAACAAGCCAACAAAGACTGATCAAAACAAGTTCAGATGATATATTCTTGCAGAATAACAAATGAAAATGTAAATTATCGTTAGCATGATGGAACAAGGATTGTTTTTTCCCCTCAAATTAAAAGGAAAGTGACGGAGAAACTTATCAGTCTCGCTTACTTATCAGTCTCGCTCACTGATGGCCGTTAAGTGCTCGTCTATCTCCTCTGTTGTCAATGAGCGAAAGACAGGATTATCTGCTCTTACAACTCCCACCTGCCAAACAATAACGAGGATCGGATTAGGATTGCATTGTATGAACTATGTGGACGGTTTGATTCGGTGAGATTCACGTTTGCAGAATCACAGAAATCAGTCTCTGAATTCCTCAAATGATGCATACATTCACTATTTAAGACGAAGGTGTCACCAAAATTTGTGTTCTTGTTTAAATTTTGTTGAAGACAATCTCATGGAGAACATAAATATCAAAAGGGTTTTAGAAAAAATAAGTGGCGATTTGATACCTCAATCTCAGTAGCCTTGAAGTCTTCTTGAAGAACTGATTGTAGAGCGGATATAGCAGTCTAGCAAAACAAACAGAAAGTCATAGGTAAGGAATTATGTCCTAAAAGCTGACATTCTGAACTTTCCTCATTCCGTAATAATCTAACAAACTGCTATGCATGTCATCACATCCAATTGTACACTACAAGTGATCAGCCACCAAAAAATGATCGTTACCATTAAGAGCAATATGGACTATATCAACAAAACAGGTAATAAATACCTGCGCTGTTTCATCATACGTAAAAGCGGGACTGTCTTTCATTTTCTTCTCTAAGAAATTGATTGCCTCTTGTTCCTTCATACCAGCACTAGTTGCCTGCATAATACAAATCTTCTCAATTAGTTTGCCGAGAACTATATAAACGACATCACAGAGTCCAAATGAGATATAAAGGACATCTCAGGTTCCAAATGAGATAGCACATCTAAGCCTGAACAATTTGTGGGAAATGGTCCTGAAGCAACATTTTTTCCTGTCGGTTGATACGATGTAGTGATAGGTTGACAAATTGTACCAACTAATAGTTTGACAAAAAAGCCAAACTAACCCTGTCTAAACAATGAAGAACATTTAAGCATAATGAGAAAGATAGATCATCACTTATACCTGTTATCTAAATTTGTACAACAATTACCAAAACAAGATAAATTTGAAAGTAAAATGCATAAGTCACAACTTAGCAGGAACAAGTTTTCCACGCAGAATATGACCGGAGACATTTTCTTGTATGCTATCCATATGCAGTAGACTATATCCATACATGTTGTAAGAACAACTGGAAAAGCGAGGCATAACCAGGCTAAAATAAAAGCATCAAATGCAGCATTACCTTGTGACCGTAAAAATGTCCAGCCGGGTCACACTTGTAAAGAAGGGGACCCTTCTCTTCGTCAATTCCCAAAACCATGGCAACTTCACAATTCAAAACAAAACAAAAGCAATGCTTTGGTCAACTAATAGCATGGATATATATGCCAAATACAAAAACAATATCATGAAATGCAAAAGAACCCACATGATCATGCATATGCATATTGATTTGCATAAGGTAAAGAAGAGATAAAAAATTTACCAACTCCAAGAGGTCTCATATAAGCATGTTGAGTGTAGACCTGTGACTTGTCGGCAATCCTGTTAGCCAAATTCTTTATAATTAGTCACTTCAATCACCTTACCAGTAAGAGGAGAAAATGGCTTCAGCTCCCCATACATTAACTATGACCCAATATAACAGATGATATATAACGAGTACCCCGTCGATCTACCATTTAGAAAGAATATCCACAGGCATCTCATATCCATATCGGAACCGGAAATCAGCCGCCTCATTCCTTGCTTGTTGCACCAAGGACCTCGCATCGGCTGGCATTCCACAAAAAGTACACTTTTAGAATATATCAACAAATGTAAAACTAAATAATAAGTGTCCATATTCATCGCACCACATTAAGCCAGCTTAACAATTTTACAACATAAAGAAAAGGGTAAGGTATACGACCTGTAATGCCCGTAGCTAACAATCCAAGGTATTTGGTGATAGGAAAAAGGTGCGTGACACTAGACTGGTCCAAAAGTTTGTCCTGCCCAAAAAGAAAACACCACAACATAGATAGCGTAAAACCGTAATGCCATACAAGAGGCAAACATTCTCAAATTAGCCTAAACCCTATTTCATTCAAAGGTACCAGATTTCAAGTAAAACAAAACCCATCATCTCTTCATTCCAGCCAACCCCTTAAGGGAAGATAGATGCCCACATTCACCAGAATTTTTAGTTGATCAAAATCTCAATGAAAATCCAAAATAAACCAAACCCTCTACTAAAATGATCCCGTTAAGAATACAAAGCAAGTTTTGCACTTGAACTAAAAACCCTAAGGTGACAAATCAAAGAACAAGGACGTACCGGAACTTTCTTCTGTGTGACGACACAAACCGAATCTTTTCCTCGCACTCCGATCGAAGTGATACCCGCTGCTTTCACCGCCTTGAAGGCATATTCTGCGCAATTCCATCCCTCGTAAGGTGGAAAACGAAACATTTCCGGACCAGAAAACAGATTCGGAAAGAAAAAGTTGAAGAATAAGGAAAGCGGATCGATTACTGACCAACTTGAAAGAGACGACCTTCGGGAGAGAAGATAGTGATGTGACGATCATAGCCACCGCCGCTTCCTCTGCTCATCTTCTCTAGCCTTCTAACGCTTCAATCAGAAAGCCCTCCTCTTGGTTCTTCCAAAAATCGGAGTGCGAGGTTTTGCTCTGTGATCTATAAACAGGGAAAGCGAGAAGAAAGCTTTGTCTCCAAGACAGAAGACGAAAATGCCCGGAGGGGAAAATATGACAAGTTCCCAACAATACCCCTACAGTGTGACTCTATTAACTTTTTTGCCACTTTATGCATTTCTTCTTTGCTTCTCTTTTAAACCAGTTTAGTCCGGTTTAGTCTGATTGAGTTTGTTGATGGAATGTGTTTCAGGTTTATGTCAATGCAAAATCAAGATCTCTTAGATTGTTTTCTTATTTCAATGATAAAAATTAGATGATACCCGCGTTATACGCGAATTTGTGATAACTAAAATATATTTATCTTAGATTTTGTATATAATTCATTAATTTGATCATTATCATTAGCTTTGTTTATGCATACGGGGCAATACAAACACATGAAATAAAATTTTCCATGTATAAATTTGAACAATAGATTAATAAATTGTAATTAAACTAATAGTGCAATTTGTTTACAATGATACCTAAAATCGAAAAAGAATTGGATTGAAGCACACGCATGAAAACTCCTTCTCGAATATTATTATATTTCGTAAAATATCTTTTTTTGTCAAACTATCGTTTCATGTTTAATCTCTATATTATATTCTAAAATTAAACATATCTTATATATAATATAATATTTTCTATTATTATTTTTTATTTCATAATATATTTTTTCTTTCATAGACTATTCAATATATAAAAATACCAGAATATTCACATTATCAAGATTTGATCTACCCCTCAACATTACACATTTTATTGATCTTCTTTATATACCAAATTTCTATTAAAGTAAAAAAAAAATCGGTTTACCCATCATTTTTTATTCGAATTGAGATTCAAACTCAAATATTTTTAAAGTATAATTATGATACACAAAAAATAATAATACAAAGGTAATATTTCAGACTCAGTTAGTTTCCATTTAAATAGGGTTAAAGAGTAAAATATTTTGAAGCATAATGATGTTACCCAAAAAATGAACAATACAAAGAAAATGTTACAAAATGAATCGTTCTAATTATATGAGGAGTTAACATTTTCGATATTGACTTATATTTTATATACTAAAACGATTCTTATTTAATATCACAAATGAAATACCACATATAAAATTATAAATAGTTAACTAAAAAAATAAATAGTGGTTTTTTATTTATTTTATTTTTAAATTTATTGAATCAATCTGATATTTAGAAGCTAGTTACAATTTAGAGATGAAAAAATAAATAAAAAAATTAGTTATAAAAAGCAAGTAGTCTTTACAAAGGAGACATTTTTGAAAAAAACTTAAAAATTCACCAATGTTATGTTGACTAAAATTAGAATACTCTCTATCCATCAATCAATTTACAATTTATAGAGTAACAACAATAACAACTGAGAGTGAACTAATGTCACCACTAAAGAAGGAACATGAAAAATATTATTGTTATTCACGCATCATAATTGAAATTCACGCTATATAACACCCTACGCAAATTTTTAATTTTTAAAAATTGTGATAATAGTATAATGGGTATTGTGGTTGTCACTGATAGTTTTAATTAGATTTTCTGCATTATTGGGTATTAAGATTGCATTATGGTTTAATGATAGTTTTAATTCTGAATGTTACTTTTTTTCAATTGACAAAGTGTTATCAGGATTAATGGTAAATTAAACAATATTTATGGTAATAAAAGCATTGAAAATGAAGAGGTTTGAGTTACTGTTATATATTGGATATTAAGAGTTGTGTAGTGGGTATTAAGAGGCTTATAGTACAGTATTAGGTCTGGAATATTAAGAGGCTTATAGTACAGTATTAGGTCTGGAAAAAAAATCTAGGCCTTTAAAAAATTGTGATAATAGTATAGTGGGTATTTTGGTTGTTTCTTCTAATCGTGTTAATGAGATTTATTCTGCATTATTGTGTATTATGATTGCATTATGGTTTAATGATAGTTTAAATTCTGGATGTTACTTTTTTGTCCAATTGAACAATTGTTATAAGATTAATGGTAAATTTTACTGCTTCGAAGAAACATAGGTATATTTTAGTATAGTGTATACTTGTTGAGCATTAGTGTTAATTCTGGATGTTTAGGGTTGTCGTTAAGATTTATTGTTTCGAAGAACCATAGGTATATTTTAGTGGATATCCAGTGAATTAAAACATCATAAACAATAGAATCTACAATTTCAAAAAAATGTTAAGGGGTTTCTTTGTCTTCTTCAAGTATCTGTTAAGTCCATATTTGCACTTGGATGTATTGAATCATAAGCATAATTTTATTTCAGGTATGATTCAAGAAGATTAAGGGAATGATGAAGAAAATTAAGGAAGAGAGAATTTATCCTTAACCATTGCCAAACAGAATAGTGCTTGAGGGGAAATAATGGGATTTTATTGCAGAAAAGAGAAGCTACGGTCCATGTCTTAGAGGGATGAGTGAATGAGTTTTTTTGGATACTTAAAGAAAAACTGTAAGACAAAAATTTTAATGTAGCAATGAATTTGAGAAAAATTGTAAATATCTGATTTATTTAGATTGTAAATATAAAAATTATAAATTTGGTGTTGATGTGGCACTATAAAGAATAAAAAAAATTACTCCTTTTTATATATAGATTTTCTCTAATTTTTAATCATTGTGATGGCACATCCAAAGATTAAATCGAAGTGTGGGAGTAAATGGAAAAACTAATAGCTATTAATTATATTATATAAATGTTATGGATAGAACTATTTACTCTAACAAAATGCACTAATATAATTTTAGTGTGAAAAATTAATTAATGAGAGTATATATATCGAATGAAAAGTTTAATCAAGTAAAGAATAGTTAAATATTAATATAAATATATTAAAACACTATATTAATGCATTTTTTATAATTATTATTATTAATTGAAATATTAATATAAATATAGTAAAACATGAATATAATATATATATAGATATATTGATATATATATATAATCTACAAATATTAAATCAACATTAATATAAATATATTAAAAATGTCACTATAAAGGTATATATAAATACATGGACATATATATAAAAATGTATATGTGGTTAATAAGCTATGGTGTGCTTGTGAGAGGAGGAGAGAGAGGGAGATGAAGAGTGATGGAGAGGATGGGATCTCGTCGCGAAAATTGTGACAACTTCTGAATAAATGGAATTTTTGTATATAATTTTTGTATAATGTCCAATATTATCAGTTTTAGTAGGTGGAAGTCAGATATACCTTCGTAAAGCTAAAACGCTTCAAAATATCCTTCCCTAAAATAATTATTTAATCGAAAAAAAACTGGAGAAAAGACAAATTTACTCTTAATTTTCGAATGTGAAAAAACCCGTATTTTGGGAGAGTATAAGCGAAACCCGCATTCTGGGAGAGTAAAAGCCAAGAAAGAACAAGTGATTTCGAACTTGAGAGGGATCGATTCAAAATTGGCAAGAAGGAAATGGCTAGAATCAGCAGCGGTGGAGAAGAGAGCACGAGTCAATCTTCAATAAGTGTAAGTAGATCGATTTCTAGGGTTTTGGAGGATGTCGAGTCCCAAAATGGTTTATTGATTTGAAATGGGTGTGAGTGTCAATGAGTCGGTTGAGTCTCAGTGAGTCGGTTGTCTCAGTGAGTCGGTTTGGGTCGCAATCGTCGCTTGAGCGTCGCAGGGGGTCTAAGGGTCGTTTGAGTCGGTTGTCTTAGTGAGTCGGTTTGGGTCGCATGGGTCAGTTGAGTCGCATGGGTCGGTTGAGTCAAAGGGTCGGTTGAGTCGCATGGGTCGCATGGGTCGTAGGGTCGCTTGAGTCGGTAGAAGTATAATGTATTCTTTAATTAATTGGTCATTTTGCAGGTGGCCCCAAAGCCGAAGTTTATATATCAATTCAAACACATGGACAAAATGCCAAAGATCACCACCAAATGTTATCCTCACCAGACAATAACGAAGCTGAGAGGAATCTTAGATGAATACGACTTGCATTACTTCGAGAAGAAATCACAATTTAAGCATTTATATCCATTTCCAATGTGACTCCACATTGACTAAGGTTCAAATGTCTATCCTCGTAAATCATTCCGTGATTGTACGGGACAAGAAGGAGTTGTGGTTTGTCTTAAACGGTGTTCCTATCCGGTACTCTATAGTGGAGCACGCACTAATTTACGGATTGAACTGCGGACCATATCCCAAAGGATGGGAGTCCAAAAGGGGTGATACATTCCGGCGGAAGAATTTCGACCGTGGAAAGGTGACCCCCACACAAATCATTGGAAAGCTTGTGAAGGCAAAGAATGACGAGGACGGAAAGAGGTTGGCAACTTTGTTGTTGTTGGCGCAAGTTATTGCTCACAAGCCTTCATCAGACAACTCTATCAGCCATGATCTCATTGACATGGTTGATGATTTGGAATTTTGTGAACGCTTTCCATGGGGGCGTTACACATTCGAGAAGATTGTGGATACTTGCCGCAAGCACGTTAGTGGGGAATCACCGAAACCAAAATGGTATTATGGCGGTTTCATGATCCCACTAATAGTAAGTTGTATATATTATTCGAATAACTTGAATTTTTTCATACTTTTTGCATTCTTATTTTTTTTAATGTTGTAGTTACTTCCTTTCGAAACCATCCTTAGTTTGGGCGAAAAGGGATGGTATGTTGATGTTATGGATGCGGATCCATCATGCCGAAGAATGTGCAAAAGATGGTTAAATCCAGTATTAACCTGAAGTACGTAGAAGTCATAAGGATGATCGGAGATAAACAGCTCGAGCCCACGGGCCCACCCGAAGCCCGCCCAAAATACGCGGGCTCGGGCTGTAAAATTGACAGCCCGAATAAAACCGGGCCTTCGGGCTTGGGCCGATTGAAAAGCCCGTTCGAATAAAGCCCGGCCCGTTGGGCTTCGGGCCGGGCCGGGCGGCCCGATTATGTCCAGATGAGCAAACCCTAATTCTCTCCAGAACCACGCGCGCCTCTCTCTCTCTCTCGTTTCATCTCTGTTTCATCTCTGTTTCATCTCTCTCGTTTCATCTCTGTTTCATCTCTCTCGTTTCATCTCTGTTTCATCTCTCTCGTTTCATCTCTCCAGACCGCGTGACTGAAAAGCCCGTTCGAATGGAGCCCAGCCGGTCGAGCGTCGTCGTCCCCCCCGAGCGCCGGCCGAGCGTCGTCGTCCCCGCCCGAGTGAAGCTGAAGCTGAAAGAGAAGGCGAGGATGAAGATGAAGCTGAAGGAAAAGAAGCTGCAGTCCGGCTGACACTGGAGCAGAAATTAGTGAAGGAAATAAAGAAATCGGAGAAAAGAATCATCAACGCTGTTAGAGATCTTCTAAGGGATGTCGGGTTTCATTTGCCTAATACAAAAGCAGAGGCGGCAAATCCCAAAGGTGCTGAAAAGGCAAAATCAAAACCTGCCGAGATAGATGCGAGCACCGCAAACCAATCTTCCAGTAGTGTTAGAGACAATGAATTCCTTCAACGTTCATATCTAGTGCCTAACGAAGAGCCGGTTAAGTCAGAGTCTGAAAATGTCTCTAGAGATGGCTCAGAAGAGGATTTGGCAAACATTTCGAGATTAATTTAAAATATCCATCTGCCGCCACCATTCCTCTAATTGAATACATTTCCAGAGAGGCTACTGCAGATGCTCCAGTCGATCGTGTCGAAGAGGCCCCCCCTAAGGAGATTCCTTCCGAGGAACTTACAGTCGGTCCTGTCGAAGAGGCCCCCCCTAAGGAGGTTCCTTCC
>CM071865.1:14671982-14739941 GCA_036759665.1 Gynandropsis gynandra | reverse complement strand
TTATACTTACTATTGAATCGGGGGAACTTCAATACTATCATTTACAAATCATATGAAAAATTTATTATTTATTATTTACAAATACAATTACTTATTTACAAATAATATGAATAATTTATTATACTTACTATTGAATCGGGGTCAATACTATCATTTACAAATCATATGAAAAATTTATTATTTATTTATTATTTACAAATACAATTATTTACAAATAATATGAATAATTCATTATTTCGTGTCCATCTACGACCCTTGTCCCTATACGACCCTTGTCCCTCTGCGACCTTTGGACCCCTGCGACCCTTGGAACCCTGTGACCCTTGGACCCCTGCGACCCTTGTCCCTATGCGACCCTTGTCCCTCTACGACCCTTGTGCCAAGAAATACAATTATTTAATAATAATAATAATATGAATAATTTTTTATACTTACTATTGAATCGGGGGAACTTCAATACTATCATTTACAAATCATATGAAAAATTTATTATTATCCAAATACAAGACACAACTGAAAATCATCCAAATACAAGACACAACTGAAAATCATCCAAACACAAATGAAAATCATCCAAACACAACTGAAAATCATCCAAACACAACTGAAAATCATCCAAACACAACTGAAAATCATCCAAACACAACTGAAAATCATCCAAACACAACTGAAAATCATCCAAACACAACTGAAAATCATCCAAACACAACTGAAAATCATCCAAACACAACTGAAAATCATCCAAACACAACTGAAAATCATCCAAACACAACTGAAAATCATCCAAACACAACTGAAAATCAAACACTGTCATTTCTAGGGAAAAACAGAAGCAGAGGTTTTGGTCTACTCGCATATATTTCAACTGAGAGGGTACAACCCTCGGTTAGTCGATGGTCGAGACAAAACTTTCTCCAACCCCTTCTGATGAAAGCGCCACCACGTGCCACGGGCCTTAGATCTGCCTCCCATGGCGTGTAGTATCCTAGCATCATATATATATCTTACAGCGTCTATGGAAAAGACCCCTCGACCTCGCAAACCCTATCGGAAGTGTCTGCGACATCCGAAGAAAGGAATAAAAATCGTGAAAATCCTTACCCATGCAAGGAATAAAACCATATTGAAGTCACTTACCAATGCATCTGCGGCCAGATTCGAACGAGTGACTGGTACCACAGTTTCTCGTAAAATCCTTGGAGCAGGAGTGGCGAAGGTGACGTGAAAGACCATGTCACCTTCGTGAGTGAAAAGTAAGTAATCCCCAACACTTAAGTCTAGGTCGTTGGCGAAATCTTTCCACCCATCAGTGAATCTAGAGCCATCCAACTTTACTTCCCATCTTCTGATAGACCCATTCAATTTAAGCGTTGCCGTGTCCCTCGTGTTCCCGTACATGACATCATCGAAAAATATCGTCGGGATGTCCTGTAACAAAAAATGAAAAAACAAGTCAAATCTTTACATTCTCTACGTGTAACATACCGACAGAGAGACTGATGAAGAAGATTACAATGTAGTTCTCTTCCAGATAGCGCGGAAAAATCTCTCTGAAGAAAGAAGGGAACACGAACATTTTCGGAAAAATTGAAGGAACGAGAGTAGAGAGAGAGTTTGTGTCGTTATTGTTAAAAAGGAAACGACTGTAATTCGAAAAGACATGACCTGGATATCGAATCGCCGTCAGAGGGGATTCGAAAAGACATGACCTGCAGATGTTAATTTTTAAAAAAATTTCAAATATGATGAAAAGTTCGGCGGGAATTTTGGTGACGGAATTTTCGGCGGGTCGCATGGGTGACATGGTCGCATATAAGGATCAATTTATGCGAAATCCACGAATTTACGATTACGAATTAATTAATTCCAAATGAGGGTCGCATATATTGATGAATAGATGCGAACTCGGCGAATTTACGGGTTTATGATGATAAAATGACAAAAACCAATCAAACAATACATTTACAACGTCAAACTAATTAATTACAAATTAGGGTCGCATGGGTCGCATGGGACATTACATGCGAAATCTACGAATTTACGGGGTTTATAATGATAAACCGTAACAGACCAATCAAAACAATACATTTACAATGTCAATCAATGGTTAAAACAGATTATGACCCATGTGTCCCTATTTGAGTTGTGTATAACCAATGTCTGTGCTACAAAAGCGATAATAGTGTTTTAAGAACTCGTCGGATGAGTTTGACAAAATTTCAAAAAATACATTCAACATTGTTTTCAAATGTCGATATTATTTATATTATAGTCTATATTGATCCTAAATTGATAATGGCATATTGATAATGGCATTGGTCGTATGGTCGCATATAATGATCGATACATACGAAATCGACGAATTTACGGATTAACAATGATAAAATGTCGAATAGGTTCTAATTTAATCCATTTGAGGGTCGCATTGGTCGCATTAGTCATATTTGTTCGCATGAGGTCGCATTGGTCGCATGAGTCATATTTGTTCGCATGATGTCGCATTGGTCGCATGAGTCATATTTGTTCGCATGATGTCGCATTGGTCGCATGAGTCATATTTGTTCGCATGATGTCGCATTGGTCGCATGAGTCATATTTGTTCGCATGAGGTTGAATGAGTCGGATGGGATCCTTTGATCCCTTTGACCCCTCGATGAGACTCTGTGACCCAGTGCGACCGTACGACTCTGTGACCCACTCTGTCACCTTTGACATTGCAATAAATATGACTCGTTTAGACTCGTTTTCAATAATTGCAATAAACACAAGAGAAACACGAAAAACTCACTATACATACCTGGTTTTTCTGCGGAACGTGCTTAATTGCAAGCTTCTTTGTTGACAACAAAGGATTTCAACCTATTGGCAGAGAATCTGATGCCGATTTCAAGCTACTCTCGCCGAATCTGTTGTGGTGTGGGGGAACAGTAATTTTCGCGCCACAGGAGAGAGAGAATTAAAGGTGCTCTAGAGGAGAGAGAAAAATTGTCGTCAAGGGTAATATGGGATTATCAATATTTTAAGGGTAGATTTGAAATTGAAACTTTTGTTTTCAGTCAAGGGTATTTTTGAAGCACTTTAGCCCTAGAGGAATATTTTTGAAGTTCTCCCGTTTTAGTAAGTAGTAGACTATTTATTTTCATAGAAATCTCACAATGAAGATGCAAACCCATATCCAATTAATAAACTAAGTTCCGAAAGTCCAAGGCTTCGAACACAATGATCATGAAATCCCAATAGGTGGTGTCTTCTCGAATGACATTTTTTCAAAGTGACATCAAAGTGATAGCCTTGGAGGCAACACATTCTTACAGCCTCGAGGAATTTCCACGACCAATTAGACATATTCTTATAATTAGTCTACAAATGTCATTTCTTTTTCTAAGATACAAAAGGGGATGATCAACTTTAAATGGTTCGTTAGGATTTTTTAGATTATTTTGTAAATAAAATTCTAAAAACATTATAGGTAAAATTTCAGTAAATATTTAAAACTCAAAAAATTTCATTGTAAATCTAGAGTTCATCCATACTTAAACTTAGAGATATCCTTCTTGTTCTTTGAAATCATTAACATAATATATATATATATATATGACATGTTGAATTTCTTTTAACATAACATACTAATTATACTAATTTCTTACAAATCTTGATGTATCATAAAAGACTGAACATATACACATAATTTGATTTTAACTGTCTTTGAAACTTTTTTGTTGTCACATGCAAATATGTTCTTCAAGAGTTCTATGTAAAAATATCGTTTTGATATCCATTTGCTCAAACTCTAAATCTGTATAAGCCATAAAAGAGAACATCAACCTGATTGATACATGCTTTATAATTGGTGAGAAAACCTCAATTGGTAGTCAATACCTTCAAGTTGAGAGTATTCTTTGGCTACCAATCTAACATTGTAATTTGGTTGTTCAGTTCTAGGAAGTCTTTGATTTTTTTAATACCCATTTACGACAAATGATTCTTTACTTTGTTGATTTCTCCACCATCCCGTGTTTGATTTTAATAAGAGAATTCATCTCTTCTGTCATGTCATTAAGCCACTTATCTGTGTCTAACCTCCTCATTGCATCATTATAGCTTTTGGGTTCATTTTGCTCTAGATCTCTTGCTATTGTCAAGGCAACCACCAACTCCTTTTTGAACACCACATCCTTGCTTATGATGCATTTTTCATCATCAATCAGCTTAATCCCTTTCGATATCCTACAAATATCTATCTCTTTTGGCCTTTGGATTCAGCTTTCTTTGTTCATGGTTAACAAAAGCCACTAAGCCAAGTCTCCTAAGTTATTTGTAGATGAATTTTCTTCCTGACCATCTTTGTTGAGGGATATCACAATCAATAGTCCTGGATAAAGACTTGTTGATTATATGCATTTCAGTGCTTGTAGTTTTTGCCCAAAACTCCTTGCTTAAACCAAAATCACTCAGGAAACACCTTACCTTCTCCATGATAGTTCTATTCATTGTATCCACAACATAATCTTGTTGTTGTGAGGTGTAGGAGAAAATCATGGGCCTTACTATCCTCTTGTTATTGCAAAGTTTCGTATAAACCTTGTTGCAGAACTCTAACCCATTACTTGTCCTCATACACTTCAGTGGCCTTCCAAATTGTTTTCAGTCATCCTTTTCCAATCAACAAACATATTGAATGTTGCATATTTGGTTATAGGAAACTGAAGAGAAAATACTACTTATAGGCCATTGATGGTGTGATTGAAGAGCTCCCCAAAGATCAAGATGAATGTACTCTAATTGATACATGCCTCGGGGTTAAAACTCGGATGTGTACAGAGAATCCGTTAACCTCGATCGTTCGAGTAGGATTCATCATGTCAAAAAGGATTTTTTGGCTGGTCTAAAGGCACTATTCAAGAAAGACATTTGTTGACGGTGGAAGGAAGTTGATGATGGTAGAGGATCTCTTTACAGGTCTAAGGGCTCTTTTCAAGATTCATCCGGTGATGGTGGAAGATGGAGGTAGATGGTGGTTTTCGAAGTGTTTAAGATGGATAGACGGACAACACAAGAGGTGCGAAAGCCTCTTGATACAATCAGATAATGGCTTCAATTTTTTCCGGAACAAGTTGGAGTCATTGTGTTCTTGACACGATGACTTCAAATTTCAATGTTAACGTTACAAATGAAATTGAGTCTTTTATATATGAAAAGCTCCATGTTACAATAAAGAAAATGCATAAATATTGGATAACAGATTGATCTACTACCCGTTGGAAAGATTTTGTGGTCGTTGGGAATCTTCAGAACCATAAACGAAGATAATCTGGTGGGATATGATTGGCTTAGAATATTTTCTAGTCATATGGAGGATTTTCTGACCATTGCAAAAGATAAGGAAAGATCTTTGTACAAAGATAACATTTGGCGACGCGCGTTTGCGGACTACCACCGGTTATCCTAATCTATCCTTAAACAGGATTAGGGACGGATTCTTCAGTCCCTAAATCGTGATTTTCTTGTAGTGTCTATATTTCCTAATATGTATCGCCCAAGTCTGTCGGTTTTAAGAGGAGGGGCGAGAATTGAGGTCTGGTTCAATGTAGAGGACTAACATGACGTTTATTCGAGTTAGGTCGGAATCCTCCTTTGGATTAAGAGTCTCCCATGGTTTCTTCACTATCTTTATTACCTTGTTACGTAAGCTCCTTGTTCGTCCACGTGCGAGTAGACCGTGAGAAGATTTTGTCCGCTATGCTCCTTAAATTAGTTCCTCGTTCGTGTGACCCTTCTTTGATTTCTTTTGGAGTCCAAAATCCTTATCACTAACAGTACCCAGGATGTATGTCTTCTGTTGGAGGAACTTGTCTTTTGGAGTTGTCCTTTAATACAACTTTCACATAATGAAAACTTATTCTTTTCCGTACAAAAGGTCTTGCTTGGCCAAGACTTCCATCCCCTAAACGAGCAAGCTTTTATGCCATAGACTAGAAAAATGCCCTTGCTGGCAACCTGATTCACTTCTCCCGTAAAAATTGATTCTTGTACAACATACAGTCCACCTTTCAACCGTTATCTCGGAACTACCATAGAGCCTTTGATAACCTTCAAGACTCT
The DNA here is from genome assembly GCA_036759665.1 of Gynandropsis gynandra. NCBI lineage: Eukaryota > Viridiplantae > Streptophyta > Magnoliopsida > Brassicales > Cleomaceae > Gynandropsis > Gynandropsis gynandra. The sequence continues at coordinate 14,733,839 of CM071865.1, read as the reverse complement.
ATCGTGAGATTTATAAGCATATATTTGCTTATCTAGAGAACCTAATGATATCAAGTTTCTTTAAAGGTCTAAAATAAATCTTGTGGTTCCATCATGAACTTTAATCCCTAATCTCTAGAGAACCTATGTCTTTCACTTCACATGTCATATTATTTCTCTTCAACACCTTTCCAACATTATATAGAATCAAGTCTTGAAACCATTCTCTACGAGGTGTAATATGATATATATGTGCAACCAAAGTCAAATATCAACTGGTCTTATGGATCATGATTTGAAATGGATAAGACTTCTGTCTCTTCCTCTATCAAAGAAGTTGTGTCCTCCATTTGTATGGATTTTCTTTGCATGGATTTCTTCATTATAAATATTGCAGTCTTTCTTGAAATAGAATTCTTTGCCACAATACCAACTCTCATATCATGTCGTCCGTTTGGATTTGGACCTTTTATACTTGATTCTTTCACCGTTGTCTCTCTTTTTAGACATGCCCATGCCCATTACTGCCAATCCTTCACAAGTTCTCTTATTAAGTTTGCCTTGTACCTTCAGTTCCATTTCCTTGGTCCTTGTGTCAGTCTTTACATCTTCTAGATATTGATGCTCTGGAGTATCTCAACACCTCCCTAGATTGCTCATATGGAAACGGTAGAGAGTTCACAAAGTACACAACTCGGTATTCATTTTCAACTTTGACTTAAAGGTTCCATAAGTTTGATAACATCTTCTGAACTTCATCTGAATTATCTTCAGCCCTATTTTTTTCTATCTTAAAACCAATTACATGTTGCATCAAGTACATCATGTTGGAAGGGATTGCTCAAGATGCATCTTGCCGAGGAGCCTCCGAATGCCATATGATGTCTTCTCATGTACCACAATCCTTGATATCTGATATGAGAGACATAGAACTATCATTTTCCTAACCTTTCTACTTCTTTCCATCCTTTAAGCCAATGTCCATTCTCGTACAAACCTTGGCATTGATTTTAGCCGCGTGTATGTAGTAAGAATATAAGCCATACCTTGTTTGGAAACAAAATCTTGTAGTTGTTGCTTTCTTGAGATTTGGAGTTTGTGGCGTCATTTGTTATGTATCAGTTGGCTCGACTCATGTATCTAGATTGTTGTCAAGAACACAATGCAAGTCTATGATTTCGAGACTTGCCCAAACTTTTTCCTTCCTTATGAAAAAATCCCATTTACCATGGAATTTTTCCACTTATAGTTCCCATACATTGGTCACCATTGTGAATCCCTTTCTTATCCTGAGTTTAAGTTTCTTTAATTGCATCAAGCCCCTTGTTTTCGGCAATAACCCTACCTAGTTCCATCTAGTGTACGGTTGAACGCAAAATTCCCGAGCTCTATCAGAAAAATCTTAACTAGCGATGATCGTCATGGATCACAACCAGACTCTGATACCAATTGTTGAGGTGAATAATGATTAATATCAATTCAAGTTGAGCCTAGAATGAACTCACAAATGGATTGAATAATTTGAGAATGAAAAATGAAAAAAGATTGAGAGAAACACAACGAGAAAACGATATATTATTTAATGTGTTATCAATGTGGTGTCCTACTCATGACCAAGATCAAAGAAACCTAGAAAAACAAATCCACTAATACTCTTTATCAGAAATTAGAAAGAATCGCTAATTATCAAACCCAAAAATGAAAACCCAGCTCTACATATATACAAAGGTTGAAGACGTTGATACAGGGTCAGCTCAACTAGAGAAGAGACCCTGTGCAATAAAATTAAAATAGACCCTTTTGAAACGAAATATTCGATGCTAAAAAAATTTCCTTTACATGCAATAAATATTTACAACATTCATTTGAAAAGAGCTATTCTATTTGCATGTTTTGAAACGAAACAGTCGATCAAGCTTTCCACAAAACTTTTTTCTAAAATTGCAAGATATTTTACAACTGCAATAATCCTAAACAAAACTTATTTCCAAAATTCTTTTTCTTTTTTGAATATTTCTTGAGTTTTTTGTCAATTGTTTCATTTTGTTGAAATCTAAGTCGTATTTCAATCCAAGTTTTCATATTCGACATATGTTCTATACTTGTTTCATGTTCTCTTAACCAGCACTAAGAATGAGCCCAATTACAAAGACCAGTTTTTTTGTCAATTGTTTCATTTTATTGAAATCTTAGTCGTTATTCGACATATGTTCTATACTTGTTTCATGTTCTCTTAACCTAGCACTAAGATGAGCCCAATTACAAAGACCTTCATTTGCTAGAAAACCTTTTCTATGACCTTTTTTAAAAATCTTACAACAAAAACAAAAACTTTTATCAAGCTCCTTTGAATATACTAACCATTATCTATCACAAGTTTCCCCGTTTGATAAAATTCTTGTGTAAAATGTTTTTGAAAATCTTCTTGAATATTTATCTTTCAGACCTTTCTGAACAGATAAATATTTTGAATCAAGTTTTATCCCAATTTTTTGGATCATAAATATCAAAAAAATTGTTGTTACCACCACTAGACTCAACATCATTATTATATTGTTCATTGTTAGTTTCATTAAAGCCTAAATTCTCTTTAATTTCCATATCATTCTCATTATTATCTCTAATAGTTTAATCAACAACAATTTCTTTGTATAAATCATTAGATTTTATATCATTGTTTTGTGATTCCCTAGTGATAAATTTATCTAGAGCTCCTTTTTGAGATTGAATCAATTGTTCTATTCTTTCCTTTTTCTTTCGTTTTTCATAACCTAATTCATACTTTTTAAACATGGTTATCAACAATTTAAAATTGCAAAAAATATAACTTGAGATATGAAGATGACTTTGGTTCAAATGGAAAATATGGAATGATTATCTTCAATCTGTATATATAAAACAAAAATTATTAGTATAACACCCTACTGAAGATCTGTCAATAATAATTTTTTTTGTAAAATTAGAGCAATAAACCGAGCCTAATCAAACATACTCAAAATAAGCTAACCATCGGGAACTTAGATATCACAAGCTAACATACCAGAAAGCTAACTATCAAACTACGCAACAAAAAAAAGAGGACAATCGGGAACATACCAGCGAAGAGACGAGAGGAAGAGACCTTGATTTCGTAAACAAACAAAAAAAATAAAAAAAAAAGAGAGGGGACAAAATTGGAAATAAAGAGAGCAAAAAAAGAGAGAAAAATCATGGAGGAGACACCAAAAAAAGAAAAAAAGAAGCTGGCTACTAAGCTAAAAAAACAAAATTATTTTTTTTTTAATATTGGACCCATTCAATTGAGGCCCTGTTCTAAGGCTCAACAGCAGGGCCTTAGCCGGCCCTGCATTGATACAACGACCCTACCTATCTATATGAGTGTATGTATATATCCACAAGATGACTATCACGTAAGATAACATTAACCTTTTAATGAACCCGATTTTAAACTTGGTCAAGGACCAATTCCTGCTTACCCGAACTCCAATTCGAAATCAAACACACCAACCCGAATTGAAAACTTCCCTTTCAGATAGAGTATGTACTTAGGATAAATTCAACACATCCAAAAATTATTCTCAATTTCACAATTCAACAAGCATTAGCCTACTTCCTATTTTGTTTTTATACAGGACATATCATGTACGTATTTTACGTGTGTATAAAACCTATATGTGGAATAATCAATATAAGACATCTGTTATGCATTAGTCAAGTTCATAGAAAATATCTAGTGTGTATTAGTGATATTTTAAGATTATTATGATTGTCAAAAAAAATCCTTTTTACCTGGTTTTAAAACAGATTTATCTTCTAAAATTTAATAATTGAATATAATACGAAATCTATATATAAAAAGTTGCAAAATCTCTCAACTCTCATGATGCCACCTCATCATCATGTTATTATTTTATTTTTATCTTTTTATTCTACATTAATTATCATTTATAAATTACTTTAAATGAATTATATATTATTAATATTAATATTTTAAAGAAAGACAAAATATTTATATTGATTTAGAGGATATTTTAGTTAATATATGTAAATAAATAAAAAAATTAATAATTTGTAAATTAATAAATAATAAACAAACAAAAATGTTTATATATTTATTTGAAATAAAATTTAGTAAATCTATATATAAAAAGAAGCAACTTTCTTGGCTCCTCATGCTGTCACCTCATCATCATAATTATATTTTTTTGATTTTGAAATCAGTATTTTAAATGTCCACTAATACACAAATTAATTACTATATGAAATATCCATTAATACACAAATTAATTACTATGTGAAATATTGATTTTTCTTAAATTTTATGATTTGAAGAATAAATATATTTAATTTTTAAATTGTATATGACTTTTCTATTCAATCTTTAAATTGTAAATTATTAAATCATAATCTAACTTGACCACTTATAATACTCCAAAAAATAATGTAATATTAATTCCAAATCTTTCAATAATAATATGGAGATAATTTTTAATTATACATAAAAATATAAATATATATATAAAAAGTTGCAAAATCTCTCAACTCTCATGATGCCACCTCATCATCATGTTATTATTTTATTTTATCTTTATATTCTATATTAATTACCATTTATAAATTACTTTAAATGAATTATATATTATTCATATTAATATTTTAAAGAAAGACAAAATATTTATATTGATTTAGAGGATATTTTAGTTAATATATGTAAATAAATAAAAAAAATTAATAATTTGTAAATTAATAAATAATAAACAAACAAAAATGTTTATATATTTATTTGAAATAAAATTTAGTAAATCTATATAAAAAAAGAAGTAACTTTCTTGGCTCCTCATGCTGCCACCTCATCATCATAATTATATTTTTTTTTTATTTTGAAATCAGTTTTTTAAATGTCCACTAATACACAAATTAATTACTATATGAAATATCCACTAATACACAAATTAATTACTATGTGAAATATTGAATTTTCTTAAAATTTATGATTTGAAGAATAAATATATTTAATTTTTAAATTATATATGACTTTTCTATTCAATCTTTAAATTGTAAATTATTAAATCATAATCTAAATTGACCATTTATAATACTCGAAAAAATAATGTAATATTAATTCCAAAATATTTTCTTTCAATAATAATATGGAGATAATTTTTAATTATACATAAAAATATAAATTTAGATCAATTTAAACTAATAATTAAATCTATATATAAAAAGTAGGATAAAATGGAGCTTTTGATCACCTCATGAACACATGATTTTTTTATTTTTATTATAATTCATAATTAAGATTTACTCTCCATTAAAAATTATTATAGCCACTAATCTAAATTTAATCTACATATAAAAAGTAAGATAAATGAGAGTTTTCTCCTTTCACCACCCCATCAATCTATATATAAAAAGAAACAACTTTCTTTGGCTCCTCATGCTGCCACCTCATCATCATAATTATATTTTTTTGATTTTGAAATCAGTTTTTTAAATGTCCACTAATACACAAATTAATTACTATATGAAACATCTACTAATAAACAAATTAATTACTATGTAAAATATTGATTTTTCTTAAATTTTATGATTTGAAGAATAAATATATTTAATTTTAAAATTGTATATGACTTTTCTATTCAATCTTTAAATTGTAAATTATTAAATCATAATCTAAATTGACCACTTATAATACTCTAAAAAATAATGTAATGTTAATTCCAAAATATTTTCTTTCAATAATAATATAGAGATAATTTTAATTATATATAAAAATATAAATTTATATCAATTTGAACTAATATTTAAATCTTTATATAAAAAATAGGATAAAATAGAGCTTTTGACCACCTCATCAACACATGATTTTTTTATTTTTATTATAATTCATAATTAAGTTTTACTCTCCATTAAAAATTATTATAGCCACTAACCTAAATTTAATCTATATATAAAAAGTAAGATAAATTGGAGTTTCCTCATTTTTTTATCTTTTTATTATAATTCATAATTAAGTTTTACTCTCTATTAAAAATTATTTATAGCACTAACCTAAATTTAATATGCATTATAATTATTCCTAAATTTAATATATTATATATATAAAAAAAGTTTTTTCTCTCTTAACAAAGAATTTTTTTGTATATATATCTTTGATTATTCAAATAACATAATAAAAAGTGGATATAAAAATATATATTCAATATATATATAAATATAGATATATATATTAAATAAATATTCTATTTTCAAATTTTTTTGAATAATAAAATTAAGACAAAGAATTGAAACATGAAACAATTTATACAAATTTAAATAAATACAAAAAATATTCCTATTAACCAATTAAAGTATTTATTGACCAAATTAATAGGTAAAAAACCATTTACTTTCTTTTTAAATTATATGTATATTATATTTTTAATTATCAATAACTATTTTCTTTATATATATACACAAATCTTAAATTTAATTGATATTATATTTTGAAGTAATAAATAGATTACTAATTTTGTTATAATTATTATTTGATATAACATATACTTTTAATAATTTTTGAAAAATAAAATAGATTATAATTCTTATTTTCATTTATTCTATTTTAATATTATTTAATATTGATATTAATTTATATTTTTTATATAAATTTGAAAATTATACATATATTATTTTGTCACTTTTATATAAATTTGAAAATTATACATATATTATTGAAATTTTGTCACACCATTAATTTTTTCACCTTTTTTAAAATCCTTTAATTTTTTATAATTATTAGTTTAATTTTAATTATAATTATTAATTTTGTTATAATTATTGTTATAAAATATATTAAATTGTGTTATAACAGCATTTTTACTAAAATGTTTGTCTAATATACATTAAAAATATATTTATATCATGTATTTAATATATATATACTATTCCTATTGACCAATTAAAGTACCTATTGACCAAATTAATAGCTAAAAAAACCCTTTACATTCCTTATAAATTATATATATATATTATATTCTTTATATATATTCACAAATACTTAATTTAGTTATGATATAATTTTATAAATATCTTGAAATTGTTCCAACTTATACGTTGTTGCATGAATAACTATATTAATTCTAAATTATACATAATATTATAGTAAATATGCACTTTTCAAATATATAATAATATTAGATCCTATTTATAAAATTAATTAAATTACTACACCATTACTACACTAATAACCCACCCCATAATACTCTAACCTTTAGTATAAATTTTACATCTTACATTCTCAATCTTACATCTTATATTTTTTCTTCTCAATCTTTTAAGCAACAAAAAATCTAAAAAAGTTCCATTTTATACATATTTGTTAAAAAAACAAATTTTCTACAATAATAAAGCAATATCGTTTTATACATATTTATTATGTTTTAAATAATATTTGTAAACATAAAAAACTATGATGAGATAATTTAATTTATATTTATTGAATCATTTAGAAATTTAAAATTAATTTATAATTCATATTCATAGATTAATAACGTTTTTAATACATATTCGTATATTCGTATATATGTATATATATTCATATTTTTAATGCGTTATTTTTATAATTTATTGTTAATTTATTAATTAATTTCTAAATTTAAACTTAAATTTTATAAATTAATAATATTGTTAAAAGTTTTAATTATAGGATTAAAAATAATAGATGTCTTTTACATTTATTTAAAATTTAATGACATCATAAAAATAAAAATATTTTTATTAATTATATATATATATATTAATAATGGCTTTTAAAATAAACTTAATATATTTTAATATTTTTTATATTATAAATTCTATTAATATAAAGTTTATATATATATATATAATATATTGTGGATTTACAAAAAAAACCATTTTAATACATTGTTAATGCATATTAATATGGGATAAGACAAAATTAATTCAAATTAGTTGTAAATGAATCATAATTGTAAATTCATTAAGTAATGATAAGATCAAATTAATTGTAAATTAACAATATATTATATATTTTATATATAAATAAAATACATAAAGAATAGTGGAAGACGGGTGAATTATAAATTTGAACTAATTAACTATGTTAATGAAGTATGCTTTTGGTGAAATGATAGGAGATGATGGAAGAGGAAGATGAAGATAGAAGAGGAAACGATTCTTTTATTCATGTGGATGGTACGATAAATCTTGAAATTTCTTTGTCATTACTCATAGAAAAAACATGATGGAGTTTTGATTTCATTTTTTATTATATTTTATATTGTTAAATAAACATGAATAATAAAAGAAAATGCAGAGAAAATTTGAAAAAAAAAATAATTGAAGAAAAAAATAAAGATTGTAAAGTTAATTAAAATTCTAACTAATAAACACCAAATACTATGTATCACCATATGATAATATATTCTATATGTGACATGTTTTTAATTTTCTTAACTCTAACTATGAGTCAGTTGATTCAATTATTTTGTTTTTTTCAAATGATTCTAATATATATAAAAAATTATAACAATCAATTATATTTTAGACAAAAATATTCACATTCATAGTTCAATGCAATATATTTTCACCCTTTTGATATTCTATTAGTTTCATATTATTAAACTACAAAAAAGTTATTATTTTCCACTTAATTTTATTATTAAAATAGATCAATTTTATGTTTATAATATATTTTTTATTAGCATTTATTATCTATTATTCGATAAAATAATATATATGCAATTCCATGATTCAAAATTTTTAATATTTCTAATATATTAATTTATTTTTAAAAGATTAACTTTTATTATATATTTGGAAATTTTTAATACCCCCCGCATTGCGCGGATTCTTTTTCTAGTCTATATATAAAAAGTTGCAAAATCTCTCAACTCTCATGTTGCCACCTCATCATCCTATTATTGTTTTGTTTTATTTTTTTATTCTACATTAATTACCATTCATAAATTATTTTAAATGAATTATATATTAGTAATATTAATATTTAAAGAAACATAAAATATGAAGATATTTTAGTTAATATATATGTAAATAAATAAATAAAATAGTAAATTAATAAATAATAAAACATAAAAATGTTTATATACTTATTTGAAATAAAATTTAGTAAATTATTAAACTTGAACAAAATGATTATTAACAAATATTGATTTTTTATGCATTCTCTTTTTTCAAGCTTCCCCATCATTAAAGTATTTTTTGTTTTTTATTCTACATTAATTATCATTCATAAATTACTTTAATTGAATCATATATTAGTAATATTAATATTTTAAAGAAACAAAAAAATATTTATATTAATTTAGAGGATATTTTAGTTATTGTATATGTAAATAAATAAAAAATTAGTAAATTAATAAATCTATATATAAATAGTTGTAAAATCTCTCAATTCTCACACTATCAACTCATCATCCTATTATTATAAATCTTTGAATATAAATTAAAAAGAATTTGGGTTATAAAATAATTGAAAACTATTAGAAACTAATGAAATGAGATAAATAAATAAAATATAGATAAATAATCATATAAACATGTTATATAAAACTATATATAAAAAGGAGCAACTTTCTTGTCTTTTCATGCCATCACCTCATCATTGTTTATCTTATTTTATTTTATTTTATTTTTTCTACTCAAATTAATAATATTTATTTTGTATATTTAATGAAATTTTTAAAACATCTTTCTTCAATTAATGTACGGTATTTTAAATTTAATTTATAAAATCTATTTTAAATATAAATAAAATTAAATGGTTCAATATTTATAAAATTTGAATACAAATTAAAATACAAATTAAATTACAATTAAATATTTCAAAATTTAAATTACAATTAAATAAAACATTTACGTCTTTATATGAATAAAAATATATAGTATATTGACATGAATGTTTAGTTATAAAAATATTGAAAACATGACAGAAACTAATGAAAAAAGAATATAGTATATTTACATATAAAATAATGAAAAAACAATATTAGAAAGTAATGAAATAAATTAAATAAATAAAATATAGATATAATCATATAAATTTGCTATGTAATTCTGTATAAGGTTTTTATTCTTAAAATTTATGAAATATTTTAATATTTCAATATTTGAATTTTATATGTAACTATATTTAAAAAAATCAATGAATGAGAAAATTTTGATAAATAATCATATTAATATGTTACATAAAACTACATAAACTACAAAATATTGTAATATTTCAAATTTTCAATTTTATATGTAAAATATAACAAATTTACGTATTTATGTGAATAAAATTAATATTATATTTACATGAAAGTTTGGCTATAAGAAATTGAAAAAATATTAAAAATTGATGAAATGAGATAAATAAATAAAATAAAGATAGATCTTTTTCTTATTCACGAATTCTATGAAATCTATATAAATCTATATACTTTTTCTTATTCACAAATTCTATGAAATACATTAATATTTTAAAATTTATATTTGATGTTTAGTTATATAACATATTCCCGTACTTAGATGAAAGTTTAGTTATATATATAAAAAATATTAGAGACTAATGAAATGAAACAAATGGTAAAATTGATAATTGCCTATTATATTATTTCTACAACTATTTTTATATGTTACTTGGTTGATATTGTGATTCTTTCATGGTAAATCAACAACTATTATCATGTGTATCACATCAAAGGATGTTTTATCATGGAACAACATCATCATATCTTATGTTGATCATGGATGGGAGAAATTCTCATTCATTTATTATCCAAATGATTGGATGTGGCATAAATTTAAAAAAAAATATTTATAAGGGTGTTTGTTAGGCTCTTTAAAGAAATAGAGACAAAAGTTTGATTGAACATAGGATCACCATGCTTGAAAGTAGAATAATGAAGGTTACTCGGTACAAAATTCTTCTTTATTCAAGCTTTTGTATGTGATACTAAGAATTATGGTTTTTAGATGGTAAATAATTTGTTTTTCAAGTTGTTAAGAAGATATTGGAATGGAAAGAAATGAACAACATTAAGTCTTTAACATCTCATAGGAGTTTAGAAGTTGTGAATATAAAGAATAGTAGAAGACGAGTGAATTATAAATTTAAAATAATTAACTATGCTAATGAGCTATGCTTTCGGTGAAATGATAGGAGAGGATGGAAGAGGAAGATGAAGATAGAAGAGGAAATGATTCATTTGTTCATGTAGATTATACGATAAATCCTTTGAAATTTCTTTGTTATTAAAAAACATGATGGAGTTTTGATTTCATTTTTTATTATATTTTATATTGTTAAATAAACATGAATAATAAAAGAAAATGCTGAGAAAATTTGAGAAATAATTGGAAGAAAAAAAATTAATGCAAAGTTATTTAAATTTCTAACTAATAAACACCAAATACTATGTATCATCGTGTAATAATATATTATATATGTTACATGTTTTTAATTTTTTTTCACTCTAACTATGAGTGAGATGATTCAATTATTTTGTTTTCCATATGATTTTAACATATAGAAGAAATATTATAACAATCAATTATATTTTAGACAAAAATATTTAGATTCATAATTCAATTCAATTTATTTTCACCCCATTGATATTCTATTACCTTCATATTTTTTAAACTATAATATGTTATTAAAAGATTATTTAAAAATGTATTTCCGCTTAATTTTATTATTAAAATAGATTAATTTTATGTTATAACATTCTCATATTTTTATTAGCATTTATTACCTATTATTCGATAAAATAATATATGCGCAATGTCATGAACCAAAATTTTTAATATTTCTAATATATCGATTTATTTTTAATAAATTAATTTATATTATATATTTGCAAATTTTTAACATCCCGCACATCGCGCAGATTCTTTTTCTAGTCTATATATAAAAAGGAGGATAAAATGGTGCATCCTCCTTGCGCCACCTCAATAACATATATGTTTTTTTTTATTTTTAAATATTTTACTTATAATTCAATTAAACATTTCGAAATTAATATACATTATAATTATTTCTTAATATCCACTAATCTAAAATTAAGATCCACTACAATTATTTCTAATAGTCATTATCCTAAATTAATATCCATTACTATTACTAATTTAGGATAGTGACTATTATTTTTTAATAGTCATTAACTTTATCCATTAATTTTGATATTTATTTTTTAAATTAACCTAAAATTAAAAAAAATTAATATCCATTATTATTTTTTTAACAGTCATTAACTTTATCCATTAATTTTAATATAGGATGAAGTTGATGAACTTTTATTTTAAAATCAATTGATTCTATTATTAAATTCTTAAAAAAATATTTCATAAATTTAGTTCTATTTCGTAAATATATATATATATATATATATAACTATTGGATTGAAGATATTTTCATGGTGTTAAAAAATATATATACACGTAATGGTTTTAAAAAATCTTAAACTCAATTTTGGTGAAGTTACATCAATGTTGACGTGGTAGTCAAGTCAACAAATTCAATTTTATTAATTTAAATTAATTTAATATAAATATTATTAAATTAAAAAAAACTCTTTAAATTTTTAAATTATTATAAAAATAATAATAATAAACCACTACTGATATGTTAACATATAAAAATTGGATTTGTTGCGACATCGTGAAATCACCTTAACTTCATAATATATCTATCATAAAATATATTTAAAGATAAATGATATCATATAATATATATTGAATTAAATCGTTAAATTCATAAATTAATATTTAATTACTGAATAAAAATTATTTTTTCCTAAATAACATTAATTTAGATATTTATTTTTTCTTTCGAAAAATTTAAATTTATTTTTAATTAAATAACCATGATCAATAAGAATTAAATGTAATACAGTTTGAATTTATAATTTTAGAAATATTAAATTTAAAATTTTGAATTTGAGATTTTAAATATATATATAAATTAAAGCCAGTAAAAATACGAAGTTTTAAATTCTCAAACTTTCACATCAATAAATTTTTTATTTTTATTTTTTAAAATTTTCAGTTAATAAAGATTTTTTCCATTAATATCTATTAAGATGGACTCATTAACACACAAAAAAGGATGAACATCCGTTGAAGAATAGACAGGAAGAGAGACGTTTTTTTAGACCGATAATCCTTATCGGGTTCCATTCAGCTAAATGAATTTGCATTTATGTCTTCAGTTTCATCCCTATATCTACATTTTATGGTGTTTTTTTATTCCCCACTCTTCCCATATCTCCACGTATTTGATTGCATTTATCTTCGGTTTTATCCTTACATATCTATTTTATGGCGCTTCTCCATTCTGATATACATCTGCTTAATTTCCAGAGGACAAGGGCATCGTTCGGTAACCCAAAAATCGCACCAAGCAATTGTGTGACAACAGGAAATTGACGGCAATGTAGCGGTTGGGTGAGGAGATTTGGACGACGAGGCAACGGCGGTGAAACAAGGGTGAGTGCAGTGAGGAGACGCGACAAGAGAGTCAAGCATACGAGTGGTGGAATTCTAAAATTCTAGAGCTGATGTTCACTGGAGTTCACCCATGAGCTAACACAGAGAGGAAAACAAAGGTTTGCGTATAACGGATAGAGGAAAACAAAGGTCTACATCATCCCATTCATAACTGTTCACCTGTATCTAAATGGACCAAAGCTACAAAGGGTACAACGCAAATGGTTAAGGATTATTTGAAAGAGGAATATGCCGGGAATTATGAAACACCTCCAGCAAAAGAATTGATGGCTCGTGTAAAAGAAAAGTACAGTGCCAATGTATCGTATTTAATTGCATTAAGAGGCAAATGCGGTGCTCAAAAGTAGATTCGTGGTGATGACTTCGAACATTATAGGAGGCTTCCAAGGTGGTTGCATATGTTTACAGAAAGAAATCCCGCATCTGTCACAAATCTTCAGCTCGATAATGATGGGAAAAGCTTCAAATACCTTTTTATGGCTGTAGGAGCAGCTATAAGAGGATGGAAATACATGCATAAAGTGGTTGTTGTGGATGCAATATTTTTTACAAGAGTCTACAAGGGAGCATTGATTGTGGCGACCGCGTAAGATGGTGAACATCACTAATATCCTATTGCATGGGGAATAGTCGACATAGAGAAGGACGAATCATGGACGTGGTTTATGCCAAGATTGAAAGAGGTGATACCGGACGAACATGATGTCGTTGTGATATCTGATCGCCATAAAAGCTTGATCAAAATAGTCAAACAAGTGTATAAACAAGCTGATCATGGTTTTTGTACGCGTCATATATCGCAAAATATAAAGAGCTACGCCAATAAAGGCCATGATAGAAAGACTTCAAAGGGTGATACTGTGGCGAAAATGTTCTTCAAATGTCCAGCAGCATACACAGTGAAGGAATTTGAAGTGCCATTGATGATTTGAAGGCCAGGTAGAAAAATTACTTTTGTGACCTCTGCGACCCTTGTACCCCTTTGCGACCCTTGCACCTCTACCACTCTTGTACCCCTCTGCGACCCTTGCACCTCTGAGAGCCTTGTACCCCTCTGCGACCCTTGTACCCCTGCGACCCTTGTACCCCTCTGCGACCCTTGTACCTCTGCGATCCTTTGACCCTCTGCGACCCTTGTATCTCTACGACACTTTGACCCTCTTCAACCCTTGTACCTCTGCAACCCTTGTATCTCTGCGACCCTTTGACCCTCTGCAACCTTTGTACCTCTGCGACCCTTGTGACTATTGTGACCTTTGTGGACATTTTTTACCTTTGTGACCTCTGCGCAGGTATCCTAATGTTGTAAAGTATTTGGAGAAAGAGGAACTTGTTCCCGTTAAGTGGGCAAGATGCAAATTTAAGGGGGAAAGGTAAAACTTATTAACCACAAATGGCACCGAGGTAATAAATTCAACGTTGAAGAAGTAAAAAAAGTTTACGATCCTCATGCTTTTAGATATTTGTTTAGGAAAGACGGTGAAATGGTTCAACAGGTATAGGTTGGAAGCAACTACCGGTGATGATTCTCAAAAGTTAACACCTTACGTTGAGAAAATGTTACTTGAACGGTTTGGACAAGTATGCAAGTATGATGTTATTGAATTGAACAACCTGAGTGATGAGTATGAGGTGAGAAATGAGATGGGTAGAAGATTTGTAGTGAGGCTTCATAAAAGAACGTGTGAATGCAAAATTTTGATGTGGATAAGTATCCATGCAGTCACGCAATTGTGGCAGCACATAAAGCTGGCAAAAGTCACAAGATATAAGATCTATGTTCAAAATACTACCTTCGGGAGACATGGCATTTGGCTTACCAAGAAACCGTGTATCTGTTCCTGATTGCAGTGATTAGGACATTCCTCCTCAATATACTGAAGTTACGGTTCTAACTCCTATGTTGGCTGAGAAAAGGCAAAGCGGGAGGCCTAAAGAGAAACGCTATCATGGACCCGGTGAGGCTCAGAGAAGTACCCCATCTTTGTCGAGACAAACCCCATTTTTTCGTCGATACAAACCTAATCTTTGTTGAGACAAATCCCGTCTTCTTCGTCGAGACAAACCCCATCTTCAAAAGCCAACATCATTCACAGTGTTTTGAACGTGACGACCAAGACAACGCCGACTACAAAAAAAGAAAGGTTTGTTAGTTAGTGAGTGTGTAATATTATATTATTTGTATTATTTTGATTAAACGTTTTGTGACTTTCATCATTATAATTGGATAAATTCTTCATTATAATTCGACCCATGCGACACCCAATTGGATTAAATTAGAATCAAGTTTAAACGGGAACTCATCCAACTCATGCGATCCAATATGACCCCGTATGCGACCCACAATTGGATTAAATTAGAATCAAGTTTAAACGGGAACTCATGCGACTTCATGCGAACACATATGACCCGTGTGCGACTCATGCGACCCATATGATCCTTCTAACCCATGTGACCCTTCCGACCCATGTCTAAATTAGAATCAATATAGACAATAATATAAATAATATCGACATTCGACGAGTTCTTAAACAATACTATAACTTTTAAAATACAAACATTGGTTATACACAACTCAACTAGGGACACATGGGTCATAATCTGTGTTTAACCATTGATTGACGTTGTAAATGTATTGTTTTGATTTGTTTTTGTCATTTTATCATTATAAACCCCATAAATTCGTCGAGTTCGCATCTATTGATCAATATATGCGACCAAGCGAGCCATGCGACCCTCAATTGGCATTAATTAGTTTGACATTGTAAATGTATTGTTTTTATTGGTTTTTGACATTTTATCATTATAAACTCGTAAATTCGTCGATTTCACATGTATTGATCCTTATATGCGATCATGCGATCCATGCCATTATCAATATGTCATTATCAATATATTTGAGTTGTATATGTCTAATTTAGAACCAATATAGGCAATAATATAAATAATATCGATATTTGAACAAAATGTTGAATGTATTTTTTGAAATTTTGTAAAACTCATCCGACGATATCTTAAAACACTACTATCTCTTTTGAAACACACGCATTGGTTATACAGAACTCAACTAGGGACACATGGGTCATTATCTGTTTTAACCATTGATTGACGTTGTAAATGTATTATTTTGATTTATTTTTGTCATTTTATCATTATAATCCCCATAAATTTGTCGAGTTCGCATCTATTGATCAATATATGCGACCAAGCGACCCATGCGACCCTCAATTAGTATTAATTAGTTTGACGTTGTACATGTATTGTTTTGATTGGTTTTTGACATTTTATCATTATAAACTCGTAAATTCGTTGCTTTCGCATTTATTGATCCTTATATGTGACCATGCGATCCATGCGACCCTTATTCGACATTAATTAGTTTGACATTGTAAATATATTGTTTTGATTGGTTTTTTACATTTTTTCATTGTTAACCCGTAAATCCATCAAGTTTGCATATATGCAACCCATGCGACCCGCCGAAAATTCCGTCACCAAAATTACCGCCGAACTTTTCATCAAATTTGAAAAAAAAAACATAACATCTGCGACCTTTGTACTTCTGCAGTCGTGTCTTTTCGAATTCCATCAAACGACGATTCAATATTAGGGTCATGTCTTTTCGATATGCAACCGTTCCTTTTTTACAATAAGGGCACACTCTCTCTCTCTCTCTAACTCTCATCATCTTCCATCAATTTTTTCCGAAAATACCACATTTACCTCATTTTTTCAGAGAGATTTTTCCGAGCTATATGGAGAACTACATTGTAATCTTCTTCATCTGTCTCTCTGTCGGTATATTACATGTAGAGAATGTACAGATTTGACTTTGTTTCTCGTTTTTTTATTACAGGACATCCTGAAGATCTTCTTTGATGATTATATTTACGAGAAAACGAGGGACAACAACACGGTAATGCTTAAATAGAATGCATCTAACAGAACATGGGAAGTCAAGTTGGATGGCTCCAGATTCACTGATGGGTGGAAAGATTTCTCTAACGACCTAAACTTGCGTATTGGAGATTATTTACTTTTCCGTCACGAAGGTGACATGGTCTTTCACGTCACCTTCTCCACTCTTGCTCAGAGGATTGTCATGGTGGTACCAGTCACTCGTTCGAATCTGGCCGTAGATGCATTGGTAAGTGACTTTAATACGGACTTGGGTGATGTCGCGACTTGGGTAAGTATTTTCACAATTTTTATTCCTTTCTACGGATGTAAAAGAAACTTCCGATAGGGTTTGTGAGGTTGAGAGGTCTTTGCCATAGAGGATGTAAGATATATCTGATGATAGCATACGGACTACCGTGGGAGGCATATCTAAGGTTCATGGCGCGTGGTGTCGCTACCATTAGAAGGGGTTGGAGAAAGTTTTGTCACGACCATGGATAGACCCAGGGTTGTACCCTCGAAGTTGAAATGTATTCCGATGGACCAACACCACTACTTCAATTTTTCCCTCAACGAGGGCCTAACAATAACAGAGTTTGATTTCAGTTGTATTTGATTGCTCTGAACTTTCTTTGAACAAGAACATTCCTTTGAACTTGAACTTCATGTTTGTATTTGTTTAGTATTTTTACAATTATTCAATAGTAAGTGTTATTGTTAGTATAGCTATTTTTGTGGATTTACTATTATTAAAACAAGAGTCGCAGAGGGATAAGGGTAAAAAGGGGACAAGGGTCGTAGGGGTCCATGGGTCGCGAGGGACAAGGGTGGCAGAGGGACAAGGGTCGCGAAGGACAAGGGTTGTAGGGGTCCAAGGGTCACAGAGGGACAAGGATCACGAGAGACAAGGGTCGCATGGGTCCAAGGGTTGCAAATGGACAAGGGTCGCAGAGATTTGAGTCAATTATTTGTAAATAATTGTACTTGTAAAAAATAAATAATAAATTATTCATATTATTTGTAAAGAATTGTATTTGTAAATAATAAGTAATAAATTATTCATATTATTTGTAAATAATAAATTATTTTTAAAATTTGTTTCGTATCACAACAACCAAACCCGGTCGTAGAGGTAAAATGGTCGAACGGGTAAAAGGGTCATAAGGTCAAGGGTCGAAGGGGTCAAAGGGTCGCGAGGGACAAGGGTCGCACGGGTCCAAGGATTACAGATGGACAGAGATTTGAGTCAATTATGTGTAAAAGGGTCAAACGGGTAAAAGGGTCACAGGGTCAAGGGTCGAACGAGTAAAAGGGTTGTAGGGTCAAGGGTCGAACGGGTAAAAGGGTCACAGAGATACAAGGGTTGCAGGGTCAAGGGTCGAACGCGTAGAATCGTCGAACCATCCTTGTACCTCTGCGACCCTTGTATCTATGCGACCCTTGTACCTATTCAACCCTCGGACCCCTACGACCCTTGTACCTTAGCGACCCTCGGACCCCTGCGACCCTTGTACCCCTCTACGATTCTTGTACCCGTTCGACCCTTGACCTTGCGACCCTTTTAACCCTGCGACTTCTTTTATTATTATGAAGAAATTTTAAAAAATAACAATGTACCAAATATTTAAAAAATAACAATGTACCAAATATTTACATCTTCCATTCCCAAAAAATAATAATGTACCAAATATCAAGTTAATCTCGGGGTGGAGGGATACATTTTCTATTACTAAATATCTCAGTCGCAATCTTCTCACGCGTGGAAGGAACATTTTCGTCGCAAATGTAGTGCAAAACATTACGTGCTTTCATTACCGAGGCTTCTACGAACTTGTAGGCGTAAACACCACAGTCATTCGAGCTTTTGTTCTATGTCAGACCTTCATAATACTCATATTTCTATTCATCTTCTACAGAAGCCAAAGAATTAAACCCTCCAAGAATGAGCATTTTGGGGACAGCTTTTCTTAGCTTCTCAATCACCGGATCGATATGTGTTTCCTTAATCCTCCATTGGCAGTCGTATACCGTGATGCATCGGGTGTTGAAATCCGCTTTGATGGCTACCCAATGACATCATACATATTGACTACTGAGCGATGGAATGTTTAGAACCGAGACAAAGCCTTCGAAATCACTCATTGCTTTCGTACTTCTGAATCGGTACTTGCCATTCAAACAATCACTAAGATATTCCGGCAAAGTGTCCATATCCTCGTACGTCCACAGCGTGAGCGTCTACATGAAAGCAACAGGACAAACGTAAAGTTACTTAAGTATCGCGGGGAATGTCTTCATGCGATAATACTGCACCAACAACGCCTCATTCAATTGTTGCAAAAAAAATTATCACACATGAATACATATGACACAAAATGACCTATGTGACTTCGGGTTTAAAAAAACTTACATCATCTTCAAGCCACACGTTGGGCTTTAATATGATCTCCCAAAACTCTGGCCTTTAGGGAATATCTAGATCAGATTTCCAGCAACTCTCATGTCCAAGTGTCGTCAGGAACATATATAGAGCAGTCAACATTTCACCGATTGCATTAATGAACGAAGGTTCTTGGGTTATCGAGCTCTTTTCTAATCCCTTGGGCTTCCACACAAAATGCGGTTCTTGAACCACCTTTTTTTTTGGGTTCTTGAACCACCTTTTTTCGGGTTTTTAAACCACCTTCTTTTCGGATTCTTGAACTCCACCAACATCTTTCCCTCGCCCTCTCCCTCACACTATTCTTGCTCTTTTCGCCAGCGGAGGTTCAACATATGCCTTCTATGGTCTTAAAACTCGTTTAGATACCGGCGGAGGTTCAACATATGACGTAGACTCCTTCGATAAAGGTCCAACACCAGCATAAAATTTACTTCAATAAACATATGGCGACCTATGCGGACATGCGACCTTTTGTGTCCCATGCGACCTATGCAGACCTGTGCGACCTACGAACTATGCGACTTTTTATGATCCATTCGACCCATACGACCAATGCGACCTTTGTGACTCAAAAGACCTTACTTATTTGGTAGTACTTCGGAAGGAACCTCCTTATCCTTAGAGGGGACCTCTTCGACAGAATCCACTGTAGTATCCTCTGAAGGAACCTCCTTATCCTTAGAGGGGACCTTTTCGACAGGATCCACTATAGTATCCTCGGAAGGAACCTCCTTAGGTGCGACCTCTTCGAAAGGATCAACTGTAGTTTCCTCGACAGGAACCTTTTCGTCAGGGACATATTGGACAAGATCCGTAGGAACGTCCTTAGCTTGGTCCTCGTCAGGAACCTCCTCGTCGGTAACTTCATCAACAGTACCTACTAGAGCATTTGCAGAAAATTACTTCATTCATTAGATTCATCATTTGTTACTTGATGCGACCCTTGCGATCCATGGGATATATGCAAACCATGCGACCCATGTGACTCTAGCGACCCATTGACTTATGCGACCCTACGACTATACGACCCTGCGACTTATGCGACCCTGCGACTATACGACCATTGACTCAAATGAACTTTTTCACTAAATATTAATTACTTGGTGTAACTTCATCAGGAGCAATTACTGCAGTAACCTCTCCGGAAATGTATTCAGTTACAGGAATGGTGGCGGCATATGTGATATTTTCAACTAATCTCGAAATATTTGCAAAATCCTCCTCTAAGCCATCTCCAGAGTCATTTTCAGTCTCTCACTCAACCGGCTCTTTTCTTGACGCTGGATATGGATGTTGAAGGAATTCGAAATCATCATCTCTAACAATGCCAGAAGATTGGTTTGCGGTGCTCGCATCTTTCTCGGTAGATTTTGATTTTGCCTTTTCAACACCTTTGGGATTTGCCACCTTTGATTTTGGATTAGGCAAATAAAACCTGATATCCTTGAGAAGGTCTCTTACGGCATTGATGATTCTTTTCTCTGACTTCTTTATTTCTTTCATTAATTTCTTCTCTAGTGTCAGAGGGACTGCAGCTTCTTCTCCTTCAGCTTCATCCTCACCTTCGCTTTCAGATTCAGCTTCAGCAACACCTACCTTTCCTTCGTCTTCGTCATCTTCAACCTTTATTATTTTTTCACCTACGCTCTTCTTCCTCTTAGTCCCTTTCTTTTTCTGCTTCATTTTCCCCTTATTTTAATCACCAAGACCTGCTTTTCGCGTCACCAAATCTTGGTTACAAATGTCCTCTAAAAAAATACCCTTCGGATTTCTACGAAGATGTTCCATCCATATCTGAACATCGGGATCGTAGTATCCCTCGTAATCCTCCAGATCAAAAAGTAAAGCTTCCTCTTCGTGTTCAGCACGAAGAATACTTCGAATCTCCTGAAAAACAGAAAATAACCATTAATACTCTCTATGACCCTTGTTTCCCTTGTGACCCTTGTGTAATTGTTACCATAGAATCTCCGATCTGCGTTATCACGTCTACATACTTCGGGTTAAAACTGGATTTACAATCTTCTTGCACATTCTTGGGCATGATGGATCCGCATCCAGAACATCAACATACCATCCCTTTCCATCCAAACTAAGGATGGTTACGAATGGAAGTAACTGAAACATTAAAACAACTTACCATTAGTGGGATCATAAAACCGCCACAATACCATTTTTGTTTCGTTCATTCTCGACTAACGTGCTTGCGGCAAGTATCCACAATCTTCTCGAATGTGTAATGCCCCCATGGAAAGCCTTCACAAAATTCCAAGTCATCAACCATGTTAATGAGATCATGGATGGAAAGCCTTCACAAAATTCCAAGTCATCAACCATGTTAATGAGATCATGGCTGATATAGTTGTCTGATGAAGGCTTGCGAGCCATAACTTGCACCAACAACATCAAAGTTGCCAACCTCGTTCGGTCGTCGGAATTCTTCGCCTTCACAAGCTTTGCAAGAACTTGTGGGGGGATCACCTTTCCACGGCCGAAATTCTTCCGCATGAATGTATCACCCGTTTTGGACTACCATCCTTTGGGATATGATCCTCATTTCAATCCGAAAATTAGTGCGTGCTCCACTATAAAGTACCGGATGGGAACACCGTTTAAGACGAACCACAACTCCTTCTTGTCTCATACAATCACGAAGTGATTTAGTAGGATAGATATTTGAACCTTCGTCAATGCGGAGTTACATTGGAAATGGAATAAATGTCTAAATTGTGACTCCTTCTCGAAGTAATGCAACTCGTATTCATCTAAAATTTCTCTCAGCGTCGTTATTATCTCGTGAGGATAACACTTGGTGGTGATTTTTGGTATTCTGTCCATGTGCTTGAATTCATGCACAAACTTCGTTTTTGGCGCCACCTGCAAAATGATCAATTAATTAAGAATACATTATACTTCTACCGACTCAAGCGATCCATGCGACTCAACCGATCCATGCGACTCAAACGACCCTCGGACCCTCTACGACACTCAACCGACTCACTGAGACTCAAGCGACCCATGCAACTCAAGCGACCCACGTGGTATAATATCAAGCGTCCCACGGGGCATAATACCAAACGACCCATATGACCCCAAACAACCCATACGACCCCCTGCGACTCTCAAGCGACCATTGCGACCCAAACCGACTCACTGAGAGAACCGACTTAAACGACCCTTGGACCCCTTATGACGCTCAAGCGACCATTACGACCCAAACCGATTCACTGAGACAACTGACTCACTGAGACGACCGACTCAAATGACCCTTGGATCCCCTGCGATGCTCAAGAGACCATTGCGATCCAAACCGACTCACTGAGACAACCAACCCTTGCGACTCAACCGACTCACTAACACTCACAGCCATTTCAAATCAATAAACCATTTTGCGACTCGACAACCTGCAAAACCCTAGAAATCGATCTACTTACACTTATTGGCGCCATTGAAGATTTACTCGTGCTCGCTTCTTCACTATTGCTGCTAATTCTAGCCATTTCCTTATTGCCAACTTCAAATCAATCCCTCTCAAGTTCGAAATCACTTCGTCTTTCTTGATTTTGACACGGTTTGACAATTTTTCATGTCGAAAAACTACAGAACGTGTGTTTTTTCACATTCGAAAATTAAAGGAAAATTTGTCTTTTCTCTTTTTTTTCCTTTTTAATAATTATTTTCACGAGGACATTTTTGAAGCACTTTAACCTTATGAGGGTATATATGATATTCCGCCCAGTGAATATCTTGCTAGAATATTGAACATTATGCAATCTTCTTTGAATTGTGTAGTATGATTAATATAAAAGAGGTTAAATTTGATCTAAGCATGTCAGATAAATATATAGTTTCTTTGATAAATGATCTTCTAGTGTAGTGTTTATTCGTAGCCATATGATGACCAATGAGCTTTTTACGTGGTTACGAACACATTCATATATTTTGTAGACAAAACTATCCCATAAAGTACACTCCAAAATGATATCACTATATTGGAAAAATTGAAAGTTGGAAAATGTTAAACCATGAATAAGTTTGAAAATGGAAAGACAACATGATCATTAACAATAAGGGTCAGATTACTTGGGATCTCAGAGCTCGATAGTGAGACACCTTATAGATCGGTCATTCTAGTTTGTGGTCTCAAGTTGTCCAATCGAAACGACTTCCCCAATACAATTTGTTTCATTTCTAAATGTTAATTATAAGTTAATTAAGCTAGACATAATTGTACAGAAACATGAGAAATGTATTTATTTAGATATGAAAGGACATACCCATGAGTGTATTCTCGTTTAAAGAACTCGAGATGATAAACTCGAATTTAACGAATTCAAAAAAAAATTATTAAGATTGGGTAAATCTTCGCACTATCGTACAATCATAGTAGGGTTGAAGTCTATTTGAAATTCACATGAACATAGTCTATTGTCTCCATAATTCCGTAGAACGGTAAATTTAATGATAGTGCAACAATGACCCTCAGTTAGATAGCACTTATAAAAGTTTTGGGCCTCTATTAAAATCCATTTAAGCCCCATCAAAATCTTTAAAGATCAATTATTAGAAAAAAAAAAGGATATGTAGAAGAATATTTGTCATGGTTACTATATTTTTTTATCTGAAATAATATGAATACACTTTAAAATTAGAACAAAAAAACTTTTGAGATGAAAAAAAATTATATCAACATTTTAAAAATAACTATATAAAATTGTTTGGTAAATCTTTGGAAAATTTTAGATATTCTGAACAATTTTTTTCTTGGAACAATGAGTTTCACGAACGACCAAATGATTCACAATCTCTTTATTTTTTTTCTAATTGTCTTCGAATCTCAATTAAAAATTTATTTTCTGTTATTTTTCGTGCAATTCTGTTTTAGGATGAATCTTTAAATTTTTTTACATTGATCATAAGCTTTAACATCGAATTCATCGCCTATAATACAATGTAAAATACACCTAAATTCACTCATTATATTGTGTGAGAGATGATAGTATATAAAATATACTATTTTTGTATTAAAAAATATGTATAAAAATGCATCAAACAGTATCAATTGAGTTGCAATCTACGAAAATTGTTCAGATTAATGATTCCACTTTGTCAGCAAAAAAAAATTTAAATCCTAATTGAAATATTTCAATGTAATGGGTATTACTCGATTGCTTCATAAAACTCTTTTATTTTCATATAATGATGCTTTTTTATAAAAATATGCTACAATTAGAACATCTTGTATAAATCATGTAATATCTTAAAAATATTATCAATCAATAATTTCATATATTCTAATGCTTGTATATTTCAAATCATATTTTCTCAAATGACAACATTCTACTATATGAGAATAATTAAAAAATTTGATAATACATCTATACAATAAATGTATTTATAAAGATGAGTTAGGATTTCTTGTAAGGGTACCTATGTAGTCTGCAAGTAATGGTTTTTTTGAAGAAAACATGAGTGAAAACCATATTTTAGAACGACGCTATTTTCTTTGATTCCACATTGGAAACCCGAAGATGTGTGAGCAAACACAATTGCGGTTTGGAGTAAAGAAGGAAGATTCATGTGTTATTATCAGATTTAGAATGAAATCCCATATATCCCA
This sequence comes from Gynandropsis gynandra, assembly GCA_036759665.1. Classification (NCBI taxonomy): domain Eukaryota; kingdom Viridiplantae; phylum Streptophyta; class Magnoliopsida; order Brassicales; family Cleomaceae; genus Gynandropsis; species Gynandropsis gynandra. Next base: position 14,708,388 of record CM071865.1, on the reverse strand, counting down.
ATCGCTCATAAAAACACACTTCCCTTCTCCATTTCCGTAAGATGCATGCGTGAAGGCTTCGTGAAGCAAACTTTCTTTGAACTCATAATTGATAATGTTCTCCACGGATTCGATTTCCATAGATGGTTCGACATTCTTGGCGATTGCCATTAGTTTAATGTCGTTCAGGTTTAGCTATTAAACTGCTAACTCTATGATTATGTGTGGTTTCATCGGGAAGACAATGGAAGTAAAAAGCTTCTTTGATACAAAATGAATAAGAAAGAAATCAGATTGGTTAGTTGTTATATCAAAAAGGTATTCAAGGGTTTCCTTTTTCATTTTTATTAGATTTTTGTTTGATTTTTGTTTTTATATTCTATAAATTAGTCTAAATGTGAAGAATGAAGACTTATAACAACTATATAGAAAAATTAGTGGAAACGATAGCTTTTAAATTATCTTTGTATTTAATTTCAAATTCTGATTATTTGAGATATTTAATTAAATACACTGTGATGCATATTTTAAAAAATAATTTAATTACCTTTGAAATTAAAAATGAAACAATTGAATTTTTTGATAAAAAAATAAAGGTTTATACATGAATCGTGATGGATATAAATCATAAGTTGACGTATCTTATCTCTAATAAATGGCAAGTATGTCTTCAGTTTTTTTTACGTGTTGCATTGCTGGTCGTCCAGATATCTTTCAGACCACGTGGACGGCCCTGATCAAGCGGGTTGCGGGCGTGGGCGAGTTGTGACCCATTTGCCCGGATTGTAGGATGCTGCCACCTATCCACTCAGGTTTATGTTGCGATTCCAGCCGTTGGATTGAATTAAATGGACGACCCGATCTTTCCACCGACCACTCGTGCTCAATCTGAACCATCCGCTGATTTTAGGTTTTCATCTATGGGGTTCCCTCTTTGTTCTTCCCATTTGTTTTTCTGGTGTTTCTCTGTTTTGTTTTCGTTTCTCTCGGCGGTTTCGTCCGTCTTTTCTCATGAATGCTACATTTTGTTGGGTTGCTTTGAGTTTTGGTGCTGGAAATTTGTTGTTCCTTTAGCATTGTCTTTGTTCGGTCGATTTATTTATCGTCTGTAGCCGTTTATGAAATCTAGGGTTGGTTGTTGATTTTAGGGTTTCATTTCCTTGGTTTGTCGTTCGATCTTCTTATCTGCTGTTTTGGGTTCCATCTTCGCTCTTTCCATTTGTTGCTCTGGTGTTTGCCTGTTTTCTTTTCGTTGCTCTTCGGTTTCCTCTGTACGTTTCCACCGCTTTTTCTTTATGCATGCTAGATTTTGCTGGTTTTTTTTAGTTTTGATGCCGACAATTTGTTGTTCCTCTGCCATTGTCTTTGCTCAGTTGATTTATTTACCATTTGTAGTCGTTCATGAAATCTAGGGTTGGTTATTGATTTTAGGGTTTCGTTTTTTAGCTTTTCGGTTCAATCTTCTCATTTGCTGTTGTGGGGTTTGTCTGTGTTATTTTTCGTTGCTCTTTTGTTGGTTCTGTATGGTTTTGTCTATTTGCTTTGATGCATGCTAGATTTCAGTTGTTTGTTTTGAATTTGGTTTACACCGATTTGTTGTTCTTCTCGCATTGTCCTTGCTCGACCGATTTTTTTGGTGTCTGTAGCCGTTCCATGGAATTTAGGATTTCACTGTGTTTTTTGTCTAGGGTTGGTTCCATTTATTTCGTTACATGATAGATTTCAGTAATTTATTCTCGGTTTTGTTGTTGTGGATTTGTTGTTTCTTTCCGAGTGTTCATGGTTCATCGATCTCTTGTGGTTGGTCGACATTTTTTCTTCTTTTAAGGGTTTTCTTTTTTCCTTTAGGGTTTTCCTCATTTGCTCGAATGCATTCTAATTTTAGTGGTTTGTTTTAAATCTTCTTGGCCTCGATCTGTTGTGCTTTTAATATTGTTGATAGTTCTTATCCGTGATTTATTCATGTGTTCCCCGTGGATGACTGTTTGTGTTGTAAATGTATGTTTATTTTTTTGGTTTCCTACATGTATTCTACTTTTTAGGATTGTTCGAAGGGTTACTGTGCACCGATTTCCTTTAAAGGATTTTCGTGCTAATGTTCTCCGTCTTGAACATTCCATCAATTTTTGTTAGGATTGTTGGTGGATTATGTAGGTTTTATTGAATTATTACTATTAGGATATATCCGTCCTGATGTATTTGGTTTTAGACATCCGTGAATTTGGGATTTCGTGTTATATAAAACATAGACTTCTTTCCATGAATATGGTTTTATTTTTCATGTTTAAATTAAATGGGTTTTGATATCGCTTTAATTGGACTCGATGCATAGTGGGTCCGTTAAGTTCTTTTTGTATGGGTGTATGGGTGGCGTCTTTATTTTTGGGTTTTCTGGGCTTTTAAATTTATTCCGTGGTCTATTTTTTTCTTCTTAGTTGGGTTCGGATTTCGCGGCTGAACATGACATTATTTCTCATGTTTAAACGGGTTTTGATATCGATTTTATTGGGTTTATGCATTTTGGATCTCTTAGGCCTTTGTACGTCAGTGATCTGGATCTTTGATGGGCTAGGCCTTTGCATTTGGAGTTTTTTGGGCTTTTTATTTATCGATATCGTTATGTCGTTTTTATTTTTGAGCTTCTCGGCCTTTAAAATTTATGTTTTACTCTATTTTTGTTTATTGATTTGAATCTGGCTTCTTCAGCTGAACATGACGTCATTTTTTCATGTTTAAATGGGTTTTGCTATTGACTTAATTGGTCTTCACCTGTTTTGGGCCTCTTACGCCTTTCTACATCGGTGATTTTGGATTATAAAATATAGGATTCACTTTTGTACGGTTTCCTTTCTATTATTGATTTTATATGAAAAATTTTTCCCGTTTTATCTAATCTCCGATCATGTTTTCCTGGGCTTCATTTTTCATGTGGTCCATTTGCTTTTATTTTTGGGCTTTCTTTCATGCATTTGTATTAAATTAAATGTATAGTAAGTGCTGACATGAAGGATACCTTATGAAGCGGCTGACGTGGATGCCTATTTTTATATCTCTATTCCATCTCAAACATTATATAGGTAATGTGTCTTCTTCTTCTGCATTTATCTATTTACGTGTCCTTATGTTGTAGTAATTTTAGGGTGGTTCACCGTGCCTATTATTTACCTAGGTTTAGATAAAAGTTATATGTTCAGTTTACATGACACGTGTGACCCCTACATTCTTTATTATATCTGATTAAATTTGATAATATGTGTACATAATATGTATGTATGAATTTGTCGAGGCCTATTTATACTGAAAACTTTTAATTACAATGTGTGGCTATCTAAGTCGTTAAAGTGTTTAGACTATCTGTCAAAAACCGAAACAGTTCAATCTAAATCAACAACTATGTATCGTCCTTTAACTGACATCCGTCCGACGCAAGAAATATCGTTTAGGATCCAAGTTCGTGTTATTCGTGTTTGGAATTTTGATATTGTTCCAGTTCCTCGGTCAACTTCCAATTGGGAAATAGTGTTGTGCGATGAATGGGTAAACTTTACATTTTCTTTTTATTTTTCAATATTGTTTGTGTGTTACTGTATATGGCTATATTTTTATAAAAATTTGTGTTGGTAATACCGTTTCGTATTTGATAGGGTAATCGAATTCAAGGATCTATAAAATCAAATTTTTGGTATCGCCATCAGCGCTTCCTCGTGGAGGGAGCATGCTGTATCATAGCTAATTTCAATGACAGTCGAAGCCATGGGGAATATAAGGCATCATCGCTTCTGATGCGTTCTCAAAGTTAAATAAATAACCTAAACTACCCGCAAGTGCACGGTACGTGTGTAGTACTTCAGGTGTCGATCCCACAGAGACTACGCAACACAACCTAAACTCTAACTGTGAATCAAACTTGCTAACGAACGAAATATGGTTTAAAGAATGAAACACTAAAAGCAAATAAACAAACTAGTTCTTAAGAATGAGACAAACGTTCCAGGAAACCGGTTTCACCACAAGACTACCGAAACCAACAATCAATCTATATATCATGCAATCCCAGTCAAGTTATCTAAGGCAGACGATCCTAATATGATATCTACCCTCTCTCGAGGCATAGACACGTGATCTAGTCAATTTGCCCCCTACTTTCGTGGCTGACACCCTGAACTAAACTCATAAGATCCGTGATTCATCCATTTTTTACCCTCAACCGCTGCTACCCTACTTTCGTGGCCTAACCTCGGTTGTTCTAAACCTGATCTTCTAGGACTAGAATTCTCCTTTCGGTGCTTCTCCTAACCCCTAACACATGCATCTACTTGGCCTTCATAAATACAAGTCATTCAAGCTCTCAGATAAAGAATAGATAAACGAAAAATGGGAAGATGCATTCAAAGATAAATCAAAAGTGGCTCCGGGATAGCCAATGGCTAATCCCTTCTCCTAGAACAAAACAAACTACTCGCTCATGCGTTCGTAAACAAACATAAACGAAATAGAAGGTCTAAGGAACATGAAAACCAAACGAAACCGAAGTGTGAAGTTGATCTCCAATGCTCCTTGTAAGTCTCCTTCGTAAGAACCTTCTTCCTCTCTCCCTCGATCAAGAACTGAATACTCAATGAATAACCCCGACCTCTGGTTCCTTTTCTCTTCTTTAAAGTCGTTTTTCTTATTGTATAAGTCCCCAAAAAACTTCCATTTGTTTTAAGTCAAATTAACTTATTTGAAGTTGCAGATGACGGTCGCGACCCGCGGGGGCAAGGTAAGTGACCCACTCGGGTACGGCGCGGAAGATCGCGCAAGAACACGATGAAAAGGAGGCTGCCCGCTCGGGCTCAAGGGCTCGGGCTCAAGGCCTGCCCGCTCGGGCTCATGTGCTGCCCCCTCGGGCTCATGCCCCGGGCGGGGTATTTCTCGCCCGACTCGTGCTGAATTTGCTGGACAAAATCGCCGTAACAAATGCCCGCTCGGGCTAGGGAGTTACCCGCGCGGGTAGTGACTATCCCATACCAATTCTCGTCCCGTTTGTCCCCTGATGATCCTCGATGTTGGTACTTTGTTTCGTGCACGTCCTTTAGCTCCAAAATGAACCGAATACGCATAAAAACCTATAAGAACATGAAAACACAAAAACAAGTAAAACGGATACGGAATCATACGTAAAGCATCGCATATATATCATAAACATCTCTAAAATCGTGCAAGAAATACGTATGAAAACGAGATGATCAGCTTCCGTTTAAAATAGTGTTCACATCGACAACGGTTGTTCGACCCTGTGGCGATTTATCGAACTCCGACAGCTTCTTCAAATTTGCTTCGTTTGTGGATATACTTTCGGGGACTTTAGAAGACTCTGTTCTTATAGGTAAATTATATTGGATGCTTTTTATCATTGTATTATACATAATACTGAAATCATCTTTGTTATATGTTTTTTTTTTTTACAGACTTTTGTTTGATGCCTTTCGTTTGTTTTCGCAGACGCGATTGGAGGAGTTACTGCTGCAGGAGAACTCACGGATGTAACATATCCCGAACGCACAAGCAGAATACTGACAATCCAAATCCGTGATTCCAGGTAATTATTAAATTCAATACATTAGGATAAATTTATACATCTATTGTTTACAATTGATAGATTTTCAATCATCCAAATGTGCAGTGATGATCTTCTTGAATGTACGTTGTGGGAGTCGTTTGCTCAACAAGCATACGAGTCTATCCGCGCCCATCAAAACGGTCCACTCGTGATCATCTGCCACATGTTCAAGATACGGACTTGGGGTGGTACGTTTACCCAGCTTAATACTTTCCTGTTTATGTTTTAAGATTGTTTATTCTAAATTCGATTGAATACATTTGTAGATTACCGGTGATCTCTGTTTTTTTCTTTTCCAGGTTCGACACAGATTTCCTTTTCATTGTTGTTTTGATGAAAATGTTATTAACAGACGTGTATCAAATTGCCATTGAAACATTTATTTATTCATATGTATATAACTTTTATTTAATTTTGTTCTGCAAACAATTCATTTTGTATATATAAATTTACAATTCCATACTAGTATACAATTTCTACGTATTTTTTCCACCTTATGAAAACTTTCTTCTTTTAATGAACTGTAAAAAATCATATGGGCAATTAAATTATTTTCTAGCATAGTTGACTTTCGGTTTACCAATTATGATATGCATCTTTTAATATTTCTATTCAGGTCCTTCATATTTTGTCTTCTTACAAATTAATTGAACAAATATTCCTTTTAAATATTGGTCATTCGGTTTGTTTACAAATTTTCATTTTTTCCATGTTCACAGACCGGCGCACGATTCGAAATGTGCAATTGTCAAGTAAACTTTTCACGGACCAAGACTTTGCAGCTATTTCCAGTACAAAACAGAGTATGTTTAAATTTGTTCTACAAATTTTAATATATTCTTTTATACAATATTTTTGAAAGCCATTTTTTCTTATGACTCTTAAAATATTGATAGATAAATCTAATATTTGTTTCTATTTTCCAATTTGAAGTATGTTATTTCTGAAATCAGAAATCTTGGTACTTCCGCTGATGGTACTAAAAATATCGTATCTCTTGCCCCGCGCCCACAACCCAGTGAATCAATTGATTTCTGGAATGCTTTCCCTGTGAAAACAATTGTAGATCTTGGAAAAACCACCGATGTAAATATTTTGTTTTCTCAAATTATATTACTTTATTATTGTTAACATATTTTTGATATTATATTTCCATCTGTACTGACAACAATATGCACATTGTCCCAGCATTAATCACAGAGATATTAAATAGAGACGGTTGGTATTATTTAGGATGCAATACTTGCTCCAGAAAGGTGAATGTCATTGCAGATGACACATCTGCTTGCGCTAGTGTTAGTCGTTTCTACTATGATTCTTGCAAGACAACTACAAATGTCTCATTTCCTAAGTAAATCCTTTTCATGTGTTTTAGAATTACTATTAACACTATTCATACAATAATAATTTGCTATTAAATACTATAGGTTCTGTGTTTATGTTAAAATTCTGGTGAAGCCATTTTCCTCATTTTTTGTAAAGAAATGGTTCAGCTACTACGTAAATCAGCATTGGATGCGCGAGACGAAGATCCTGAGGTATATTATATTACCATAACGTTTGGCTACAATTACATGATTTATAAAAAATTTTCTCTGCAATCCTTTTCACCTGATTGATTTTTACTGCTTCTATATGAATCAGCTCGATCGCGATGAAATCCCATCAACTTTGAAAACTCTAGAAGGTCGTAATTTCCTCTTCAAAATCACTGTTTATACTATACATCAGGGACAACGGCCATCCAGCTCGCACATCATGGCGAAGACCACTTTATCTGTTTATCGTATTAGCAGGCTAACTGATAATGAAGATATAATACGCATTATTTCTATGAGGGTATATCACAGTTCGAATTTCATGATATATTATATTGTTTCTTTCAATATATTTTCCTACTTTACTACTAATAACACATTGAATTCTGCAGTATCCATCTTTCGTCCCTTTCGCACAGGTTCGTCCACAGCCGTTTCTATTATACTTCTAACACGGATATTGTTCTCATGTACATTTGACAAAACCGTATATAAAATTAACCTTTTCCCTGTGTTTTCAAACATGTCTCAGTTTTCTCCTGATCAAAGCTCCATGGGATCTGTCCCCAGTTCTCCCTCTACCAGTCATTCTCATGGCAAACGACATGTGGACGAAACCAGTAGCCAGACATCGCTACAATCGAGCGCATCTAAGATAAAGTCAACCAGCTGAGACACACGACGATATGATCCTCCGGAATAAATGCAACTTTAAGAAGTACCCGTCCTTTTTTGAAGTCTCGTGTCCCAAAAATTTTCCTGCTCTGTTACCAACAAAAACTTGGTTTTGTGTATATAACTCATCTCGGAAACATGGTTTGAAATCTATAGTACCTGTACATTTGATGTTTGTTATGTATATACCTTGTGCCATAGTTCTTTACTTATACTAGATATACTGTTTTAACCTTTATACAGTTTCTTCCAGCGTCACCGTAAATTACAAATAGGTCCCTCTAGAACTTTAACGCGACCAGCTTCACCTCTACCCTTTGCTACATTATATGTTGGTCCTTCAACACATGAATATGACTATAACGGTAGGCACTTTCTTACCATCACTTCATTATTATTTGAACACGTAATGTATAAATGCATTGTCTACCAATACATAGGTCATCACTGTTATTATTCTATTAATATTGTTGCTACATTCAGGTTTTCCAGCATACGTAGATATTGGAGATCAATGTTTTGCATGAGAATTTTGTCATGCTAAATTATGGTATTCTGAACGTTTGAACAGATGTCGGAACGTTATTAAACCGACGTTTAGTTTATGTTTTTCGAAGGGAAAAATATCGCTACCGAAATTGGTTGATCCTCCGACATATTTGAAATCGCTTCTCTTTCAAAATCATGTTCACCATGAACATTTTATAACACATATTCGTGTGTACAACATGATCTTTTCCTTTACTTCTATGGGCGATCATATTGACACTTCCATTAACATTGGTAAAAAGCCTTATATTTTCAAAATAAATGGTCAAAATTACCACAGAATCCGTAGCTCATTACCAACTGATGGCACTGCAGCAAAATTTACTCAATTATATATTTACGATACAGCAAACGAATGCGACAACCGACTGCATGTGCTGAGGTATATAATTCAGTTCCAACTATCTCCCATTTATATTATTGTATTAGTAATTCACTTCATTTTGTTTTGACAACAGCTATTCGCATGGCAATTCCTCACGGCATGGCGAGAATTTGCGACGCGATATTGTCCTAAACATACAACAAATGTTAGACGAACATAATCCCTACGTAAAAATTTTTAGGATGGCTCGTGATAGATTAGTTGTTTCAGATCAACTAGACATGAAATTACGTCTGATTACGCAACGTGATTCGAAAGTCAGAACATATAATCTACCTGAATCTAGTGAAGTTGCTGCGTTAATACTGGGTGATTTCGATGAAAACTTAAATTTCCGAGACATTATTCTCCAAAAGCATAGTAACGAATACATGAGAATAAGTGAATTGCATCCCTCTTATCTTCCACTACAGTATCCACTGTTATTTCCATATGGTGAAGATGGTTATCATGTGGGTTTAGATTTGCGACCGACAACAACTTTATCCAAAAAACCTCGCTCCCGAATAAGTATAAGAGAATTCATGGCATATCGCTTGCAAGAGAGAGATGAATCTTCGAATGTTCTACATTCAGGCAGGTTATTCCAACAATTTTTCGTTGATGGTTTTTTGCATGGTTGAATCAGAGCGCATTTCTTATATAAAAAAATCATCAGAACACCTTGCGCTATGAAGCTTATAAAAATATAGAGGCCTCTATACAAACCGGGAAAAAGTTAGCATCTGAAATTGGCCAAAAAATTATGTTGCCTTCGACATTTACTGGAGGTGCCCGTTATATGAAACAAAATTACTTAAATGCAATGGTCATATGCAAGAATCTAGGTTTTCCAGATCTATTTTTGACATTTACGTGTAATCCTAAATGGCATGAATTGCAGTAATCATTTGTACTTTCCATAAATTCATGATTATCTGAACACTTTAGTTTTTTATACTTGTTTTTCTGTTTGCAGTTATCTATACTATTGAATTCCAAAAAAGAGAACTGCCCCATGCTCACATATTACTTTTCCTAAAAAGAGATTCAAAGCTACCAACTTCCGCTGATATTGGTTCCATCATATCTGCTCAGATCCCAGACTACTCCACAAATTCTATTTTATATACAGCTGTTCAGGATACGATGATACATGGACTGTGTGGTCTTGCTAATAAATATTCATCGTGTATGGAAAAGGGAAAATGCACAAAAAGGTTTCCTAAAAACTTTACCGATTCAACATATATTAACAATGAGGGATATCCAGTTTATAAGAGGCGTGATGATGGCAGATTTGTTACAAAAAACGGGATCAAATTAGATAACCGATACGTTGTGCCATATAATCCTTACCTTTTTTTGAAATACAGAACACATCTTAATCTCGAATGGTGTAATCAAACAAGAGCAATAAAATATCTACTCAAATACATAATTAAAGGTTCTGATAAAATTGCTACAATGATAATATCGACTGAATAGATATTCGAACAACATTGTACCGATGAAATAAGAAATTACTACAGCTGCCGTTACATTTCGGGATGTGAAACTTGCTGGAGAATTTTCAAATTCGATATCCATTACAGAAGTATACATGTAGAAACACTAAAATTTCACTTGTCAGACGAACAAAATATAGTATTTGACGAAGAGGATGAATTACCTGAAATAGCATCAAATGAATTTATGCAGCGAACAATGTTTACAGAATGGTTTAAATGTAATTCCACATATCTCGAAGCTCAACAATTGACATATTGTGATTTCCCCACTAAATTTGTTTGGGATAAAAAAAACCCGGCAATGGACAATGTGTAAACGAGGCTTTCCATACGGCAGATTACAACATAGCAATCCCAATATTGGAGACTTATATTATTTACGGATGTTATTGAATAAAAAACGCGGTCCAACTTCGTTTGAAGCTATTCGTACAATCGATCATGTTTTATATAAATCATTTAAGGATGCATGTCGAGCATTAGGTCTTTTGGACGATGATGAAGAATATATAAATAAAATAAATGAAGCAAGCAACTGGGCATCTCCTTCATACTAACGAATACTATTTGTTATCTTATTAACGACTGAATGTATCTCATCTCCAGAACATGTGTGGTCTACTACATGGAAAGCACTAGGTGATGATGTTTTCTACAAACGCAAATGTATTTTAAACATACCAGGTTTGATTCTTAATTCATAAATTTTTAAAGTATTTAACATAAAATTGACAGTTTTCCCCCGTTTTATTCTGACAAATAGATCTCATCATGACTGAAGAAGAAATTCAGAATACAACGCTAGGAGAAATTGAATAGCTTTTACAAAAAAACAATCGATCTCTAAAACAATACCCTTCTATACCATATCCCAAAGAAGCCGGAGATCAATCATTATTGAACCGGTTGATATATGAAGAATTATCTTATGATGAAAACAAATTAAAAACTGAATTTATAAGTCTTCGATCACAGCTTACATTTGAACAAGAATTAGTTTACAACGAGATCATAAGTGCAGTTGACCAAAACAGGGGTCAAGTTTTTTTCCTATATGGACACGGAGGAACTGAAAAAACTTTTTTATGGAAAACGCTGTCAGCATCAATAAGATCTCGCAAACAAATTGTTTTAAATGTTGCTTCAAGTGGTATTGCATCACTTTTGTTGCAAGGAGGCCGCACAGCACATTCGCGTTTCGCAATACCGTTGGATATTAATGAGGACTCTATTTGTAATATTAAACTAGGAACAAATTTAGCAAAACTGATAAAACAAATGAAACTTATAATATGGGATGAAGCATCAATGGTTCATAAACATTTTTTTGAAGCTTTGGATAAAATTATCAAGGACGTTATGGGTTCAATAAATCCCTTTCTAAAGGAAAAACCTTTTGGAGGTAAAACGATTGTACTAGGAGGTGATTTCCGTCAAATTTTACTAGTTATTGTCAAAGGAAATAGACATGACATTGTTCAAGCATGTATAAACTCTTCATATTTATGGAATTTTTGTCGCGAACTAAAATTAACCCAAAATATGCGATTATAGACAAATAGTGATCCGAAAAATAAAAGTGATATGCAATCTTTCTCGAATTGGGTATTGCAATTAGGAAATAGAACTCTTGCTGAACCTAATAACGGTGAAGCCCTTATTGATATACCTGCAGATTTGCTAATCACAGAAACACTAAACTCAATCGAAAGCATAGCAGCCCATGTATATTCAAATCTGAAATCGAATACCGAAACCCTTTTTATTTTCAAGACAGAGCGATATTATGTCCGACAAATGAAATTGTCGATGAAATAAATCAAACACTTCTACAGAAAATCCCTGGTCAAGCTAAAGAATATCTAAGTTCGGATTCGTTATGTGATAACGATTCTAATAACACTGAAGCATGTGAATTGTATAATACGGAGTTTTTAAACAACTTGAACTACCCAGGGATCCCTAACCATTATTTAACACTAAAAGAAGGAGTGCCAATTATACTTTTACAAAACATTGATCAAATGCTCGGCTTATGCAACGGAACACGGCTTCAGATAACACAATTAGGTACAAACATTATCGAGGGTAAAATTGTTACAGGAACTCACGCAGGTAATAAGGTCTTTATACCTCGACTCCCATTGATTCCAACAAATACAACTTTACCATTCCATTTCCGCAGAAAACAATTTTTTATTATGTTATGTTTCGCAATGACGATTAATAAAAGCCAAGGTCAGAGTATCAATCAAGTTAGTGTGTATTTACCAAAACCTTTATTCAGTCATGGATAACTATATGTGGCAGTTTCGAGAGCCAAAACTAAAGTGGGCCTAAAGTTTTTTATTTTAGACGAGAATGGTAGATATACAACGAAAGCGATGAATGTTGTATATAAAAAAATTTTCAATAATATTGAATAAAAATATTTACGTTTGTTATGTCTCTTTTTTTCCGCAATATATTTAGGGAAAAAAGAATTCCGGTCTCAACACATATATATTGATAGTTCTATTGAAAAGTAATAACAGATATATTGATATAAAATATATAGAATTTGGATTTAGTAAGATATATTTAATCCAGTGTCATTACGGATGGGTGAATATGTTGGTCTCATTTATTTACCACCAATAAGTCTAAATTATTTTTTAAAATAAAACTAGTTATTGATCCCCATAGCGCAAATTAATATATTAAAATTTATTATAATGATACATAATTTTGTTTTTAAAATTATATATAAAATATATGTTTTTATACTATTTAGCATTTTAAAATTTTATTATTTTGGTAGAAAGAATAGATAAGGATATCGATTTCAATTCATATTATCTCTAAATTATATTATTAATATCAATCATAATATATAAAAATTGTTTAAACAATTAATATTTTATTAAAATTTATCTTATTATTAATACTAAAAGTTTCACCATATAATTAACTTATCTATTCTAGAAAAGATATTCACTTCTTTAATCTAGAGGTGAAATGATAACACGTAGTGTGTATCAGTTTTAGGCTAGACATTTGCATCATTTTCGCATAGATTATATAGCACGAGTTACAAATCCGACACGAACGTTCTTTATATACTCCCTTTTTATTGATTTTCAGGTTTTAAGGCGACAAGACCTAACCGAGCTTTAGAATGCAAATTCTTGGACTCAACCGCACATATTGGAAGCTACAAATCATTCGGAGCAAATTCATGCCATGGAATCAAAGGAAACACCGATCATAGGCCTCGATAGAAGTTTTAGCCCGCTCGGGCGGAACGTTTACCCGCTCGTGCTGTGTGAGAAACATGAACCTGGGCGCGCTCTAATCTTAGCCCGTTCGGGCTGAAGTTCCGCAAAAATTCCAGAAAAATTCACACGACTCGGGCCGTAAGAGAACCCGATCGGGTAGGTCAATCACATTGACCCCGCTCGGGCGGATACCTTAACCCGCTCGGGTTGACTGATACCCGATCGGGTAGAGCACCTAGCCCCCACGGGCCGCCTTTCTCGCAACAACCTGTTTTAAGTGTTTGAACGGGCAAAAGAGAGAGAGGAGATCGATTCGAGGAACAGAGGGTGGTGGCTAGGGCCAGGAAAGGACTGAAATTCATCAGGAAAGACTCAGGAGAAGCTGGAGAAGAAGAGAAACATCGATCCGGACTTCGGTAACAAGATAAGGAAGATCGAGGAATCGTATTTCTTATTCTTTCTCATGTCTAGGGTTAATTTCTCTTGTTTCACAGCAGAAACCATGAGTGAGTAGATTTTCAACTATGGATTAGGGATATCGGATTTCTAATGGATGTTTGAATTATGTGTTAATGCTTAGATTTATCGAAACTTTCTTGATATTCGGTTTTGTAATCAACATCGTAAACATTTTACACTAGTGCTGCCCGCTCAATAATCTAGAAATTTGTGTTTAGTTGGAAGGTTAAATTATGAATCCGGAATAGTTCATTGTAGATTAAGTTTGAGTAATGAGAATCTGATCGGTCGGTTAATCGACTTAGGAATTAGGATTACGCGCGTAACGCTACCGTAATCACGAGTTAATCGCTGCTTGAAGGTAGGATTGCACGTAATTATGGTTAGAAGGTTTAGATTCGGCAGAATCATTCCTTATATCAGAGCATGAATTCCCCGTTGTCAAGATAGTCGATAGGTTTATGATCCTTTGTTTGTTGTATCCTTGCAAATCTCGGTAACCCGAAACCCATAGTATTCTTAATTTTCAAGTTTTTCATGTCACCTCATCGCTTTCATTATCCATTTTAGTGTTTTAGGAATCTGTCACACATCATCATCACTTCAACCCGTCTTAGTTTAGTCGTATTCTTAGTTTAGGTTGCATTAGTCCCCAGAGTTTGACCCTTGTATTACACTGATCCTTATACTTGCGGTAAGTGGATATTAGGCATTTGTATAACTTGATATTTCCCACATAATGAAGGATCAAGTATCCAACTTGAAACATGCCACAAATATAAAGTTTACTTAATTTCATATTGACACACCATATTTCTTTAGTATTCCTTCGTTCATATTCAAATGATTAAAACAAAAAAATGTTGCAAAGAAGTTTTTTAAAGAACAAAATGACCCCACATCATGGAGTAAACTTTCTAGCTAAAAAACAACAGCCCTCTGAAAATATTTAAATGTCTCCCACACATCCTCTTCCTTTGCAAAATTAAGTATGATATTTGCTCTAGTTGTGTTGTATTTTCCATGTATGACGGCTCCACACAATGACACAACACACATCTTCTTATTTTCTCTAACACCTACCTCCCCATAAAACCACTAATTACACTCCATTGAAGCATAAAAAGTGATCGTTGTTTTCCCTCTTCAACTCTCTTCGTTCTTTTTTTCTCCCTTCTATGTGTCTTCTTTATGAAGTCTTTATACTTTCCCTGTGCACCTCTCCTCCTTGGATATGATATTTGCAACCTTAGACCGTTCTATATTGCAACAAATATGAATTAAGGTATAAAGAAGATGTTTGAAAAATATAATCCTTACGTTAAAGTATTTAGAATGGAAAGAGATCAATTGATACCAGATAATTCTATTGGTATTAAAGTATGCATTATTGCAGCTAGAACATCAACGAATAGGAACTATAACATCTCGGAAGTACAGAGGTTGATGCTTTATTAGTTGGAGACTTCGTTGAATCACTTGAGCATCGAGACATCATATTGCAAAAGCAAAATGATACTTTCTTACGCATAAGTGAAGTTCACCCTGCATACTTACCCCTTCAATATCCATTTTTATTGCCTTATGGATAAGGTGTATACTATACAAATATGGAGTTACTGACAACAAACTCCCAAGCTACAAAGCCCGAACACGTGTAAATATTCAAGAATTTATGGCTTACCGATTGCAAGAATGATCGACTGAACTCTTAACTCTATTATGTTCATGTAGACTTTATCAACAATTTGTAGTTGATGGTTTCTGCATGGTAGAATTCAAGAGAATAGCGTACCTTCGAAGCATCCAAAACTCACTCTGATCCGAAGAATGCGAAACAATACCATCAAATGTCAGAGCTGGAAAAAACGATGCAAGTTCAATTGGAAATCGAGTTATCTTACCTTCTTATTTCACGGGTAATTCATGATATATGAAACAAACCTATTTAGACGCAATGACATTATGCCAATAATTAGGCTATCCTGATCTGTTTGTAACCTTCACATGTAATCCTAAATAGTCTGAAATACAACGACACTTAGCTAAACATAATTCCTAGGCAGAAGATCGACCAGACATACTAACACGAATGTTTAAATTAAAACTTTACAATCTAATATCAGATTGTAGGAAAAATAATATATTTAAAAGTGTTTCGGCAGGTAAGGCAATATTAGTCAAATTTATACCTTCGTATTGCTATTACGCACAACTGACATAATTTCATTTGACATTTACATTTTGTTGTTGTTGTTTACACAATTGAATTCCAGAAGAGAGGCATTCCACATGCTCACATACTCATTTTTTTAAATAGAACATTTAAAATTCCCACAGCTGTTGACATCGATCCCGCCATCACTGCCAAAATACCTGATAAAGAAACAAATCCTTTACTATATCTAGCAGTCCAAGAGACAAAGGTCGATGGCCCGTGTGGATTGTGAAATCGAACATCACCATATATTGAAAGAGGTCGATGCAGTAAAAGATTTCCACGTCCATATAATGCATCAACATTCATCGATAACAAAGGATATTCAATTTAGAGATGACCTAACTGTTAAGAATTAATTCTACATATATGAGATTAATCATATATGGATAGAGTAGTTCTTAATAATCTCCTAAGGATTAAATAAAACACACACAACTATATTTGGTAGTCAAAGGTGGCCGTTGGAAGGAAGGAAAAGGATGTTGCTATTTTTTAGTAATTAGAATCACATGTGCAACTCAAGAAACCAAGCAACAAGGAGTTGTCCCTTTCTCCTCTTTAGCCGTGAAAGATGAGGACAAATTCATTAATTATGTTGTACTTATTTACTTCTAATTGTAGTTTAAATTCAACTCATGGTCTCTATATATAGAACCACTTATATAATGCTTAAAACTCATGGAATGAATTAAAGTTTATTCCTAATTCTTCTTTCTATTCTCTTAGTTCTACAAACATCTTATTCTCTTCTTAAACACTCAAATTCTAACATGGTATCCGGTTTTAATTTATTCTCTCATCATTCTCTTGTGTTTCTAAGCTCATCATCTCGATCACTTTGAAAGAAAGCCGTCTCAAGCAAATGGGTGTTCACGATCAAATACAATAGTGATGGGTCCATAGAAAGGCACAAAGCAAGACTCGTGGCAAGAGG
The DNA here is from genome assembly GCA_036759665.1 of Gynandropsis gynandra. Taxonomy (NCBI): domain Eukaryota; kingdom Viridiplantae; phylum Streptophyta; class Magnoliopsida; order Brassicales; family Cleomaceae; genus Gynandropsis; species Gynandropsis gynandra. Next base: position 14,691,299 of record CM071865.1, on the reverse strand, counting down.
ATTCACACAAGTGTATGGAGAAGACTATGTAGATACATTTGCTCCCGTTGCAAAGCTCCATACTATTCGGATCATACTCTCCCTTGCCGTGAACCTTGAGTGGAATCTTTGGCAAATGGATGTCAAAAATGCATTTCTACAAGGGGAATTAGAAGATGAGGTCTACATGTATCCACCTCCGGGGCTAGAACACATAGTGAAATCGGGAAATGTTTTAAGACTTAGAAAGGCGATCTATGGTCTTAAACAATCCCTAAGGGCGTGGTACCACAAGCTTAGCACAACACTAAATGGACGTGGCTTTAGAAGATCCGAGGCCGATCATACTCTATTCACATTGCCAAGCTCAAAGGGAATCGTGGTGGTGCTTGTCTATGTTGATGATATAATCATCACGGGAAGTGACATAGAAGGTGTGGAAGCCACTAAGGTATATCTTAAAACTATGTTTGATATTAAGGATTTAGGAGAACTAAAGTACTTTCTAGGAATAGAAATATGTCGTTCTAAGGAAGGACTATTTCTATCCCAAAGAAAGTACACCCTTGATATGTTGAATGAGCTAGGTACAATGGAAGGAAGAATAGCAAGAACTCCACTAGAAGATGGATACAAAGTGATGCGTAAGTGGGAGATAGATGATAAGCCGTTTGAAGACCCTATACTCTATAGGAGAATGGTTGGGAAATTGATCTATCTCACCATAACAAGGCCGGACATTTGTTTTGTGGTGAACCAAGTGAGCCAATATATGCAAGCTCCAACAACTTATCATTGGAAGATGGTTGAACGGATCCTAAGCTATTTAAGTGGAACAAAGGATCAAGGAGTATGGATGGGATGCAACAAGAACATGGAGATTGTAGGATATTGTGATGCGGATTGGGCCGGAGACCGAGTGGATAGGAAGTCGACCACGGGCTATTGCACATTTATAGGAGGCAATCTAGTTACTTGGAAGAGCAAGAAGCAAAAGGTGGTTTCATGTTCAAGTGCGGAAGCCGAGTACCGAGCAATGAGTAAGTTAACCAATGAGTTAGTATGGATTAGAAATGTTCTCACGGACTTGGGCATTGAGACATCATCTCCCATTACAATGCATTGTGATAACCACGCCGTCATCCATATTGCGTCCAATTCGGTGTTTCATGAGAGGACAAAGCACATTTAAGTGGATTGTAACAAGGTTAGACAAATTATTGAACAAGGAGTAATTCTACCGTGCTATACAAGAAGTGAAGATCAATTGGCCGACATTTTCACCAAGGCTACAAGCAAGAAGATTTGTGAGTCCATATTCCCTCGGCTTGGACTCACAAACATTCGGACATGATATGTCTAACATGGCAATGAATTGTACTCTTTTTCCTAAGTGTGGTTTTGTCCCATTGGGTTTTCCCACTTAGGTTTTAATGAGGCAAGGAGCCATGGGTCAAGCTTATCAATAGTAGTACACTATAGTTAAGCTTGAGGGGGAGTGTTAAGAATTAATTCTACATATATGAGATTAATCATATATGGATAGATTAGTTCTTAATAATCTCCTAAGGATTAAATAAAACACACACAACTATATTTGGTAGTCAAAGGTGGCCGTTGGAAGGAAGGAAAGGGATATTGCTATTTTTGAGTAATTAGAATCACATGTGCAACTCAAGAAACCAAGCAACAAGGAGCTGTCCCTTTCTCCTCTTTAGCCGTGAAAGATGAGGACAAATTCATTAATTATGGTGTACTTGTTTACTTCTAATTGTAGTTTAAATTCAGCTCATGGTCTCTATATATAGAACCACTTATGTAATGCTTAAAACTCATGGAATGAATTAAAGTTTATTCCTAATTCTTCTTTCTATTCTCTTAATTCTACAAACATCTTATTCTCTTCTTAAACACTCAAATTCTAACACTAACAACGATATATTCATCATTAAGATTGGTATCAAACTGGATAATCGTTACATTATACCTAATAACCGAACTCTGCTACGTAAATATAGAGCTTGTATAAATGTTGAGTGGTGCAATCAAACCAAGGCTATCAAATATCTTTTTAAATACATTAATGAAGTCCCACACCAAATAACAACCTCTATTACACAGCTTCTCCAATGACAACTATCAAGCCTATTGATGAAACTAAAAACTACTTTAGTTGTCGATATATCTCAGGATGCGAAGCATGTTGGAGAATATTAAAATTTAATATTCATTACCGAAGCATTCAATTGAACGGCTAACTTTCCATCTTCGAGGTAAACAATGGGTCGTTTTTCAGCAAAATGACATGCTTTCTGATATTGTTGAAAATTTATACGCGAATTTTACAATGTTCACTGAATGGTTTAAATGCAACTCCAAATACAATGCCGCTCGACATCTTTCATATGCCAATTTCCCAACAAAATTTGTCTGGAATACACGAACTAAAAGTTGGAACCCACGACGATGTGGCTTTGCATATGACCGATTACATTACATTGCTCCAAGTTTAGGTGAAATATATTACATGCGTATAGTATTAAACAAAATTCCAAGGCCAACGTCATTCCAACACCTTATAACTATTAATGGAATCATTCAACTAACATTCAAAGACACATAATGTGTGTTAGGCTTACTAGACGACGACAAAGAGTACATTGATGCAATTGTAGAAGCGAGCCAATGGGCATTCCGATCGTATTTACGGTCATTGTTTGTGTTGTTCTTAACAACAGAGTGCTTAGCATCTCCGCAAATTGTGTGGTCTCTGAAGAGTGCTTAGCATCTCTGCAAATTGTGTGGTCTTCCATATGGCAACACCTCGCAGATGATGCAATCTACAAACAGAAAAAAATAATCAATATACCAGGTCAACCAAACCTTACTCCTAAAATATATTGTATTCAATCAAAATAAACCAACATGTTACCAATTATTCTTTTTTTTTTCAAGTCTGAAAATGATGGACGAACAAATTCACAACTTCGTCTTTCGTGAAATTGAAAAACTGCTCATTAGAAATGGCAAGTCTTTGAAACAATCCCACCCATGCCACTCCCAACGGAAATAAATAATTGTACTGCCATCACCATATTGATATGCGAAGAGTTTGCTTACAATATCACAACAACTTCAGAAGAACATGCTAGATTACTCTCGTGACTGACATTTGAACAATTAGAAATATACAACGAAATTGTTTCTGCCATTTACGAAAATAAGAGTTTAACATTCTTTGTTTACGACCATGGTGGTACTGGTAAGACTTACATCTGGAAAACTTTATCTACAACAATTAGATCGCGTGGACACTTTGTCCTTAATGTAGCATCTAGTGGCATTGCATCTCATTTGTTAAAAGGAGGCAAAACATGTCATTCGCGTTTTGTTATCTCAATCGATGTGACAAAAGAGTCTACCTATTGTATAAAGCTTGCAACAGATTTAGTTGAACTCATTAAAAATTAGATCTACAATAATTAGATTACGTGGACACTTTGTCCTAAATGTAGCATCCGGTGGCATTGCATCTATTTTGTTAAAAGGAGGCATAACATGTCATTCGTGTTTTGTTATCCCAATCGATGTGACAGAAGAGTCTACCTGTTGTATAAAGCTTGGAACAGACTTAGTTAAACTCACTAAAAATACAAAACTTATCATATGGATGAGGCACCCATGGTTCATAGACACTATTTAGAAGCACTAGACAAAACACTAAATGGCATCCTGTATTCTACAGACCCAAAGTTCAAATAAAAACCATTTGGTGCTAAAATTGTTGTCTTTGGAGTTGATTTGCGACAAATATTACATGTTGTATCCAAAGGTGGTAGGGAAAACACAGTTAGAGAACCGATAACTCTTCCTACCTATGGAAACATTGTCGTGTGTAAAAACTTACGACAAACATGTGTTTAGAAGTGAACGCAAACCGTGAAAACTATTCTACAATGATTGAGTTTTCCAATTGGGTATTGAAATTAGGGAATGGCACTCCCTCAGAGCCTAACGATGGACAATGTTTAATAGATATTTCAACTTATTTATTAATAACAAAAGGTTCAGATTCTATATATGCAATTACATAACATGTTTATTGCAATTTAGAATCAGAGTACAAATACCTAAATTTTTTCAAAGGGAGCAATTTTTTGCCCGACAAATGATATAGTTGATCAAATTAATTCTTATTTGCTTGAAGAAATGTCGGGCGGTGTAACATAATACTTAAGCTCTGATACAATTTGTTCTTCGAGCGATAATGCAAACGATATGCATGAAGCATATAATGTTGAATTCTTAAATGAAATTAAAGCTCCAAGGGTATCTCGCCATTTTTTACGATTGAAAATCGGCACACCAATTTTGTTGTTACGAAATATCGACCAATCTCTAGGACTTTGCAATGCACACGACTACAGATAACACAACTAGGAAAACATATAATTGCAGGGAGCATTATGACAGGAACCAATGCAAGGAATAAAGTATTCATATCAAAATTTCCACTTATACCAAACAATACGGCTTTGCCATTTCGTTTTAAAAGCAATTTCCAATAACAACTTGCTTTGCAATGACGATAAATAAAAGCCAAGGGAAAAGTCTAGCTAATGTTGTCTTATACTTACCAAGACCAGTTTTCAATCATGACCAATTGTTTGTTGTTGTTTCTAGAGCTAAACACAGGGAAGGACTTAGAATACTAATTCTTGACAAAAACAACAAATACACTACCAAAATTGTAAACGTTGTATACAAAGAAATTTTCTCGAATATATAAACATGTTATGTTTTATCTAGGCTTGACCATTTCGGGTTTCGGTTCGGATTTCAGTTCAGATATAATGGGTACGAATTATTCGGGTTTTAAAAACAATAACTGAATTTGAATCGGTTCGATTCGGTTGTTCAACGGTTCGGTTCGGTTATATCAATAAAATATTGTAACCAAGTAAAAGCCGAACTCTAATTTTTTCGGTTATTATTCGATTATTTCGATTTTACCTAGTATTTTATCATATAAAAATACAAATAAATGATATTATTCAAAATATTTCGAATAATTCATATATTTAAAAAATAAAATATAATATATTATTATTTAAATTTGATATTTAATTTTAATTATTAATTATATTAGATAAATATTCATTTGATAAATATCATTATTTATACATTTTTTATTTTTATGTAACCAATTGGTTATCCACGGTTATTCGGTTAATAACCGAATCAAAACGAATCTATTCGGTTTTTTTAACTTTCATACCTAATCGGTTATTTTATCTACATCTGAACCGAACCGAATGACCATAATTCGGTTCGGTTTGATTCGATTTTATATAACCGAACCGAAATTTCCACCCTTAGTTTTATCATAACAAACAATGATTGTTTTCATATTTCATTTAAACGTATTGCAGTTGTTTTTTTATATATATCAAATGTCAAATATATCTCACGCGTAATGCGGGTATAATCTAGTTTTTACTATTATATATATACATATATATATATTGAATGAAAACTATGAATAGAAATCATCCAGGTATCTAATTTTATTCTATAAGTTATCCGATTTTATATGTATAACTTTTATATTATTATATTAGCACGTACGTTTTGGGAAGAAAAATTTTCAATGAAAATAAAAAAAAAATCAAAAATAATTGGAATTTTATCGAAATTTATCTTAAAATTTATCAGACGTTCAAAATTTTTAATTATTTTTAATTTCATAGAGTAATGGTTATAAAGGCTCTGTTTTTAAGCTGAATTATAGAGTTTCATGAGTGAGACACAAGGGAAACTTGTAAGATGCACTTTGTAATCCCTAGAAAACTATCTGCCAAGACGTACTCATCCTATTTAAGGGTGAGGAACTCGTTAAAATCTTGTGTGTTCTTTTCTCTCAATTCTTTGTTGCTTGTGTGGTTACGGATTTGCTTATCAATAGTCAAGGTTGTTTTTTAAGGTGATCTGTCTTGATTTTTGGCTCAAACACAACATATAGATGTCTTAGCAATTGATAAACGGTAGTTTGTGACGTTGGAACATGAGTTTCATTAAATGTCAAAAAATTTGTAAGATAGGAGTTTGTATTTGTATGTTAGTTTACGACATGGTTTAAAAATATATTTTGAGTTAATGAGTGAAAAAGAGATGAATCTAAACATTTAGAGTTGAGTCTTTTTTTAGTACACTGCTTAGTCGAACACCCACAAGTTCGAATAAGCACTCCAGCGAAGCAGACGATGGAAATATGGGAATGCTCAGTCGAACATTTTTCACTCGGCTTAAGCGTTTCTGTTGATTTGTGGTCATGGTTTGGTGGTTCCACTTGTGATATCCCTCATGATTGCATTTTACATCTTTCTAAGTAATTCTAACATTGTCAACGAGTATGGAGGAATTTGGGTGGACTTCAGGGTATGAATTGAACCAACGAAGATCAAGATTGAGTTGGTGTGCTCGAGTTGGGATGGAACCTTGTAAGAGACGAGAGTAAATGCGTGATGACTGTACGTATGGGGATTATCAAGTAATAGATGAAATTATTGCAACCCTTTGATATCGTGGGATTCGGCGAGATCATACGAGCTATAGAGGCGAGAGACAATGGTCGGTAGACCTTGTGAACGCTATAATTATATTGGAGTCCGACGGGTGTGTGCAAGCACGAGTAATGTCGGGTTGGATCCAATTGGATCTTTCAAACGGTTTTTTGAGAAGTTAAGGTCGATCGATCTTGTCAGCAATGCGATAATTTGGGGTCTAGTCACACATTGCAAACGACGATCATGACGTGGTATTAATCGATGATATGGATATTATTTAGGGATAGTTTAAGTGTTTGAGTGATTCATATTTTGTTATAGAGTAAGATAGCAAGTGTATGATACAACAAAGTACATGAATTGGTCTCACTGGATGCGACTATTCATACTCTCTCATTTGTGGACTATCGTAGATGGACATGAGATGAAAATACAAAAGACACTTAGAAAGCAAACGTGGATGATCATGTTCGATTCTTTCTAATGAGCATTTATCTATAATTTACTTTACAAGGTATTTTAATTCAAAATTTCGAGAAAATATATTTATATATTTGGATTTTCAATAGGGATTATCTTAGAGAAGTATTTTTATTGCTATTCCAAATATTGATACACGTGTCTACCTTGTGTAGAGTATTTTTATTGAATATTGAATCTTAGAAAAATATTTTTGTTGTAGATATTTCCAATCTTGAAAGAGGATTGTGGTTGGGCTATTACATTCTCCTCCTAGCATCCTTTTCATCGGTATGCCTCTTATATTTTTCTCCTTTTATATGTGTGTGCTTGAATCTTGATTAATGAGATTTCAATTTAGATCTAGAAATTGAGATTTAAGGGTTTTTCTACATGTTATACATTCTTCTCTGTGTTTTTTTCAAATCTTGTTTTTTCCAATATTGAGCCAAATCTTTATGCCGATATCTTCTGAGAAATACTTGAGATATTGAATACTTGTCGTTGTTGTGTCTGAATTTGGCTATAATTCTATTTATATGTATACATTTGGATTAGATAGTAAAATATTCAAAAAATATCTGATATCTAATCCTTATCTGGTCATAAACCAATTTAAAACATGTTGGATGATATCATCCATGACTTCCAATGAAAAACCTATTTGATAGGTAATCAAAACTTCACATATCACATTAATTTCGTTACGAAATTCAGATAAAAATTCTATCTATACGTGGACTAGATTAGAAAGTAAATATTGTATTATTTTTCGGATATATAACACATTAAATCCTAAGGCAAACTAAGACAAAGTGGACCAAAGAAAATTTAAGAATTGAGATCATAGATTCCAAATAATGAAAAAAAAATGTTCACTCCAAGCACATAGGTTAAGCTACTTTGTTGGTTTCGGCCGAATGGGAATCCAATATTTTTAACTTTTTAGAAAAGACTTTTCAAAGTGCTCATCATCCTTCTAACTTCCACATTGAAGTCTACACTGTTCCTGACTTCCTCTCTCCTTCCTTATCGGTTTTAGCAGACAACATTAAGACACAAATAAACACCTTTAATATTTTATATATATAGAGAGAGATAAAAAAAGTTACTAACTATATTTCAATTATGATTCATTTGAGTATATTCTTGCAAAATAAAAATCTGAATGCAAGTTATTTTTTTCGTTCACTAATTAATTAGAAATACAAATTTACTGATAATATCTGGCGCTAGACGAGCGGACATCCAGCGACTTTTTTTATATTCTTTATTGAAATGTTGTTAATCAAATTTAAACTGTATGTTAATTTCTTCTTCTTCGGAATCAAAATATGATTCATCAAACTCTCTATCTATAAACAAATCATCCATTGTTCGATCTCTTGAACATTCATACGTCAACACATTTTGGTTTGATCCTTCATATTCTTCCATTGATTCATCGTCCGTTTTTCCATTATCAACAATCCAATCTTGAAAATGATACGGATCATTATATAGAAACACATTCAAAGTCTTGTTCATTTATTTTTATTTCAAACCTTCAACCTCACATTGAATTAAAAATAAACAAGATTCAACATTTTACTATCAAGTCGGTTTCGTCTTTTTGTGAATACCTACTTACACAAAAAACACATATTATTTATATCACTATAATGAAAACTAAATAAATGAATTTTGTAATCATTTACTAATTCTAAAGTATTATAATTTCGTTATCATGTTGATAAACTAGTTGTTAAAGTTTTTTTTATCTTAAACTTTATTTTTTCCTTTAACACTAGAATACCGCCTAGGCGGTCGCCTAGCGATTAATCGTCCGCCTAGACCGCCTAGCGCCCGCCTAGACCGCCCAGGCATCCGATCCGCCTAGAACCTCCGATTAGGGACTAATCGGGGCACCCGACCACCGCATAGCGCCTAGGCGCCGCCTAGACCAATTTTTAGAACAGAGAATACACAATATTTGTAATTAAATAAAAAAAATTGTACAAAGACAAATATATACATACATATAATTCTTAAAATGTTTCCAAATATCTATTACATTAAACAATTATAAAAACAATTGATATATGTTTTTCGTTCCCTTATGAAATATTGTTTAAAATTATTTATACATAGAAAACGATTCGAAGTCATTCTTTAAAATTGATATTTATAAGATACCAAATATATTTATATGGTTATTAGATGAATATTTTCATCAAGAAAGTATACATACATACATACATACATTATAAATACAATGAGGAATAATATACAAATTCCAAAAGATCATAACCAAGAGAAAACCATGCAAATGGAGAAATGAGACATCGGAAAATGTAAAAATTATATTAACAAAGATAACATAAAGTCAAGAAGAGAAATTAATAGCTACATTAAACAAAATTAAACATACAAATATAACATTATAATGAAACCCTAAACCCCTCATTTCCTAAGTCCATTTCCTTCTTAGTACCCTGTGGGAAACTCACATTGTCCGTACTCTGTAAATACAATTAAAATAAACAACACATAACTAAATAAATAAAATGATTTTGGTAATTATAATTCTCAAGTCCAAAATTCCATATAAATATATAAATTATTATATTCCTATATTAATACATTAATTCGAAATACATATCTAGAGAAATGATCAAGGAACGAGAATATATTTGATATTCATACTAAAATCCGATCTAATTTAAAATATATATCTTATTTGGAAATACATTATTGATTTTGTATTTTAGTATGAATGTTTTTTTGTTTATCTAAAAAATTGACAGTATTTATAATAGATCTCTCATTAAATATTCAATGTTATTGAACCTAAGGACCAAATATTTATTTCGCTTTTGGGTATGAATAATAATCCAAACTTAACCTAAGATCCAATAGTTCACTAGCACCATACACTACATTAAGAAGATAACACAGTGACGGTCACGTGAACGACCAATCAAAATTAGCCACGTCAGCACAAGATTCCTCTTGTCACCGTGATTGATGTTCACGTGGGTTCATCTGACCTATGTCGTGACCACTACCTAATGCCTCTATGTTTGACCACTAAATCACCAATGCTGTAACGCTAAAAAGCCACTAAATCACCAACGAAAACTTAAAACGGCGCATCCTAGCGGGCGGCGTACGTGAGTTCGATATCTTAAACTACGCCGAGAAAAGAGAAAAGCAAAGAGAGTGATAAAATACGCACTTGGTGGTTGGGTGACGACGTAAGCCGCGCCGCCGAAATAACAGCTCCCACCGGCTCGCCCCTTCTTCTGATAATAGCTGTTGAAAGCAAACGAAGCGTGCGCTTCAATGGTGTCAGGTTTATAACACGTAGCACCAGGCTGGATCGGACGGCAATCAGCGCCTCCCTCACCGCAAGCGTAATCAAGACCTGCCTGTAGACGATCCTTCCCGGCGTCTCCATTAGCTACACACCACGTGTTCCCCGTCAAACTCTTGGAAACTCCTCCCGCGACCGGTGACGTCACTTGCCGGTTCCCGGTAGCCGGAGAGTGGTTATCACGGTATTGCTTCAGCTGTTCCGCCGTGAAGGGCACGTCGTAGACTTTACTCTCGTCTGGGTAAAAGAGACCGTAGTTTCTCTCCGACGTGGGACCTATCTTCTTGTTCTCATTGAACAATGCGAAGAGGTAAACGGTGAGATCTGATTTCGGACGCAATGGAGTTCCGCCTCCGGTGAGGATTCGCCGTACGAGGTTGCCGTTATAGGCGGCGGCGTTCTCGACGGTAGCTCCGACCTCGTTTTCGTCTCCTTTCGACGGCCAACCAGTCTCCGTCACGATGATCTCGATGTCGTCATACTTCAACGCCGACATTGCGGCGAAGACAGCGTCGATCTGTGCGTCGAAGAGGTTGAAATACCGGAGACTGTTCCCGCCGTCTACAACACCCGGGTTTTCCCGAAACAAAGCGTAGTCCAAGGGGATGACGTCGGAGTTCCCTTCGTAGGCGAAGAATGGGTAGACATTGATCATGAGGGAGGAACCGGTTTCGCGGAGGAAATCCAACATGGGTTTGATTACGAGGTCGACCAGCTCCGGTCGGAACGATCCAGCAGAGGAAGGGTACGAGTTCTGGAGTGCGGAGAGGGCGATGGGTGAGGAGACTTTAATGGCTGAGTGGAGATTGTACTTGACGAGAGCTTTGTGGATGTTTCTCATGGCAGAAATAAGGAACTTGGTGGTGTTGTGTGTATCGACGAAGACCTCGTTTCCGACAGCAATGGCTTCGATCTGGGTCTCTGGATGGTAAGCAACGACATTACGTTGGACCCATGACGCGGCGAAAGAAGGACGTTTCGCGGCGGAGAAGAGGAGCTCGTTGGGGAGATCAACGGTGACTCGGATGCCGGACCCGGACAACGCCTTGAGAACTGCCGGGTCAGTGTCGTAGATCTTGACTTTGTCGATTCCATGAGATTTCAGAAGCTGCACCACTTTCGTCGCCGATGGGAGGTCATCGGCGATTCTGCCATAGTTTACGCCAATGGAGCCGGCATCTGCAAGAAGAAAACAGAGAACATGAACAAAGTGTGAAAGAAAAACGAAATGCAGGTATACGGGTCTGTTTGTTTCCCGATAAAAGAGAGAAAATGCGGGAATATAGGAGTTTAGTTGGTATTACCGGAAAGATAAATGTTGGGGAAGAAGCACAAGAAGAAGGAGATGAAAGCAAGGAGAGACTTCATGCTCTGCTTCTGGTGAAAACAGAACATGAGAGAGAGAATGAGAAAGAGATGTGTAGAGGATGAGAGAGAAGATAAATTAGGGTTCTTTGGGTATGGTTTTGAGGAAGATGGTGGTTTAGTGGCAGAGAGATTGGGAAGAGTACCTTTATAAAAAAAAAAAGAGTTTGAGCAAAAAAAACGGATGGGGTAGACGTAATTATTGAGGAAATTTAATTCAATTTGTAATTATTTTTATTTTAAATATTTTGCGAATGTTTTTTGTTTATGTATTATATATAAACATTCACATGGCTATCTGATCAACACCATTTACAACATGTTCTTCCAACTTCCCTACGTCAGAAATGTAATTATGTGGCAGGACAATTACATTAATAGAAATTTTGCATATTAAATTATCATAAACGCATCGATATAAAAAAAATCAAAGAATGGGACTTTTATATATTAAAATATAGTGAACAAATATCAATGTTCTCTATTATTGTAAAAATTTCACATAAATATATAAATTATATCTAAACTTTTTGATAATTGATATTCATATTAAAATAATTGCGGACTATATTTCAAACAAAATCTTGAATATATAAATTAAAATTTTCAGTAATTTTTTATTGTCTATTATACATTTGTATTTTAATGCCAAAATATAATAATTTATGTGAATTTTAGAAGTTTTAATATTGTAAAATAATTTTCCATATTAATGGTAATTATTTATTTTCTAATTCATGGTTCGATTAAATTATCAGAACGACATGGACATAGAAATGAAGAATAAAACTTGATTCATTAAATTGAAAGAATAAAATCTAGTGAAATTAAAATATTTTTAAAATAAGGAAAAACTATAATGGAGTTTTAACGTTGCAACCCCACTCATCTCAGCACGTTCTTTTTGAATTTTTATTTTAAATTAATCTAAATTTTGTCTTATTATCTCGAAAATAATTATATAGAGTGTAGATTAATTGTATATTTCAGCGGAGAAAATATATAAACAAGTATCTCGACGAATTCAAAATATATATGTAAAAAATTAATAAAAAGTTAATAATCATCAAATATAATTTAATTGTAGATGATATATAATTAAATAAAATATAAATAAAATATAGAATATAATGATATTTTTATAAATATTTAAAGATATTGAAAAAACAAAATTTTTGAGTTAATTATGTTTAACTAGTAATATTAGTTTTATCAATGTTTTATGATTGGATTTTATCATACATTGTTTATAAATATTTTATCCATATTTATTATAATATAAATCATATAAAAAATCTTCAATATAAATTTTTAAAAGAATTTAATAATTTAAAATGTATAATATTTTTATGTTAAAGAAATTGAATTTTCATTTTTTAAAATAAAAATACGATATCACAAATCTATGTCCACTTCTGCACACGCGCCGGGTGACATCACATTTTATGAAATTCACTCAGCATTGAGATAATCTGGCATACATTGCATTTTATCAATTACAATATAACCAAAAAAAATTACAAAAAATATTTATCCATATATTTTGTCTATGTCTTAATTATTTAAATTATAAATATTTAATATAATAATATCTCATTTAAAAAATCAAACAAAATGCATTTAATTTTGTGAATTTGAAATCAGTAATGTCTTACAAGAAGTAGAGATGACGAAATTATCTGAAGATCCGTTTCGACCCGAAATTCGTCTCGAATCCACGAAAAATTACTCGAATTTGCGGGTTCGGATTCGAGTTCAGATAATGAAATCTCATTATCCGCAGGTTCGGATTCGAATTTTTTATTTCTGCAAAGGATACCCACAGGTATCCGAACATATATATACAAAACTATTAAAATACACATATATACCATGTTATTTGTGAAAAATACCACTAGGATTTTTTAGGTTACTTCTTCACTTTCTTCTTTTTCTCTTTCAGTAACAGTCTCCCTCTCGCCTCCCTGCGACTGGTGCTCGTCTCTCTCCGATCGTTGGGGTTATCCTCCTTCGCGACCGCTTCTCCATCTCACGTGGTCGGTGCGACCGCTTCTCCATCTCACACGGCTGGTGCTCGCCTCCCTTCCGGCTGGTGCTCTCTTCCCTCGCGACCGCTCCTCCATCTCACGCGGCTGGTGCTTTCCTCCCTCGCGACCGTTTCTCCATCTCACGCGGCTGGTGCGGTCGTTTCTCACCTCCTTCTTGTGTGGTCGCTTCTGGCCTCCTCGTGTCATCGCTTCTCTCTTCCATCTCCTCTCGCCTCTTGTGGGACAACCGCTTCTCGCCTCACCTCCATCATTTCTCCCTCCCTCGCATCGCGTTCTGTCTACCTCTCTTGCTACCTTCTTCCATCGTCTATTGCTACCTCCATCGCCGCCCATAAGCAGATGGATTTGGTTGGTTGGTTGTGTCAGTCTTCTATATGGGTGTCGGTTGACGGTCTCTTGTGATGATGTTGTTGTGTTTCACTTATTTTTATTCTTTTGATTCCCAAAGCCGACGGGTTCGGATACTCGCGGGTTCTTGATTCATTGTTCTGGTACCCCGAGCTCCAGGTACTCGTGTCTCTCAGGTTCGGAATTTGGGTAGAAATCTGTCTACCTGTTCGGGTACAGGTACCCTGAAAAATCCAGATACCCGATCTAGTGTCCACCCATAACAAGAAGAATCTTTTTCTTCATTAGCTTGTTATGAATTTTATTAATAATATAATTTTTAAAACGTTATAACACTTTAAAATATTTTTATTATTTAATATTATAATAGATTTAGAATTCATATATTCAAAAATATTAGGGTATTTGTGTCCATTGATAATGCTGAAAAACATATACTAAAGTTGTATTATGATATAATCATTACTCTAAAAGATAAAATTTTGGTACGATCGTGGTGCAATTAAATCTGTTATTCGCTTTTTAAGATTTACATAACATTTTTCACGCTCACGAACACTCATGAAAATGAAGTCATAATAACGTATCCGAATGTTGAAATAAGTATAAGAGATTTTAATTTGGTTTCCGTAAAAAATGGTCATAAAATGACATTTTATAAGCAACAAATCTGTTGATCGACTAAAAAAATATGTACAGAAAATAATGGAGGAAGAATAGATATTTTTCACAAATTCTTAAAAGCAAATCAGAAAAATTATATGTAAAAATATAGTCCAACCCAGTCTTGATAGAGAGGTGACGATGCACGTTTCCGTTCCGATTTGGGTCGATCCACTATGCACAAATATGGACATTTTCATATCCAAAATCCCAATGAACTCTTTTATAGTTTACAACAAGAAAATAACATAATTTATACACTTAACAAAAATGTACCCAAAGCAACATGAGGCAAAATGTAGCCATTTTGTTTTTCCAACAATCTCCCACATATGGCTATAAGTTTTTATAAAACAAGTTATGAGTAAATGTAAGAAATACTTAAATATCATTTGCTTTCGATTGAATTGATGTTTAGTAAAGTGAGACAACAACATAAATATTGAAAGTGAAATAGATCTTAAACTTTTCTAAACTCAAGTTGAGACTCCTCACAATATGTATTAATTCATTAAAGTTTGCTATTATGCAATACAAATAAAGCATTTTTATAGGCCATGTGCATATAACTTGGTTCTATGAGTGCTCTAGGAAGAAAATTATATATTTCATAGAAAGTATCTCACTTTTACACTCATTTCAACAATAACTTCATAAAGTATATCATAACTATATACCACCCAACAAATACAGCTATAAAAGCATCAAGTCTTTTCAAACATTCATCAAATTCATTTTAAGATCACTTAACAACTAGAATTATTGATTTATTAAGTCATTTAGACTTGCATCATAATCATCCATCAAGTATTTTTTAGACCAACTCAACAACTAGAGTTATAGATTTAAGAACTACTATTACATCACAGCACATTCAAACAAAAGGTTTAAGTCTCATTCTCTTAGAAGATTCTTGAAAAACTATCCTAGTTAATCTTTTTATCAAATGATCTGCCAAGTTTCTTCATGATCTCAAAAACTCTTAGGAGATTACTCTATTTTTTAAGAGTTGCTTAACGTAACCATGTGTAATGCAGATGTATTTCCTTTTACCATTATACACATATTTTTTTACAACTTCAATAGCAGTTTTATGAGTTACAATGCAAAAAGACGATGATAGAAGACCCCTAAAAAGGAATATTATCTAATAGAATTTTCGACAATTTAGTTTATAAACCAACCAATTCAAGAGCAATAAACTCACATTCTAAAGTAGAGTGAGCAATACAAGTTTGTTTCAATGATTTCCACGAAATAGCTTATCACCTAGAATGAACACCTATCCACTAATAAAACTCACCTTATCATTATGAGTGCAATCATAAATTTATAATTTTATTAAGATATTATAACAATCGATAAAGTGTAGTCTAGTGTTCATTGTTAGGATTGTGAGTGTATCTATTTAGTTTACTCACAAATAAGAAAATTTTGGTATTGTGTAGTTCATGAGATACATAACTTCCTATAATCATATCATTTTCAACTTATGAAACAGTATTAATGTATTTTGTTATTTTTTAGACTCATGTAGGATCATAAGAGTTTGGAGTGACAGTTCATCAAAACAATTAAAATTTTAGTATCTTTTCAATATAGTGTGACTAACAAAATAAAAATTCATTTTCATTTTTTTGTATTTTAATACCAATAATAACATTAGTCTCACCTAAGTCTTTCGTATAAAAATGCAAAGATAAAACATCTTGGTATAATTGATTATTTTTATATTCTAGCCAAGAACAAACATGTCACCAACATGTAAAATATATGATCACACAATCAGAACCAAATAACTTTTAGTAAACACGAGAATTAGAGACATTCACAACACTTATCCATTGTTTACCAAAATATTATCAAATTCTCATACCATTCTTACTTATTTTTTTTTCTTGTCCAACTACTATGAATCACTCTCGTTGTTCCATGTAATTTTTTTCCTTCAGTTCTCCATTGTAAAATATTATTTTATATCCATTTGATGTATTATCAAGTCTCGAATAACTCAAAAAGAGCAACCAATATCTAATAGTAGCAACTTTAGTCATAGGAGAATAAGTATCAAATAATCAATACTTCTCATTACCATTAGTCTAGCCTTAAATTTTTTTAATTGATCCATCTAGTCTAAGGTTAACATAACCAATCTTTGCGCTCACATGCACTCATGAATATGAAGTCTGAATAGTGTGCATAATTGTAAATTAAGTATACAAAATTTTGGTATGGTTTTTGTATGTAAAAATGATCGGAAAATGGCTTTTATATGCACAAAATTGATTGGTCGACTAGGGGTATCCAATTTGGGTTTCAATCCAAGTTTCTTGAGTTTTGGTCCAGGTTCGGATTCCTCGGGTGTTGGAAACTGGACCCAAATTGAATCTGAATATTTTTTATCTGAATTTCTGGAATTCCGATTCAGGATAGAATTATTTGGTTATAGATTATTGGATCATAAATAAATTGAAATACATTTGGATAATTTTCGTTTTTTGTTATTCAAGTATTTCGGGTTCTTCGAGTAGTTCGGATTATTCAAGTAATTTCGGTTCTTCGGGTTGTTTGAATTTCCATATAGTTTGGGTTTTTTAAGTATTATGGTTTATCCGAGTTATTTCGGTTTAGGGTTCTTCTAGTGCATAAAAATAAAATATCAAACATAACATACAAAAAACACCAAAAATACAAAACTAAATAACTAAATTCATAATAAATATTTCACATTTAAAATTCTTCTACTCCGAAAACACCAAAATGAACTCTCCCAAAAAAAACCTGAAATTTTAACACTTTATGTCGTAAAGTTTGTGAATTTATATAAATATATAATTTTATTTCATATATTATTTGGTAAATCTTGTCCTCCTACTTATCTCATAATAAAACACTTCAAACACCATTTTTATATTTCTTTGCGTGCTCTTTTTAGGCAAATTCCTATTTTTAAAAAAAATGTTTTTGAATTATTGTTTGGGATTTTTGTTGTAAAAAAATTAGTAAATGTTGTAGTTTGGAGAATGGCGAAACAATAAACAAGTTAAAAACTAAGTTTGAAGCTGCACTTTCAAGCAATTCAAGTTCTTTCTCTTTATTAGATTCCATAGAATCATTTATCAAGGTTTGAATTTCTGTAATCTAAACAATGTGTTATTCACTATGATTGGATTTGTAATTGAGTTATTTAGATTTTAATATGTTAACTTAAACCAAACTATTGGTTATTATGATCTAAGTTAAAAGGAAATCAAAGATTATGATAAAGATCCAATTAATATTGGATGTGTCCACGAGAGAATCCAATATATACATTAGTAAAGCTAATTAAAGAAACCAAAACTGAGCATTAAGAAGACCAATACCACGAAGGACGATGGGAGCCGCTGACACGCATGCAAGAAGACCGGTATCGAAGTAGAAAGTGTAAGGTTGATTTGATTGTGGAAACGTGTTTTTATCAACCTGAATTTTAGATCTAGTCATGTTCTGATTAGTTTTCATGGATATTCAACGATGAAGAATTAACAGAAAAAATTTCGTAATACCTGTTGTTGAATGTGCTGTCGTCGGATGCGAGACTTGATAGCACAAGTCCTCTACGCATATCCACGCCGAGATCGGATTCTGCCTTCAACCTTTGGTGCGGAATTTCCGATGAACGAAACTGTTTCGTTCTTCGTTTTTCTGTATGACGGCTACTAGGGTTTTTGTTTTGTGGTTGTGTAATATAATAACGAAAACCTAATATTTGTTTCTTATATAATTATTAACTTTTAATAATTATACTTTTAACCCGAGACTATTCAGTGCCTTTACGTAATATTTCAAATAGTCGAAGTACATGTATCTCCATACACATACTTGCCTGTACATCTGATGTACTAACCCCAAAAGAAAATCAAGTACAATTATATTCTTCGGTGCTAGCGGATGAATATAATTGTATCCCACACTGATTGTCTAACAATCATAAGCAGATACCGAGACACTCGTATGCGTGTGACCTCGTAGGTTCATCACTAAACTGGTAGTCAATTAGTCTCACTAATTAACTAATCGAGGTTGGCGTCTAGCAACACTCCTCAACGGCCAGATAGTGTGAAGTAACATCTTTACTCTGTAGAACCATGGTAGAAGGATAATATTATTATTTCCCTCCTTCTTTACAGCTCCGGATAATCCTAAGACATGGTCTGACTGTCAAGTCCTAATAGACTATCAACTATGTTTCATGCCTAATATAACTGACTGGTGAATGATTGCAAGAAACTCCTTTCTTCTCTCATTCAAATGCCCTGGCCAAGGTCTTTTCAGTCATTATGTTGCTGACAACATAGAGATCAAACTCTTTACCTAGAGTTGACGGATTCCATCTTGATCAATCACTAACTGCACAAGCATCTAATCATTCCCAATATCCTTTCAACTTACATCCCAAGGCATAAGGTGTCCAGTATCAAAGAAGGGTAGATAACTTGTCAGTTACCATATTGATCTCAGGGCTAAAGAAATTATAATATTCCAATCCTTC
>CM071865.1:14635876-14671395 GCA_036759665.1 Gynandropsis gynandra | reverse complement strand
GGCAAAAGACATACCCCGATGTCGATCTGCTATCATCCTTATCAGATATAAAGCTGGCATCCGCGAACCCTTTTAACTCCAAGTTAGAATCTCCATAAACGAGGAATTGATCTCTAGTCCTTCTCAAGTACTTGAGAATGGCTTTCACCAATTTCCAATGTTCCTCATCGGGATCATCCTAATACCGACTCGCTACACTTAGCGCGAAGGCTACGTCAGGCCTCGTACATGTCATGGAATTCATGATGGCTCCCACTGCGCTAGCGTATGGGATCCTACTCATGTGTTCTCTCTCATATTGAGTTTGAGGATAATCCTCTTTGGAGAGAGTAATTCCAGTGTCTATCGTTAGATAGCCTTTCTTGGAATTTTCCATGTTATACCTCTTCATGATGATATCAATGTACTGGGATTGCGATAGTTCAAGCAACCTCCTTGATCTATCTCTATAGATTTTTATTCCCAGAATATAGGTTGCTTCTCTCATATCTTTCATGGAGAACTGTTCGGATAACCAGAACTTCGTCTCTTTCAACGCCGGAATGTCATTCCCTATAAGCAATATGTCATCCACATAAAACACAAGGAAGACAACCACGCTCCCACTAAACTTCTTGTACACACAAGGCTCTTCTTCACATCTAACAAAGTTGAACTCTTCAACTGCCTTGTTAAAGCGAATGTTCCAGGTTCGAAAAACTTGCTTGAGTCCATAAATGGACCTCTGAAGCTTGCATACCATATGACTTTGAGTTGGCGACGTGAAACCCTCAGGTTGAGTCATGAAGACTTCTTCCTGGAGCTCTCCGTTAAGGAAAGCTGTTTTCACGTCCATCTGCCACAGAATCTGAATAGATTTGAGCATTGCCACAGGGGAGAATGTTTCTTCATAGTCAATCCCTTCTCGTTGACTATACCCCTTGGCAACTAGACGAGCTTTATAGGTCTCTACCTGCCCGTCCGCTCCAATCTTCCTTTTGTAAGCCCATTTACAACCGATTGGTCTGGAAACCTGTGAAGAATCAACCAAAGTCCATACTTTGTTGATCTTCATAGATTTCATCTCGGATTCCATGGCTTTCCACCATTTCTCAAAATCTGGGCCTTGTATAGCCTCTTGGAAAATCAAAGGGTCGTCATCTTTATGACCGACCACGTCCTCTTGCACCATTAGATTAAATCTATCAAGTGCACGTCGAGAACGTGATGACCTTCTCAAGAAAGCCTGTGTAGCAGGTTCAACCTGCACTAGGATATCTTGTTGGGCTTGTTCCTGAACAGGTTCCTGAACTTGTTCCTGAACGGGCACTGTCACTTCAACATTTGAAGATGAAGCGCCGGAGCCTAACACTATATCACTCAGCCAAGAACGTTCATTTGACATCTCATGTCGATGAGCTTGTGTTGGCTCATCGGGTTCTTGAATCTCGTCAAGAACTACTTCCCCACCATGAATTCCTTCATCAAGGAATTCCCTTTCAAAAAGGTTGTCGTTCTAGCCACAAACACTTTGTGTTCAGACGGGTGGTAGAAATAATATCCTATAGTTTCCTTGGGATAACCTATGAACCTACATCTGTCAGATCTAGCATCAAGCTTGTCTGGTTAAAATCTCTTAACGAAGACCGGACATCCCCCAACCTTGATGTGTCTCAAGTTTGGCTTACATCCTTTCCATATCTCATATGGTGTCTTCGAGACTGCTTCGGTGGGAACTTTATTCAGCAGATAGGCAGCTGTTTCTAAAGCATAGCCCCTTAAGTTCATTGGAAGATCAGTGAACCCCATCATGGATCTCATCATATCTAATAAGGTTCGATTTCTCCGTTCGGATACACCATTATGTTGTGGTGTTCCGGGAGAAGTCCACTGAGACAAAGTCTCATTTTGCCTTAGATAATCCCACTGAGACAAAATCCCATTATCTTGATTATCTTTCTTTCTCTTCAAACCAGAAATATGCATGTTAATCATATTAACTTTTGTATTGGGTAAAACATTGATGCCTTGATGTAAATAACCATTTGCACATAATTCATCATTATGAAAAATAGAGCAAATTTTATTATTGAAGATTGTTTTATAACCACATCTAGGGTTGGGCACGGGTCGGGTACCCGGATTTTTGAGGGTACCCGAACCCGAACGGGTAGACATATTCCTACCCAAACTCGAACCCGAGGGACTCGGGTACCCGAGGCTCGGGTACCCGTCCAATGCACCGGGTACCCGCGAGTACCCGAACCCGAATTGAAAGTTAATTTTAAATCATATTGTCTGTATTCGTGGACAACTACGGGACTGGAAAGATTCCAGACAAGGGCATATTGGCACTGATAAAGGAAAATTTTGACTTTAGGCCAGGAATGATTTCCATTAATCTCGATTTGAAGAGAGGAAGCAATGAAACCGAAGGAAACATGGGCGCTTACCGGCGGTGATGGAGGCGAGCGAAGAGAGAGAAACAGCCGGCGTCGAGTTGCAGATATTGTGCGACGGGAAATTAAGAGAGAGGGAGGTCGAGCGGGAAATGAAGAGAGAGGGAGGTCGGTCGGGAAACAAAGAGAGCTGCGATGGGAAACGGCGGCGGAGGTTCTAGGGCGACGGGAGACGGCGGAGGTTCTAGGGCGACGGGAGACGGCGGAGGTTCTAGGGCGACGGGAGACGGTGGAGGTTCTAGGGCGACGGGAAACGGCGGAGTTGTGCGAGAGAGGGAACCGAGAGGAGGACAGTGAGTGAGTGAGGGAGACGAGAGGACGACACTGAGACAGGGGAGGTCCGGCGGGAAGAAAGAAAAAAAAATAATTAATTAAAAGGTTATATCAGAATGGCATAATCGTAATTAACTCAATGCATATGTCTAATTATATATATATCTATATATATACTCGGGTACCCACGGGTATCCGTTTCAGTTATTTCAGAACCCGAACCCGAACCCATGGGTAATGAGATTTTATTACCCGAACCCGTGGGTTCGAGTAATTTTTGCACGGGTTCGAGACGGGTATCGGGTCGGGACGGGTTCTCCGGGTAATTTGCCCAGACCTAACCACATCTATCTAACATAGAACTGGAAATTATGTTCAAAACAAATTTCAGAACATAGTAACAATCTTCTAAAACCAAGGTCTTGCCCGAAGGTATACAAAGAGAAATCGATCCTACAACTAATGCCGTAACGCTTGCACCATTCGCAACTTGTAGGTTGACTTCACCTTTCTTCAACCTTTTATTGATTCTCAACCCCTGCAACACATTGCAAATGTTAAAACTACTACCGGTATCCAATACCCCAAGTAGAAGAATCAATCATGAAAACATTTTTCATGTAGGTCTTACCCTTTTTCCTTTTTGAGAGATGTAAGGTATTCCTTACAATTTCTCTTCCAATGCCCCGGTTCTTACAGAAGAAGCACTCAGCATCAGTTCGGTCATATCTGCCCCTTTTGCCCTTAGGTTTGGTCACACCATCCTTGGGCCCACGGGGCTTCTTCTTGGGCCTTTTGTTGCCCTTTCCCTTCTTGGAAGAAGAGCCGACCATCATTATGGCACTAGATCCCTTAAACATCTCGGACATTGACTGACTTTCATAGTCAATCAGTTGGTTCAGCATCTCATGCAGATCCATGTCCATCTTGTTCATGTTAAAGTTAACAATGAACAATGAGAACGTCTCAGGTAACGACTGCAAGATCAAATCTTGAGACAACTCTTTGCCAGTGTGCACCCCAGCTTCACAAGCTGTTCGATAAGACCGATCATCTTTCGAACATGGGGTCCCACCGGAGAGTTCACAGTCAGTCTAGACTTGATCAGAGCATCCGACAATTGATATCTTGCCGTTCTGCTCTGTGCACCATACATCTTCTTAAGATGTGCAATGATAGAGCTAGGATCCATATCCTCATGCTGGTGCTGGAGTTTTGAACTCATTGAGGATAGGATGATACATTTTGCAGTGTCAAGGTCATCTTTTTGCTTTATCCAAGCGAGCAAGCCATCCTCATCGTCATCAGCAGGAGATTCCTTGATAGGATTCTCGATCGCATCGAGTAGCTTATCGTGCTTGAGGACGATTTGAGGTTGCGGTACCAATCATCAAAATTTTTCCCAAACAAGTTTGTGGACATTGAGAATGGCACGTAGGGAAATTGAGGACATCCTTAGGGAAATCTAGAAGAAAAAATTGCAGCATTTATCAAGAACACTTATTTAATCAAATAGATATGGACTTTCATCTAAATGATATAGACGAGTTTTATCCTACAGCTCATGGTCGGATATCAATTAAGTTTATGTCCCCCGGGTAGTCCAGGCATTTACAAAAACTAATTGATTCCTTCTACTCGACATCTGATGTCATAGACATATGAATCGAATTCTCGAACTACATGCCTCCTGGTAGTAAGGCCGTACCATGTAAACGACAAGCCCGCTCGCGACCGTCGCGACCTGCCTGCTGGAGCGCCACTCTGCCCCCGCCCTTGCCCGCCGCCCCTCCGTTCACGCACAGGCTTCGCGTTCGGTGTCGCGCGATGGTGCCTACGAGCGATCGATCGCTCGACGATCGTATAGAACCGCCACCGTTCGTGGTTTCGCAAGTTCTTCCTTGGTAGCCCGCCGTTCTTGGTTTCGTCGCGGTGGTCTAGGGTAGCCTGCCGCCCTTCGCCTATGTCCGGCGTCGAACGCGCGGCCGGCTAGGGTTTGGCCGCCGCCCTACTCTTCTTTCACGCGACGACACGCGCGATTTTCACATTTTTCGATCCAATTTTCATAAAAATTCGAAAAACTAATTCGAAACATGCATCTAGACGCTCTGATACCACTGTAGGGTTGATTTGATTGCGGAAACGTGTTTTTATCAACCCGAATTTTAGATCTAGTCATGTTCGGATTAGTTTTCAAGGATATTCAACGATGAAGAATTAACAGAAACAATTTCGTAATACCTGTCATTGAATGTGCTGTCGTCGGATGCGAGACTTGATAGCACAAGTCCTCTACACGTATCCACGCCGAGATCGGATTCTGCCTTCAACCTTTGGTGCGGAATTTCCGATGAACGAAACTGTTTCGTTCTTCGTTTTTCTGTTTGCCGGTTACTAGGGTTTTTGTTTTGTGATTGTGTAATATAATAACGAAAACCTAATTTTCGTTTCTTATATAATTATTAACTTTTAATAATTACACTTTTAACCCGAGACTACTCAAATATTATATAATAGGCATATTACTTTCAGAAAGATGATAGCCATCGACACGGAACACATGAGCGGAAGAAAAGTCAAGACAACGACACATGTAGAAGAAGAGAAGCAAATGGATTAGAAGAGAACAAGATGAATTAGAAAAGATCGACATGCAATTTATATTTAAGTTATTTTTAATTATTTTTATTTTTTGGTTGTTCAAATTTTTCACAGCTTTT
Source organism: Gynandropsis gynandra (assembly GCA_036759665.1). NCBI lineage: Eukaryota > Viridiplantae > Streptophyta > Magnoliopsida > Brassicales > Cleomaceae > Gynandropsis > Gynandropsis gynandra. The sequence goes on along the minus strand of CM071865.1, from coordinate 14,665,964 downwards.
CCAAATTGAACAAATTTTGAAATTTAAACTCATATAAATTTTTTGAATTATTTATATTTTAAATGATTTAGGTTGATCAGTTCGTTGTGGCGATTTGAATAATCGAATTTGAATATTTTATAACCGGTTAGAAAATACATAGAAAAAATTATTTTTTACAAAATTTTGATACAAATTAAAAAAAATAGTGTGTACAAATTTTACCCAATTCAATTCTACTATATAAATCTACGTATCCAAAAATCTTTGATGACCCTTTTGAATTAAAAAATATATATATACCCTTGACAACAATATTTTCAAATAATATAGAACAGAATATTAAAGAAATATATAATTATAATTTTATAGAAAAACATTACATCATATGTAACTGTTAATTATAATTTTATACAAAATATAACTGTAAATTACATAGTAATCATTTTGTTTTTCTGACAAATAACATCATATGAATTGGTAATTTTTATAAATTAATATGAGAATGTAGAATTATAAAATATTAAAATAAAAAATAAAAATAGTAAAATTCGAAATATAGAATATTGGATATAGTATTTTGTGATTCTGTTCTGTTATAACTTTTGGAAATTTTGTTTTTTATTTTTATCGGGAGACATTGAACGAATCGAGATAATGGCTAAAGAGTGTGGGGCCTGAAGTGACAGAAAGCCACACTATTTCTTGTTGTGGGTCCCACCAATTGCTCCAGAAACAAACTCCCTCGTGTCTTCGTCCCTCCTCTCTTCGTGAACTGTGACACGTGCGTAATCTGTATGGGCCTTTCATTTGAGCCTGTTTGTTATTGGGCTTCCGCTTATGGACCGAAACTACATAAATTCGGATATTCGGGTTATTAATTTGATTTTTTTTACCTCATCTATTAATAAACTGAAAAAAAACCTTAAAAAATATTTTTTAATAAAAAAAACCTACACTTTTAATTAATAAAAAAACTTTCAAAAATAAATTTTAATAAAAAAAAATTCTACATTTTTAGCTCATAAAAAAACCTTTAAAAATAACTTTTAATAAAAAAAACCCATCACTTTTACTCATAAAAAAACCCTAAACTATAATTATATTATTTATGTTTTTAATTATATAATTTAATATTAACAATTTTAAAAATATTTGTCAGTTATTAATTTGTTTTATTTTTAAAATTTATAATATTGACACGTTATCAGATATCATGTTATAATTTTAAAATTGATCAGATAACGTGTCATAATTCTAAAATTTTTATTTATACAATTTAAATGTTTGATAGTATTATATAAATATTATTTAATATATAATAAACAAATAGTATATATATATATTGTATTTTAAATATTGAAATACCTGATTTTTCTTATATTCATATTTTATTTATATATGAATTTTAGTTAGATAATGATTTTAGAATAATAGATATATTATTTTTTTATAAAATTTATGAGATTTGATAATAATTTTAGAATTGTGAATATATTATTTTTTAATAAATTTATGAGATTAGACTTTTGTTAATAGTATTTTATGACTGTATAGTTATAATATTTCATATGTTTAACAAATTACATGATATATTTGTTGTTTTAAAGAAAATTAATCTTTAAAATTTTAGTTTAAAAAATATATAGTTTATAGTTTTATTTTTAATTTCAAGAATAGTTATTAGAATTTTAGGATTAATATTTCAATTTTTTTTCATTTTTTTTATTTTATTAGTTATTAGGGTTTTTATTTTATGAGTTATTAGGGTTTAAAAAATATATTAAGGTTTTTTATGAGTTAAAAGTGTATGGTTTTTTTAGATTAAAAATTCTTTTTGAAAGTTTTTTTATGAGTTGTAGGTGTAGGATTTTTTTTTATTAAAAATTATTTTTGAAGGTTTTTTTTAGTTCACCCTATTGGCCATTTTTTTTGCTAAATTATATATATATATATATGAACTTATTAGGAAATATAAGTTCGGACTGAAAATATGTTAAAGCATATAGTTCAGGAGAACAAATTGTTAAAAAATAGTTTTAAAAAAAGTTAACGGATTAGGAAATTAGGAGATATGGGGTTGCTTTATATATATAGCATTTTCATCGTATGATTGCATATTGGGCTTAGATAATGGGCTAACACCATTTGAAAAACTAGGGTTTATGAAAACCGAATTACGGAAATTAGGGTTTTGTATTTTGCTTACAAAACCTTATTATATAAATCCACTTTCCCATCCCTTTTTCATCAGACCTTCTTTCTCCCAATACCTCAAACAGTGGCTTTCTCTCAAGCATCATCTTTCTTTTATTTGCAGTTTTTATTTCGAATCCTCGTGTTGTAAGATTCTTGAAAAGAGATTTCCCAATGAGGAAGAAATCCCATTGATAGGAAGTGCCGTATGACACTTTAATCCACAGTGGAGGTTGACGAAGAAGCTATCATGATGGTTTCCCAATCCACTGGTCAGTCTCTTCGCCGGGTTCGGATCTTTAACCCGATTCGAATCTCCGGGTCGGATTAAGATTATCAGTCGGGTAACCATCGTAGCGTTCTGGTGCTTCTTCCGCTGTGTGAGTGATTTGAAACGGGTCCCCTGAGGGAATTAAGCTTTTCATTTCTTTTTTCATTTCTCACATATACGAGAATTTGGATTTGCTTCGGATATTGGTATTAATCGTTTTTTAAATGTCATAGTTCAATTTCTGGGTGTCGATTTATCGTATTGAAGTGTTTTGAATAATTCAGGGAACTTGAAATCTGAGTGTTAAGGGGTTTTGGATAAATCAGAGAATTCGATTTCTGGTTTGGTCAGATTGATTTGGAAAAATCATCGAAATCGATTTATGTGATGTATTTTGGAGATTGTCCGGTGCCACGTCGACGGTAGCATTTGGCAATGACCGACGATGCTACGATCGGACAAAGACAAATGTCATGTTTCGCTTGCTGATAGGAACCTGTAGATCTGAGTTGTTCTTGTGATCTACGGAGCCGATTTCGGCGATTACATTTATTTAGATTTAAATTTACTATTAATATTTAATTTTTGGGGAAAGCCAATGAGGATTAATCGCTTAATATGGAATTACCGTCTGATTTTCTTTGATGTTAAACTAGCTGGCTTTCTGAGGCTTCCTTCTTAATTTAAAAATGATATTTTTGTTTGAGCTTCAAATATTATTTACTATCTAGGATGCTCAAACACCTTAATTATTTTGAACTGTCCAAATTATTCACAGAATCTTACGAATAAATACGAAGTATTATGAAAATAATCACAATGGTATATACATAAAATTGATATGATAGTGATTATAATTATAATGAAAACAGAATCAGAAATCCGAATAACTGATATCTAAATCGAAAATTTTTGAGACTTAACTACAGAACCCATGATTGAATTGATCGAATCGCAAACTGTAGGACCTCGTTACGTAGTACTTAGATTTCTTACGCGAATGTTGGTGAACTCGAAATAAGTAGTAGGAAAAAGAAAATATCAAATACAAAATATAAAAGGCATGATCAATTCATTTATAAAATTAGCTGAGTTGAAAATCATATATCCCATATTGGTTTCAAACTTCTGCTGATACAAAATTAGTATATTACCAATAAGAAAAAGATTCAACACGAGTTGACAGGAAAAAGAAAATTGGATGAGATTTATTATGAAAGCCATGTTAAATAGAAAAGAGAATCTAATATAAATTAATAGGTATGGACTGATAATAAATTGGTTTTTGAGTCTATCTAATCAAGAAAGAGAAAGATCATGTATGTCCTTTGGAGAGAAAAGGCGAAAAAGTCTCAACTAAATCTGGACGAGGAGTCCGAAGAGGATGCAATACAAGGGTGCAAATGCTGGGAAGATTTTATGCCTACCGCTCTTTTTCTGATATATATAGTTAGCTAAGAAAAATGGAGGTATCAGATTGTATTTGGGAAATGAGAATCTTTGGAGAGGTGAGGTCGTCCTGAAAATATCTCTACTTGTTTTTAATAAGTAATTTCAAATCTGACTTTATGTTCTTAACATTTTGGTATCACAGCATAATCGATTCAGTGGAAATGGCAACAAAAAAGTAAAGACGTTAGAAGAAGTGGTTCAGAGGATGCAAGCTGAGCGTCGATGTGAGGTGGATAGACAACTATAGATCCGACAATAGGCACAGAAAACTAATCTGTTGCTGGAACAGATCTTTCTGCAACATACGATTCCGCCAAAACCGGGGAAGGCTCCGATGGTGGACGAGGAGTCTCCGATACATACGATCTCTCAAATAGAGAAGAAACTATGCTCTCCGAAGGAAGAGAAATGTTTGGACGTAAACTAGAAATGCCGCTGTTCAACGGTGAAAATCCAGAAGCATGGGTTGTGAAGATTGAGCACTACTTTGAGCTTGGTAATTTCACAAACTCACAGAAAATTGATGCACTACTATTGGCTTTGGAGGGGGAGACTCTTGTTTGATATAGATGGGAACAGTCAAGAAATGAAGAGATGGATTGGGAATGTTTGAAGAGGAGGATCCTGGAATCCTTTTCATCACCAACAACCATCAGTTTATGTGAACAATTACTCACACTGAGCCAAGAAGAAAGTGTAAAAGAGTATTCTCGGGAATTTATCATGCTGGCATCAAATTAGAAGACGTTGCTGGAGACGGTGTTGCAATCGTCCTATCTGATCAGACTCAACCTAGATATCGGAGCAGTGGTGAGGATGATGGAACCTCCCATACTGGATAAAATGATGAAGGACAAGAAACTATGCTCTCTGAAGGAATAGAAAGGTTTGGACGTAAACTACAAATACCGCTGTTCAACGGTAAAAATTCGAAAGCATGGGTTGTGAAGATTGAGCACTACTTTGAGCTTGGTAATTTCACAAACTCACAGAAAATTGATGCACTACTATTGGCTTTGGAGGGGGAGGCTCTTGTTTGGTATAGATGGGAAAAGTCCAGAAATGATGGATTGGGAATGTTTGAAGAGGAGGATCCTGGAATCCTTTTCATCATCAACAACCATCAGTCTATGTGAACAATTACTCACACTGAGGCAAGAAGAAAGTGTAAAAGAGTATTCTCGGGAATGTATCATGCTGGCTTCAAATTAGAAGACTTTGCTGGAGACGGTGTTGCAATCGTCCTATTAGATCGGACTCAACCTAGATATCGGAGCAGTGGTGAGGATGATGGAACCTCCCACACTAGATAAAATGATGAAGCTTGCAAAGAGTGTAGAGGTATGGGTTAACAAAGGAAAAAATGGATCTCTGAGAATGGGAGAGAAGAGAATACCCAGATATTTGCTGAAGAATGATTTTAACCCAGTCCCACATGCAGACTACAAAACACCACAATGATTTTAACAAGTCACGTGGAGGCCATGCACAAGGGTATTCAACAAATAATCCAGGGATACAAACAACAAAAAACTTAAATACACTACCCAAACCGCCGATAACCCACATCCATGGTCTCCGATGGATTTCGTAGAAGGAGGTCAGGAATCGGAGGTCAAAAGGACGTTGCTTCCACTGTGAAGAAAGGTACACGATCGGGCATCGCTGTAAGAATCGATGGTTACAGGTGCTAATCATGAAGGATGATGGCTCGGTCCTTATTGAACCAAAAGACATAGAGGACGAAGAGGCGAAGAGGAAGAGGACGTCTCACATTTGACCGGGTATTCCTAAACTCATTCATGGGTTTGTCATCGCCTCAGACCATGAAACACCGAGGAAATATTCGAGAGAAGGAAGTGGTGGTCATGATCGATTCGGGAGCGTCACATAATTTCATCTCCGACAGGGTGGTTCACAAATTAGGTCTTCCGACCAAGGCAACCATGAGGTATGATGTCATCATGGGTACCTGTATTGCGGTTCGAAGAGAAGGTGTTTGTATAGATATGGAGTTACAGCTTCAAAGCATGACAATGATCACAGATTTTCTTCCCTTAGAGCCGGGAAGTGCCAATGTGGTATTGGGAATGCAGTAGCTTGAAATGCTAGGGGGGATGGAAGTAAATTGGCGCTCACAAACCATGAAATTTCGATTCAATGAGGGAGTGGTGACGCTATAAGGGGACCCGAACCTTTGTAATGCATATGTTTCCTTGAAGACATTATGGAAATCTTGCGCAATGACGGAGAGGGGATCACAATGGAGTTGAGTGAGCTTACAACCATTCAATCGATGGACAATGATAATAAGTTACCAGAAATATGGGTGGCTCTGGTAGAAGAGTACGATGAGGTCTTTGTGGAACCTAAAGGGTTGCCACCGCATCGTAGCAGGGAACATCGCATTGAGTTGAAGACAGGGACCAAGACAATCAATGTAAGACCCTACCACTATCCACACTCTAAGAAAGAGGAGATTGAGAAGCAAGTTATGAAGATGTTAGCGGCAGGGATCATACGACCAAGTCATAGCTAATTCTCAAGCTCGATACTTCTTATTAAAAAGAAAGATGGCAGTTGGAGGTTTGCAAGAAGAAAGTGTAAAAGAGTATTCTCGGGAATGTATCATGCTGGCTTCAAATTAGAAGACTTTGCTGGAGACGGTGTTGCAATCGTCCTATTAGATCGGACTCAACCTAGATATCGGAGCAGTGGTGAGGATGATGGAACCTCCCACACTAGATAAAATGATGAAGCTTGCAAAGAGTGTAGAGGTATGGGTTAACAAAGGAAAAAATGGATCTCTGAGAATGGGAGAGAAGAGAATACCCAGATATTTGCTGAAGAATGATTTTAACCCAGTCCCACATGCAGACTACAAAACACCACAATGATTTTAACAAGTCACGTGGAGGCCATGCACAAGGGTATTCAACAAATAATCCAGGGATACAAACAACAAAAAACTTAAATACACTACCCAAACCGCCGATAACCCACATCCATGGTCTCCGATGGATTTCGTAGAAGGAGGTCAGGAATCGGAAGTCAAAAGGACGTTGCTTCCACTGTGAAGAAAGGTACACGATCGGGCATCGCTGTAAGAATCGATGGTTACAGGTGCTAATCATGAAGGATGATGGCTCGGTCCTTATTGAACCAAAAGACATAGAGGACGAAGAGGCGAAGAGGAAGAGGACGTCTCACATTTGACCGGGTATTCCTAAACTCATTCATGGGTTTGTCATCGCCTCAGACCATGAAACACCGAGGAAATATTCGAGAGAAGGAAGTGGTGGTCATGATCGATTCGGGAGCGTCACATAATTTCATCTCCGACAGGGTGGTTCACAAATTAGGTCTTCCGGCCGAGGGAACCATGAGTTACAATGTCATCATGGGCACCGGTATTGCAGTCCGATGGGAAGGTGTCTGTAGAGATGTGGAGCTGCAGCTTCAAAGCATGATCGTCATCGCCGATTTTCTTCCATAAGAGCTGGAAGTGCCAACGTGACATTAGGGATGCAGCGGCTTGAAACGTTAGGGGGAATGGAAGTGAATTGGCGCTTGCAAACCATGAGATTTCGATTCAGTGGGGGAGTGGTGACATTACAAGGAGACCCGAACCTTTGCAATTCATATGTTTCCTTGAAGACATTATGGAAATCTTGCGCAATGACGGAGAGGGGATCACAATGGAGTTGAGTGAGCTTACAACCATTCAATCGATGGACAATGATAATAAGTTACCAGAAATATGGGTGGCTCTGGTAGAAGAGTACGATGAGGTCTTTGTGGAACCTAAAGGGTTGCCACCGCATCGTAGCAGGGAACATCGCATTGAGTTGAAGACAGGGACCAAGACAATCAATGTAAGACCCTACCACTATCCACACTCTAAGAAAGAGGAGATTGAGAAGCAAGTTATGAAGATGTTAGCGGCAGGGATCATACGACCAAGTCATAGCTAATTCTCAAGCTCGATACTTCTTATTAAAAAGAAAGATGGCAGTTGGAGGTTTTGTGTTGATTACTGGGCAGTCAACAAAGTTACGGTTCCCGATCGTTTTCCGATACCAATGATAGATCAGCTGCTTGATGAGTTACATGGGGCTAAGGTGTTTCTAAAACTGGATTTGCATTCTAGGTACCATTAGATCCGAGTACGGACGGAGGATGTACACACGACTGCATTTCAAACATTAGATGGCCATTACGAATTCCTAGTAATACCTTTCGGATTGATAAATGCACCAGCCACATTCCAAGCGGTGATGAACGATTTTTGACCCTTGCTGCGCAAATTCGTCCTCGTCTTCTTCGATGACATATTAATCTATAGCAAGTCGCAACAAGATCATTGTGGACATCTCGTGCAAGTACTCCAAATCCTACATGACAAGAAGAAGTATTTCTTTGGATACGCACAAGTTGATTATATCTGAGGATGGCGTTACAACAGATCAGGGAAAAATAAAAGCAATGCTAGACTGGCCAAAACCGAGAATAATGAAGGAGTTGCGTGACCGAGAACAATGAAGGAGTTGCGTGGCTTCTTGGGTTTGACGGGGTACTACCAAAGATTCGTAAATGAATATGGTATGATTGCTAGATCTTTTACTGGACTGCTAAGAACAAATACTTTCACCTGGACAACATCAGCCAGAGAAGCTTTCGGAGCCTTGAAAATTGCTATGTCAATAGTACATGTGTTGGCTATACCAGATTTTTCTATACCTTTCGTCGTGGAATCAGATGCGTTTAGCTGGGGACTAGGGGAAGTCTTGATGCAGAATCAGAAGCCTATTGCTTATTTCAGTCAGGCGTTACCGGAGAAGGAGAAGATAAAGTCCATTTATGAACGAGAGTTGATGGCTATTGTCTTGGCAATACAAAAATGACGACATTACCTTTTAGGAAGGCGATTTATGGTGAGAACGGATCAGAAAAGCTTGCGGTTTTTATTGGAACAACGAGAAGTAAACATGGAATACCAACGTTGGCTTACGAAGGTGTTTGGATTTGATTTCGAGATTCAATATAAACCAGGATTAGAGAACAAGGCAGCATATGCCTTGTCAAGAATGAACTCTTTGATATCACTGCTAGCGCTTACAATTCCAGAATCCCTACAGCTGGAGTATATATAAATGGAGGTTGAAAGCGATTCAGAGCTGCAAGGAACAATTGCAGACATTCAAAGGAATCCAGATATCCATCAAGGGTATGCAGTTGTTGGATGACAGATTGTTGTTTAACAACAAGCTTGTTATACCTCAGAAATCACCTCTTGTGGCAGTGATTCTCCTGGAATATCATGACAGCAATTGAGGAGGACACTCGGGGATACTCAAAACGCAGAAACAAATATCATCGATTTTCTTTTGGACAGGAATCATGAGTGACATACGAAAATATGTTGTTGCTTGTAGGGTTTGTCAATGTCACAAATACTCCACGTTGGCTCCTACGGGCTTATTGCAACCTCTTAACATACCAGAATTTATTTGGGAGGAGATATCAATGGATTTTATTAAAGGGTTATCGAAGTCACGGGACATGGATGTGATATTCGTTGTAGTGGATCGTCTCACCAAGTAGCCCATTTTATTGCTCTTAATCACCCATTTACAACAATGGAAGTGGCAGCGGTGTTCGTAAAGGAAATTGTTCGACTGCACGGGTTTTCAAAGTCTATAATTTCAGATCGGGATTGAAACTTTTTTAGCACCTTTTGGAAGGAACTTTTTCGCATGGCTGACACATTTTTGAGATTTAGTACAGCCTATCATCCTCAAACGGATGGGCAAATGAAGGTGGTGAATCGTTGTCTAGAGACTTATCTTCGCTGTTTCTCAAGCGCTCATCCGTAGAAGTGGGCGGCTTTTCTTCCGTGGGCTGAATTCTGGTACAATTCTTCATATCATACAACAACTCAAATGATGCCATTTAAAGCAGTTTATGGTCGTGATCATTCGGAGTTGACATGCTACAAGTCTGGAGAGACGTTCAATGCTGAGTTGGACTGTCAATTGCAAGCAAGGGATGCCATGAAACAACCGCTTTACCAACATCTTCATCGAGCCCAGCAAAAGATGAAACATCAAGCTGATTATGCCGCAAGGATGCACAGTTGGATATTAGAGACTGGGTATATATCAAGATACGGTCGTTTCGACAACACAGTTTAGCTCGACGTGTTAATGAAAAACTAGCTCCTCGATTCTATGGACCGTACAAGATCGAGGCACGGGTGGGGATTGTTGCTTATCATTTGCATCTACCAAAGGAGGCACGGATACATCTCATGTTTCATATCTCTCAACTTAAGAAGGCCAATGGAGATGATTTTGACAATCCAAATCCTATTCCGCAGTAGCTGACGACATATAGAGTTGCTGCTAGAACCTGAAAGTGTGTTGGAACGTCAAAAATCATTAAAAGGGTCTGGAACCGAATTACTCATTAAGTGAATAGGAATGCCTTTTTATGAATCATCTTGAGAGGCAGAGGATATGATTAAACTGCAGTTTCCAACTTTTAACCTTGAGGACAAGGTTGCTTTCGATCGTTGGGGCAATGTTACGTACGAGGACTCTCATCCTCCTATCTTATTTCATTATTCTAGGAGAAAATGTAAAGGGCAAAAAAGGGAAATTGGACAGGACACATGGAAGGAGAAGAGAGTTGAAGACCAAGTGCATGAAGAGGTTATTGGGGAATATTTTATGCAACAGAATTTGGTATAGGCTCAACGGCTACAATCAAGCCATGAAAAAGGGTAGAATAAAGAATATTGTAACAAACCTACTGCTCTTTTCTGATATATATAGCTAGCTAAGAAAAATGGAGGGTATCGGATTGTATTTGAGAAATAAGAATCTTTGGGGAGGTGAGGTCCTCCAGAAAATACCTCTGCTTGTTTTCAATCAGTAATATACATATTTTCCTCAAATCCGAGTTTCTATTCTTAACAGAATGATATGGATACAAAGATTATCCTAAGGGAGACCATCCAATCCCACAACTGGTGAGGACTGGAAAATGTGAAAAGTGTAAAGAATAATCGAGTTAGAAAGTTTCATTTCATCTGAACAATGATCAAATCGCAATTAAATTGACTCGTACAGAGAGAAAAAGCTCATAATTGGCTGTTTTTTCCAAGGATGATCTGAATGTTTGAGGCTACAAAATTTTTTTCTTTCTTATTTGTCTATTTACCATTGTTAGTAAATTAGTGAATAATTTACTTTTTATTATATCTTTTTATAAATTAAAATAAAATGGAATAGGAAATCACAATTTCAAACACCTATGTTTTGAGTTCCTTTTCTATACTTTCTATCCATTTCTTAGAAAACCAATGTTTTCCACAAATTTCACCTTTTTGGTATAGACCTTAAAATCTTTACTCAGCCATTCTGCAATTGTGTGAGTAATCACTTTGTGATCATTTGAGATTCTTTGACATTGAGTCATTGAGTCATTTATCATGTTGTCCCCGCTACAAAATTTGGAAACTACACGCAACTAACAAATGACCTTCATACACCAAAACGAAAAAAAATGTATGTAAAATTTTTAACCATTCAAAGTTGGATAAAAAACATTTTTACACTATTTTCTTGTTAATTAATCTAGGTATCCACGTGTTACACATAATATATTGTTTTTAGTTTTGTTGGACAAATATTGAAAAATGCTATGATATATAAAATTAGAAAATATAATGTTACAGAAAAATAATGGTAAGAGCTTTTAATAAACAAATTTGTTGTTTTTGAATTCCTTTAAAGATGAAATAAGTAAACTACAAAAGTGCATGAAATTATATCGTAATTCAATGACATATGATTGCTTAAGTAAAATAAATAGGAAAAAATAAAGATATAGTAATTAAAATGCAATATGAAGGTCCTTTAGCAAATGTTTGTTTACGTTAATTATGTACATGATCCAATTGTTCCTAAAAATATCCGAGAATGTTGATGTCAATGTAATACCGACCTTTAAAATTTAACAATTATTAGTAAATTAATTACGCATATATGATAAGAACATCAAATATAATTATTACTTACATATTTTCAATGTTGTCGGGCATATATGGTAGGTCATTAAATATTTCCTTGTAAACAACATTTGTTATGGACGAATCTCCTGTGCCTTCTCAATTTATATAAAAAATCCGAAGTTCGTTGGATGAAATTACTCGTGAAAGCGCCACATACAACTGTCTATGACTGAATACAAGTTTAGAAAGATATAACCAATCTTTTTCAAACTTTACCCTTGACTTTTGTTTATCGTTATTGCATAGCATAATCGAATTGGAAACTGTCTCCTATGTAGAGTAAACGGAAGACCAATTCCAAGACTCTTGATGCTAGTTGAGTGACAACCAAACGTGTGTCATTACAAAGACATTCTTTTTTATTGATATTTCTAAGCATCATCATTGGGGCACCAACCTTCAAAGAGATGACATGTTTTGAAAAACTGGGGAAATCAAGAGAGTTAAGGTACTCGATCGGATAACAGAATTGCCAATATGTAGTTGGTGAACTATCAATTCCGATGAGATCAAGCTTAAGTATTTTGTGGCATTTACCAGGGATTGTGCAAGAAGAAAGTCATTAAGTTCATTGACGTGCACATTCCTTGGAGTTAGAATTGTCCTCTTTGTAAAATATACACGATCCTTAAAAAAAATCAATAAGCGGTGGATATGTCGCTTCTGTAAGTGTTTGCAAGGGGTTTCTGGTGGTGGAAAGATTAAATTCTTGTCAAGATTTTGTATCCATCAATATACTTCAGACGCCATAATATTTTGGTGGGTCGTTCCGTTACCAACATCTAGTAACCATTCTGAAAATTTAGTTTCATGTGGCTGTAGACGCATGTTCCGTGTTAATGTAAAGACATGACATATTTCCAAAGATTTGAACGGCTAATGGATGCTTGACAGTATCGGTGCAACCACATCGAGTTACAGACGAGATTTGATGGAAGTCACCACCTAGAAGAACAATTTTACCACCAAAGAGCTTTTCACACGCGTCGTCATTAGTGATAGCCATAATATATTTTAGCAATCGATCCAACACTTCAAATGTGTGACGATGCACCATTGACGCTTCATGCCATATAATCAAATCTGTTTTCTTAATAGATCAACTAACATGCTTCTTTGTTTGATGTCACGTGTGGACCCTTCATGGACATTTATAGGAATTCTGATGCGAGAATGTGTAGTTCTACCTCCTGAAAGAAGTAAAGCTGTTATAATGCAACTGGTAGTACAACTCGTCCTTCCGATTGAATCTTAGAAATAATCGTTCTATACATATATGTTTTTCCCGTGCCTCCTCGTCCATAAACAAAAAAAAAGCCTCCTTTCTTGTGGCTCAACTAATTTCATAACTGAAACATAAATCAATCGTTCTCTTTAGTAATGGATCCAAATAATTTTATATGTTCTTTCTTTTCTGATTCCTTATTGAATTGCATTTTCTGCCTTAAAAGGGTATTTACGATTTCATCAAGAATACTTTTATCAGGTGTCAGCACAGTTGGATAATTAGACAATGACTTATCATTTTCCCACAGAAGTTTCTCAAGCTCTATAAGAGTGTATTGTTGAATTTGATTATCCGATAATTGGAAATTGTTGAACCTAAAGTCCCATATTTTTCATAAGAAGTATGTCATTAGCAATAAATTTCCAACAATCGTGCTAAATTTCTGATGGCTTGCTGACTTCACAATATAGCAATTGAGTAACAAATAGACGTTGTAGCTGTATTGGCATTGCCCATTCAGTTGCCTCATTCATTGCTTGTCGCCACTCGTTATCTCTATCCAATAAATCCCTAGCAATACATACCTCTTTATAGCTATTATACCTAATATCATCAACTATCTCTAAGTCTTCATAACTGGTAGGTACTTTTACAATGTTCATCAACATCATTAGATAGTACATTTCTCCGAGTACTGGATGGATGTTGACAATTCTACCAAGTGAGAAACTTTTTTTCTTGCGAGACCAAAACTTATTTGAGGTATGGCAGACAAACATGGTTAGGAATTCAACATAAGTCAATCTTCTTGCATCCTCTGATATTCTATTCATCTTCATCCATTCTGTAAATATGGTTGATTGAACGTTTGGTCGTACAATTACTCTATCTAGATATGTTTAGTCCTTAAATGTCAAGTTCTATTCATTCTCTAAATGCAATGATAATCACATAACCGAGGGCTTTTGGTAATGTATATGGAAGGAGAAGATACGTCAAACTGCTCCACAAGAAGACAAATATCTACACTCGAGGTCATTTGTTATTTAGTTTATCTGTTTGATGGGGACCTTCTCCATGCTTGAAGTGATATCAACATTAGTCCCTCAGTCAATCAATAAAGATGATTTATTTACTCCTTTTGTGATGTATTTGAAAAGATATTTGACTGCGTTTGACTTGCTGCACCATTCAACGTTGATATGAGCCTTATATTTCCTCAAAATTTGTAGGTTGTGGGGAACAACGAACCGATTTTCCAATCTGATATCATCCTCGCAAATTTTGAGTCATCTCTGCAACATTTGTATAGTACGTAACTAGAATTATCCACAATCGTTGAATCTTTGAATGTCCTCAGGTACTTCTTCGTACAAAAACCATTTTCCATACAAAGCGATCGTGATCTATCTAAATCACATGGACCATGCATCATATGCTGTGAAACCAAATTGAATCCTTCAAGGTCAAAAATTTTATCAGGCAACTCTGCTTGAATTAACTTATCGATGTCTTATTCTGAAGGATTTTTGAACATGGACTGTAGCCACATTAGAATGTTAGCATGGGGTAGATCGCATTTTTTGAACTCTATAGTGTAAATAACCGTGACAAAAAAATTACAAAGTTGTGTTATGCGGTTGATTCTATATAATGTCTCAATTGAACTATTGGTAAGAACAAACCAACCCCGAACCTGAAATATGTTTTGAGAAGAAAATACCAACATTGATATCTTCCAAGAGAGTATCTAATTTCATCTTGAACACTCGATATTCTATGTCAATCCGAACACTTAGTGTTCCTCCACCGCAAATCTCGAGATGATTCATAATCTCTTTCCATTTTGGATTTGCAGTCATTGTCACAAAAGCGTCCGGATTACCATACCATCTACATATAGTCATAACGTCGTGATAATTTTCAACCATTTACCTTGGTCCTTCAATAAATGAATATGACAATATAATTCGCTTCCCTATAACTTTCCCGCATTTATCATCATTTCCAACGACATAAAAAATATTATTGTAAAGATTAGATCTAAGCTTCTTTTGGTTGTTTCTCGCCTAACGATCGGTATAAAAACCCATACAAACATCTCGCCCATGTATCATCCACGTGGCCCAAAATAAAGTAATACAAATGTAAAATTGTAAAAAAAAAGGTAACTCGTTCAAAGACAAACTCCTTCACATCTGAAAGAAAACAAACTCCTCGAACCACACCTTCGTCACCGAAAAATACCAAATTAATAGGGATGACACCTAATTAATCACAATGAAACTATTTGGTTGACAAGCTTCCAACGTCAAAGATTTTACTATTTACACTATAGAATCACATTAATTACATTGTTAATGCATATTTAATTGTGATAACACCACATTATTAGCTACAATTGAAAAAAAAATCATCATTTATTCTGTGTATATATATACACTCATCAATAATAATATACACGGTTATGGATTCTTAATATAATGTTATCATATATAAATATCAGTTGATGGTTTATTGATATTATTTATAAAATGTTCTTTTAAATATATATATATCAGCGCCACCTGCAAAATGTGGTTATGGATTTAATGGTAGATGTATATTGTTTTTTTTTAATTTATTAAAATGATATTTATTGTAATATATATATATATATATAGTATATGTATATGGATTTAATGAAAGATGTATATTTTTTTTTTATTTATTATAGTGACATTTTGTAATACGTGGATTAAATGATAGATGTTTTTTTATTAGCAAAATAAAATGAGGATGATGGCTGAAGTGACAAAATAAAGATACAACAAATAATCCTCTTTTTATATATAGCCATTATAAAAAAAAAGGTCTAAGTTAACGTTCCATTTACCTTGGTGCTCTAGTAAACGAAAGAGACAATATAACTCACTTCCATTATAGAGGTAAAACAGTTATGGATTTAATGGTATATTATATTTTTTTATTTATTAAATGGTATTTATTGTAATAGATGTATATATATCAATAAAAAATGTACACAATTTTAAAAAAATCATCATTTAATCAATATCTTTATATATATATATATATCAATAAAAAATAATGTACACGAGGGTATATAGTATATATAAATTGGATTTAATGGTAGATCATTATTAAAATGATATTTATTGTAATATATATATAAATAAAAAATGTACACAATTAAAAGAAAATCATCATTTATTCAGTATATATACATATTATATATCAATAAAAAATATACACGGTTATGGAATCTTAATATAATATTATATATATACATATATATAAAATCAAATGTTAACGTTATATCAAATTTTTGTAATACTTAATAATTAAGGGTATAACAGTTTTTTTAATAACTAAAGGTGTATTAGTTTTTAATTTTAGATGGTATATTAATATTATTAATATCATGGTCTCATATATATAAAAGATGTACACTAGGGTATTGATATACATATATGTATATATTATATTATATATATAGATTAAACGGTTATGAATTTAATAGTAGATGTATATTATTTTTTAATTTATTAAAATGACATTTATTGTAATATATATAGATTAAACGATTATAATGATAGATGTATATCGTTTTTATTTATTAATTTTATATATATATATACATATATATATGGTAGATGTATATCGAGTTAATGATATATTTTCTATTTATTGAAATATCATTTATTTTAATAGGTGGATTAAATTGTATAATATTAATATTTTTATTAAAAAAAATAAAAAAAAGATGTTTATTGAGGTGTGAAGCTAAGGATCACCTTATAATATATATATATATATATATATATATATGATCATATGTTAACGGTATATCATTGGTAATAGTTTTTTACACTCTAGATGGTTATTGATATTATTAGTATAATGTTCTTATATATATTATTAAATGAATATGGATTTAATGGTAGATGTATATTGTTTTTAATTTATTAAAATGATATTTATTGTAACATACATATATATGGTAGATATATATAGATTTAATGGTAGATGTATATTGTTTTTTATTTATTAAGATTACATTTATTGTAATAGGTAGATTAAATGGTAGATGTATATTCTTTTTATTAAAATAGAAAATGAAGATGATTGCTGACAAACATATTATCTGCATATAACTATAACCTCGCGGTAGTTTCTAACCATTTACTTTAGTCCTTTAGTAAATGAAAGGATAATATAATTAGCTTCCATATATAGAGGTAAAACGATATTTAATGGATTTAATGGTATATTATATTTAAACGATATATATATATATATATGCATACATATATATATATCAATAAAATTATACACAATTGAAATAAAACCATCATTTATTCAGTACATATGTACATATATATATCATTAAAAATGCATACGGTTATGGGTTAATACCTTTTAAAATGTTATTTTGATTTCAAATCTATTCTTTCCTAAAAAAAATTCAATTGCAAATCTACCCTTAAAATATTGATAACCCTATATGACCTTTGTATACTAGTAGACAATTTTTTTCTCCTTCAGAGCACCTCGATTTCTCTCTCTTCTGTGGCGTAAAAATTACTGTTCTCCCACACCACATCAGATTCAGCGCGAATAGCTTGAGATCGGTATCAAAATCATCGTAGGTAGCTTGAAATCAGCATCTGATTCCGCGAATAGGTTGAAATCGTTTATTGTCAACAAAGAAGCTTGCAATTAAGCACGTTCTATAGAAAAATCAAGTATGTGTAGTGAGTTTTTCGTCCTCTTTTTTTTGTGTTTCTTTTGTGAATTGAATAATCCGAGTGAGTCGTGAGTAATATGTATAGATTCGATTCTCCCTTTTTCAAAACGAATCTTATATTGATGTAGTCTAAACGAGTCATATTAATTGAAATGTCAAATGATCACAATGAGTGACAGTCTCTTCGAGTCGCACGGTCGCACTGGGTCATAAATTCTCGAGGGGTCAAAGGGATAAAAGTTCAAAGGATCGCAGGGATCCAAGGGTCGCAGGGGTACAAGGTCGTAGAGGTACAATGGTTGCAAAGGGGTCAAAGGGTCGTAGAGATACAAGGGTCCCAAAGGTACAAGGGTCGCAGAGGAACAAGGGTCGCAAAAGGGTCAAAGGGTCAGAGGTACAAGGGTCACAGAGGTAGAAGAGTCGCAAAGGGGTCAAAGGGTCGCATGGGTACAAGGGTCACAAAGGTACAAGGGTCGTAGAGGTACAAGGGTCGCAAAGGGGCACAAGGGTCACAGAGGTACAAGGGTCGTAGAGGGACAATGGTCGCTGAGGTACAAGGGTCGCGAAGGGGTACAAGGGTTGCAAAGGGGTTAAAGGGTCGCAGGGGTACAAGCGTCGCAAAGGAGTCAAAGGGTCGAAGGGGTACAAGGGTCGCAGAGGTGTCAAAGGGTCGTACGGTCGCTCTGTGTCACAGAGTCTCATCGAGTCACACGGTCACACTGGATCAAAGAGTCTCATCGAGTCGCACGGTCGCACTAGGTCACAAGTCATCGAGTCGCAGAAAATTTACTTTTTTTAATGTTTTTGATACATGTGTAATGGATTCCGTGGATGAGAAAATCACACTGATTTATTTTTTTATGATGGTAAATGGGAAAAAAACCCAAATGGAGAATCTGAATGGGTTGGTAGAGTTTTAGAAACACCAGAGTATTTTTTCTATTGTCCTACAACTGGTCTAACATACCAGCAACTTATTAATGAGTTTATGGTGGGAAAAAATAAAACGAAATTGAAGTTAAGCTATTTGCCCAATATTTGTGAAAATAGGAAACTGAT
Organism: Gynandropsis gynandra; assembly: GCA_036759665.1. Lineage (NCBI taxonomy): Eukaryota > Viridiplantae > Streptophyta > Magnoliopsida > Brassicales > Cleomaceae > Gynandropsis > Gynandropsis gynandra. The sequence goes on along the minus strand of CM071865.1, from coordinate 14,646,955 downwards.
ATATATAATGAAAGAAAAGCATCTTATTTGTTATCTGTTTCATCGCATAAGAGGAATTCGACCACTGTTGTATGTGGAGATAGAATCGGTAAGTGTGAAGTGTGAAATTGAAATTGAGAGGGAAGTTGAACCTCTCATTCCTACTTTTGGAAGCATTGCTAGAGAAGGTGAGGATAGAGGTGTTGTAGATTATGATGACTGTGTTATTTTAGGTCCGAATAACAAAAGTAGAGTTGGGAGTAATCCGACGAAAACAATAAAATATTTTGGATTCGGATAATTCTGATAGTGAACATACCAGCGGATTAAGAGAAAATGGTGGGTATGCTATGAATGTGGTAGTTGATGAAGTTGTTTGTGGTATTAATAAAATTGATTCTGATGTGCCAACAGAGCATAAGGATGGTGATGGTGGGAACAACTTGGAAATTGTAGTTCACGAAAAGGCTGTTAAAGAAAATAATATATTCGAGTTCGAAGATGGATTGCATCTTAAATCTTCGAGTTTGGAGATGGATTGGATCTTAAAATTGGGCAAGAGTTTGATAGCAGGAAGGATGTACAAGCATTTGTAAGGAAGGGTTCAATTGAATCTTGTTTTAGATATAGAACATTGAGATCTGATTCGAAGCTATGGGAAGTACGATGCAAGTTTGTCGGAAGTGGTTGTAAATGGAAATTACGCGTGGCAGCAATCCCAAATCCAAACGGTTTAGTGTGAGAACACACTATCCCATTCATAACTATTCACTTGTATCTAAATCGACATAAGCTACAAAGAGTACAACGCAATTGGTTAAGGATTGTTTGAATGACGAATATGCCGGGAAATATAAAACACCTCCAGCAAAAGAATTGATGGCTCGTGTAAAAGCAAAGTACGGTGCCAATGTATCGTATCTGGTGGCATTAAGAGGCCAATGTAATGCTCAAAAGGAGATTTGCGGTGATAAATTTGAACATTATAGGAGGCTTCCAGGGTGGTTGCACATGTTTATAGAAAGAAACCCCGGATTTGTCGCAACTCTTCAGCTTGACGGTGATGGGAAAAGCTTCAAATACCTTTTTATGGCTGTCAGAGCGGCTATAAGAGGATGGAAATACATGCATCAAGTGGTTGTTGTGGATGCACCATTTTTGACAGGAGTGTACAAGGGAACATTGATTGTGGCGACCGCGCAAGATGGCGAACATCACCAATATCCTATTGCTTGGGATAGTCGACAGAGAGAAGGACGAATCATGGACATGGTTTATGTCAAGGTTGAAAGAGGTGATACCAGATGGACGTGATGTCGTTGTGATATCTGATCGCCATAAAAGCTTGATCAAAGCAGTCAAACAAGTATATAAACAAGCTGATCATGGTTGCAAAATATAAAAAGCTGTCAATCAATCCAGAAATGATAATTTTCTTGTAGTGTAATAATAAAAATATCAAATATATAGAATATATTGCTTAGGAGTGAGCAAATAACAAATATTTGTGAATATCCGACTATTTGTATTTGTATTTGTATTCGGCAATATCCATATTTATTATTTGTATTTGTAAATTTAGATATTTCAAAATACGAATATCTGTCGGATATACGGATATCCGTATCCGAATCTAAAGTTTTTTTAATGTATAAAATATATATATATATATAATTTTAATAAAAAAACCAATAATCATCAAATATAATCTGAAACTAAAATTCAAATCGCACAAAGAGACAAAGATACATAATATTAGGGGTGGCGTTTCGAGTTACCCGGACCGACCCAACCCGAAAAACCCAACCCGTAAGATAAACGGGTTTTGTAGAAAATCCATATGGGTTCAAAATCTAAAACCCAAATGGGTTCGGGTCGGTCCGGGTTGGGTTCGGGAGAACCCGAAAAAAAACCCTAACCCTTCTAACCTAATTTGTTGTATGTTAAATTTGGAACCCGAATTACCCATACTTAAATAAACGAAAAAACCCGAAGAACTCGAAGAACCCGAAAACCCGAAATAACCCAAATACAATTCGGGTTTTTTTGGGTTCAATGTTTTAAACCCGAAGAACACGAACCCAACCTGAAATCCGAGGAACCCGTCCCGAAAACCAAATGGTTTTTTTTGGGTTCAATTTTTTAAGACCCGAAGAAGCCGAACCCGGACCGAACCCGAGGAACCCGTCCCGAAACTCGGATTGCCCACCGCTAAAAAACGTTTTTGTTCCTAGGGCTTTTAGATATTTGTTTGGAAAAGACTGTGGAATTATTCAATAGGTATATGTTGGAAGCAGCTACCAATGATGATTCTTAAAAGTTAACACCTTATGTTGAGAAAATATTACATGAACGGTTTGGACAGACATCCAAGTATGCGGTTATTGAATTGAACATGTTTAGTGATGAGCATGAGGTGAGAAGTGAGATGGGTAGAATATTTGTAGTCAGTCTTCAAAAAGAACGTGCGACTGCAAAATGTTTGATGTCGATAAGTATCCATGAAGTCGCACAATTGCGGCTGCACATAAGGATGGTAAAGGCCAGCATCACTGACACTGTTTGGAACGTGACAACCGAGACAACGCCAACTTCAAAAAAAAGAAAGGTTTGTTAGTGTGTAATATTATATTATTTATATTATTAGTTTGTAATATTATATTATTTATATTGTTTGACAAAATCTTTGTGACTTTCATCATTATAGTTCGATAAATTCTCAAGTAACAATTACCTAGACTAACGCTTCCGCAAGAATACGGATTGTATAGTACTAGGGTCGAACACGAGGAATCGATGAAACTCTAAAGCTAGTAAACTAATGAATAAGATGTGTAAAATCAATAGGTGATTGGAATACGAATGAAGATAAACTAAATAACTAACGGATTAAACTTAATGAATTAAACACCACAGGTTTCGAGAGATGCACGATGATTCAACGAAGTTCTAACAGGATCATTGGTCTTAGATGTTATCACGAGTTCAAGGAATTCAAGCTCTAATATAGGAACTGACTGGCGTAGACTTGTCCACTACCAAGCGTGCGTACTACCAATCTTCTGATTACGTAATCTCACCCACTAGACGCATTAAGACTGCTATCCTAATCCATAGATTCAATCGATCGAACTGGCGTAGATTCTAAACCGATTAAATCCTAAATCATGGCTAAGTTCCAAAGTCTAATCCCTTGATGTAGCTTCATCGCCCCGTCCTTGCCCTTGTACGCGTTCTGCTCTCTTTCTTTCTCTCTACGTGTGTGCTCTGTTTTCTCTCTTCGTTTCTGTACAAATTGGGCTGCTGAAGCTCTCCCCTTTTAGCCATCTTTCTCCTCTTTCCTTTACTCTAATCTTTCCTCTTTGGCCGTCCTCTTTTCTTCCTCTCTAGGGATGGAATTTCTTTTTTCTTACAGTAACTGCAGTTTTCCTTTTCCGAGTTTTTCCATCTCTTGTTTTCTCGTTCTTGTATAATTGTCAACGTTTTCTCTTTATTTTCCAGCCATGTAGCTCCTCTTCCTCTTCTCTAACCATATTTCCATTTGGTTTAAGTAGCCAGCATGTTCCTTTTCTTGTTTTGCTAAATTTCCTTTTTGGCTAGTTTCCATTTTCTCGGTTTTTCTTTTCTTCAGCAACTTGTATTTCCTTTTCCTCATGTGCAGCGACGATTTCCTTTTCCTTTTTCCTCCTTTTCCTCTTTTTTTGTTGCCTTCTTTCTTGGTCTTGCATTTCCATTAATTGTTCCAGCAGCCATTTCCATTTTTTATCTTTGACAGTTGCAGTTTCCAATTCTCGTGTAGGCGACAATCTTTCCATTTTTGTGTAGGCGGTTGGAAGTTTACATTTTCTTCCAGCAACTTGTTCTATTTTATGTAAACCATGTTTCCTTTTCATGTTCCAACCGTGCTCTTCTTACTTTTGTTCTAGCAACCAAAATTTCCATTTTTACTCCAACCACCGAAAGTTTCCATTTTTGTAAGCGACCATTGTTTCCATTTTTTGTAAGCGACCATTGCTTCCATTTCTCTTCTCTGGTTTATGATTCTTTGGATGCTGACCGTGCATAGTTGATAGGAGAGTGGTTTTGCTTAGTTTTTCTTCATTTACTCGTGTTTGTATCCCGATATTTCATTTCCTGCAATAACACGAGAAAACGCTAAAAAAGGACTAAGTGATGCTTTAATGCTTGGTAAAGTTCAAATGAATGATGAAACTAACTATAAAAATAGATTAAAATACTATAACAAAATAGACGTTATCACTGACTGACAAAAGGCAAAGTGGGAGGCCTAAAGAGAATCATTATCCTGGACCCGGTGAGGCTCGGAGAAATACCCCATCTTCGTCGAGACAAACCCCATCTTTGTCGAGACAAACGAGTTCAAATGCCAGCATCACTGACACTGTTTGGAACGTGACAACCGAGACAACGACAACGTCAAAAAAAGAAAGGTTTGTTAGTGTGTAATATTATATTATTAATTTGTAATATTATATTATTTGATAAAATATTTATGAATTTCATCATTATAATTCGATAAATTCTTCATTATAATTCCACCCATGCGACCCTTACGAACATTGCGACCCTTGCATGCATAGTGAACCTTGCAACCTTTGTGATCCATGCAATCTGTGTGACCCTTCCGGCCATGTGAGCCTTGTAACCTTTGTGACCTATGTGACCCATGTGACCCTTGCAACCCAAGTGGCCATTGAGACCCATTGGACCCACGTGACCCTTCCTTGAGACTAGTCGTTTCGTGTCAGAATCCTGGCTTTTCCAATGCTAGCTATGATTTTTTTACGGATACCTTGCGACACGTTGTTTCGATGTCAGACTTCTGGCTTTTCGACACTCTCTTTCCATCGACCTTTGTTACCCCTATATTAAAAGGTTAATCAAATTTTGTAAGTCTCACCATCGCACCCGAGATGATACTGAATCGGGAGAATCTCATCTCTCTTCTCTTATTTAAGTCTCTAACCCTAAATTTTTTGAAAAATCTTTGTTACCTTTGTCACCTTTGTGACCTTCGTGACAAAGGTGACATGGTGGACGCATGGCATCATGCTATCTATGTGTTTCTCAAGGTCTTGGTAATCGTCGAATTAAGTCTCTATGCATATACACACAAATCATTACAACGTGGATGGATGACATTTTGATGTATCTGCATAACATAAGGTCTTGGTAATCGGCAGACTCAGACGTTATTCTATACCTGCGGTACTTAAGGTCACGATTGGAGATGAACTTGGAGATGCATTGAGTCACACACGACTCTCTTTACCTTTGTGACCTTTGAGACCTTATGTAACCTTTTTCTTTCCTTTTTTCAACTTTTTTTTATAACTTTTGCAGTCTTTTTTTTCTTTCCTTTTTTGTAACCTTTGTGACCTTATGTAACCTTTTTCTTTTTCTTGAATTTTTTAAAAAAAATTTTGTAACCTTTGTGACCTTATGTGACCTTATGTAACTTTTTTTGTAACCTTTGTGACCTTTGTAACTTTTGTGACCTTATGAAATCAATATTTAAACGTTGAAAATGTCTTATTTTGCATCTATTGTTCGTAATTACGTGAAATCCACAAAATCGTTGACCCTCAATTGGATTAAATTATAATCATGTTTAAACGGGAACCCATCCGACCTAATGTGACCACATATGATTGTTCTACGACTCATGCGACTCATGCAATCCAGGCGATCCATGTGACCCATGCGACCCATGTGACTCATGCGACCCAAGCGACGACAATGCTCATGCGACAACATATAAATCTTCTGCGACTCATGCGACCCATGCGACTCATGCAACTCATGTGACCATTGTGACTCGTCGTTTCGATGTCAGACTCCTACCTTCCGACCCATGTGACCCTTCCAACCAATGTGACTTGTCGTTTTGGTGTCAAACTCTTGTCTTCCGACCCATGTGACTCTTTCGACTTATGTGATTCTTCCGACTTATGTCTGACCCATGTCTATAAGTTAACATTTACGTCTCTTCTCTTAGTCTGCATATCTAACACCAAATTCTGAACATCTTTGTACCTTTTTCACCATTGTGACCTTCGTGACGAAGGTGACATGGTGGACGCATGGCATCGTGCTATCTATGTGTTACTCAAGGTCTTGAATAATCGGCGGACTCGGTCTCTATGCACTCACTAACGAGGTGCAGTGGTGACCTAGGTGACTATCACTTTTGAAACACTAGTATTCGTTCTACACAACTTGGGACACATGGGTCATAATCCGTTGACCTATGTGTACCATGCGACCCTCAGTTGGCATTAATTAGTTTGACATTCTAAATGTATTGTTTTAATTGGTTTTTGTCCTTTTATCCTTTTTAATCCATAAATTCGTCGAGTTAGCATCTATTGATCAATATATGTAACCAAGCGACCTATGCGACCCATGCAACCCTCAATGGCATTAATTAGTTTGATGTTGTAAATGTATTATTTTGATTGGTTGTTGTCCTTTTATCATTATAAATCCATAAATTCGTCGAGTTCGCATCTATTGATCCATATATGCGACCATGCAAGCTATGCGACCCTCAGTTGGCATTAATTAGTTTGACGTTGTAAATGTATTGTTTTGATTGGTTTTTTTCCTTTTATCCTTTTTAATCCATAAATTCATCGAGTTAGCATCTATTGATCAATATATGCGACCAAGCGACCTATGTGACCCATGCGACCCTCAATTGGCATTAATTAGTTTGGCGGTGATAATGTATTGTTTTTATTGTTTATTGTCCTTTTATCATTATAAATCCATAAATTCGTTGAGTTTGCATCTATTGATCCATATATGCGACCCATGCGTTTGTTTTTTGAAATTCAATTATCAATATGTTTGAGTTGTATATATCTAATTTAGAATCAATGTAGAAAATAATAACAATAATATCGACATTTGAACCAAATGTTAATTGTAGTTTTTTAAATTTTCTCAAACTCATCCGACGGGTTCTTAAAACACTACCATCACTTTTGAAACACAAGCATTCATTCTACACAACTTGGGATACATGGGTCATAACCTATTTTAACCATTGATTGACAGTTTAAATGTCTTATTTTGATTGTTTTTTTTTCATTTAATCGTTATAAATCCACAAGTTCAACGAGTTCGCATCTATTGATCAATATATGAGATCAAGCGACCCATGCGACCTGTGCGACCCTCAGTTGGAATTAATTAGTTTGATGTTGTAAATGTATTGTTTTGATTTTTTTGTCCTTTTGTTCTTATAAATCCATAATTTCGTCGAGATCGCATATATTGATCAATACATGCAACCAAACGACCCATGCGACCAGTGCGACCAAGCATCCCATGCGACCTATGCGACCAGTGTGACCAAGCGACCCATGCAACTCTGTAAATATATTTTCACCAGGCGACCCATGCGACCTAGCGACCCATGCGACATTATAAATGTATTTTCACCATGCGACTATTGCGACCCATAAATTAGTTTGGCGTAATTGTAAATTTGTTATTTTCACCAAAATTTGAAAAAAATATAACCGTGTGATCATGTCTTTTCGAATTCCATCTGACGACAACTCGATGTCAGGGTCATGTCTTTTCGAATTTCAGCCGTTTCCTTTTTTAAATAACGACACACAATCTCTCTAACTCTCATCATCTTCCACCCATCCTTTTTCGAATAATGACACACACACACACTCTCTAACTCTCATCATCTTCCTCCCATTTTAGTGAAAATGACATATTTCCCTCCTTTCGTCCAATCCATTATTCCGAGCTATCTCGATAACTACCTTGTAATCTCCTTCATCTGTCTCTTTGTCGATATGTTACATGTAGATAAAAACATGTTTGACTTTGTTTTTTCGTTTTTTACAGGACATTCCAAAGATCTTCTTCGATGACCATATTCACGGGAAAACGAGGGACAACAACAGGATAATGCTTAAATCGAATGTGTCTAACAAAACATGGGAGGTCAAGTTGGATGGCTCTAGATTCACCGATGGATGGAAATATTTCTCCAACGAACATGAATTTCGTATTGGGCATTTCGTAGTTTTTGGTCATGAAGTGGACACGTCACCGTGGCCACTCCTGCATTGGTAAGTGACATCAAACCGATTCATCATATATCACTTTGGCTATTTATTTGATTTTTATTCATTTCGACTGATATAACTTGTGTTATGTCGTAGACACTTCCGATAGACACTACTAGAAAATTGAAAATTAGGGACGGAATTTAGGAACCGACATTTCCGTCCCTAAATTTAGAAACGGATTATACACGGATTAGGGACGAAAAATGAAATCCGTCACTAATCCGTCCCCAAATTTGGGTACCGAAGAGTCGTGTCTAATCCGTTTCTAAATGAGAACCGATTAGACACGGCAGACCATCCGTCTCCAAATTTGGAGACGAATTTGAAACCGTCCCTAAATTTAGGACTTCAAAAACAGATTTAGGGACGGTTTAGGGACGATTTTTCGGAAAATTAATCTCTTAGTCCCTAATCCGTTCCTAATCCGTGTATAAATAATCTATTTAACCCCTTAACCATTGATCCGTTTTTTATAAGCTACTCTCATATTTTTCACCCCATAACTTCTATAGTGTTTGCGATATAATGGCATCTTCATCAAGATCGAACATTTTCGATTCTAGACAATGGATGTACAGAAGAATTGATCCAGAATCTCAAAGCGTATCGAAAGAGTTTATAGAAGGCGTCACACAGTTTATGACAATGGCGACGAATCAACAAGTTTACAAAGAAACGGGTACGTTGTTCGTCCATGTGTCAAATGCAAGAATGAAAAATTTATTAATGAGAGAACTGTTTGGAAGCATCTTTATTTAAGAGGATTTACCCCGAATTATTTCATGTGGTTATGTCATGGAGAAAAATTTGCACCACGATCTAGTAATGTTGTGGAAAACTTTAGTAGGGGCACTATACATCATGATGAATTTGAGTCTTCTCAAGATGTAGAAATGAACCCCTATGTGGAAATGGTGCAAAATGTATTCCGTGAAAGAAACGAAAATATTGAAGAAGATCCGAATGAAGAAGCAAAAAGTTTTTTTGAAATGCTAGAAAGTGCTAGGAATCCACTTTATGATGGTTGTAGGAGTGGTTTATCACAGTTATCTCTGTCTGCACGTTTGATGAATTTGAAGACTGAAAATAATTTGTCTGAGAATTGCATGGATTCGATATTGCAATTAGTAAGAGATTATTTGCCAGAAGATAATAATGCAGTAGACTCCTATTATGAGACAAAGAAGATGATGCGATCTTTGGGTTTATTGCCATATCAAAAGATTGATGTTTGTCAAGACAATTGCATGATTTTTTGGAGAGAGACATCGGAGATGAGTAATTGTCTATTTTGTGGAAAAGATCGGTTTTATTTAACAAAGAATGGAAAATCGGTTCCATATCGTCGTATGTGGTACTTACCAATTACAGACAGATTAAAAAGATTGTATCAATCTGTGGAGACCGCAAGCGACATGAGATGGCATGCTGAGCATTCAAGTCAGGAAGGAGAGATGTGTCATCCCTCAGATGGTGAGGCGTGGAAACACTTTAACAAGGTATACCCTGATTTTGCGGCTGAGAGTCGAAATGTCTATTTAGGTCTTTGTACCGATGGTTTTAATCCATTTGGGATTATTTGGTTGTGCTGTATATGTTCCAATTGCTCCACCGCAACGAACAAAAATGGGCCCACAATACAGATTGGGAATTTATGTTGGATATAATTCATCATCTATCATTAGATATCTTGAACCAGAAGCGGGTGATGTATTCACAGCTCGTTTTGCTGATTGTCATTTTAATGAGAATGAATTCCCACCGTTAGGAGGAGGAATAAAACAAGCCTCACGAGAGTTAACATGGAAAACACAATCATTGTTATATCTTGATCCTCTTACAAAACAATGTAATATGGAAGTACAAAAGATAATACATTTGCAAAATATTGCGAATAGACTTCCAGATGAATTCAGCAGTGTTCTAAAAATCCCGCCTAGGCGCCGCCTAGGCCTCGCCTAGGCGCTAGGCGCTCCTTGACCGCCCGATTAATTTCTAGGCGGTCTTTAAAAAAAAAATAACTGACGTCAAAACGACGTTGTTTTGGTACTTAAAGAAAAAAACTAACAATGACATATATCCATGCGTTTATCTTTTATTAACTTTGCTATCGTCATTTCATCTGTCTTCTTCTATCTATTGAATCGTTTATTGTCTTCATCTAAATCTTTTGTCCTTGCATTCGTATCTCATTTTCGTCTTCGCCTTCATTCTTGTTTTTCTTATCTTCTCTCTCATATGTTGTTATCGTCTTCATCTTTTGTCATCGCCTTCATTTCTCATCTTCATATTTGTTTCATCTCCACCCTTGGCTTCATCTCTCGTATTCACCCTCGCCTTTTCCCTTGTCTTGGTCAAACATCATCTTCACTCGACAACCATTTTCTATATTTTATTTGTTTTATATTATTTGTCATTGTAAGTTTGATATTGTCAATTTAATACTTATAAATATTTTTTTATAAATACTAAACTGTATTTATTTATATGTTTTTTATAAAATTAAGTACTTATAAATATTTGGAATTAAATATTTATATTATAATTATATTAAATAAAAATAAAATATATATATCCGCCTAACCTGTCTAGACACCGCCTAGGCCCCACCTAGGCGTTCTGGGCGCTAGGCGCTGGGTGTCCGCCCGCCTAGCGCCTAGCGCTAGGCGCTGGGTGTCCGCCCGCCTAGCGCCTAGCGCTTTCTTGAACCTTGGAATTCAGTGATACAGCTCGGGTTACAAAATCATATATACCAGCTGCAAATGCACCTCACTACAAGAAATTTGATAATTAGGGACTGAAAATTCAGTCCCTAATCCGTCCGGAAACGGAATTCGGGACGGATTAGGGACTGCCGTCCCCCGTCCGGAAATGAGCGTCGCAAACAAGGTTTCGTCCGCAATCCGTCCGCAAATGCAGACGGTAAAAAGCGTTCGCAATTCGTCCGCAATTTCGGACGGTAGAGAAAGTCGGGACGCGG
>CM071865.1:14613447-14625665 GCA_036759665.1 Gynandropsis gynandra | reverse complement strand
ATCATTATTTTATGATATTCAGTTCGAGCGGGAGAATACGTGGCACAGAGTACGTACACGTATTGATCTCACTGAGTGCGTATGTCGTACTCACCCAATTTTTGGGCTGTCGTGGATAGACAGGATATGGCGAGGAGAAAAAGTAACGAGGTTGAGCAACAACGTGAAGGTTCACAGCGGACTGATGGGAGAGGCGTGCACGAGGTCTCGATGAGTTTTATTTTGCATTTCGTTTTTTTTTTATTATTTATCGTGACTATGGTATTTACATATTGTTTTGCTATTTGGTCCGGACCACTCTTATTTCATAATAAATCATTTATATTTATTTTATAAATGCGTTTGAGTGATGACACGTGTAGCCACCTCTTGGAGGTGATGGTGGGCACTCCTAGTCCCGAGGTTGTTCCGGGATGGGGGTGTTACAAAGAAAATGAAGATATACTTGGACCAGAAGTACCATATATGAGTGCAATAGGGGCTCTCTTGTATCTAGCAAATTGCACTCGTCCTGATATAGCATTTGCTACTAATCTCTTGTCATGATATAACTCATCCCCTACACGTCGTCATTGGACATGGATTAAATATATCTTTCGATATTTAAAAGGAACGACTGATTTAGGATTATTTTATCCTAGAGATTCCAAACGTGAGTTAATCGGTTTTGCAGATGCAGGTTACTTATCAGATACTCATAAAGCTAGATCACAAACATGATATGTTTTCACAATTGGAGGGACATCGATATCATGGCGTTCATAGAAACAAACACTAGTTGCAACATCTTCAAATCATGCTGAAGTCATAGCACTTCATGAAGCGAGTAGAGAATATGTGTGGCTCAGAGCTTTAACTCGACACATACAAGAGACATGCGGATTATCAACTAATATCAACCCAACAATACTATATGAAGATAATGCCGCTTGCGTTGCTCAAACAAAGGAAGGATATATCAAAAGTGACAGAATAAAGCATATACCTCCAAAATTTTTCACGTATACACAAGAGATCGAAAAGAAGAAAGAAGTTGATGTTCAATACATCCGATCATGCGAAAATGTAGCCGATTTATTCACAAAAGCGCTCTCTACTTACAGTGAGAAAACACATTCGAAATATCGGGATGCGTCACCTCCGAAGCTTATGATTAAACAAAGGATTGACAAATCGAGGAGGAGTTTTTATGACTGTACTCTTTTTCCCTCATCATGTTTTTTTATCCCAAAAGATTTTTCCATGATAAAGTTTTTAACGAGATAGTCAATAGACATTTAAGGAGGAATCTTAAAATGTAAATGTCACTATGGGCCATAATCCATATATTTGTTTTATAATTAAATTAAGGAATCTTTGCCTATTTAGGTATTTTCTTAGTTTGTAAGGTATATACACAAAAGCAAAGAACAATCTTCTTAGTAACTCTCTCCCTCCTTTTTCTTATCGTTTTCTCTCTCCATCTCTCCCATTCCATCTCTTCTCATGTGTCTCTCTCCTCTCCTCACTTGCTTCCTCTCTATTTACACGGTAAAGTATATATATATTTACTTATTATCAAGGTTCAAGAAAACGCTAGGCGCTAGGCGGGCAGACACCCAGCGCCTAGCGCTTAGAGCGCCTAGGCGGTGTCTAGGCGGACTAGGCGGATTTATATATATATATATATATATAATGTAATATTAATCCAAATTTTTAATTTAAAACATTCATAATCATTCAACTTTTTTTATATTCTTTATTGAAATGTTGTTAATCAAATTCAAATTGTATGTTAATTTCTTCTTCGTCGAAATCAAAATATGATTCATCAAATTCTCTATCTATACGCAAATCATCTATTTGCTCGATCTCTTGAACATTCACACGTACACACATTTTGGTTTGATCCTTCATATATTCTTCCATTGATTCATCGTCTGTTTTTCCATTATCAACAATCCAATCTTGAAAATGATATGGATCATTAGATAGAAACACATTCAAAGTCTTGTTCATTTATTTTTATTTTAAACCATCAACCTCACATTGAATTAAAAATAAACTAGATTATTCAACCTTTTACTATTAAGTCGGTTTCGTCTTTCTGTGCATACCTACTTACACAAGAAACAAATGATTATTTATATAAATATAATGAAAAATAAATATATGAATTTGTAATCATTTACTCATTCTAAAGTATTCTAATTTCATTATCATATTGATAAACTAATTGTTAAAGTTTTTTTTGCCTTAAATTTGTTTTTCTACTTTAAAACTTAGAATCCCGCCTAGACGGCCGCCTAGACCGCCCAGGCGCCATATCGCTACTTATAAGTAATCAAGGGAGGTATGCGTTCCTTGGGCTCATCTTTTCCTAAAATGTCTTCACATTGCCTTCTGTGCAGACCTTTAATTAGGCATGGAATGTCAAGATGAATCTTGTTCCACTGAAGAATCCTAGTGTAATAATCTACTTAATATACATACGTATACATATATATTTTATATTATATGTATTTAATTATATATATGTTCTCTTAATATTATCTATATAATATATATTATATATTTTTAATATATACTTATATCTATTAATGGTTAACACGATAATAATGTATGTTTATTTCCCTCCAACTAAATCATTACAAGAGGCAAAGGGCAGATTTCAGAAACATGGGGACAAAACTAAAAACCTGTTTAAAACATAAAGAGGATGTTCACTTGGCCGGAGATCAATCAATCATCCTCGTGGTTCGACAGACTAATCTGCCTATTTAGTACAAATCCGAACAAAATTCGTAACAAAAACCTTCAAGGGTTGTCCATATTCACGAACATGGTTATTCTATCTATCGATCGATCGTCGAGTATTTATTGTTTGCTCAAGTTCCTGATGACATATGGAAGTATACCTCCATGGTTGTAGTATGCCAATTCAACCTGCATTCCACAAAACCATCACAGTTTATTAACATAGTCTTGACAGATTTTCTGATGTTGAAATCAAGGGTATGTACCTCAGTGTCGAAGCGGACTGTGCAGGTGAAAGATTTCCCATTATCCGTCGAGACTGTAACATCTTGGCCAGGTCTTATCTCTGAGATATTGGTCGGGAGATGGATGGTGTAACGCTCTTCGCCTGTTAATCCAAGGGTTTCTGCATCTTCCCCGGCCTTGAAGCAGAGTGGAATAATTCCCATTCCCACCAAGTTGCTTCGGTGAATTCTCTCGAAACTCTTTGCGATCACAGCTTTAACGCCCTGTAACAGAGCATTCGTCTCAGAAACGGAAAAAAGCAATGAAAATGAGACGGGTTTGAAGAAATAGAATGTTTGATTGTACCTGTAACATGGGACCCTTTGCGGCCCAATCACGGGAGCTTCCACTGCCATATTCGGCTCCAGCGAGAATTATGGTGTCTTGACCAGCTGCTTTGTACCTCTGAGACAGAAGATTAGCATTTCAGGTAAGAAAAGATTTACGAATTCTGTACATAGTCACTAACACACCCACGACGCCCTGTGAGGCAAGATTTGATTCGAAATACTGACCATAGCTGCATCGTAGACCGAGAGCTTCTCCCCGGTAGGGATGTGAATAGTTTTCGGGCCAACTTCTCCATTCAAGAGCTTGTTAACAAGCCGAATGTTAGCAAAAGTTCCCCTGGCCATTATTTCGTCATTTCCACGACGACTTCCATAGGAGTTAAAGTCCTTGCGTTCAACCCCGCGCTCGAGGAGATACTTTGCAGCGGGACTGTCTTTGTGAATGCTTCCAGCCGGAGAAATGTGATCTGTAGTGATACTGTCACCAAAGTTCAATAAGCAGTATGCATCCTTCACTCTGTGCGGCCCAGGAGGATCCATGGTCATGCCCTTGAAGTAAGGAGGCTCGTGAATGTAAGTTGAGTTAGGGTCCCATGAATACAGGCTATTAGCAGGAACTGACAGCTGATTCCACATGGGATTTCCCTTGGTGATTGACTCATATGTAGCTCGGAACATGTCAGGCAAAACACTTGATTGAACAACCTGATTCATATGCAAAAGATCAGTTTAATCCATGCGTAAAAACAGGGCATGTCACAGCATGGTTGTAACTTGTATATACCTCTGCGATTTCCTCCGTGGATGGCCAGATATCCCTGAGGTACACATTCTTACCGTCTTTTCCCGTGCCAATCGGTTCCTTGTCAAAGTCGATGTCAACCTGAGTAACAAGAAAATGTTTAACTTCCCGATATGATGGATCAAACACACTAGCAATGTAAATATAGATTTCCCAAGATTGCTTACCGTGCCGGCAAGAGCATAGGCAACCACCAAAGGAGGAGAGGCAAGGTAGTTAGCCCTCGTCAACGGATGAACACGCCCCTCGAAGTTCCTATTCCCAGAAAGCACAGCGGCAGCAACAATGTCTAGCAATAAATGCACAGCATCATTAGAACCAGAAGACCTTACAATTCGTCACAGAAATGATACAAGTATTATACTTTTGAATCTCAGTGAATACCATTTTCTGAAATAGCAGATCCGACTGATTCCTCAATTTCTCCGGAGTTTCCAATGCATGTAGTGCAGCCATAGCCAACGATATGGAAACCTTGCTCATTCAGATATTCTTGCAGACCACTGCACCGAGTCAAAATGAATACTAGTCTCCCCAAACAAATCCAGAAAATAAAGCACTAGCAATGCAGGATTTGAGAAGTCCATGACTAACCTCTTTGCTAAGTACTTCGTAACAACTCCTGAACCTGGGGCAAGACTTGTTTTTATCCACGGCTTAACCTAGAGACTCGCGGTTTTGTAAAAAGTCAGGATAGATTCAAGCAATTGTAGGAAATCTATGTGATCCGCCGTTAGTGTTGCTTTAGAGAGTTCAAAAAGATTAACCAACCTTGAGGCCAAGTTCACACGCCTTTTTGGCAACAAGACCAGCACCAAGCATGACGCTAGGGTTTGACGTATTCGTGCAACTTGTGATTGCAGCAATCACCACACTGCCATGCTTAAGCTCTGCTGACTCTCCATGGAAAGAAAACTTTGCAACTTTCTCTTGTGCATCTTTCGGGATTGCAAAACCCTGAAGAAAAATTTCATAAACATAGCATACTTAACACAAGGCATTAATCTGTCAATCAGATAGATGAAAGAAACTAAACAACTACGTCAAAAGGCTCGATTAATTACCTTGAACCCAACTTTATTGTCGAGACATGAATGCCAATCGGCTTTCATTTCTTTCAAAGGAACACGATCATGTGGTCTGTCAAGAGAAAAAAATGAAAAACCATGAGGATCATAAAACCGTTGAATGAATTAAACAACGATCTAGTCGGAGAGCAACAGAACTAATACCGCTTTGGTCCAGAAATACATGGTTCAACTTCTGACAGATCCAGCTCTAAATACGACGAGTAAACTCGTTCTTGTTGGGGCTGAAAATTCAATCACAAAGCAAGAGAAATCAAATGAAGAACAGATGGGAAATTCCAATATTAAACCCAACAAGTAACTAATATACCTCATTATAGTCAACAAACATATTATTTGCCCGGAGATATGCTTCGATCATGGCAACCTACGCCCATATAATTTTGTAAGCTCAGCTTTCTGCGAATATACAGCATCAAAATTAAAGTGCAATACTCACCGTTTCATCACTTCTTCCGGTCAATTTGAGATACTGAAGAGTAACATGATCCACTGGGAAGAAACCCATGGTTGCACCATACTCAGGAGACATATTGGCAATTGTCGCTCTGTCAGCCAAGGACAGTTCACTCATACCACCACCTAAAGAAGAAAGAAAAGTCACATGATTTAATAGATGTAAATACAAACGTCCACTGAAAAGAAGATGAACTTTCGGTTTAGTGTATGGAAAAGACGTTACCATAAAACTCAACAAACTTTCCGACAACACCATGTTTCCTCAGCATTTGAGTGACGGTTAAAACCAAATCAGTAGCGGTAACACCATTACGTAATTTCCCAGACAGTTTAAACCCAACAACACCAGGCAACACCATACTCATCGGCTGTTAAAACAAAAAAGTTATCAGAAGGAGCAAATTTCGGTAGAATACTAATTAGGCGTTCATGTCTAAATCCTCACCAACAGTTTTATCAAAGCAGCTCCAGATTTCCCGAAACAAGGTGTAGGAAGATAAAATAAACTTGTTTTTTTTTAATTAAATTATTCAATGCATCTCATTTAAGCACCTGGCCAAGCATTGCTGCCTCGGCTTCAATACCTCCAACTCCCCATCCAGCAACTCCCAACCCATCAATCATAGTTGTATGCGAATCAGTTCCAACCACACTATCTGGGTAGAGAAGGCCTTTGGTATTGAACACAACTCTTCCAAGATACTCCAAATTGACCTGAATTTTCAATGCCGCATATTAAATTGAGACCAAATGAGAGCCGAATCTTGAAAAGTACTTCAAGATGAACCAGTAAAGATAAACTAAATATCTTCACAATTGAGGTCCATCGGCTAAAGCCTTAAAATTGAAAAGGATTCATACAGGGTAAGCGGATAAACATGGCATATACTTGACTCTGCAAGTAATTTACCTGATGCACAATACCAGAACCAGGGGGTACAACAAGCATGTTCTGGAAAGCAGTAGAACCCCATTTAAGGAAAGCAAATCTCTCCTTGTTCCTCTGGAATTCGAGCTCCATGTTGGCTTGCACAGCATTCTCAGATCTCGTTACATCAACTTGAACTGAGTGATCAATTACAAGATCCACGGGAACCTGCGAGTGTGATTAAAGTAAGAACACCAAAAGCCTATGCTAAACAGATACATGAGCAGAACATGAAGTGTACCAAGGGATTGATTTTGTTGGAGTCACTGCCCAGTTTGTTCATGGCATCACGCATACAAGCAAGGTCAACAACGGCTGGGACTCCAGTAAAATCCTGCAAACCAAGTTGAGAAAGGGTTTACAACATACAAAAAAGAATGAATCCATGCACAGCTCAGTTCCTGGATCCACACCAAGCCATACCTGCAAAAGAACACGGGCAGGCTTAAATGGGATTTCGACTTGTTTTGGAGCTGTGTTTTCCCAGTCAATGATCTTCTCGACATCCTTCTTGGTGACTTGGAAGTTGTCACAATTACGGATTGCAGATTCAAGAAGAATTCTGATGGAGTAGGGAAGCTTGTCTGCAACACAAAGGAAATAGAAACAAGAAGCACCCTCTCAGAATTAGCTCCTCAAATACATTTCTCTACTCCAATCCACCCAAATGGTTGCCAGAGATATACACGGCCACAACCCAAAAAGCTAGAATGCTAATGAATTGAAAATTGTTATTTGAGAATAGGGAGTATAGTCGTGAGGAACAAGACAGATCCTAACATGCACTCCTGAGATTTATGCTTCAATTACGAAATTGTGTGACCTCTCAATCGACTCCTAATAGTGAAATGAATTCAAAATCTTTGAAACAAACGTAAATGGTATTACCAATCCGTGGATCATTCAGAGCAGGTAAGCTGTAGAACTTCCCAAACTCGCCACCACCAGGCTTAGGAAGACTGGTGAAGATTCCCTTGAATGGATGATCCGCCGCTGAAACATACACAGACAAACAAATGAATTCAGCCCACAAAAGAATCATTGATCATCCTCCACTTTCTAATCGTGATCACAAATATCGAAACGCGACGACCAACTAAGAAAACCCATTTCATGGAATCTACGACGTCCGATGATTACCCATTGTAGAGAACGTCTTCTCGAGCCGCTCGAGGACGGCAGAAACAGTTCTGATCTGAGGGCCGACACGAAGAGGAAACGGTCTCCGATGAAGGCAGTGGCTCCACCGAGGCAGAGAACGGAAAGCGGAGGAGGATGCGAATGATCGGCGGCCAAGGAAAGACGCCGCAGGAGAAGATCCAACGAAGGGGGTCGAAGAGGAAGGCGACAACAGGGATCGGATAGAGGAGATACGCGAAGAAGAAGAAGAAGCAGCTCTGAGGATGGAAGAAGTGGCGGAGGAAGAAGCGGTTATATACATGACGACGAGTCAGGCTTTCACGCACAAAGAGACAGAGAGAGAAAGAGAGAGAAGAAGAAGAAGAAGATAAGGATAGCAATAATGGAGCGATATCAGAAGGGGAGATTCATGGAGGTGTGCATCTGACGTAGGGCTGATGGAGGAGGAGGCGCGTGGAGACGAGACGATGGCCTTGGTCTGCGTGCCGAAATGGTAAAAAGTCGTTTTTTCTTTAAATTATTTTTATTTCCATTGCCGATTTTGTTCCATCGTGGGACCCACTCAAAATATCGGATTTCTTTGTTTCCCTGTATACAAGAGTCCTAGGCCTAGGGCTGGACCAAAAAAACCCGCACAACCCTTCCGATCCAAAATTCGTTTCGAATCCGTAAAAAATTACTCGTATTCATGGATATAAATTTAGGTTTGGATAATATTTCTTTATTATCCACGGATTCGAA
This sequence comes from Gynandropsis gynandra, assembly GCA_036759665.1. Lineage (NCBI taxonomy): Eukaryota > Viridiplantae > Streptophyta > Magnoliopsida > Brassicales > Cleomaceae > Gynandropsis > Gynandropsis gynandra. Next base: position 14,617,196 of record CM071865.1, on the reverse strand, counting down.
TTCGGGACGAGTATTTTAATTTCACAAATAGATATCCGCAGATATCCAAAAATATTTACAAAAATACTCTAATATTTTCATAAATTACCTAAATATCCTAATATTTTCAAAAATTATGAAAATATCATTAGATTAAACTCTCTATTACTTCTTCCCCCTCTCTCTCTCTCCAACCGCCAACCTCTCCCCTCTCTCTCATTCGTCTCCTCTTTCACTCTCTCCAAGCCACACCAACCTCTCATCTCTCTCTCATCTCTCTTGTCTATCGCCGCTCGTTGCTAGCCTCTTGCCTTTGCCCACTCACTGCTTGCCTCTCCCTACGCGCTGCTCGTCTCTCGCCGCTCCCTGCGCGCTGCTCGCCTCTCGCCGCTCGCATCCGTCGCTCGTCTCTCGCCGCTTGTCGCTCGCCTCTCGCCGCTCGTCGCTCCTCGACCAATCGATCTTTAGCGGGATGGGTACTCGCGGTAGTGAAAATTTTAACGGGTTTTTGCGGGTACCCACACCTTATAAATATGAGTACGGATATTAAAACCAATTACCCATACAGGACGGGTTCATATACGACTAGTGAGAATCTCGTGGATACCCACGATTGCCCACCCGTAACTGATATACTATGTCCGCATTATGTATATTGACATTGTATAGTAACTTCTGTTCGCGTGAGAAATTAAATATATAAATATGTTATGGTTAGATTAAAAAATAATTTAAATTTAAAATTATTAATAAAATTCAAAAAATAAAAGTTATAAAAAGAAACGTCATAAATTATACTATTTATATAACTTTAATAAATTTATACATTTAAAAATAATATTATTAATACTTTCTTTTTGAAAATTGTAATCACATTGATTGTGTTTCCTATTTTATATAACTAATGTACACAATTTAGAACATATATAATCATAAAATACAATATTTTTATGAATTAAATATTTTAAATATCTTTTTGTCCTTTTGAAGTTATCAATGAAAATGAGAAATGAAAGGAGTCATTACAGTTGTAACAAAGTTAGATAAAAGTTTTAAATGTTATTGAGTCTATATTAGGTTTTAAGAATTAAATAATCATTTAATTTGAATATAAATATGGACGGTATTGGCATATTCAAATGTAAATGTAATTTTGTTAAATTTGTATATATGTCTACGATATATTTTTTAAAACATTTGTAAATAGATATATTTTTGTTATGTGTGTATGATATTAAATAATTCTAAATTTTTTATATAATTTTTTAGATTAATTAGATCTAAATTTATATAATATAATACCAGATATTTAATCATTTCGATTTGAATATCAACGTTGGACCCCATATTAGACCCCATATATGACGTCCATATTCCAAGATCGAATCTTGACGAAAAAAGAATATTATATTGTATTGTTCCATATAACTTTAAACATGAATTATATACTCTTAAATATAATATTGAATAATAAAAAACTATTCAAATAATTTTTATGATTAACTACTTCAAATCCATATTTTGTAATTTTATACATTATATTAAAACATTTAAAACAAATGGATATGTATTTGTTATATTATTTATAAAAAATGAAATCAAAATGTTATTCCAAGACAATATAAAGATAACAATATTAATACGAAACCACTTGTCCCCTGTAAATCGAGGTCTACTAATGTGAAATTTATTGGTATCACCTTCAACCACACAAGATTTTTCAACCCATGTTTTCTAACTTCTATATAAACGTTATCAAAATCAATATACTTATTTAGGTTAAATGGCATGAAAACCCTTCAATTGTCTTCGTATTTTTTGGAATCTCCATGAACCACATATTGTATCTCACACCCATGAGTGAGAAAAAAAAAATTATATCAAAACAATCAAATCGCTTTTGGATTTCTCAGAAACTCCATGTGTCATATTTGACTGACAAATGATCTAACATCCATCTTTTTTGCTGACGTGATATTGACGTGGCTATGATCTGGCGAAAAATTTGTTAACTGGCCACGTCAGATGCCACATTATGGATAACAGTGGTTAAAGGAACTTGATATATAAAGTGAGGTTCAATGGGGGGAATTTTAAAAATATCTCTATAGGATTAAAATGTTTCAAAAATATCTTTGGTTGAAAAAAAAAAGTTTTAATGTCAAATTTATCTTTAAAATATTGATAATTCTATATTATTTTTTACGACAATTTTTCTCTCTCTTCTAGAGCATCTCTAATTCTCTTCTCCTGTGGCGCGAGTAGCTTGAAATCGGCATCAGATTCGCTGCCAATAGGTTGAAATCCTTTGTTGTCAACAAAGAAGCTTGCAATTAAGCACGTTCCGCAGAAAAACCAGGTGTGTATAGTGAGTTTTTCGTGTTTCTCTTGTGTTTATTGCAATGTCAAAGGTGACAGAGTGGGTCACAGAGTCGTACGGTCGCACTGGGTCATAGAGTCTCATCGAGAGGTCAAAAGGATCAAAGGTCGTCGCAGGGGTCCAAGGGTAAAGGGGTCGCAAAGGGTCAAATGGTCGCAGGGGTCCAAGGGTTAGATTGGAAAGGGGTCGCAAAGGGTTCAAAGGGTCGCATGGGTCCAAGGGTCGTATGGTAAAGGGATCACAAAGGGTTCAAAGGGTCGTAGAGGTAAAGGGGTTGTAGGGGTCCAAGGGTCGCAGAGGTAAAGGGTTGCAGGGGTCCAAAGGTCGCAAGGGTCGCATGGGTCCAAGGGCCGCAATGAAAGGGTTAAAAGGGTTGCAAGGGGTCGCAAGGGTCGCAGGGGTCCAAGGGTCGCAAGGGTCGCGGGGGTCAGAGGGGCGCAGAGGTAAAGGGGTCGCAGGGGAAAGGGGTCGCAAAGGGTTGAAAGGGTCGCAGGGGTACAAAGGTCGCAAAGGGTTGAAAGGGTCGCAGGGGTCAAAGGGTCGCAGGGGTCCAAGGGTCGCACGGTCGCTGTGGGTCACGGAATTTACCCCTCTTTTTATGTTTTTGTTACAGGTGTAATGGATACGGTGGATGAGAAAATCACACTGATTTATTTTTTGTATGATGGTAAATGGGAAAAAACCCAAATGGAGAATCTGAATGGGTTGGTAGAGTTCAGGAAAACCAGAGAGTATTTTTCTTATGTCTTCCGGTTAGTCTGACATACCAGCAACTGATTGATGAGTTATGCGCAGAGATGATGGTGGATAATAATACAACGAAGTTGAAGTTAAGCTATTTGCCCAATATTTGTGAAAATAGGAAGCCGACATATATAATGAATGACAAACATCTTATTTGTTATCTGTTCGATCGCATAAGAGGAATTCGACCACTGCTGTATGTGGAGATAGAATCGGCAGGTGTGAATTGTGAAATCGAAATTGAGAGTGAAATTGAGCCTCTAATTCTTGCTTTTGGAAGCATTGCTAAAGAAGGTGAGGATCGAGGTGTTGTAGATTATGGTGACTGTGTTATTATAGGTCCAGATAACAAAAGTAGAGTTAAGAGTAATCCGGAGACAATAGATATTTTGGATTCAGACGATTCTGATAGTGAACATACAAGCAGGTTAAGAGAAGATGGTGGGTGTGCCATGAATGTGGTAGTTGATGGAGTTGTTTGTGGCAGTAATAAAGTTGATTCTGATGTGCCAGCAGAGCATAAGTATGGTGATGGTGAGAACAACTCGCAAATGGTAGTTCACAATGGCGAAAATAATATCGTCGAGTTGGGAGATGGATTGGATCTTAAAATTGGGCAAGAGTTTGATAGAAAGAAGGATGTACA
>CM071865.1:14588235-14598568 GCA_036759665.1 Gynandropsis gynandra | reverse complement strand
TGTCTATGCCTTGAGAGAGGGTAGGTATCATGTTAGGATCGTCCGCCTTAGATATCTTTAATTGGGATTGCATGATAGATAGGTTGATCGTCGGGTTCGGTAGTCTTGTGGTGACCCCGGTTTCCTAGGACTTTGTCTCATCGTTAGAACCTAAGTAGTTTATTTACATTTCAGTATTTCATTCTTCATCACCATTCTTTCGTTAGCAAAGTTTGATTCGTAGTTCGGGTTTAGGTAGTGTTGCGTAGTCTCTGTGGGATCGACACCTAAAATACTACACACGTGCCGTGCACTTGCGGGTAGATTAGGTTATATTTAACTCTGATAACGCATCACGACTCATGCGACCCATGCGACCCAACCGATCCATCCGACTCAACCGACCCTTTGACTCAACCGACCCATGCGACTCAACTGACCCATGCGACCCAAACCGACTAACTAAGACAACCGACTCAAACGACCCTTAGACCCCCTGCGACGCTCAAGCGACGATTGTAACCCAAACCGACTCACTGAGACAACCGACTCAAACGACCCTTAGACTCCCTGCGACGCTCAAGCGACCATTGCGACCCAAATCGACTCATTCAGACTCAACAGAGTCACTGACACTCACACCCATTTCAAATCAATAAACCATTTTGGGACTCGACATCCTCTAAAACCCTAGAAATTGATCTACTTACACTTATTGACGCCATTGAAGATTGACTCGTGCTCTCTTCTCCACCGCTGCTGATTCTAGCCATTTCCTTCTTGCCAACTTCGAATCGATCCCTCTCAAGTTCGAAATCACTTGTTCTTTCTTGGCTTTTACTCTCCCAGAATGCAGGTTTGGCTTTTACTCTCCCAGAATGCGGGTTTTTTTCACGTTAAAAAATTAAGGGTAAATTTGTCTTTTCTCCAGTTTTTTTTTTCCGATTAAATAATTATTTTAGAAAAGGGTATTTTTGAAGCGTTTTAGCCCTACGAGGGTATATCTGATATTCCGCTGGTTCAATGAGATTTTAGGAAATTCAGAGGTGGTTAAAGTTTTTCAAACCATTTTGCCTATAAGACTCTAAGAAAACATACATATATATATACATATACATATATACTACATATATAAACACACACATACATGCATACACACATACATAAATATAAACACACACATATAGGTATATATATAAATACATATACGAAAATTTACACATACACATATATGTCGATCTACTGCTGTTCGTTGACCGTTGTTCGTCAATCTTCTACCTTCACGGACCTCATTTTGTCGTTCTCTTTCCTTCGTCCACCGTCGTTCTTCAATCTCCTTCCTTTGCCCACCGCCTATAGTTCGCCGTTCTCCGCCTTCGCCAATGACGTTCATCATTCTCTGGTTTTGCCGATGTCGTTCGTTGTTCTCCACCTTCACGGATGTTGTTCGTCGTTCTCCGGGTACCCGACCAGTGCCCACCTTTAAATGAGCATGATGCTTTGCTTCTGAGTTCCCTAACTAGATAGGGGAATTTCAATGGCGAGAGAAAACCCTCTTGTGCTTGAACTTTCAACTAAGTCTGAATCCACATATCTCACCAGTCTTGCATTCTTCTTGCTTTGAAACATTAAACCATAATTAGTAGTTCCAATAATGTACCTCAACACCCTATTTGCTTCTGTAACCTTCTTTTAGTTGGCTTAACATTTCTATTTGAAAGATATAAAACTGAGAATGCTAGTCAAGTCTGGTTGCAACCAAGTAAAACAACCTTCCAACCAAACTTTTGTATTTGATAGGATCAATAAGCAGAATCCTATCTTCTGCATTTTTCCTATATGATTAAAAAAGTGTGCTCACATTTTTGGAATTATGCATTCCAATTTTTTCAAGGATTGGTGTGCATACTAGGATTTATTTTAAAAAAACTCCCTCTTGCACATAATTGATCTCAAAACCCAAGAAATACCTTAATTTTCTGACATCATTCATCTCCAAAGCTCTATTCAACTTCCTTTTCTTATCAACTCCTTTATCATTCTCTAAGATGATCAGATCATCCATATACAAGCAAATAACCAGATTCTTCTCCTCTTTCTTCTACAAATACATTGTACCACACAATCACTCATTCGTGGATGCGCTCAATAATCGATGCTTCGTCCTACGTAATCAAATTACTAAAGTTTAGTAATTCAAACCATTGATTGCATCATTTTTTCTGAAAAACACCAACCCTAAAACCGAAATTCGTAAATCAAACTAGATCTCATATTCGGATTGTAATAAAACGCTTCCGTTGCCCATCAATACAACCCTACAATGAGTGTCTTTCTCAATGTCAACACATTTTCTTTAGCTTTATGAATCACATATCCTAGAGGTTATTCTACATAAACTCCGTCAGAAACGTCTCCATTTAAGAAGGCCGATTGTACATCCATTTGATGCAATCCTCACAATCCTCACTTCTCTTGTGTTGCCACTACTATCAAGGCTATGATAGTGTCATGTCTAGATAAAACAACAAACTTTCTTCTATAATCCAATCCACGAGTCTGCATGAAACATCGAGCTACCAATCTAACTTTCAACCTTTGCACTTGACCAACCTCACCACTCTCCACTTTGTAAATCCACTTCACATTGACGACTTTATAATTTTTTGGTAGATCACCAAGTTCTAAAGTCTTCATTATCGTTGGTCATCTCTATTTTAGAATACCTCCAACCTTTCTCAGCAACTAGCTCTTGAAACAATGTAGTTTCTTCCATAGACAAATAACAACACTCATATACTTGGTTGGATTCCGCATTTTTGGTTCTTCCTTCTCATAGATGCCTTTTAGTCTCCTCATTGTGTGAACCAACCTCGAAGATTTACTATTATTGCCTCTATTTCCTTATTGTTGAGCCTAAATGGAATTGGAGTGAACGAGGCAATGTTCATCTGTTCCCTTTAGAATCTCGTCTCTATTCTTGTATAATCTTGGGAGTAGAGCTTGACTTGTTTCTTTAGCTTCTTGATGACTTGGTCCTCTTGGAATGAGACTGGGAACAACAACCTACTTTCGTATCCTAATGTGTGTTTTCCAATTCCACCTCTTATCCTCTTCAAAAACAACATATCTAGATACATCAACCTTCCATGAATTCATATGTATACCCTATATCCTTTACTCATGCTGCTATATCCCACAAATATTTCTTTCTCACTTGCATCAAGCTTCTGCCTTTGCTGAGATGGTACCTGAACATGACAAATACTTCCAAAGACCTAGAGGTAACTCATTGATGGTTTTTAACCACTCCACACTTCCAAGGGTGTCTTGTTCTCTAAAGCTCTGGTTGGTAATATATTCTAGAGGTATGTTGCAATAAATATCCCTTCAGCCCATAATTTGTTTGTTAATCTCATGTCCTTCAACATACTTCTGGTCATCTCCATGAGTGTCCTATTCCTCTTCTCTGTTATGTCATTTTGTTGGGGAGAATAGACTATGAATAATTGTCTTTGAATCCCATATTCTTACAAGAATTCAGTGAACTCCTTGACTGTTCTCTTCTATCTGACCTCAACTTCTTAAGATTCTTTCATGTCTGAGTCTCAACCAGAGACTTAAACCTTCTGAACATGCTTTAGGTGTCAGAAGTCAATTTCATGAAATACACCCACAAGATGTGTGAGAAATAATAGGTGATGGTCGACACATGCACACTTCCATCAAATGATGAAGTCTGCATAGGATCATAGAGGTTTGTGTGTATCAGTCCAATATCTCCTTGGCCTAGGATTCAGAGTTATTTGGAAACTCCTCTTAAGTCTGCTTCCCATGCATATAGGCTTCACACACTTTTTGATCACCTAAAACCTTAGCAATCATCTAGCCATCTCATGGTTTGCATCTTCGACAAGTTCTGTAGTCCTGTATGACAATATCTCTCATGTCATAAATCTGAGACATCAACTTCTACATCAATCCTAGCTCCCTCTACAATCAACTTTCATATAAAAGAATCAACTTTCATATAAAAGGATAAGCCCTATAATGTGAACGAGATCTTGGATCCTCCACATATTGCACGCGAAAAAAACAACGAGGGACAAAGCAAAAGAGCTTCAAGACGTGTTCCCACGAGGATACATAATGAGAATCAAGGCAAAAAAGTTTCGAGATATGTTCGCACAATGGGACATGAAAGCATGTCTAAAGACTACATGAGAACACTCAATAACACTTAGGAAAGACTATAAGAAGTCTCTACAAGGAGAGAAAACCGAAAGGAGCAAGCAATAGAGGCATCAAGCAATGTTCGACTAGTACAGATTTTTGCTCGACCAAGATGCTCGGCTAGAGCAAGAAATGCTCGATCCAAGCATCTCCTCTGGTCACCTTAAAACAGAGATACACATAATATGAGTATCATGAAAAAATCATTTAAACATGGACTTTATTAAATGATTCTCCTACTAAATTTTGTGAATAAATAGCTCTCACTATCAATTCAGAAAGTAAAATTAATAATTTTCTTAGTGCGCTAAGATCCATATTTCACCTTGTCTAGAGTTTACTTTGGTAAATCACCCTAGACTTGGTTATTTAGGTAGATAACTCTTTGTCAATCACATCTCATGCAATTCTTGGATAGTTAGATTAACAACCCTTGTTCTAATTCATCTCATAAATAGACACCCAACTTTTTTCCTCTAAGTCTCAATCTCATTAAGATCTTAGTTAAGTCGACCCAATCAATAAGCAATTGGATATCATAATTATCCGATCGAGTCTTACTAGGATTGATATGGCAATTCACTTGGCAAATCTACACACATCGATCTAAGTCTTTACGAATGCTTATTCATTGGTAGGTATTTAACTTGACATAATAACACGAGGGGTTTTCACCGCAGTCAAACATATTTCATAAAACATAAATTTATTCGGGAGAAGAACTAACATCCGGAGACATACTGCTGTTAGATCCCATTATTTACGATGCAAGGGATAAGCTTAAGTGTTAGCTAAGTAGTTCCCAGGTAAAAGGGAGCCAACTCATAAGAGCGCATAATTATATAACCTCTTGTCCTTAGTCAGAATTAACTTAGGTAATATTTATTCGATCACGAGCATTCACATATCCCGATTCACTGAGAATCGATAGATATTGCATTGAATTCCGATTCACCGAGTTTTCTCGGTTTTCCCTTAGTGAGATCTGATTCAGAGATAAATATGATTAGGGTTTCTTAGGACATACCTTGGTGTATTGTAACGTAAAGCACAGATCTGTAAGTCACGACCAGTAGCAAATCGCCCCTGCCTCTATCGGTATCCACACCGACAGAGAAGATCTGGACAAAGTCGAAAACCCTGGTTGCTAGATTAGGGTTTTGACCTCTAAGTTAGTTTGGGCAAAATGCATGTTCTTTTATGTATCGAGAACATAGCTTAAGCACTCTATTTATAGGGAAAACGGTTTAACCCTAACTTAAAACCCTAATTAGTCCAAATGGGCCAAATTAGGCCCAATTTACTTGAATTCACAATTCAAATAGAATTGGCCCTCATAACTCGAATTATTCTCAATCCTATTCATAATAGGTTTGGCCCATTTACATGTCCAACTCCATTTATCTTTGTGTAAAACCTAATAGGTTCTTATTGCGTTGATAACAAATAATGAGCGGTGTCTAACAACACATCATTGTTTCCTAAGTAATGAAAATTTCTGTGACTCGACATTACCAACCTCGTGATTTATGTATATTAATCCTTTTGTCTTTGATGTCTAGATTGAACATGAGTCATGGAACATATCATACTCATCTAGTTCAATATGTGAGCTCGTGACTTCACTCATGTTATATAGGAGGGAAAAATCCTTATCTCGATCAACCAACATCTTACCACATAAGCAAATTGTATACCCGGTCACTATCTTGTTTGTCCACCCATTTACGAGTAATCACAGAGTTTATGGGTTTAGTTCATGGTGTCAGCCACGAAAGTAGGGGGCAGCTTGTCTAGATCACGTGTCTATGCCTTGAGAGAGGGTAGATATCATGTTAGGATCGTCCGCCTTAGATAGCTTTAACTGGGATTGCATGATAGATAGGTTGGTCGTTGGTTTCGGTAGTCTTGTGGTGAAACAGGTTTCCTAGGACGTTTATCTCATCGTTAGAACCCAAGTAGTTTAGTTTACTTTCAGTATTTTATTCTTCATCACCACTCTTTCGTTAGCAAGTTTGATTCGTAGTTCGGGTTTAGGTAGCGTTGCGTAGTCTCTGTGGGATCGACACCTAAAATACTACACACGTGCCGTGCACTTGCGGGTAGATTAGGTTATATTTAACTCTGATACGCATCACATATCAATTTACACATACTAGTCTTAATGCAACATTGATATCCTTATTCTCAATGATGCTCGACTAGGGATGTTTTAAGACTATCTTAAATTATATTTCTAGGGATATTATTTCATCTATTTATATATGCAGACAGTAAATCAAATGAAATAATAGAATGCCATTTTATAGAAAATTTCATGATACATTAGAAATACTAAAATAAGAATCATCCAAATGATTGGTCTCTAGAGCATACTCCAACAGACACATTATACTCACGTGGTAGTTCAAGACGGTAGGCGTTTCGTTGATCCATTCTAAGACGCGAAATGGGCCTTCTCCTCTTGGTGCTAGCTTTGAAATCCTTTTTTCGGGGAACCGTTTTGGCCTCATGAGTAGCCACACCTAATTTCTTCATTGAATACCATCCTTTTTCGCCCCTTATTAGCTTGTTTGGTGTATTGTTCAGTCCTTTGTTGTTTCCCCGATATTTATCGTGTAGCCTCTTGATTAGTTCAGCTTTTCTCTCGCCATCTAAGTTGGCGACCTCTTTGTATAGTCGAGAGGTCCAAGAGAGTGATGGGATTGAATCCATACGAATAGAAATGGTGAGTGCTTTGTTGTCGAGTGATGTGTTTGGTTGCAAGCAAACTCAGCGTGGGGTAGGTAGCCAAGCCACTTCTTTGGATACCATCCAATGAATGATCCTAGCAGGACTGCAAGTGTATGGTTGACCACCTTTGTGTGGCTGTCAGCTATGGGTAGCATGTGGTGGAGAGTACGATCTTTGTCCCTAGCTTCTGCCAAAGTGTTCACCAGAAATGACTCATAAACTTGTTATCCCTATCCCATGAGATCGTCTTGGGTAGGCCGTGGATGGGTTTGATCTCTCTAAAGAAAAGTTTTGCCAATTGTTGGTCTTCAAGCAAGGTATGAAGTGCACCATTTTTAAAGCCCGTCGACCACAACAAAGACGAAATCTTTGTTTCAGATATTTTGAAGTCCGAGAATAAAGTCCATGAATGCTTCTCCATGTGCTTCTTAAAGCAACAACTCCTTCATTGAGCTTCGTGTAATGCAAAGCAATCTGTCATGGAAGAGATATCCGTCGTGTATGCAGAATGGTTCGTAAGCTCCTTCCTTACACATTGAAATATCTCACCAACTCCGGATCTTGTTCATATAACTCCTTCATGTGTTTGAACCCCAAGTTTCTAGCATCCGTGGTGGTGATGCCTCCCAGAAAGCGCTTATTTAACGTCTTTAAGCTTTGACGTCTCCATTCCTCATGCGTGCGCGATGGGTGGATCAGAAAGGGAAATGGAGTTTCCACTTTCGATCGGTTGAGCGGCTTGGTAGAGCTTTAGTCGCTGTCTACTAGCTTTCAATGTTCCGCTCGAATCGCTCCATGTGTAAAAACTTCTCATACCTGAAAAGGACCAGACCAACGAGATGGTAGGTTGCCCAAGAAAAGCTTAGGATGAGAATTGAAGAGTAGAACTAAGTTACCTAGTTGGAAGTCATGAGGTAAGATCTTTTTGTTGTGCCATCTCTTAGTCAATGCTTCTTTCTTTGGCACGTCATGCATGAGATTCACTCGTTCGCTGCCTGAGGTTGGATAAATGATATCCGCATCAAAAAATTTTATGGTTTCTTTTTCCATTACCTCTTGCAAGTGCGGGTGCAGCCTCCTTTGAGTTTCGGTGGAAGGTTCGTGGCTGTCTTCCGTAAAATTTCCGTGCGTACATATTGAAGAGTTGACTCTCCTATGCTTCTTTACGTGAGTGGGTTATTTCCTCATCTCATCTGCACTCAAGTTAGCATTCATAACAGCATGATATGTTTTATCGCATTCAATGTACTCATACCGAAAAGAAGTAGGAAGAGGTTCGAGCTCAAGTTCGGGCGCCTTCTCCACTGCAAAATCAGCGTGTGTTTCATGTGGTATCTCCTCACATGGGGCGTCTACTAGTGCTGCAATAGAACTCATGAATTTCGTGTACAGATTGGCTCTTTTGTCGGTAAATCCTGTATCTTCGCAAACTCGTGTTAAATATTGTACAAGAGGATCGAAAACACTTACTTGATCAAGCGTGTTATTTGCTAACTCATCCAACGAATCGACACTAAGGCAAGACTCCTTGAATAAGGATCCATTCATGGAGCTGGACAAGTTGAACTCCATTGTCTTATCTCTGACACATAAAGAAAGCTTTCCTTGTTGTACGTCTATCATGGCACTTGCAACAACTAAAAACGGTCTACCAAGAATAATGGGTACCCTAACATCTTCCTTTATGTCAAGTACAACAAAATCAGCGGGAATGCAAAGATTACTTACCTTGGTGGGAACGTTTTGAACAATTCCCACCGAATATCTTACCGAACGATCCGCAAGGCGTAGAGATATCTTTGTGGGTTTGAGATTCTCGAAGTTCATTCGCTTGAAGACCGAATATTGCATGATGCTCATGCTTGCTCCTAAATCACACAAAGCATTGTCAATGTCAATATTACCTATTGTGCACGGGATAGAGAAGCTTCCGGGGTCCTTCAACTTTGGTGGCAGCTTGTTTTGAAGGATGGCACTGCATTCCTCGGTGAATGCTACCGTTTCACTCTCTTCAATATGCATATCCTTAGAAAGAACCTCCTTGAGGAGTTTGGTGTGATTAAACATCTTTTGGAGGGCTTCCACGAATGGGATGTTGATGTCAAGCTTCTTGAGGCCCTCTATAAATATTTCCACTCGCTCTTCATTCTTACTGCTCACCAACCGTTGAGGAAACGGTATAGGAGGGTTGTACACCGGTGGAGCAATGTATGGTTTGTCTAAATCTGGTTCAACTCCTTCCATAATCGAGATGGTACCTTTGCTTTTTTGGACTTATTCTTTTTCTTTTCACATTGATTTACTCGGTGGATAGTATTCCTTCTTTTGGATTGTGTGATTCTTTTTCACAGGTTTTTCAACGTCGATATCATCCATGAGGAGGAGACGCATACAACGTCCGGACGCAAACTCAGGATTGCAAGATACACAAGGTGCACACGTTCTAACCCTTATTTTTCCCGTTGTTTGGTATGCGATATTCTCTTAGGTTTTGAACACCGGGACGGCGTTTCATTCAAGTCTGGGGGAGTACTTGTCAAGTATTTTGCATGTGATTAGGATTAGATGATTAGGATTAGATTTTGATTTTTGTTTTTAGGATTGTTTTTAGGAATAAACGGATGGAGCTTCTCCATGCTCAATCTCGTCCCGTTTGTCCCGTGATGATCCCCCAAGTTGCTCCTTAGCTCCGTGCATGTTCCTTTAGCTCCAAAATAGTCCAAATACGCGTAAAAACCTGTAAGAACATGAAAAGCACGAAAGCAAGTAAAACGGATACGGAATCATACGTAAAACATCACATATGTATCAAAAACGTCTCCTAAATCGTGCAAGAAATACGTATGAAAACGAGATGATCACCCTCTTCGAATTCGACATCCTAGGAACAAAGCGTGGATCTAAATACCGAAAAGAAAAAAAGCATAAGAACGAGAAGAGAAGATTCAAATGATATCAAAAGCTTAGAGAAATCGGTATGGAGATCGCTTGGACGTTATTTAGGGTTGTGAAGTAGACTTAGATTTTAGGAAGGATTTCATGGTTCGAGACTTTCGGTTGATAGAAGTCTGAACTTGGTACGTTTAGGCTTGGGTTCATGTGACACGTTGTTTTGCATGATGGCTAATCCTTTGATGTAATTGTGCTAGTATCCATTTTTGTTTAGCTCTTCTAGTACTCAACTCTAGGTTTGCTCGAGGACGAGCAAAAGGTTAAGTCTGGGGGAGTTTGATAACACGTAATCCGTTGTAGTATTTACTTGATTCTTAGGTCTAGTTTTGAGTAGATTACTTAGATTTCACACATTTATCGAGTTTATTCGAGGACTTCATCTACATTTCGTGTTTTGTATAGGAAACGAAGATATGAGGAGAAACACGAGAGATTA
>CM071865.1:14542357-14565501 GCA_036759665.1 Gynandropsis gynandra | reverse complement strand
AGTGTTGTTAGGCATACCTCTCGGTGTTGACCACATGGTGTGGTTCATGGAAAGGTTATCAATCAGCTCATATGCCTCCTCGACGCTCAGATCCATGAATGATCCTCTGGCAGCGTTATCCAACGTCGTTCGATGCTCATCTGAAATTCCGTTATAAAAAGTTTGGATAACGTACCACTGCTCAAGATCATGGTGTGGACACAACTGTAGAAGATCCTTGAATCTACCCCACGCCTCAAACAAAGTCTCTCCATCTCTGCATCTAAATGTTGTTATTTCCCCCCTCATCTGAATCGTCTTGCTCGGAGGAAAGAAACGTGATAGGAACAGTGTGCAGAGCTGATCCCAAGTGGTGATAGATCCGGCGGGGAGTGATTGCAGCCAAGTTTTCACTCTTCCCTCAATTGAGAAGGGGAAAAGACGCAATAAGATTGCATCCTCTGAGACTCCGTGTATTTTGAACGTACGTGAAAGCTCAAGGAAATCTCTGAGGTGCTGATGGGGATCCTCATGGTTTCCACCCATGAATTGCTTCTGATAAAGCATGTTGATCATCGTTGGCTTAATCTCAAACTGTTCTCTGGAAACAGCAAGCATCCTTATGGCTGTTTGCATGTTGTTCATGTTCGGAACCACGTAATCCCTTAGACGAAGTGGTGGAGGAGCCTATAATTGCATCTGTCCATTGCCGTTCTGATTATCAATCTCTTGTTGATCTGAAGGCTCTGCAAAGGACAAACAAATAACAATTTACGTAGAAGGAATGAAAGAAAAGAAAACAAAAACAAAAAACAAAGCAAGAAAGACTCTAGGTTCGAATCTAAGACGCGTTGACAATAGTCCCCGGCAACGGCGCCAAAAACTTGATGCGTTCTCAAAGTTAAATAAAATAACCTAAACTACCCGCAAGTGCATGGCACGTGTGTAGTATTTAGGTGTCGATCCCACAGAGACTACGCAACACAATCTAAACTCGAACTATGAATCAAACTTGCTAACGACAGAATATGGATGAAGAATGAAATACTGAAAGTAAATAAATGAGTTGGTTCTTAACGATAGGACAAACGTTCTAGGAATCCAGTTTCACCACAAGACTACAGAAACCGACAATCAATCTATCTATCATGCAATCCCAGTTTAAGCTATCTAAGGGAGACGATCCTAATATGCTATCTACCCTCTCTCGAGGCATAGACACGTGTATTTATTTTTTGAATTTCTAATACAAATTAACTTACTTACAGCTACTTTGGCATATAGTAGAACGACGACTGTCTTCTACATTTACTATATTTTAAAGACCCTCACAAACAAACTACTCACTCATGCGTCTGTAAACAAACATAAACGAAATAGAAAGTCTAAGGAACATGAAAACCAAGCGAAACCGAAGTGTCGGGTTGATCTCCAATGCTCCTTGCTTGCCTCCTCGCAAGAGTTTCTTCTCCAATCACGAACTGAATGAATTGTCCCTTCTAATGTCGTCCTCTGGCCTCTTTTATGTGTCTTAAGTCGGTCTAAGTGTTTCCTTAATCTGCCCCACTAGTTCCCTTTTGTTTTAAGTTAATTTTACTTAACTTAGCTGGTTACTCGGGTCGCTACCCGCTCGGGCGCTCAATGTGCCCGCTCGGGTGCGGCTAGGTCAGATCGCGCGAGTCATGGGCTGCAAGGGATGCCCGATCGGGCATGAAGAGTGCCCGCTCGGGTGTAAGGCATTTGGTTGGGTATTCCCTTGCCCAAGTCGTGCGTGACTTGCGTACAAAATTTGTCGTAGCTTTTGCCCCATCGTGCATGAGTTGTGCCCGACCGGGTGGAGGCTCTTCATGCTAACTCTCGTCCCGTTTGTCCCGTGATGATCCTCGAAGTTGGTTCCTTAGCTCTGTGCATGTCCTTTAGCTCCGAAATGATCCAAATACGCGTAAAAACCTGTAAGAACATGAAAACACGAAAACAAGTAAAACGGAAACGGAATCATACGTAAAGAAACACATATATATCAAAAACATCCCTTAAATGTGGCAAGAAATACGTATGAAAACGAGATGATCACATGTATGATACATCTAAACTTGTGATTTGCATTTGTACTTGTGTTTTTCTCTTTTTAGTGTTAGAATTGTTGTATAAATATGTACCTTTTTATCTTAAGCGAATCATAAGAGAATAGTTAGTTTTATTCTCAGTAATTCTCCGGATCTTTTGCTCGCTCTTAATCTTTCTAAATTTTCTTCGCTGAATCTTCTTTTGTTTACAAAATCTACGATGGTCACCACTGCGACATAGACCGTTATCCAACATGGGCTGCCCAGAAATTACCCGACCCAAGTATCTTCATCATCCCTTGTAAGTTGGGTAACGTTGCCATTGACAATGCGTTCTATAGTCTAGGAGCTAATGCCAGCCTCCTACCATTATCAATTTTCAAGACATTGGATATGGGTGAGATGAAACCTACGGAGATTGTAGTACAAATGGCTGATCATTCAGTGAAATACCCGATATGGATTTTGGAGGATGTACTGCTCAAGGTAGGCGATTATTTCGTCCATGTTGATTTTGTTTTTTTGGACATGGATGAAGATGCAGAAATACCTATTAATTTAGGAAGACTGTTCCTCAACACTGCCGATGCCATCATCCTTGTAAGGGCAGGGAAATTGACGATGAGAATAGGAGAAGAGAAAGTGGAGTTTTAGTTGGATCAGAACCTCAAGAATCCATCAATGGTAGAGCCCGTATTCTCCATTGTTGTCTTGGATGAACCACTAGAAATAGCTCTCACGGCTAGCAAAATAGGTTTTTATGTTGATCAATATGAAGTCCATCGGTATCGACAAGCCTCGGGAACTTTGAAGGAGATGCAAAGCAATGAAAGTGATGAACGCTTGACTGGTTTTATGGAGGGCACGAGCGGGCTTATGAATATCATGATCGGTCAACATGTCATGCACGGTCGGGCGATGTCTTTTGAGAATAGCACAATCGGTCAAAACCTGAGCCCGACTTGTGTATTCCTCGTGGCACCAATTGAAAACGTCTTCAGCACGATCAGGCTACACAATGTGAACGACCGGGCACTTATCTTGGAGCATAGCACAATCAGATATACCCTGAGCCCAACTCGTGCACCCCTCTCGGCAAAAAATAGAGGCCATTTACAACCCGACCGCGCATCATGTTACGCCCGATTGGATGCTCATTTTGGGACATAGCAAGACCGAGCTAACACTATGCACGTGCCGTTCACTTTCTCCGGAACAAAATTCCATGAGTTTAAGCCCGATTGGGCTTAAGTAGGACATGGTCGGGCTGACTGATCTTACAAGGCACCTGACCGTTCAATGTGTTATACCCGACTGGACAACACAACAGATGAGATGTCGCACACGACAACGAGGCCCACCTCGATGATGATGAGTTGAGCATCTTGGTCAAGCCGAGACCTTAAACAAGCGCTTCTTGGGAGGCAACCTGAACTTCTTATTTTTTTTCTTTTTTGTTTTTAGAAGTTAACTCTTACTCTTTTTGCACTTATGTACTCGGTTGGCTTTCACATTGTATCGTACTCTCTCTTTTGGATTGTGTGATTCTTTTTCACAGGTTCTCCACTTCCATATCATCCACAACCGAGGAGATGTGTACAATATCCAGCTACACCAACAACTCAGAATAGCAAGAATACACAAGGTGTACACTTTCTAACTTTCTTTATTCACTCCAGGATCTTGGTATGAGAGTTCCTCTCATAGGTTTTGAACACCAAAATGGTGTTCCGTTCAAGTCTAGGGGGAGTACTCTTCGAGTGACATGTTTGTGATTAGGATTAGATGCCGAGTTTTTCTTTTATTTTAGCATTTTCATTACTTTTTTTAGGATTAGACGGAAGGATATTTAGTACGAAATCTCGAACTTTAGCCACTTTTGTGCGAGAATCGAGAACAATAGCCTAGGTTTAAAAAGAAAGACTTTTAGATACTAGCTAGTCAAGTAGTTGTGCATGAATCCATGACTTGTAGTTGTATTCCACCCCTGGGTTTCATTCCAAGGTATCTATGTCTCTGTGTATACCGTTCATTTTTTGCTAGGTCGGATACCTTTTATCGTACATTCTTTACCGTTCAATTTATTTTATATTTCCATGTGCTTACACTCCATGACAATAGAATAAGTTTCTAAGTATTTCATCCTTACATTGACATGAGTGCATCGATCTCGATGGTTTGGGTCTAAGTGGTGGGTTGAGGCGCTTTTCTACGTCCTAAGGGTTAGAGTTGATGCATGATCTCAATCATTTGGTCTAAACAATTCTTCAATGATGCAACCTCTTCACTCCACTAAGGTTACACGATCTTATGAGTGTGCTAATTGATAACCTAGATCTAAGTAGAAAGTTGTCCTCTTCGACTCCGATGTGCTAGAAACCGAGCGCTGATTTTCAAAGAAAAAAATGTGGAACCTGAAAATTAAGAAAGGAGAAAAGAACGAGAAAATGATCATCTTTAAGAATGTTATCTCACATAAGCATAGGTGAATAGGTATAGAGATTGCTTGGATGTCATCTAGGGTTAGTGAAGTGAACTTAGGTTATGTGTAGGTTTGCACGACTCATAACTTTCGGTCGATTGAAGTCTAAACTAGGTACACTTAGGCTTATGTTTGTGTGACGCATTGTTGTGCATGATGGCTGATTCTTCGAAGTATTTGTGCTAGTATCTGGTTGTTGTCTGACTCTTCTTGTGCTTCACTCTAGTTTTGCTCGAAGACGAGCAAAGGTTAGAGTCTAGGGGAGTTTGATAACGCGTAATCCGTCTTAGTATTTTCATCCCTTCCTAGGATTAGTTTTGTTATAATTCTTGGACTTTACAGACATAATATGCATAATTGAGGCTTCTTTAATCATCTTCTCGCGTTTTGGAGGATAGGAAGACATCAGATGCAAATGCAACCAAATGCTGCAAACCTACCTAAAATTCAGAACTGCATGACCGGAGGTGAATGGAAAAAGAGATCTCGGTCGAACACACTAGACAGCACGATCGAGCGCTCCTTAAGTATTATGCCCGACCGAGCACCCAACAAAGAACAATTGGGCTTACTAACTAGAACGTCCCCCGAATGAGTTACACGGCTCGAGCAACTCCAATACCCGGGTGATCACCCTTTTGAAGACAGGTACCTGACCAGGTTATTTGTTGTTCCCGTTCGGGCATAGAAGAAAACTACCAAGTGAAAGCTAAGGGAACGGGTGCGCCGCTCGGAAGAAGAAGGATTAAACCATTTTTAAAAGGGAGAGGAGACTGTTCTAAAAAAGCATGATAGAGAGGATGCAGCTGAACCCTAAGGAGGGATGAAAAGAGGATTTTGGGAAGCCGAAGAACTCGATTCGAGGCCGTTCTTGGAGAATAGAGAAGATGAAAACTTTATGTTTTTACTTTTCTATGATTTCTTAGTAAACCTCCTTTCCATGGGTTAGGGGTGCTTTTGTAATTGATTATTTGGTTCTTAATGCTTCATTTTGGATTTGTTCTCTCAATTGGTTTGATGGGTTGTTATTAATGCTTTCATACTTGCTGATCACCTGTTTGAATGAGTTTAGAGATTCGTCTTGGCTGAAAAGTTTGATTTGAGTCTCGGAATTAAACTTAAAATGAATTAGATTAATGAAAATCTAACCGGTCGGTTAATCTATTTAGAAACTGTGATAATCGAGGTTAAGCTCTCATTGTTCTTTATGCATTTGGGTTGTTGATTTACTACATCGAGAGATGAGTACATTGATTTCTTAGATAGTGGATCTAGGCATCGAGAGAGTCACTTCCGATAATTGAGGTTGATTTCCCATTTTTTCCAATAATTTAGGTTGAGGTCCCTATCGCTTTTATGCATTTAGATGATTGATTTGCTGCATCGAGAGATGAGTACGTTGATCTCCTAGGTAATGGATTTAGGAATCGAGAGCATCATTTCCGATAATTGAGGTTGAATTTCTCATATGTTCTTCATGAGTCTAGATGTTCCATTGCTGTATCGAGAGATGAGTATGTTTATTTCCTAGGTAGTGGATTTAAACTTGAGTTCCCCGTTGATCGAGATAATCTGATTTCATGATTCATAGAAATGTTCATTACATGTCCTGGCAGTCCCGAAACCTATGGTTCCCTATCTTATTGAATTTAATCTCGTTATTCTTACGTGTCTTTATTTTCTAGTTTGATAACCATATGTTGATCGATCTTCTTCTCTTGATTCTTAGTTCTAATATTCGCACTAGTTCCCTGAGTGTGACCCTGGTACTACACGATCCTTATACTTGCGGTAGAGTGGTCTAGGAATTTAAAACTTCCGATTTCCGATCATCACTAACCATCAGCCTATGGATGGTGTGTGGTAGAAAACACAAGTTTTATCCTCAGCTTCTGCCAAAATGTCCACCAGAAATGACCTAGAAATTTTGTATCTTGATACGATACAATTGTCTTGGGTAGGCCATGGATGTGGACGATCTCTTTGAAGAAAATACTTGCAGTACTAATTGTGTTGTTGGTCTTCAAGCATGGTACTAAGTGCACCATTATGGAAAACCTGTCAACCACAACAAAGAAAAAATCTTTCTTTCATATATTTGGAAGTATGAGAATAAAGTCTACCGACAAGTCAGTCCATGGATGCATTGGGATAGGTTGAGGATGATACAAACCATGGGGATGGACACAGGACTTGGCTTGTTGACATGTGATACATCATGCACAATTTCGTTCAACATACGCTTGAGGTGTGGCCAAAATAAATGCCCTTTATGGTGGCTAAGATATTTTCTATGCCAAAGTGTCCCAGGAGAGCTCCTCCATGTGCTTCTTGAGGCACCAACTCCCTCATTGAGATTTATGGAATGCAAAACCGTCTATTGTAGAAAAGAAAATCGTAGTGTATGTAGAAAGGTTTGCTAGCTCCTTTCTTTCACAATTGGAATATCTTTCCACGCTCTACATCTTGTTCATAAAACTCCTTGTGGTTCTCGAACCACAAGTTTCTAACCTCCATGGTAGCGATGAAAGCGTGTCTCCATGATAATGCATTGGCTACAACATTTTCTTTGCCTTTCTTGTACTTGATTATGTATAGAAAGTGCTCGATAAAATCCATCCACTTGGAATGTCTTTGCTTGAGATTTTTCTGACCCTTGAGATGTTTGTGGATCTCATGATCGTTGTGGATGATGAAGTCATTCGCCAGTAGGTAGTTCTGCCATGTTTCCAAGGCTTGAACAAGGGTGTAGAGTTCCTTTTCATACGTTGGTTAGTAAGGTGTGGTTTCACTTAACTTCTCAGTGAAATATACCACATGTCATCATTCTTGAATTAGAACCTCTTCAATGTTGATCCCTAAGACATCACTAAGACTTTTACTATAAACAAGAATATCAGTAATATAAACTATGCATAATTTACCAATGTGAGCTCTTAGAACATATTTCATGAGTCTCATGAAGTTGCTCGAGGCGTGGGAAAGTGTGAAAGGCACGATAAGCTGTTGGTACAACCATTTCTTCGTTTTGAAGGTTGTTTTCCATTCATCATCTTCTCGCATGCAGACTTGGTGATACCAGCTATTGAGATCGACCTTTAAGAAGATCGTTGCCCCAATCAACTCATCTAGAATGCCTTCCAAATGTGGATTTGGATATTGATATTTGATTGTGATGTTGAAGATTACCCCACATTTGACACACATCCTCCAAGTCTCGTTCTTCTTTGGTAGAAGTAGTACGGGAGCGACGCACATACTTTCTCGAATGTAGCCTTTGTCCATTAGTTCTTCGACTTGCCACTGTAATTCGTTCCTCTCCTCGAGGTTCATGTGTTATGTTGGACGATTTGACAATGGTGACAATGGTGATTCCAGAATGAGGTCAATTTGATGTTCAAAACCCTGTATTGGTGGCAGTCTGATTGATATCTCATCTGAAAAAAGTCATGATATTTGTCCAATATTTTGGCAATCTATGGAGGATACTCTGTTATACCTTTTCCTATCAAAACATCATTATAGACCATTAGTCACACTAGGCTCCGATTACTCAGAGCCTTACAAATTGTACTAGCATTAATTAATTTTGTTTATCACGATTTAGATTCAATTGCATATCATGTACTTGTCTAGGAGTAAGAGGTGCTAGTGTTACCTTCCTTTTGTTGAGGATGAAAGAAGAAAATAATTGCCTCTCCTTTACTCCCAGGAAAGGATAGGCTCACAGCGGTCCTACCATCATGTGTTACCTCGCGGTCGAATTGCCATGGTCGTCTTAGAATTTCCATTGTCGTCTTAGTAGGATGTGTCCTACTTGCGTTAGCGTGATGTCACATGGAACCTCATCGTGGTACTTGCCAATTTTGAAAGGCATAGTTACTTGCTCGGTTCACTTGACCTTCCTTTTATTGTTGAGCCCTTGTAGCTAGTATATATGGGGATTATTATTTTTTTTTCAAACCTAGATTTTTCACCATACATGCACTTGCAACTTTGGTACAAGAACCACTATCTATGATGAATCCACATACCTTATTCTTAACGAGGCGTTTTGTGTGGCAGATTATCTTGTGTTGGGTTGTTTCTTGAGGGTTGATCATCATGTTCAAAACGTGTCTTGTTACGAGTAGTTCTCCACTTTTTGGGTACTCGATCTCGTCACTTTCATTATCATCAGGTTCTTCCTCGTTTATGGACTCGTATTCTCTATAATCAGAGAGGATAATGACATGAGGGCTAGGGAAGTCCCATGCAATATTTTCTACTCTCTTGCATTTAAAATATATCAACTCATTGACTTAAAAGGAATTAATTTGTTACATTCTCCTTTGATATCCCTTGATGTCTCGGGAGCTTTACCTTTGGAATGGTCATGTATTCTTCATTTCATTGGCATCCTTGAGGGTTGTTGATATGATCTTGGATCAATGTTCTATTGTTAAGGGGATGGAATAGTAATGAAACCTACTAGCAACCCGATAGTTGAACCTAGAATTTGTCTTCCCAAAGAAAGGACGTTTTAAACCCATATTGTAACTTGACTAGAGAACCTCAAAGCCGTGAATGATGCCACACCACTTGTGATCTAGTGTTGATAAGTTGAACAAGAACTCGGAATCTTTTAATAGCTAAATACTGAGGATTAGCAAGAAAAAGACAATGTAGTTAATAAAAACTTTTGTGATAATGTCATACAAAGGGTCTTCTATTTATAGGGACCAAATAATAATAGAAATAAACTGAAATAAGACAAGTTAAGTAAACCCAAATGAAATGTTTGATCAAGTGCCATTTAAATCTAAACTTTAAATTTTCAAAAACTAAAGTACGTTCAACCAAGCAACAGTAATATTTGATCGGGCTCTCCAACACTCAATTGAGTTCCTATGTGCTTGGGCCAAACAGTTTGTCCTTCTACATGCTCATTTGGTCTAGTGAGTTTGCTCAGGTCGAATGCACCTCTGCTCGGGCCGAACACATCAGTCGTCTCTTTTATAGTGTATTATTGGGGTCAAGCGAATCACTACCTGGGTTGAGTGTTGTTAACTTCTCCAGCTTCACACTCCTCTCACCCTTTTCTCCTTGTAGATGGACCTTGTACTCTTAACTCAACTCTTCTTGATGTCCTCGTCTACGCACTAGTCGTCCTTTCATGTCCATTTGAATGTGTATATACCTTAGCTCATTTTCTCTCATCCTCGTAATCGGTCTTTGTATGATCCATGGTGGATTCATGAACATGTTCTCATCTGTTGTCCGACTGACCATGTGTGTTGTTTCCTTCCTCGACTTGTTTCTTGCTTCCTCTTAATCTGTTGCTCAATTTGGATAAAAAAATGCAATATATCTTGCAAATCATGGTAGTGTTTTCTTTCTACCATTCTAGCAATTTGTTCATTTAACTCATCTACAAATTGAGCCATCATAGTAATTCTTCAAAATACTCCTCAACATATTGACTTCTTTGGATTATTTTTCTATATCAACATAGTAATTTCCTATGGAAGTGTGGCAGTGCATGCCTTTTGCGCATGAGGGTTCTCACTTCCCTTCACGTTGCGACTTATTTGAGTCACATACGACATCAAGTGTTTACATCTCGATCCCACCAAATGAGTGCATTGTCTGTGAGTTATGTCGTGGTGTAGTGTACCTTTTTGCGCTCCATATATATGTAACAAAAAAAATATTGTCCATTTGTCTTTCTCAATCGAGAAAGGATTCTAGGTCAACACGTCCAACAAAAGTAGGTCGTTTCAACTTTAAAGTGTTACTGGCGTATTCGTTTGGTTGTCTCCGAGGTGGTTCCTCGTCTGAGTTTTCATCCATGTGAATGATGTGGCGTCACCTTGGTCATCTAGGCAAATCTTCGTCCTCCTCCACAAGAGCGGGCCGAGATTATGATCAACATTCTTGTCATCTAGATTGAGGATCTATTTGTTCTGCATCTTCTACACTGTTTCTGTGAATCCCCATTGTATCACGTTTGGATTGCCTTCATTCTTCTTCCAGGCGAATCATTCTCAACTCCATTCAACGGAGCATTTTCATAATCACATCGAGTTGGTTTTTGCGTATAGAATTCTCTCCTAGTTTAGTCATATTCTCTAATTCGTTTTTTAATAGCACAGTATAAAAATTTTAAGAGATAGAAACGTACCTTTGATCTTTGAACCAAACTGTGATACAAAAACAATACATGCCTTAGGTATTGGATTTTGGGATGCGTATTTATAATTCATTATTCCTGGTCGCTCGAGTAGGATTCGTCGAGTCAAACAAGATCTCTTGATGACTAGCCTCAAGAAACTCTTTAAGAATTCATCTGTTGATGGTGGATGATGGGTGTTGACGTGAGGATCTCTTCACTGACTGAAGGACACTGTTCTAGAATTCGTCGGTTAATGATGGATAGTGGTGGTTGACGTGGAGGATCTCTTGATTGGCCTAAGGGCACTCTTCAAGAGATTTCACCCGTTGATTGTAGTCGACAGTGGAGGTTATATCTCATGAGCAAAAATTAGTTTCGTGAGTAGAAGAAGGTGGATAAACGGGGTTTTTGGGGTGGAATGAAGGGCGCCACAAGAGGTGCGGAAGCCTGTTGATGCAGTTAGATATGATTTCAATAACTCATAGAACAAATTAAGGACATGATGTTCTTGATCAATAATCAAGAAAATAAAAAAA
This sequence comes from Gynandropsis gynandra, assembly GCA_036759665.1. Classification (NCBI taxonomy): domain Eukaryota; kingdom Viridiplantae; phylum Streptophyta; class Magnoliopsida; order Brassicales; family Cleomaceae; genus Gynandropsis; species Gynandropsis gynandra. The sequence goes on along the minus strand of CM071865.1, from coordinate 14,554,284 downwards.
AAGTTTACCATCAACAAATTCAGTCTACCATTATAAATAAGGAGTCTTTTATATAGGAGAGACTCTAGGTTAAATAAGGAACGTACTATTAAGTATATGAAGATCGTGTCCCACTCTCTTGGCCACGTCCTGCTCTCTTGGTTGTGTCCCGCTCTCTTGGCCGCGTCCCGCTCTCCTCATTCCGCGCCCCATTCTTGGCTGGTCAAACAATGTTATGAGCTTCGCGGTCTCCTATGCTTCGTTGACCGTTCCAGCTCATGCATGTTACGTTTAAACTTGTGCTTTGCATTTGTACTTGTATTTTCCTTGTTTTTCTCATTTCTAGTTAATTAGTATTATTGTATAAAATATGTACCTTTGTATCTAAAGCTTAACATAAAAGAATAGTTAATCTTATTCTTTATATATTGATCATCTTGTTTTCATACGTATTTCTTGCACGATTTTAGAGATGTTTACAATATAGATGTGATGTTTATGTATGATTTTGTATCCATTTTACTTGTTTTTTTGTTATCATGTTCTTATAGGTTTTAATGCGTATTCAGTTCATTTTGGAGCTAAAGGACGTGCACGAGACAAAGTACCAACATCGAGGATCATCACGGAACAAACGGGATGAGAATCGGCGAAGAATACACACTACCCACGCGGGTAACTCCCTAGCCCGAGCGTGCGTTTAGTTCGGCGATTTTGTCCAGCAAATTGAGCACGAGTCGGGCAAGCACTACACACACCCGTGCATCAGCTCGAGAGGGCCACAACCCAACCCGACCGGGGCACACACCAGCCCGACCGGGGCACACACCAGCCCGACCGGGGCACTCACTAGCCCAAGCAGGCTGCCTCGTTTTCCATCGCCCGCGCGATCATGCGCGCCACACCCGAGCGGGTTACACACCCAGCCCTTGCGGGTCGCGTCCGTCACCTGCAACTCCAGATAAGTTAATTTGTCTTAAAACGAATAGGAGTTTGGTAGGAAGTTATACAATAAGGAAAACAACTTTAGAGAAGAGGAATAAGTGATATTTTGCTGGAGAAAGTAATGGAAACATAGCCCAACTTATTCAAGAATGGAAAACTCAAGAAAAGGCAAAATCGGTGGCTGCTGCAACTAAAGGAAAAGAATGAATGGCCAGAAGGAAAGAGAGGGAGAAAAGGAAAGAAAATAAGAAGGAAAGGAAGAATAGGAGCTAGGGGTTGAGGAGAGCTTCAGTTAGAGAGTTAGCTTCGAGTTCTTGATTGAGGAGAAAGTAAAGAGAAGGAGGAGACTCTTGCGAAGGAGACGTACAAGGAGCATTGGAGATCAACCCAAAACTTTGGTTTCATTTGGTTTTCATGTTCCTTAGACTTTCTACTTCAATTATGTTTGTTTACGGATGCATGAACGAGTAGTTTGTTTTGTTCTAGGAGAAGGGATTAGCCCATGGCTATCCCAGAACCACTTTTGATTTATCTTTGAATGCATCTTCGGTTTTCGTTTATCTATTCTTTATCTGAGAGCTTGAATGCCTGTATTTATGAAGGCCAAGTAGATACATGTGTTAGGTATTAGGAGAAGGACCGAAAGGAGAATTCTAGTCCTAGAAGATCAGGTTTAGAACAATCGAGGTTAGGCCACGAAAGTAGGGTAGCAGCGGTTGAGGGTAAAACGGATGAATCATAGATCTTATGGGTTTAGTTCAAGGTGTTGATGTGGTTAATTTCAAGTAATAATTTACCTAAACTAACGTTTCCGCAAGAATACGGATCGTATAGTACCAGGGTCAAACACGAGGAATCGATGCAACTCTAAAGCTAGTAAACTAAAGAATAGGACGTGTAAAATCAATAGGTGAATGGAATGCGAATGAAGATAAACTAACTAACTAACTATCGGATTAAGACTCAATGAACTAAACACCACAGGTTTTGAGAGATGCACGATGATGCAACGAAGTTCTAACAAGATTATGGTTATAGATATCATTACGTGTTCGGGAAATTCAAGCTCTTTTCTAGGGAATGACTCTCTCGATGCCTGAACCCACTATCTAGCATGTGTATACCAATCTCCCAATTGTGTATCTCACCTACTAGACGCATTAAGATCGCTATCCTAATTTCTAAGTTCAGTCAACCGACCGGCCAAGGTTCTAAATCAATTGAGACTTCATATCATGGCTACGTTCCAAAATCCAATTCATCTCCCAATGCAATTAGATTTTTATAAACATTCATTCAAGTGGCCAACAAGAACAAAAGCATTACGAACAACCAATCAATCCGAAACGAAAAAATACTATAACCAAGCATTAAGAACAAAACTTCATTACATATCGACAAGGCTCTCTAACCCATGGCTATGGACCTACTCGGACATGAACTCAGCAAAAGAAACACAAAAGATAACTATATTCAACATGGATAAAGAATGAGATCCCTCCCTATTCAATACCGACGTCTTCAATAGCTCCTCCATGCTCCGGCTTCCTCGCTCCCATCGCCCTTGTGTGTGCGTTCTGCTCTCTTTCTCTTTCTCTCTTCGTGTGCTTTCTTTTTTTCTTCAATTTTCTGTCCGTCTCTTGCTTCTGAAGCTCTCCCCTTTTAGCCCTCTTTCTCCTATTGCCTTTTTTCTAATCTTTCCTCTTTGGCCGTCCTCTTTGCTTCCTCTCTAGTGGCTGGTTCCTTTTTGTTCTTACAGCCACTGCAGTTTTCCTCTTTACCTTGTTGCCTTCTTTCTTATTCTTGAATTTCCATTAATTCTTCCTCTTCTCTAACCATATTTCTATTTGGTTTAAGTAGCCAACACGTTCCTTTCCTTGTTTAGCTAAATTTCCTTTTTCGCTAGTTTCCATTTTCTTCAGCAGCTTGTATTTCCTTTTCCTCTTGTGCAGCAACGATTTCCTTTTCCTTTTTCCTTGTTTTCCTCTTTGCCTTTCTGCCTTCTTTCTTGTTCTTGAATTTCCATTAATTTTTCTATCAGCCATTTCCATTTTCTATCTTTGACGGTTGCAGTTTCCAATTCTCGTGTAGGTGGCAACCTTTCCATTTTTGTGTAGGCGGTTGGAAATTTACATTTTGTTCCAGCAACTTGATTCTATTTTATATAAAATATGTTTCCTTTTCATGTTCCAACCGTGCTCTTCTTACTTTTGTTCTAGGAACCGAAATTTTCCATTTTTGCTCCAACCACCGAATGTTTCAATTTTTGTAAGCGGCCATTGTTTCCATTTTTTTGTAAGCGGTCATTGCTTCCATTTCTCTTCTCTTGTTTATGATTCGTTCGTTTGCAAGTTTGATTCACATTTAGAGTTTAGGTTGTGTTGCGTAGTCCCTGTGGGATCGACACCTAAAGTACTACACACGTGCCGTGCACTTGCGGGTAGTTTAGGTTAAATATTTGTTTAAGTTTGATAACGCATCAAGTTTTTGGCACCGTTTCCGGGGACTATTGTTAACACGTCTTAGATTCGAGCCTAGAGTCTTTCTTGTTTGTTTTTGTCTTTGTTTTCTTTACCTTCGTTCTTTCTACCTAAATCGTTCTTTATTTTTCCTTCGCAGAGTCGTCAGGTCAACGAGAGATGGACAATCAGAACGGCCACGAACAGCTTCAATTACCTCTCGGTAATTTTAGGCACTTGCAGCAACAACCACTCTCCCCTCAACCACGAGAACCACAGGCTCCTCCACCACGCCGCCTCAGAGATTACGTGGTGCCGAACATGAACAACATGCAAACAACCATAAGGATGCCTATTGTTTCTAGAGAACAGTTTCAGATTAAGCCGGAAATGATCAACATGCTTTATCAGAAGCAATTCATGGGTGGAAATCACGAGGATCCCCACCAGACCCTCAGACACTTCCTTGAGCTTTCAGTACATTCAAGATACACGGATTCTCAGAGGATGCGATCTTACTGTGTGTCTTCCCATTCTCGATTGGGGGATGAGCAAAAACATGGTTGCAATCGCTTCCTGCTGGTTCAATCACGACTTGAGACCAGCTCTGCACATTGTTCTTATCACGGTTCTTTCCTACGAGCAAGACGATTCAGATGAGACGGAAATCACAACGTCTAGATGCAGAGATGGAGAAACCTTGTTTGAAGCATGGGGCATACATAAGGATCTTCTACAGCTGTGTCCACACCATGGTCTTGAGGAGTGGTATGTTATCCAAACCTTTTACAACATAATTTCAGATGAACACCGAACGACGTTGGATAACGTTGCCAAAGGATCATTTATGGATCTGAGCATCGAGGAGGCATACGAGCTGATCGATAACCATGCCATGAACCACACCATGTGGTCAACACCGAGAGGTATGCCTAACAGCACTCGTCGCCTATACGAGCCGAATTAGAGCAGAGCGACGGGTAATGCAGCGAACGCCATGTACTGCGTGAATTGTTGAGATACAGAACACGTGGCTTATCAATGCAAGCTGCAAGAGAATGTGGAATATATGAATTATGCCCAACAGAAAGGAAACACTCAATTCGACAATACCTACAACCCGAATTGGAGGAATCACCCGAACTTGTCATACCGAACGACTCAACCGATGAAGTATTCGGGATTTCAGCAACCACAAAAGCCATACCAGAAAAATAGCCAACAATCTCAGCATGCCCAACAAGCTCCTCAACCTCCTCAAGCCTCTTCATCAAACCTTGAGGCTGTACTGCTCGAATTTATCAAGGAGCAAAGGCAGCAACATTCAAAGCAAACCAAATTCAATGCAGATGTGGGGACAGCGATCAACGAGCTCAAAACTCAGATGGAATCTTTGAGCAATCATGTGAAGAGTTTAGAGAACTCCGTAGCATAGCAGGCTACCTCATCCTCTCGAAATCCTGGATAGCTACCAGGTAAACCCGAATTGAATCCGAGAGAGTACGTGAATGCTATTTTTGTGTGCAGCAGTGATATGATCAAGCATTCACCCTCCGAAAAGCAAGAGCAAGCTGCTGGAACGTCCATGAAAAGAGGCAAAGGTAAGATTTCAATTATGGAAGGAGCCAAACCAGATTTAGACAAACCATACGTCGCTCCACCGGCATACAAACCTCCTATACCGTTTCCTCAACGTTTGGTGAGCAGTAAGAATGAAGAACGAGTGGGCAGTTTTGTAGAGGGTCTCAAGAAGCTTGACATCAACATACCGTTCGTGGAAGCCCTCCAAAATATGCCTAATCATGCTAAACTCATGAAAGAGATTCTTTCCAAAGAGAAGCATATCGAAGAGAACGAGACGGTAGCACTCACCGAGGAATGCAGCGCTATCCTTCAAAACAAGCTGCCACCAAAGTTGAAGGACCCGAAAGCTTCTCCATTCCATGCACAATAGGCAATATTGATACTGATAATGCTTTGTGCGATTTAGGGGCAAGCGTGAGCATCATGTTACACTCAGTTTTCAAGTGGAAGGACTTCGGGAATCTTAAACCTACAAAGATGTCTCTATGCCTCGCGGATCGTTCAGTGAGATATCCGGTGGGAATTGTTGAAAACGTTCCCACCAAGGTAGGTAATCTCTTCATTCTCACTGATTTTGTTGTACTTGAAATAAAGGAAGATGCTAGGATACCTATTATTCTTGGTAGATCGTTTCTAGCTACTGCAGGTGCTATGATATACGTGCAACAAGGAAAGCTTTCCTTACGTGTCGGAGATGAGACGATCGAATTCAACCTGTCCAGCCCCATGAACGGACCCTTACCCAAGGAGTCTTGCTTTACAGTTTATTCGCTGGACGAGTTAGCAAAAGACACGCATGATCAAGTAAGTGTTTCCGATCCGCTTGTGCAATGCCTAACACGAGTTTGCGAAGATGCAGGATTTACGGACGAAGGAGCTGAGATGTTCACGAAATTCATGAGTGCTATTGCAGCACTAGGAGACGCCTCATGTGAGGAGATACCACATGAAACGAACGCTGGTTTCGCAGTCGAGAAGACGTCCAAACTTGAGCCCAAGCCACCTCTGTCTTCTTTTTGGTATGAGTACGTTGAATGCGATAAAATCTATCCTGCTGTTATGAATGCTAACTTGAGTGTAGATGAGATGAGAAAACAACCCACACGCGTAAAGAAACGTTGAAGAGTCAGCTCTTCAGTATGTACGCACGAAACTTATACGGAAGATAGCCACGAATCTTCCACCGAAACTCAAAGGAGGCTGCACCCGCACTTGCAAGAGGTAATGGAAGAGGACGTCATAAAACTTTTTGATGCAGATACTATTTATCCAACCTTGGGCAGCGAACGAGTGACTCTCGTGCATGACGTGCCAAAGAAAGAAGCACTGACTAAGGGATGGCACGACAAAAAGATCCTACCTCATGACTTCCAGCCAGGTGATTTAGTTCTACTTTTCAATTCTCGTCCTAAGCTTTTCTCGGGCGATCTACGGTCTCGTTGGTCTGGTCCTTTTCAGGTACGAGAACTCTTCACACATGGAGAAGTGGAACTATGGAGCGATTCGAGTGGTACATTCAAAGCTAATGGGCGGCGGCTAAAGCTCTACCGAGCCGCTCAACCGATCGAAAGTGGAAACTCCATTTCCCTTTCCGATCCACCCGTCGTGCAAACATGAGGAATGGAGACGTCAAAGCTTAAAGACGTTAACTAAGCGCTTTCTGGGAGGCAACCCAACTGTTGTTTTCTATTTTTCGTAGTTTTTAGTTTAAGACTCTTTAATCGTTTAAAAAAACACAAAAACATAAAAAAAATACCACCACAAACATGACTTCACTTATTTTACCCTCCATTGGAGCTTCATGTCGAGGACGCCGTTCAATTCAAGTCTAGGGGAGCAGCTCACGTTTGTCAGGTGATCTCGTTTCATTTTCTTTCATTTTCTCTTTGATTTTGTAGTTTTTAGTTTGTTTTTGTTTTCGTTAGTCAGAGTTGTCCCAGACACTTGTCCGATGCCACGTTTTGAGATGAACCCTAAACCTAGGATACTTAAGAAGTTAGGCTTTTCCGTGAGATTTTGCATGTTTGAGCTAGGTTTTTCCTAAGTGTTAGAGCTTATTAGTCGACTGAAAAACAATACGTCATAATTCTTTGGGAATCCTAGTGTTGCTAAGCTAGTTTATCGTTTATTCTCTCTACCCAGATGGTCATACTTCGTATAGATGATGCTTTACCTCATTTTTATGAGGATTATTATATCATATGAGATCGAGGTTATTTTGCAGATTAAGAGCGCACACTAACACTCCGCTATCGATAGAAATAATGCCTAAAAGCATGATTTAAACTCGATATGAGTGCATCGACCTTGATACTCTTTTGATGGCTCGGGTCTAAGTGGTGGGTTGGAAATCATCTTTCTATGTCCTAAGGGCATGGCACAACAAAAACGCCGCCTACTTCGCTGCACTCTTGAACGAGATGCATGAGTATACCATCATCGCTAGTCCGGGTCTAAGTAGAGGCTGGATCCCTTCAAATCCGACGTCCTAGAAGCCTAGTGTGTATGCAAAGAAAAAGAACAAAAGGAAAATAAAAAGAAGTCATAAAAAAAAAAAAAAAAGAGAAAAAAAGAGAAAGAAAAAAAAAGGAATAAAGAAAGAAGATCCCTTCAAATCCGACGTCCTAGAAGCCTAGTGTGTATGCAAAGAAAGAAAAAAAAGGAAAAAGAAAAAAAATAGAAGACATAAAAACAAAAGAAAAGAAAAAGAAAAAGAAAAAAAAGAATAAAGAAAGAAAGAAGCTCGGAAAAGAAACAAGTATCCACGGTTGTTCTAGGTTTAGCATTTGTCTGAAGTCTTGTTTGGTGGAGAGAGTTACGGTGGCTTGTTTAGTTTTCCTTTGATTTACTTTCTCGTGGGTAGCCTTGGTGAACCTAGGATGAAGACTGAAAACTTATTTAGGCCGAATTTGCTCTCGACGTGCTATTTGATCGGTTAGGTTCACTTTATCGGTGAGAAGGGTAAATTCTCGGATTTTGTATACCCCACGTGTTCCACTTTTACGTTTGCTTAGGGACAAGCAAACATTCAAGTCTAGGGGATTTTGATCATCTCGTTTTCATACGTATTTCTTGCACGATTTTAGAGATGTTTACAATATAGATGCGATGTTTACGTATGATTTTGTATCATTTTTACTCGTTGTCGTGTTTTCATGTTCTTACAGGTTTTAATGCATATTCGGTTAATTTTGGAGCTAAAGGACGTGCACGAGACAAAGTACCAACATCGAGGATCATCACGGAACAAACGGGACGAGAATCGGCGAAGAACACACACTACTCGAGGAGAGAGAGTAGAGAGAGAGAAGAAGGAGACTCTTGCGAGGAGACGTGCAAGGAGCATTGGAGATCAACCCAAGACTTTGGTTTCGTTTGGTTTTCATGTTCCTTAGACTTTCTACTTCAATTATGTTTGTTTACGGACGCATGAGCGAGTAGTTTGTTTTGTTCTAGGAGAAGGGATTAGCCCTTCGTTATCCCGGAACCACTTTTGATTTATCTTTGAATGCATCTTCCCGTTTTCATTTATCTATTCTTTATCTGAGAGCTTGAATGACTTGTATTTACGAAGGCCAAGTAGATACATGTGTTAGGGATTAGGAGAATGACCGAAAGGAGAATTCTAGTCCTAGAAGATCAGGTTTAGAACAACCGAGGTTAGGTCACAAAAGTAGGGTAGCAGCGGTTGAGGGTAAAACGGATGAATCATAGATCTAATGGGTTTAGTTCTAGGTGTCAGGCACGAAATTAGGGGATAACTTGACTAGATCACGTGTCTATGTCTTGAGAGAGGGTAGATATCATATTAGGATCGTTTGCCTTAGATAACTTGATTGGGATTGCATGATAGATAGGTTGATTGTTGGTTTCGGTAGTCTTGTGGTGAAACCGGATTCCTGGAACGTTTGTCTCATTGTTAAGAACTAGTTTGTTTACTTATTTTTAGTATTCCATTCTCAATTCCCATATTTCGTTCGTTTGCAAGTTTGATTCACAGTTAGAGTTTAGGTTGTGTTCCGTAGTCCCTGTGGGATCGACACCTAAAGTACTACACATGTGTCATGTACTTGCGAGTAGTTTAGGTTAAATATTTGTTTAACTTTGATAACGCATCATATATCTTTTGATCTTTCACTCACTCTCAATCTCTCTCAATCTCTCGATCTTTTCTCAATGTTTCTAAACTTGCTTCCGTTGAACCATCTTTAGTTTACAAAATCTACACATACATAAAACAAAGATAACACGTTGATCTACTAACCATTTTGGAAGAGTAAATTAGATGATCCGGCTGGATAACATTGGCTTATGTATTTCCTAGCAATTAGGCAGGATTTCCTAGTAGTTGGAAACGATAAGGAAAATGTTTTTGTTATGCCTTTCCTTATCCCTATCACTTGAGCTCGTCGATTCTAGGTGTGTGATCATCTCGTTTTAATACGTATTTCTTGCACGATTTTAGAGATGTTTACGATAAAGATGCGATGTTTACGTATGATTTTGTATTTGTTTTACTCGTTTTCGTGTTTTAGTGTTCTTACAGGTTTTTATGCGTATTCGGCTCATTTTGGAGCTAAAGGACGTACACGAGACAAAGTGCCAACATCGAGGATCATCATGGAACAAACGGGACGAGAATCGGCAAGGAATAGCATCAGCCCGCGCGGGTCACACCCTTGCCCGAGCGGGCATTTAGTCCGGAAAGTTTATCCAGCAACTTGAGCACGACTCGGGCAAGCAAGCAGCTTGACCGGGGCATTAGACCAAGCGGGCCACAACCCAACCCGATAGGGGCACGCACCAGCCTGACCGGGGCACTCTTTAGCCCGAGCGGGTCACCATGTTTTCCATCGCATTCTTGCGCGATCATCCGCGCCGCGCCCAAGTGGGTCACACACTCAGCCCGCACGGGTCGCGTCCGTCACCTGCAACTCCAAATAAGTTAACTTGTCTTAAAACGAATAGGAGTTTGTTGGGGACTTATACAATAAGGAAAATGACTTTAGAGAAGAGGAATAAGTGATATTTTGCTGAGAAAGTAATGGAAACGTTGCTCAACTTATTCAAGAATGGAAAACTCATGAAAAGGCACAATCGGTGGCTGCTGCAACAAAAGGAAAAGAACAAACGGCCAGAAGGAAAATAGGGAGAAAAGGAAAGAAAAGAAGAAGGAAAAGGAAGACCAGGAGCTAGGGTTTGGGAGAGCTTCAGTTAGAGAGTTAGTTTGGAGTTCTTGATCGAGGAGAGAGAGTAGAGAGAAGAAGGAGATTCTTGTAAAGGAGACGTGCAAGGAGCATTGGAGATCAACCCAAGACTTCAGTTTCGTTTGGTTTTCATGTTCCTTAGACTTTCTATTTCGATTATGTTTGTTTACGGACACATGAGCGAGTAGTTTGTTTTGTTCTAGGAGAAGGGATTAGCCCATGGCTATCCTGGAACCACTTTGATTTATCTTTGAATGCATCTTCCCGTTTTCATTTATCTATTCTTTATCTGAGTGTTTAAATGACTTGTGTTTACGAAGGCCAAGTAGATGCATGTGTTAGAGATTAGGAGAAGGACCAAAAGGAGAATTCTAGTCCTAGAAGATCGAGTTTAGAACAACCAAGGTTAGGCCACGAAAGTAGGGTAGCAGCGGTTGAGGGTAAAATGGATGAATCACAGATCTTATGGGTTTAGTTCAAGGTGTCAGTCACGAAAGTAGGGGATAACTTGACTAGATCACGTGTCTATGCCTTGAGAGAGGGTAGAAATCATATTAGGATTGTATGTCTTAGATAACTTGACTGGGATTGCATGATAGATAGGTTGATTGTTGGTTTTGGTAGTCTTGTGGTGAAACTGGATTCCTGGAATGTTTGTCTCATTGTTAAGAACTAGTTTGTTTATTTGTTTTTAGTATTCCATTCTCAAATCCCATATTTCGTTCGTTTGCAAGTTTGATTCGAAGTTTGAGTTTAGTTGTGTTGCGTAATCCCTGTGGGACCGACACCTAAAGTACTACACACGTGTCGTGCACTTCCGGGTAGTTTAGGTTAAATATTGTTTAACTCTGATAACGCATCAGTGTGCGCGTCAAGGCCCAATTTAATATAGAAGACCACGGTGAAGTTTCCTTGAGTTGGGCCCGAATCCTATTTTTGATAAAAAAAAATCTTCCATGCCTCTTTCACTATCCCGGTTGTCTTGTTCTGCAAGATCCTTGTTCATCCACGTGTTAGTAGGCTGTGGGAAGCTTTTTTTTTACTTGGCTCCTTCATTTAGCACCTCGATCGTCTCACCTTGCTATGATCCTAGATCGATGTTATGTTGTAAGAATCATGAAATTAGACTAAAACCTTATAGCGACCCGATAACATAACCTAGAACTTTTTTTCCCGGAGAAAGAACGTCCAAAACCTGATCATCTCGTTTTCATACGTATTTCTTGCACGATTTAGGAGACGTTTTTGATACATATGTGATGTTCTACGTATGACTCCGTATCCGTTTTACTTGCTTTCGTGCTTTTCATGTTCTTACAGGTTTTTACGCGTATTTGGACCATTTTGGAGCTAAAAGAACATGCACGGAGCTAAGGAGCAACTTCGGGGATCATCACGGGACAAACGGGATGAGATTGAGCATGGAAAAGCCTCACCCGGTCGGGCACAACCCTTGCACGATCGGGCAAAACCTACGGCCAATTGTGTGGACCATTTAGCACGACTCGGGCAAGCATTCCCGACCATTTTGCCTTGTGCCCGAGCGGGCACACATGCCATGCCCGATCGGGCATCATTCCAGCACCACAAAACGCGCACGAGTTGCCCTAGCCGCACCCGAGCGGGTACACTCACTACCCGAGCGGGTCGCGGCCCGTAACTGCTCAAAACTTAAGTAAACTTAACTGAAAACATAAGGGAACTCGTGGGGCAATTTAGGAAACAATTGGACCGACTTAGGAGGCTTAAAAAG